>OX424475.1:6556478-7763517 GCA_949152455.1 Lithophane leautieri | reverse complement strand
AACATAATATAAAAACATAGAAAGAAGTAGTTTAACATAACATAAAAATATAGAAAGAAATAGTTTAACATAATATAAAAACATAGAAAGAAGTAGTTTAACATAACATAAAAATATAGAAAGAAGTAGTTTAACATAACATAAAAACATAGAAAGAAGTAGTTTAACATAACATAAAAATATAGAAAGAAATAGTTTAACATAATATAAAAACATAGAAAGAAGTAGTTTAACATAACATAAAAATATAGAATGAAGATGTTTAACATAATATAAAAATATAGAAAGAAATAGTTTAACATAACATAAAAATATAGAAAGAAATAGTTTAACATAATATAAAAATATAGAAAGAAGTAGTTTAACATAATATAAAAACATAGAAAGAAGATGTTTAACATAACATAAAAATATAGAAAGAAATAGTTTAACATAATATAAAAATATAGATAGAAGTAGTTTAACATAACATACAAATATAGAAAGAAGATGTTTAACATAATATAAAAATATAGAAAGAAATAGTTTAACATAACATAAAAATTTAGAAAGTAGTTGTTTAACATAATATAAAAATATAGAAAGAAATAGTTTAACATAATATAAAAACATAGAAAGACGTAGTTTAACATAACATAAAAATATAGAAAGAAATAGTTTAACATAATATAAAAACATAGAAAGAAGTAGTTTAACATAACATAAAATATAGAAAGAAATAGTTTAACATAATATAAAAATATAGAAAGAAATAGTTTAACATAATATAAAAATATAGAAAGAAATACTTTAACATAATATAAAACATAGAAAGAAGTAGTTTAACATAACATAAAAACATAGAAAGAAGTAGTTTAACATAATATAAAAATATAGAAAGAAATAGTTTAACATAATATAAAAACATAGAAAGAAGTAGTTTAACATAACATAAAAATATAGAATGAAGATGTTTAACATAATATAAAAATATAGAAAGAAATAGTTTAACATAACATAAAAATATAGAAAGAAATAGTTTAACATAATATAAAAATATAGAAAGAAGTAGTTTAACATAATATAAAAACATAGAAAGAAGTAGTTTAACATAACATAAAATATAGAAAGAAATAGTTTAACATAATATAAAAATATAGAAAGAAATAGTTTAACATAATATAAAAATATAGAAAGAAATACTTTAACATAATATAAAACATAGAAAGAAGTAGTTTAACATAACATAAAAACATAGAAAGAAGTAGTTTAACATAATATAAAAATATAGAAAGAAATAGTTTAACATAATATAAAAACATAGAAAGAAGTAGTTTAACATAACATAAAAATATAGAATGAAGATGTTTAACATAATATAAAAATATAGAAAGAAATAGTTTAACATAACATAAAAATATAGAAAGAAATAGTTTAACATAATATAAAAATATAGAAAGAAGTAGTTTAACATAATATAAAAACATAGAAAGAAGATGTTTAACATAACATAAAAATATAGAAAGAAATAGTTTAACATAATATAAAAATATAGATAGAAGTAGTTTAACATAACATACAAATATAGAAAGAAGATGTTTAACATAATATAAAAATATAGAAAGAAATAGTTTAACATAACATAAAAATTTAGAAAGTAGTTGTTTAACATAATATAAAAATATAGAAAGAAATAGTTTAACATAATATAAAAACATAGAAAGACGTAGTTTAACATAACATAAAAATATAGAAAGAAATAGTTTAACATAATATAAAAACATAGAAAGAAGTAGTTTAACATAACATAAAATATAGAAAGAAATAGTTTAACATAATATAAAAATATAGAAAGAAATAGTTTAACATAATATAAAAATATAGAAAGAAATAGTTTAACATAATATAAAAATATAGAAAGAAATACTTTAACATAATATAAAACATAGAAAGAAGTAGTTTAACATAACATAAAAATATAGAAAGAAGATGTTTAACATAATATAAAATATAGAAAGAAATAGTTTAACATAACATAAAAATATAGAAAGAAATAGTTTAACATAATATAAAAATATAGAAAGAAATAGTTTAACATAACATAAAAATTTAGAAAGAAATAGTTTAACATAATATAAAAATATAGAAAGAAATAGTTTAACATAACATAAAAATATAGAAAGAAATAGTTTAACATAATATAAAAATATAGAAAGAAATAGTTTAACATAATATAAAAATATAGAAAGAAGATGTTTAGCATAATATAAAAATATAGAAAGAAGATGTTTAACATAATATAAAAATATAGAAAGAAATAGTTTAACATAATATAAAAACATAGAAAGAAGTAGTTTAACATAACATAAAAATATAGAAAGAAGATGTTTAAAATAATATAAAAATGTAGAAAGAAATAATTTAACATAACATAAAAATATAGAAAGAAATATTTTAACATAATATAAAAATATAGAAAGAAATAGTTTAACATAATATAAAAACATAGAAAGAAGTAGTTTAACATAACATAAAATATAGAAAGAAATAGTTTAACATAATATAAAAATATAGAAAGAAATAGTTTAACATAATATAAAAATATAGAAAGAAATAGTTTAACATAATATAAAACATAGAAAGAAGTAGTTTAACATAACATAAAAATATAGAAAGAAGATGTTTAACATAATATAAAATATAGAAAGAAATAGTTTAACATAACATAAAAATATAGAAAGAAATAGTTTAACATAATATAAAAATATAGAAAGAAATAGTTTAACATAATATAAAAACATAGAAAGAAGTAGTTTAACATAACATAAAAATATAGAAAGAAGATGCTTAATATAATATAAAAATATAGAAAGAAATAGTTTAACATAACATAAAAATATAGAAAGAAGATGTTTAACATAATATAAAAATATAGAAAGAAATAGTTTAACATAACATAAAAATATAGAAAGAAGTTGTTTAACATAATATAAAAATATAGAAAGAAATAGTTTAACATAACATGAAAATATAGAAAGAAATAGTTTAACATAATATAAAATATAGAAAGAAATAGTTTAACATAATATAAAAACATAGAAAGAAGTAGTTTAACATATCATAAAAACATAGAAAGAAGATGTTTAACATAATATAAAAATATAGAAAGAAATAGTTTAACATAACATAAAAATATAGAAAGAAGATGTTTAACATAATATAAAAATATAGAAAGAAATAGTTTAACATAACATAAAAATATAGAAAGAAGTTGTTTAACATAATATAAAAATATAGAAAGAAATAGTTTAACATAACATGAAAATATAGAAAGAAATAGTTTAACATAATATAAAATATAGAAAGAAATAGTTTAACATAATATAAAAACATAGAAAGAAGTAGTTTAACATAACATAAAAACATAGAAAGAAGATGTTTAACATAATATAAAAATATAGAAAGAAATAGTTTAACATAACATAAAAATATAGAAAGAAGATGTTTAACATAATATAAAAATATAGAAAGAAATAGTTTAACATAACATAAAAATATAGAAAGAAGTTGTTTAACATAATATAAAAATATAGAAAGAAATAGTTTAACATAACATGAAAATATAGAAAGAAATAGTTTAACATAATATAAAATATAGAAAGAAATAGTTTAACATAATATAAAAACATAGAAAGAAGTAGTTTAACATAACATACAAATATAGAAAGAAGATGTTTAACATAATATAAAAATATAGAAAGAAATAGTTTAACATAACATAAAAATATAGAAAGAAGATGTTTAACATAATATAAAAATATAGAAAGAAATAGTTTAACATAACATAAAAATATAGAAAGAAGTTGTTTAACATAATATAAAAATATAGAAAGAAATAGTTTAACATAACATGAAAATATAGAAAGAAATAGTTTAACATAATATAAAATATAGAAAGAAATAGTTTAACATAATATAAAAACATAGAAAGAAGTAGTTTAACATAACATACAAATATAGAAAGAAGATGTTTAACATAATATAAAAATATAGAAAGAAATAGTTTAACATAACATAAAAATATAGAAAGAAGATGTTTAACATAATATAAAAATATAGAAAGAAATAGTTTAACATAACATAAAAATATAGAAAGAAGTTGTTTAACATAATATAAAAATATAGAAAGAAATAGTTTAACATAACATGAAAATATAGAAAGAAATAGTTTAACATAATATAAAATATAGAAAGAAATAGTTTAACATAATATAAAAACATAGAAAGAAGTAGTTTAACATAACATAAAAACATAGAAAGAAGATGTTTAACATAATATAAAAATATAGAAAGAAATAGTTTAACATAACATAAAAATATAGAAAGAAGATGTTTAACATAATATAAAAATATAGAAAGAAATAGTTTAACATAACATAAAAATATAGAAAGAAGTTGTTTAACATAATATAAAAATATAGAAAGAAATAGTTTAACATAACATGAAAATATAGAAAGAAATAGTTTAACATAATATAAAATATAGAAAGAAATAGTTTAACATAATATAAAAACATAGAAAGAAGTAGTTTAACATAACATACAAATATAGAAAGAAGATGTTTAACATAATATAAAAATATAGAAAGAAATAGTTTAACATAACATAAAAATTTAGAAAGTAGATGTTTAACATAATATAAAAATATAGAAAGAAATAGTTTAACATAATATAAAAACATAGAAAGACGTAGTTTAACATAACATAAAAACATAGAAAGAAGTAGTTTAACATAACATAAAAATATAGAAAGAAGATGTTTAACATAATATAAAAATATAGAAAGAAGATGTTTAACATAATATAAAAATATAGAAAGAAATAGTTTAACATAATATAAAAACATAGAAAGAAGTAGTTTAACATAACATAAAAATATAGAAAGAAGATGTTTAACATAATATAAAAATATAGAAAGAAATAGTTTAACATAACATAAAAACATAGAAAGAAGTAGTTTAACATAACATAAAAATATAGAAAGAAGATGTTTAACATAATATAAAAATATAGAAAGAAATAGTTTAACATAATATAAAAACATAGAAAGAAGTAGTTTAACATAACATAAAAATATAGAAAGAAGATGTTTAACATAATATAAAAATATAGAAAGAAATAGTTTAACATAACATAAAAATATAGAAAGAAATAGTTTAACATAATACAAAAATATAGGAAGAAGATGTTTAACATAATATAAAAATATAGAAAGAAATAGTTTAACATAACATAAAAATATAGAAAGAAGATGTTTAACATAATATAAAAACATAGAAAGAAATAGTTTAACATAATATAAAAATATAGAAAGAAATAGTTTAACATAATATAAAAACATAGAAAGAAGTAGTTTAACATAACATAAAAATATAGAAAGAAGATGTTTAACATAATATAAAAATATAGAAAGAAGTAGTTTATCATAATATAAAAATATAGAAAGAAATAGTTTAACATAACATAAAAATTTAGAAAGAAATAGTTTAACATAATATAAAAATATAGAAAGAAATAGTTTAACATAACATAAAAATATAGAAAGAAATAGTTTAACATAATATGAAAATATAGAAAGAAATAGTTTAACATAATATAAAAATATAGAAAGAAGATGTTTAGCATAATATAAAAATATAGAAAGAAGATGTTTAACATAATATAGAAATATAGAAAGAAATAGTTTAACATAATATAAAAACATAGAAAGAAGTAGTTTAACATAACATAAAAATATAGAAAGAAGATGTTTAAAATAATATAAAAATGTAGAAAGAAATAATTTAACATAACAAAAATATAGAAAGAAATATTTTAACATAATATAAAAATATAGAAAGAAATAGTTTAACATAATATAAAAACATAGAAAGAAGTAGTTTAACATAACATAAAATATAGAAAGAAATAGTTTAACATAATATAAAAATATAGAAAGAAATAGTTTAACATAATATAAAAATATAGAAAGAAATACTTTAACATAATATAAAACATAGAAAGAAGTAGTTTAACATAACATAAAAATATAGAAAGAAGATGTTTAACATAATATAAAATATAGAAAGAAATAGTTTAACATAACATAAAAATATAGAAAGAAATAGTTTAACATAATATAAAAATATAGAAAGAAATAGTTTAACATAATATAAAAACATAGAAAGAAGTAGTTTAACATAACATAAAAATATAGAAAGAAGATGTTTAATTTAATATAAAAATATAGAAAGAAATAGTTTAACATAATATAAAAACATAGAAAGAAGTAGTTTAACATAACATACAAATATAGAAAGAAGATGTTTAACATAATATAAAAATATAGAAAGAAATAGTTTAACATAACATAAAAATATAGAAAGAAGATGTTTAACATAATATAAAATATAGAAAGAAATAGTTTAACATAATATAAAAACATTGAAAGATGTAGTTTAACATAACATTAAAATATAGAAAGAAGATGATTAACATAATATAAAAATATAGAAAGAAATAGTTTAACATAACATAAAAATATAGAAAGAAATAGTTTAACATAATATAAAAACATAGAAAGAAATAGTTTAACATAATATAAAAACATAGAAAGAAGTAGTTTAACATAACATAAAAATATAGAAAGAAGATGTTCAACATAATATAAAAATATAGAAAGAAATAGTTTAAATTAACATAAAAATATAGAAAGAAGATGTTTAACATAATATAAAAATATAGAAAGAAGATGTTTAACATAATATAAAAATATAGAAAGAAATAGTTTAACATAATATAAAAATATAGAAAGAAATAGTTTAACATAATATAAAAACATAGAAAGAAGTAGTTTAACATAACATTAAAATATAGAAAGAAGATGATTAACATAATATAAAAATATAGAAAGAAATAGTTTAACATAACATGAAAATATAGAAAGAAATAGTTTAACATAATATAAAATATAGAAAGAAATAGTTTAACATAATATAAAACATAGAAAGAAGTAGTTTAACATAACATAAAAATATAGAAAGAAGATGTTTAACATAATATAAAATATAGAAAGAAATAGTTTAACATAACATAAAAATATAGAAAGAAATAGTTTAACATAATATAAAAATATAGAAAGAAATAGTTTAACATAATATAAAAACATAGAAAGAAGTAGTTTAACATAACATAAAAATATAGAAAGAAGATGTTTAATATAATATAAAAATATAGAAAGAAATAGTTTAACATAACATAAAAATATAGAAAGAAGATGTTTAACATAATATAAAAATATAGAAAGAAATAGTTTAACATAACATAAAAATATAGAAAGAAGTTGTTTAACATAATATAAAAATATAGAAAGAAATAGTTTAACATAACATGAAAATATAGAAAGAAATAGTTTAACATAATATAAAATATAGAAAGAAATAGTTTAACATAATATAAAAACATAGAAAGAAGTAGTTTAACATAACATAAAAACATAGAAAGAAGATGTTTAACATAATATAAAAATATAGAAAGAAATAGTTTAACATAACATAAAAATATAGAAAGAAGATGTTTAACATAATATAAAAATATAGAAAGAAATAGTTTAACATAACATAAAAATATAGAAAGAAGTTGTTTAACATAATATAAAAATATAGAAAGAAATAGTTTAACATAACATGAAAATATAGAAAGAAATAGTTTAACATAATATAAAATATAGAAAGAAATAGTTTAACATAATATAAAAACATAGAAAGAAGTAGTTTAACATAACATAAAAACATAGAAAGAAGATGTTTAACATAATATAAAAATATAGAAAGAAATAGTTTAACATAACATAAAAATATAGAAAGAAGATGTTTAACATAATATAAAAATATAGAAAGAAATAGTTTAACATAACATAAAAATATAGAAAGAAGTTGTTTAACATAATATAAAAATATAGAAAGAAATAGTTTAACATAACATGAAAATATAGAAAGAAATAGTTTAACATAATATAAAATATAGAAAGAAATAGTTTAACATAATATAAAAACATAGAAAGAAGTAGTTTAACATAACATACAAATATAGAAAGAAGATGTTTAACATAATATAAAAATATAGAAAGAAATAGTTTAACATAACATAAAAATTTAGAAAGTAGATGTTTAACATAATATAAAAATATAGAAAGAAATAGTTTAACATAATATAAAAACATAGAAAGACGTAGTTTAACATAACATAAAAACATAGAAAGAAGTAGTTTAACATAACATAAAAATATAGAAAGAAGATGTTTAACATAATATAAAAATATAGAAAGAAGATGTTTAACATAATATAAAAATATAGAAAGAAATAGTTTAACATAATATAAAAACATAGAAAGAAGTAGTTTAACATAACATAAAAATATAGAAAGAAGATGTTTAATATAATATAAAAATATAGAAAGAAATAGTTTAACATAACATAAAAATATAGAAAGAATATGTTTAACATAATATAAAAATATAGAAAGAAATAGTTTAACATAACATAAAAATATAGAAAGAAGTTGTTTAACATAATATAAAAATATAGAAAGAAATAGTTTAACATAACATAAAAATATAGAAAGAAGATGTTTAACATAATATAAAAATATAGAAAGAAATAGTTTAACATAACATAAAAATATAGAAAGAAGTTGTTTAACATAATATAAAAATATAGAAAGAAATAGTTTAACATAACATGAAAATATAGAAAGAAATAGTTTAACATAATATAAAATATAGAAAGAAATAGTTTAACATAATATAAAAACATAGAAAGAAGTAGTTTAACATAACATAAAAACATAGAAAGAAGATGTTTAACATAATATAAAAATATAGAAAGAAATAGTTTAACATAACATAAAAATATAGAAAGAAGATGTTTAACATAATATAAAAATATAGAAAGAAATAGTTTAACATAACATAAAAATATAGAAAGAAGTTGTTTAACATAATATAAAAATATAGAAAGAAATAGTTTAACATAACATGAAAATATAGAAAGAAATAGTTTAACATAATATAAAATATAGAAAGAAATAGTTTAACATAATATAAAAACATAGAAAGAAGTAGTTTAACATAACATACAAATATAGAAAGAAGATGTTTAACATAATATAAAAATATAGAAAGAAATAGTTTAACATAACATAAAAATTTAGAAAGTAGATGTTTAACATAATATAAAAATATAGAAAGAAATAGTTTAACATAATATAAAAACATAGAAAGACGTAGTTTAACATAACATAAAAACATAGAAAGAAGTAGTTTAACATAACATAAAAATATAGAAAGAAGATGTTTAACATAATATAAAAATATAGAAAGAAGATGTTTAACATAATATAAAAATATAGAAAGAAATAGTTTAACATAATATAAAAACATAGAAAGAAGTAGTTTAACATAACATAAAAATATAGAAAGAAGATGTTTAACATAATATAAAAATATAGAAAGAAATAGTTTAACATAATATAAAAATATAGAAAGAAATAGTTTAACATAATATAAAAACATAGAAAGAAGTAGTTTAACATAACATTAAAATATAGAAAGAAGATGATTAACATAATATAAAAATATAGAAAGAAATAGTTTAACATAACATGAAAATATAGAAAGAAATAGTTTAACATAATATAAAATATAGAAAGAAATAGTTTAACATAATATAAAACATAGAAAGAAGTAGTTTAACATAACATAAAAATATAGAAAGAAGATGTTTAACATAATATAAAATATAGAAAGAAATAGTTTAACATAACATAAAAATATAGAAAGAAATAGTTTAACATAATATAAAAATATAGAAAGAAATAGTTTAACATAATATAAAAACATAGAAAGAAGTAGTTTAACATAACATAAAAATATAGAAAGAAGATGTTTAATATAATATAAAAATATAGAAAGAAATAGTTTAACATAACATAAAAATATAGAAAGAAGATGTTTAACATAATATAAAAATATAGAAAGAAATAGTTTAACATAACATAAAAATATAGAAAGAAGTTGTTTAACATAATATAAAAATATAGAAAGAAATAGTTTAACATAACATGAAAATATAGAAAGAAATAGTTTAACATAATATAAAATATAGAAAGAAATAGTTTAACATAATATAAAAACATAGAAAGAAGTAGTTTAACATAACATAAAAACATAGAAAGAAGATGTTTAACATAATATAAAAATATAGAAAGAAATAGTTTAACATAACATAAAAATATAGAAAGAAGATGTTTAACATAATATAAAAATATAGAAAGAAATAGTTTAACATAACATAAAAATATAGAAAGAAGTTGTTTAACATAATATAAAAATATAGAAAGAAATAGTTTAACATAACATGAAAATATAGAAAGAAATAGTTTAACATAATATAAAATATAGAAAGAAATAGTTTAACATAATATAAAAACATAGAAAGAAGTAGTTTAACATAACATACAAATATAGAAAGAAGATGTTTAACATAATATAAAAATATAGAAAGAAATAGTTTAACATAACATAAAAATTTAGAAAGTAGATGTTTAACATAATATAAAAATATAGAAAGAAATAGTTTAACATAATATAAAAACATAGAAAGACGTAGTTTAACATAACATAAAAACATAGAAAGAAGTAGTTTAACATAACATAAAAATATAGAAAGAAGATGTTTAACATAATATAAAAATATAGAAAGAAGATGTTTAACATAATATAAAAATATAGAAAGAAATAGTTTAACATAATATAAAAACATAGAAAGAAGTAGTTTAACATAACATAAAAATATAGAAAGAAGATGTTTAACATAATATAAAAATATAGAAAGAAATAGTTTAACATAACATAAAAACATAGAAAGAAGTAGTTTAACATAACATAAAAATATAGAAAGAAGATGTTTAACATAATATAAAAATATAGAAAGAAATAGTTTAACATAATATAAAAACATAGAAAGAAGTAGTTTAACATAACATAAAAATATAGAAAGAAGATGTTTAACATAATATAAAAATATAGAAAGAAATAGTTTAACATAACATAAAAATATAGAAAGAAATAGTTTAACATAATACAAAAATATAGGAAGAAGATGTTTAACATAATATAAAAATATAGAAAGAAATAGTTTAACATAACATAAAAATATAGAAAGAAGATGTTTAACATAATATAAAAACATAGAAAGAAATAGTTTAACATAATATAAAAATATAGAAAGAAATAGTTTAACATAATATAAAAACATAGAAAGAAGTAGTTTAACATAACATAAAAATATAGAAAGAAGATGTTTAACATAATATAAAAATATAGAAAGAAGTAGTTTATCATAATATAAAAATATAGAAAGAAATAGTTTAACATAACATAAAAATTTAGAAAGAAATAGTTTAACATAATATAAAAATATAGAAAGAAATAGTTTAACATAACATAAAAATATAGAAAGAAATAGTTTAACATAATATGAAAATATAGAAAGAAATAGTTTAACATAATATAAAAATATAGAAAGAAGATGTTTAGCATAATATAAAAATATAGAAAGAAGATGTTTAACATAATATAGAAATATAGAAAGAAATAGTTTAACATAATATAAAAACATAGAAAGAAGTAGTTTAACATAACATAAAAATATAGAAAGAAGATGTTTAAAATAATATAAAAATGTAGAAAGAAATAATTTAACATAACAAAAATATAGAAAGAAATATTTTAACATAATATAAAAATATAGAAAGAAATAGTTTAACATAATATAAAAACATAGAAAGAAGTAGTTTAACATAACATAAAATATAGAAAGAAATAGTTTAACATAATATAAAAATATAGAAAGAAATAGTTTAACATAATATAAAAATATAGAAAGAAATACTTTAACATAATATAAAACATAGAAAGAAGTAGTTTAACATAACATAAAAATATAGAAAGAAGATGTTTAACATAATATAAAATATAGAAAGAAATAGTTTAACATAACATAAAAATATAGAAAGAAATAGTTTAACATAATATAAAAATATAGAAAGAAATAGTTTAACATAATATAAAAACATAGAAAGAAGTAGTTTAACATAACATAAAAATATAGAAAGAAGATGTTTAATTTAATATAAAAATATAGAAAGAAATAGTTTAACATAATATAAAAACATAGAAAGAAGTAGTTTAACATAACATACAAATATAGAAAGAAGATGTTTAACATAATATAAAAATATAGAAAGAAATAGTTTAACATAACATAAAAATATAGAAAGAAGATGTTTAACATAATATAAAATATAGAAAGAAATAGTTTAACATAATATAAAAACATTGAAAGATGTAGTTTAACATAACATTAAAATATAGAAAGAAGATGATTAACATAATATAAAAATATAGAAAGAAATAGTTTAACATAACATAAAAATATAGAAAGAAATAGTTTAACATAATATAAAAACATAGAAAGAAATAGTTTAACATAATATAAAAACATAGAAAGAAGTAGTTTAACATAACATAAAAATATAGAAAGAAGATGTTCAACATAATATAAAAATATAGAAAGAAATAGTTTAAATTAACATAAAAATATAGAAAGAAGATGTTTAACATAATATAAAAATATAGAAAGAAGATGTTTAACATAATATAAAAATATAGAAAGAAATAGTTTAACATAATATAAAAATATAGAAAGAAATAGTTTAACATAATATAAAAACATAGAAAGAAGTAGTTTAACATAACATTAAAATATAGAAAGAAGATGATTAACATAATATAAAAATATAGAAAGAAATAGTTTAACATAACATGAAAATATAGAAAGAAATAGTTTAACATAATATAAAATATAGAAAGAAATAGTTTAACATAATATAAAACATAGAAAGAAGTAGTTTAACATAACATATAAATATAGAAAGAAGATGTTTAACATAATATAAAATATAGAAAGAAATAGTTTAACATAACATAAAAATATAGAAAGAAATAGTTTAACATAATATAAAAATATAGAAAGAAATAGTTTAACATAATATAAAAACATAGAAAGAAGTAGTTTAACATAACATAAAAATATAGAAAGAAGATGTTTAATATAATATAAAAATATAGAAAGAAATAGTTTAACATAACATAAAAATATAGAAAGAAGATGTTTAACATAATATAAAAATATAGAAAGAAATAGTTTAACATAACATAAAAATATAGAAAGAAGTTGTTTAACATAATATAAAAATATAGAAAGAAATAGTTTAACATAACATGAAAATATAGAAAGAAATAGTTTAACATAATATAAAATATAGAAAGAAATAGTTTAACATAATATAAAAACATAGAAAGAAGTAGTTTAACATAACATAAAAACATAGAAAGAAGATGTTTAACATAATATAAAAATATAGAAAGAAATAGTTTAACATAACATAAAAATATAGAAAGAAGATGTTTAACATAATATAAAAATATAGAAAGAAATAGTTTAACATAACATAAAAATATAGAAAGAAGTTGTTTAACATAATATAAAAATATAGAAAGAAATAGTTTAACATAACATGAAAATATAGAAAGAAATAGTTTAACATAATATAAAATATAGAAAGAAATAGTTTAACATAATATAAAAACATAGAAAGAAGTAGTTTAACATAACATAAAAACATAGAAAGAAGATGTTTAACATAATATAAAAATATAGAAAGAAATAGTTTAACATAACATAAAAATATAGAAAGAAGATGTTTAACATAATATAAAAATATAGAAAGAAATAGTTTAACATAACATAAAAATATAGAAAGAAGTTGTTTAACATAACATAAAAATATAGAAAGAAGATGTTTAACATAATATAAAAATATAGAAAGAAGATGTTTAACATAATATAAAAATATAGAAAGAAATAGTTTAACATAATATAAAAACATAGAAAGAAGTAGTTTAACATAACATAAAAATATAGAAAGAAGATGTTTAATATAATATAAAAATATAGAAAGAAATAGTTTAACATAACATAAAAATATAGAAAGAATATGTTTAACATAATATAAAAATATAGAAAGAAATAGTTTAACATAACATAAAAATATAGAAAGAAGTTGTTTAACATAATATAAAAATATAGAAAGAAATAGTTTAACATAACATAAAAATATAGAAAGAAGATGTTTAACATAATATAAAAATATAGAAAGAAATAGTTTAACATAACATAAAAATATAGAAAGAAGTTGTTTAACATAATATAAAAATATAGAAAGAAATAGTTTAACATAACATGAAAATATAGAAAGAAATAGTTTAACATAATATAAAATATAGAAAGAAATAGTTTAACATAATATAAAAACATAGAAAGAAGTAGTTTAACATAACATAAAAACATAGAAAGAAGATGTTTAACATAATATAAAAATATAGAAAGAAATAGTTTAACATAACATAAAAATATAGAAAGAAGATGTTTAACATAATATAAAAATATAGAAAGAAATAGTTTAACATAACATAAAAATATAGAAAGAAGTTGTTTAACATAATATAAAAATATAGAAAGAAATAGTTTAACATAACATGAAAATATAGAAAGAAATAGTTTAACATAATATAAAATATAGAAAGAAATAGTTTAACATAATATAAAAACATAGAAAGAAGTAGTTTAACATAACATACAAATATAGAAAGAAGATGTTTAACATAATATAAAAATATAGAAAGAAATAGTTTAACATAACATAAAAATTTAGAAAGTAGATGTTTAACATAATATAAAAATATAGAAAGAAATAGTTTAACATAATATAAAAACATAGAAAGACGTAGTTTAACATAACATAAAAACATAGAAAGAAGTAGTTTAACATAACATAAAAATATAGAAAGAAGATGTTTAACATAATATAAAAATATAGAAAGAAGATGTTTAACATAATATAAAAATATAGAAAGAAATAGTTTAACATAATATAAAAACATAGAAAGAAGTAGTTTAACATAACATAAAAATATAGAAAGAAGATGTTTAACATAATATAAAAATATAGAAAGAAATAGTTTAACATAACATAAAAACATAGAAAGAAGTAGTTTAACATAACATAAAAACATAGAAAGAAGTAGTTTAACATAATATAAAAATATAGAAAGAAATAGTTTAACATAATATAAAAACATAGAAAGAAGTAGTTTAACATAACATAAAAATATAGAATGAAGATGTTTAACATAATATAAAAATATAGAAAGAAATAGTTTAACATAACATAAAAATATAGAAAGAAATAGTTTAACATAATATAAAAATATAGAAAGAAGTAGTTTAACATAACATAAAAATATAGAAAGAAGATGTTTAACATAATATAAAAATATAGAAAGAAATAGTTTAACATAACATAAAAATATAGAAAGAAATAGTTTAACATAATACAAAAATATAGGAAGAAGATGTTTAACATAATATAAAAATATAGAAAGAAATAGTTTAACATAACATAAAAATATAGAAAGAAGATGTTTAACATAATATAAAAACATAGAAAGAAATAGTTTAACATAATATAAAAATATAGAAAGAAATAGTTTAACATAATATAAAAACATAGAAAGAAGTAGTTTAACATAACATAAAAATATAGAAAGAAGATGTTTTACATAATATAAAAATATAGAAAGAAGTAGTTTATCATAATATAAAAATATAGAAAGAAATAGTTTAACATAACATAAAAATTTAGAAAGAAATAGTTTAACATAATATAAAAATATAGAAAGAAATAGTTTAACATAACATAAAAATATAGAAAGAAATAGTTTAACATAATATAAAAATATAGAAAGAAATAGTTTAACATAATATAAAAATATAGAAAGAAGATGTTTAGCATAATATAAAAATATAGAAAGAAGATGTTTAACATAATATAAAAATATAGAAAGAAATAGTTTAACATAATATAAAAACATAGAAAGAAGTAGTTTAACATAACATAAAAATATAGAAAGAAGATGTTTAAAATAATATAAAAATGTAGAAAGAAATAATTTAACATAACATAAAAATATAGAAAGAAATATTTTAACATAATATAAAAATATAGAAAGAAATAGTTTAACATAATATAAAAACATAGAAAGAAGTAGTTTAACATAACATAAAATATAGAAAGAAATAGTTTAACATAATATAAAAATATAGAAAGAAATAGTTTAACATAATATAAAAATATAGAAAGAAATACTTTAACATAATATAAAACATAGAAAGAAGTAGTTTAACATAACATAAAAATATAGAAAGAAGATGTTTAACATAATATAAAATATAGAAAGAAATAGTTTAACATAACATAAAAATATAGAAAGAAATAGTTTAACATAATATAAAAATATAGAAAGAAATAGTTTAACATAATATAAAAACATAGAAAGAAGTAGTTTAACATAACATAAAAATATAGAAAGAAGATGTTTAATATAATATAAAAATATAGAAAGAAATAGTTTAACATAATATAAAATATAGAAAGAAATAGTTTAACATAATATAAAAACATAGAAAGAAGTAGTTTAACATAACATAAAAACATAGAAAGAAGATGTTTAACATAATATAAAAATATAGAAAGAAATAGTTTAACATAATATAAAAACATAGAAAGAAGTAGTTTAACATAACATAAAAATATAGAATGAAGATGTTTAACATAATATAAAAATATAGAAAGAAATAGTTTAACATAACATAAAAATATAGAAAGAAATAGTTTAACATAATATAAAAACATAGAAAGAAGTAGTTTAACATAACATAAAAATATAGAAAGAAATAGTTTAACATAATATAAAAACATAGAAAGAAGTAGTTTAACATAACATAAAAATATAGAAAGAAGATGTTTAACATAATATAAAAATATAGAAAGAAATAGTTTAACATAACATAAAAATATAGAAAGAAGATGTTTAACATAATATAAAAATATAGAAAGAAATAGTTTAACATAACATAAAAATATAGAAAGAAGTTGTTTAACATAATATAAAAATATAGAAAGAAATAGTTTAACATAACATGAAAATATAGAAAGAAATAGTTTAACATAATATAAAATATAGAAAGAAATAGTTTAACATAATATAAAAACATAGAAAGAAGTAGTTTAACATAACATAAAAACATAGAAAGAAGTAGTTTAACATAATATAAAAATATAGAAAGAAATAGTTTAACATAATATAAAAACATAGAAAGAAGTAGTTTAACATAACATAAAAATATAGAATGAAGATGTTTAACATAATATAAAAATATAGAAAGAAATAGTTTAACATAACATAAAAATATAGAAAGAAATAGTTTAACATAATATAAAAATATAGAAAGAAGTAGTTTAACATAATATAAAAACATAGAAAGAAGATGTTTAACATAACATAAAAATATAGAAAGAAATAGTTTAACATAATATAAAAATATAGATAGAAGTAGTTTAACATAACATACAAATATAGAAAGAAGATGTTTAACATAATATAAAAATATAGAAAGAAATAGTTTAACATAACATAAAAATTTAGAAAGTAGTTGTTTAACATAATATAAAAATATAGAAAGAAATAGTTTAACATAATATAAAAACATAGAAAGACGTAGTTTAACATAACATAAAAATATAGAAAGAAATAGTTTAACATAATATAAAAACATAGAAAGAAGTAGTTTAACATAACATAAAATATAGAAAGAAATAGTTTAACATAATATAAAAATATAGAAAGAAATAGTTTAACATAATATAAAAATATAGAAAGAAATACTTTAACATAATATAAAACATAGAAAGAAGTAGTTTAACATAACATAAAAATATAGAAAGAAGATGTTTAACATAATATAAAATATAGAAAGAAATAGTTTAACATAACATAAAAATATAGAAAGAAATAGTTTAACATAATATAAAAATATAGAAAGAAATAGTTTAACATAATATAAAAACATAGAAAGAAGTAGTTTAACATAATATAAAAATATAGAAAGAAATACTTTAACATAATATAAAACATAGAAAGAAATAGTTTAACATAATATAAAAACATAGAAAGAAGTAGTTTAACATAACATACAAATATAGAAAGAAGATGTTTAACATAATATAAAAATATAGAAAGAAATAGTTTAACATAACATAAAAATATAGAAAGAAGATGTTTAACATAATATAAAATATAGAAAGAAATAGTTTAACATAATATAAAAACATTGAAAGAAGTAGTTTAACATATCATTAAAATATAGAAAGAAGATGATTAACATAATATAAAAATATAGAAAGAAATAGTTTAACATAACATAAAAATATAGAAAGAAATAGTTTAACATAATATAAAAACATAGAAAGAAATAGTTTAACATAATATAAAAACATAGAAAGAAGTAGTTTAACATAACATAAAAATATAGAAAGAAGATGTTCAACATAATATAAAAATATAGAAAGAAATAGTTTAAATTAACATAAAAATATAGAAAGAAGATGTTTAACATAATATAAAAATATAGAAAGAAGATGTTTAACATAATATAAAAATATAGAAAGAAATAGTTTAACATAATATAAAAATATAGAAAGAAATAGTTTAACATAATATAAAAACATAGAAAGAAGTAGTTTAACATAACATTAAAATATAGAAAGAAGATGATTAACATAATATAAAAATATAGAAAGAAATAGTTTAACATAACATGAAAATATAGAAAGAAATAGTTTAACATAATATAAAATATAGAAAGAAATAGTTTAACATAATATAAAAACATAGAAAGAAGTAGTTTAACATAACATAAAAACATAGAAAGAAGATGTTTAACATAATATAAAAATATAGAAAGAAATAGTTTAACATAATATAAAAACATAGAAAGAAGTAGTTTAACATAACATAAAAATATAGAATGAAGATGTTTAACATAATATAAAAATATAGAAAGAAATAGTTTAACATAACATAAAAATATAGAAAGAAATAGTTTAACATAATATAAAAACATAGAAAGAAGTAGTTTAACATAACATAAAAATATAGAAAGAAGTTGTTTAACATAATATAAAAATATAGAAAGAAATAGTTTAACATAACATGAAAATATAGAAAGAAATAGTTTAACATAATATAAAATATAGAAAGAAATAGTTTAACATAATATAAAAACATAGAAAGAAGTAGTTTAACATAACATAAAAACATAGAAAGAAGATGTTTAACATAATATAAAAATATAGAAAGAAATAGTTTAACATAATATAAAAACATAGAAAGAAGTAGTTTAACATAACATAAAAATATAGAATGAAGATGTTTAACATAATATAAAAATATAGAAAGAAATAGTTTAACATAACATAAAAATATAGAAAGAAATAGTTTAACATAATATAAAAACATAGAAAGAAGTAGTTTAACATAACATAAAAATATAGAAAGAAATAGTTTAACATAATATAAAAACATAGAAAGAAGTAGTTTAACATAACATAAAAATATAGAAAGAAGTAGTTTAACATAACATAAAAACATAGAAAGAAGTAGTTTAACATAACATAAAAATATAGAAAGAAATAGTTTAACATAATATAAAAACATAGAAAGAAGTAGTTTAACATAACATAAAAATATAGAATGAAGATGTTTAACATAATATAAAAATATAGAAAGAAATAGTTTAACATAACATAAAAATATAGAAAGAAATAGTTTAACATAATATAAAAATATAGAAAGAAGTAGTTTAACATAATATAAAAACATAGAAAGAAGATGTTTAACATAACATAAAAATATAGAAAGAAATAGTTTAACATAATATAAAAATATAGATAGAAGTAGTTTAACATAACATACAAATATAGAAAGAAGATGTTTAACATAATATAAAAATATAGAAAGAAATAGTTTAACATAACATAAAAATTTAGAAAGTAGTTGTTTAACATAATATAAAAATATAGAAAGAAATAGTTTAACATAATATAAAAACATAGAAAGACGTAGTTTAACATAACATAAAAATATAGAAAGAAATAGTTTAACATAATATAAAAACATAGAAAGAAGTAGTTTAACATAACATAAAATATAGAAAGAAATAGTTTAACATAATATAAAAATATAGAAAGAAATAGTTTAACATAATATAAAAATATAGAAAGAAATACTTTAACATAATATAAAACATAGAAAGAAGTAGTTTAACATAACATAAAAACATAGAAAGAAGTAGTTTAACATAATATAAAAATATAGAAAGAAATAGTTTAACATAATATAAAAACATAGAAAGAAGTAGTTTAACATAACATAAAAATATAGAATGAAGATGTTTAACATAATATAAAAATATAGAAAGAAATAGTTTAACATAACATAAAAATATAGAAAGAAATAGTTTAACATAATATAAAAATATAGAAAGAAGTAGTTTAACATAATATAAAAACATAGAAAGAAGTAGTTTAACATAACATAAAATATAGAAAGAAATAGTTTAACATAATATAAAAATATAGAAAGAAATAGTTTAACATAATATAAAAATATAGAAAGAAATACTTTAACATAATATAAAACATAGAAAGAAGTAGTTTAACATAACATAAAAACATAGAAAGAAGTAGTTTAACATAATATAAAAATATAGAAAGAAATAGTTTAACATAATATAAAAACATAGAAAGAAGTAGTTTAACATAACATAAAAATATAGAATGAAGATGTTTAACATAATATAAAAATATAGAAAGAAATAGTTTAACATAACATAAAAATATAGAAAGAAATAGTTTAACATAATATAAAAATATAGAAAGAAGTAGTTTAACATAATATAAAAACATAGAAAGAAGATGTTTAACATAACATAAAAATATAGAAAGAAATAGTTTAACATAATATAAAAATATAGATAGAAGTAGTTTAACATAACATACAAATATAGAAAGAAGATGTTTAACATAATATAAAAATATAGAAAGAAATAGTTTAACATAACATAAAAATTTAGAAAGTAGTTGTTTAACATAATATAAAAATATAGAAAGAAATAGTTTAACATAATATAAAAACATAGAAAGACGTAGTTTAACATAACATAAAAATATAGAAAGAAATAGTTTAACATAATATAAAAACATAGAAAGAAGTAGTTTAACATAACATAAAATATAGAAAGAAATAGTTTAACATAATATAAAAATATAGAAAGAAATAGTTTAACATAATATAAAAATATAGAAAGAAATAGTTTAACATAATATAAAAATATAGAAAGAAATACTTTAACATAATATAAAACATAGAAAGAAGTAGTTTAACATAACATAAAAATATAGAAAGAAGATGTTTAACATAATATAAAATATAGAAAGAAATAGTTTAACATAACATAAAAATATAGAAAGAAATAGTTTAACATAATATAAAAATATAGAAAGAAATAGTTTAACATAATATAAAAACATAGAAAGAAGTAGTTTAACATAACATAAAAATATAGAAAGAAGATGTTTAATATAATATAAAAATATAGAAAGAAATAGTTTAACATAATATAAAAACATAGAAAGAAGTAGTTTAACATAACATACAAATATAGAAAGAAGATGTTTAACATAATATAAAAATATAGAAAGAAATAGTTTAACATAACATAAAAATATAGAAAGAAGATGTTTAACATAATATAAAATATAGAAAGAAATAGTTTAACATAATATAAAAACATTGAAAGAAGTAGTTTAACATAACATTAAAATATAGAAAGAAGATGATTAACATAATATAAAAATATAGAAAGAAATAGTTTAACATAACATAAAAATATAGAAAGAAATAGTTTAACATAATATAAAAACATAGAAAGAAATAGTTTAACATAATATAAAAACATAGGAAGAAGTAGTTTAACATAACATAAAAATATAGAAAGAAGATGTTCAACATAATATAAAAATATAGAAAGAAATAGTTTAAATTAACATAAAAATATAGAAAGAAGATGTTTAACATAATATAAAAATATAGAAAGAAGATGTTTAACATAATATAAAAATATAGAAAGAAATAGTTTAACATAATATAAAAATATAGAAAGAAATAGTTTAACATAATATAAAAACATAGAAAGAAGTAGTTTAACATAACATTAAAATATAGAAAGAAGATGATTAACATAATATAAAAATATAGAAAGAAATAGTTTAACATAACATGAAAATATAGAAAGAAATAGTTTAACATAATATAAAATATAGAAAGAAATAGTTTAACATAATATAAAAACATAGAAAGAAGTAGTTTAACATAACATAAAAACATAGAAAGAAGATGTTTAACATAATATAAAAATATAGAAAGAAATAGTTTAACATAATATAAAAACATAGAAAGAAGTAGTTTAACATAACATAAAAATATAGAATGAAGATGTTTAACATAATATAAAAATATAGAAAGAAATAGTTTAACATAACATAAAAATATAGAAAGAAATAGTTTAACATAATATAAAAACATAGAAAGAAGTAGTTTAACATAACATAAAAATATAGAAAGAAATAGTTTAACATAATATAAAAACATAGAAAGAAGTAGTTTAACATAACATAAAAATATAGAAAGAAGATGTTTAACATAATATAAAAATATAGAAAGAAATAGTTTAACATAACATAAAAATATAGAAAGAAGATGTTTAACATAATATAAAAATATAGAAAGAAATAGTTTAACATAACATAAAAATATAGAAAGAAGTTGTTTAACATAATATAAAAATATAGAAAGAAATAGTTTAACATAACATGAAAATATAGAAAGAAATAGTTTAACATAATATAAAATATAGAAAGAAATAGTTTAACATAATATAAAAACATAGAAAGAAGTAGTTTAACATAACATAAAAACATAGAAAGAAGTAGTTTAACATAATATAAAAATATAGAAAGAAATAGTTTAACATAATATAAAAACATAGAAAGAAGTAGTTTAACATAACATAAAAATATAGAATGAAGATGTTTAACATAATATAAAAATATAGAAAGAAATAGTTTAACATAACATAAAAATATAGAAAGAAATAGTTTAACATAATATAAAAATATAGAAAGAAGTAGTTTAACATAATATAAAAACATAGAAAGAAGATGTTTAACATAACATAAAAATATAGAAAGAAATAGTTTAACATAATATAAAAATATAGATAGAAGTAGTTTAACATAACATACAAATATAGAAAGAAGATGTTTAACATAATATAAAAATATAGAAAGAAATAGTTTAACATAACATAAAAATTTAGAAAGTAGTTGTTTAACATAATATAAAAATATAGAAAGAAATAGTTTAACATAATATAAAAACATAGAAAGACGTAGTTTAATATAACATAAAAATATAGAAAGAAATAGTTTAACATAATATAAAAACATAGAAAGAAGTTGTTTAACATAACATAAAATATAGAAAGAAATAGTTTAACATAATATAAAAATATAGAAAGAAATAGTTTAACATAATATAAAAATATAGAAAGAAATACTTTAACATAATATAAAACATAGAAAGAAGTAGTTTAACATAACATAAAAATATAGAAAGAAGATGTTTAACATAATATAAAATATAGAAAGAAATAGTTTAACATAACATAAAAATATAGAAAGAAATAGTTTAACATAATATAAAAATATAGAAAGAAATAGTTTAACATAATATAAAAACATAGAAAGAAGTAGTTTAACATAATATAAAAATATAGAAAGAAATACTTTAACATAATATAAAACATAGAAAGAAATAGTTTAACATAATATAAAAACATAGAAAGAAGTAGTTTAACATAACATACAAATATAGAAAGAAGATGTTTAACATAATATAAAAATATAGAAAGAAATAGTTTAACATAACATAAAAATATAGAAAGAAGATGTTTAACATAATATAAAATATAGAAAGAAATAGTTTAACATAATATAAAAACATTGAAAGAAGTAGTTTAACATATCATTAAAATATAGAAAGAAGATGATTAACATAATATAAAAATATAGAAAGAAATAGTTTAACATAACATAAAAATATAGAAAGAAATAGTTTAACATAATATAAAAACATAGAAAGAAATAGTTTAACATAATATAAAAACATAGAAAGAAGTAGTTTAACATAACATAAAAATATAGAAAGAAGATGTTCAACATAATATAAAAATATAGAAAGAAATAGTTTAAATTAACATAAAAATATAGAAAGAAGATGTTTAACATAATATAAAAATATAGAAAGAAGATGTTTAACATAATATAAAAATATAGAAAGAAATAGTTTAACATAATATAAAAATATAGAAAGAAATAGTTTAACATAATATAAAAACATAGAAAGAAGTAGTTTAACATAACATTAAAATATAGAAAGAAGATGATTAACATAATATAAAAATATAGAAAGAAATAGTTTAACATAACATGAAAATATAGAAAGAAATAGTTTAACATAATATAAAATATAGAAAGAAATAGTTTAACATAATATAAAAACATAGAAAGAAGTAGTTTAACATAACATAAAAACATAGAAAGAAGATGTTTAACATAATATAAAAATATAGAAAGAAATAGTTTAACATAATATAAAAACATAGAAAGAAGTAGTTTAACATAACATAAAAATATAGAATGAAGATGTTTAACATAATATAAAAATATAGAAAGAAATAGTTTAACATAACATAAAAATATAGAAAGAAATAGTTTAACATAATATAAAAACATAGAAAGAAGTAGTTTAACATAACATAAAAATATAGAAAGAAGTTGTTTAACATAATATAAAAATATAGAAAGAAATAGTTTAACATAACATGAAAATATAGAAAGAAATAGTTTAACATAATATAAAATATAGAAAGAAATAGTTTAACATAATATAAAAACATAGAAAGAAGTAGTTTAACATAACATAAAAACATAGAAAGAAGATGTTTAACATAATATAAAAATATAGAAAGAAATAGTTTAACATAACATAAAAATATAGAAAGAAGATGTTTAACATAATATAAAAATATAGAAAGAAATAGTTTAACATAACATAAAAATATAGAAAGAAGTTGTTTAACATAATATAAAAATATAGAAAGAAATAGTTTAACATAACATGAAAATATAGAAAGAAATAGTTTAACATAATATAAAATATAGAAAGAAATAGTTTAACATAATATAAAAACATAGAAAGAAGTAGTTTAACATAACATAAAAACATAGAAAGAAGATGTTTAACATAATATAAAAATATAGAAAGAAATAGTTTAACATAACATAAAAATATAGAAAGAAGATGTTTAACATAATATAAAAATATAGAAAGAAATAGTTTAACATAACATAAAAATATAGAAAGAAGTTGTTTAACATAATATAAAAATATAGAAAGAAATAGTTTAACATAACATGAAAATATAGAAAGAAATAGTTTAACATAATATAAAATATAGAAAGAAATAGTTTAACATAATATAAAAACATAGAAAGAAGTAGTTTAACATAACATACAAATATAGAAAGAAGATGTTTAACATAATATAAAAATATAGAAAGAAATAGTTTAACATAACATAAAAATATAGAAAGAAGATGTTTAACATAATATAAAAATATAGAAAGAAATAGTTTAACATAACATAAAAATATAGAAAGAAGTTGTTTAACATAATATAAAAAAATAGAAAGAAATAGTTTAACATAACATGAAAATATAGAAAGAAATAGTTTAACATAATATAAAATATAGAAAGAAATAGTTTAACATAATATAAAAACATAGAAAGAAGTAGTTTAACATAACATACAAATATAGAAAGAAGATGTTTAACATAATATAAAAATATAGAAAGAAATAGTTTAACATAACATAAAAATATAGAAAGAAGATGTTTAACATAATATAAAAATATAGAAAGAAATAGTTTAACATAACATAAAAATATAGAAAGAAGTTGTTTAACATAATATAAAAATATAGAAAGAAATAGTTTAACATAACATGAAAATATAGAAAGAAATAGTTTAACATAATATAAAATATAGAAAGAAATAGTTTAACATAATATAAAAACATAGAAAGAAGTAGTTTAACATAACATAAAAACATAGAAAGAAGATGTTTAACATAATATAAAAATATAGAAAGAAATAGTTTAACATAACATAAAAATATAGAAAGAAGATGTTTAACATAATATAAAAATATAGAAAGAAATAGTTTAACATAACATAAAAATATAGAAAGAAGTTGTTTAACATAATATAAAAATATAGAAAGAAATAGTTTAACATAACATGAAAATATAGAAAGAAATAGTTTAACATAATATAAAATATAGAAAGAAATAGTTTAACATAATATAAAAACATAGAAAGAAGTAGTTTAACATAACATACAAATATAGAAAGAAGATGTTTAACATAATATAAAAATATAGAAAGAAATAGTTTAACATAACATAAAAATTTAGAAAGTAGATGTTTAACATAATATAAAAATATAGAAAGAAATAGTTTAACATAATATAAAAACATAGAAAGACGTAGTTTAACATAACATAAAAACATAGAAAGAAGTAGTTTAACATAACATAAAAATATAGAAAGAAGATGTTTAACATAATATAAAAATATAGAAAGAAGATGTTTAACATAATATAAAAATATAGAAAGAAATAGTTTAACATAATATAAAAACATAGAAAGAAGTAGTTTAACATAACATAAAAATATAGAAAGAAGATGTTTAACATAATATAAAAATATAGAAAGAAATAGTTTAACATAACATAAAAACATAGAAAGAAGTAGTTTAACATAACATAAAAATATAGAAAGAAGATGTTTAACATAATATAAAAATATAGAAAGAAATAGTTTAACATAATATAAAAACATAGAAAGAAGTAGTTTAACATAACATAAAAATATAGAAAGAAGATGTTTAACATAATATAAAAATATAGAAAGAAATAGTTTAACATAACATAAAAATATAGAAAGAAATAGTTTAACATAATACAAAAATATAGGAAGAAGATGTTTAACATAATATAAAAATATAGAAAGAAATAGTTTAACATAACATAAAAATATAGAAAGAAGATGTTTAACATAATATAAAAACATAGAAAGAAATAGTTTAACATAATATAAAAATATAGAAAGAAATAGTTTAACATAATATAAAAACATAGAAAGAAGTAGTTTAACATAACATAAAAATATAGAAAGAAGATGTTTAACATAATATAAAAATATAGAAAGAAATAGTTTAACATAATATAAAAATATAGAAAGAAATACTTTAACATAATATAAAACATAGAAAGAAGTAGTTTAACATAACATAAAAACATAGAAAGAAGTAGTTTAACATAATATAAAAATATAGAAAGAAATAGTTTAACATAATATAAAAACATAGAAAGAAGTAGTTTAACATAACATAAAAATATAGAATGAAGATGTTTAACATAATATAAAAATATAGAAAGAAATAGTTTAACATAACATAAAAATATAGAAAGAAATAGTTTAACATAATATAAAAATATAGAAAGAAGTAGTTTAACATAATATAAAAACATAGAAAGAAGATGTTTAACATAACATAAAAATATAGAAAGAAATAGTTTAACATAATATAAAAATATAGATAGAAGTAGTTTAACATAACATACAAATATAGAAAGAAGATGTTTAACATAATATAAAAATATAGAAAGAAATAGTTTAACATAACATAAAAATTTAGAAAGTAGTTGTTTAACCACCCGCGCTCGTCACCGCGGTTTCTCCGCGTAACGCCGCCCGTACCTCTCGCCCCGTCCCGCTGCCAGTATCTGCAGCTCTGGCGAAACCCGTACAAAGGGATTTCGCTAGCGTCACCGCGAGTGCCCCTGGCGCTCCTAGGATTAAGCCCATGCCAGAAAAGGCGCCGAGTAGGGCTGATAATGATGACGGTTTCGTGACGGTGCAAAGGAGGAAGCACCTATCGCGAACAAACAAGAACCACTGCGGCAAAGCTCCAACGGGCCCTGAAGTGAGCCTGCGAGCCGCAAAGCCGAACACACCGGTGTACATCTCCCGCCTGCACTACACCACTAAGGCGGAGGATATCGTGGAGTATGTGCGCCAAAAGACGAGGTATGCGCCGAGGGTGCAGTTACTTGAATCGCGCCGGAACGTCAACTTCAAAGCGTTCGTCGTGCGTGTGCCGAACTGTTATCTGCCCCTCGTCATGCAAGAAGACTTTTGGCCGCAGGACGTGGTGTTCCGTCGCTTCCGCGGAAAAGTTCCACTGGACAGCACAAAGTCTAGCTAGTGCTAAGTGCGAAGTGCTACTAACATAGTCTAAGCCTTTTTTTATTAACACAAGTTTTGTTTATGGAATATGTATGTTTAGGTTAAGGTATTTTTCTATGGGCCTGTGTCGCCTGCAATAAATGGTTTATTTATTATTATTATTATTATTATTAACATAATATAAAAATATAGAAAGAAATAGTTTAACATAATATAAAAACATAGAAAGACGTAGTTTAACATAACATAAAAATATAGAAAGAAATAGTTTAACATAATATAAAAACATAGAAAGAAGTAGTTTAACATAACATAAAATATAGAAAGAAATAGTTTAACATAATATAAAAATATAGAAAGAAATAGTTTAACATAATATAAAAATATAGAAAGAAATAGTTTAACATAATATAAAAATATAGAAAGAAATACTTTAACATAATATAAAACATAGAAAGAAGTAGTTTAACATAACATAAAAATATAGAAAGAAGATGTTTAACATAATATAAAATATAGAAAGAAATAGTTTAACATAACATAAAAATATAGAAAGAAATAGTTTAACATAATATAAAAATATAGAAAGAAATAGTTTAACATAATATAAAAACATAGAAAGAAGTAGTTTAACATAACATAAAAATATAGAAAGAAGATGTTTAATATAATATAAAAATATAGAAAGAAATAGTTTAACATAATATAAAAACATAGAAAGAAGTAGTTTAACATAACATACAAATATAGAAAGAAGATGTTTAACATAATATAAAAATATAGAAAGAAATAGTTTAACATAACATAAAAATATAGAAAGAAGATGTTTAACATAATATAAAATATAGAAAGAAATAGTTTAACATAATATAAAAACATTGAAAGAAGTAGTTTAACATAACATTAAAATATAGAAAGAAGATGATTAACATAATATAAAAATATAGAAAGAAATAGTTTAACATAACATAAAAATATAGAAAGAAATAGTTTAACATAATATAAAAACATAGAAAGAAATAGTTTAACATAATATAAAAACATAGAAAGAAGTAGTTTAACATAACATAAAAATATAGAAAGAAGATGTTCAACATAATATAAAAATATAGAAAGAAATAGTTTAAATTAACATAAAAATATAGAAAGAAGATGTTTAACATAATATAAAAATATAGAAAGAAGATGTTTAACATAATATAAAAATATAGAAAGAAATAGTTTAACATAATATAAAAATATAGAAAGAAATAGTTTAACATAATATAAAAACATAGAAAGAAGTAGTTTAACATAACATTAAAATATAGAAAGAAGATGATTAACATAATATAAAAATATAGAAAGAAATAGTTTAACATAACATGAAAATATAGAAAGAAATAGTTTAACATAATATAAAATATAGAAAGAAATAGTTTAACATAATATAAAAACATAGAAAGAAGTAGTTTAACATAACATAAAAACATAGAAAGAAGATGTTTAACATAATATAAAAATATAGAAAGAAATAGTTTAACATAATATAAAAACATAGAAAGAAGTAGTTTAACATAACATAAAAATATAGAATGAAGATGTTTAACATAATATAAAAATATAGAAAGAAATAGTTTAACATAACATAAAAATATAGAAAGAAATAGTTTAACATAATATAAAAACATAGAAAGAAGTAGTTTAACATAACATAAAAATATAGAAAGAAATAGTTTAACATAATATAAAAACATAGAAAGAAGTAGTTTAACATAACATAAAAATATAGAAAGAAGATGTTTAACATAATATAAAAATATAGAAAGAAATAGTTTAACATAACATAAAAATATAGAAAGAAGATGTTTAACATAATATAAAAATATAGAAAGAAATAGTTTAACATAACATAAAAATATAGAAAGAAGTTGTTTAACATAATATAAAAATATAGAAAGAAATAGTTTAACATAACATGAAAATATAGAAAGAAATAGTTTAACATAATATAAAATATAGAAAGAAATAGTTTAACATAATATAAAAACATAGAAAGAAGTAGTTTAACATAACATAAAAACATAGAAAGAAGTAGTTTAACATAATATAAAAATATAGAAAGAAATAGTTTAACATAATATAAAAACATAGAAAGAAGTAGTTTAACATAACATAAAAATATAGAATGAAGATGTTTAACATAATATAAAAATATAGAAAGAAATAGTTTAACATAACATAAAAATATAGAAAGAAATAGTTTAACATAATATAAAAATATAGAAAGAAGTAGTTTAACATAATATAAAAACATAGAAAGAAGATGTTTAACATAACATAAAAATATAGAAAGAAATAGTTTAACATAATATAAAAATATAGATAGAAGTAGTTTAACATAACATACAAATATAGAAAGAAGATGTTTAACATAATATAAAAATATAGAAAGAAATAGTTTAACATAACATAAAAATTTAGAAAGTAGTTGTTTAACATAATATAAAAATATAGAAAGAAATAGTTTAACATAATATAAAAACATAGAAAGACGTAGTTTAATATAACATAAAAATATAGAAAGAAATAGTTTAACATAATATAAAAACATAGAAAGAAGTAGTTTAACATAACATAAAATATAGAAAGAAATAGTTTAACATAATATAAAAATATAGAAAGAAATAGTTTAACATAATATAAAAATATAGAAAGAAATACTTTAACATAATATAAAACATAGAAAGAAGTAGTTTAACATAACATAAAAATATAGAAAGAAGATGTTTAACATAATATAAAATATAGAAAGAAATAGTTTAACATAACATAAAAATATAGAAAGAAATAGTTTAACATAATATAAAAATATAGAAAGAAATAGTTTAACATAATATAAAAACATAGAAAGAAGTAGTTTAACATAATATAAAAATATAGAAAGAAATACTTTAACATAATATAAAACATAGAAAGAAATAGTTTAACATAATATAAAAACATAGAAAGAAGTAGTTTAACATAACATACAAATATAGAAAGAAGATGTTTAACATAATATAAAAATATAGAAAGAAATAGTTTAACATAACATAAAAATATAGAAAGAAGATGTTTAACATAATATAAAATATAGAAAGAAATAGTTTAACATAATATAAAAACATTGAAAGAAGTAGTTTAACATATCATTAAAATATAGAAAGAAGATGATTAACATAATATAAAAATATAGAAAGAAATAGTTTAACATAACATAAAAATATAGAAAGAAATAGTTTAACATAATATAAAAACATAGAAAGAAATAGTTTAACATAATATAAAAACATAGAAAGAAGTAGTTTAACATAACATAAAAATATAGAAAGAAGATGTTCAACATAATATAAAAATATAGAAAGAAATAGTTTAAATTAACATAAAAATATAGAAAGAAGATGTTTAACATAATATAAAAATATAGAAAGAAGATGTTTAACATAATATAAAAATATAGAAAGAAATAGTTTAACATAATATAAAAATATAGAAAGAAATAGTTTAACATAATATAAAAACATAGAAAGAAGTAGTTTAACATAACATTAAAATATAGAAAGAAGATGATTAACATAATATAAAAATATAGAAAGAAATAGTTTAACATAACATGAAAATATAGAAAGAAATAGTTTAACATAATATAAAATATAGAAAGAAATAGTTTAACATAATATAAAAACATAGAAAGAAGTAGTTTAACATAACATAAAAACATAGAAAGAAGATGTTTAACATAATATAAAAATATAGAAAGAAATAGTTTAACATAATATAAAAACATAGAAAGAAGTAGTTTAACATAACATAAAAATATAGAATGAAGATGTTTAACATAATATAAAAATATAGAAAGAAATAGTTTAACATAACATAAAAATATAGAAAGAAATAGTTTAACATAATATAAAAACATAGAAAGAAGTAGTTTAACATAACATAAAAATATAGAAAGAAGTTGTTTAACATAATATAAAAATATAGAAAGAAATAGTTTAACATAACATGAAAATATAGAAAGAAATAGTTTAACATAATATAAAATATAGAAAGAAATAGTTTAACATAATATAAAAACATAGAAAGAAGTAGTTTAACATAACATAAAAACATAGAAAGAAGATGTTTAACATAATATAAAAATATAGAAAGAAATAGTTTAACATAACATAAAAATATAGAAAGAAGATGTTTAACATAATATAAAAATATAGAAAGAAATAGTTTAACATAACATAAAAATATAGAAAGAAGTTGTTTAACATAATATAAAAATATAGAAAGAAATAGTTTAACATAACATGAAAATATAGAAAGAAATAGTTTAACATAATATAAAATATAGAAAGAAATAGTTTAACATAATATAAAAACATAGAAAGAAGTAGTTTAACATAACATAAAAACATAGAAAGAAGATGTTTAACATAATATAAAAATATAGAAAGAAATAGTTTAACATAACATAAAAATATAGAAAGAAGATGTTTAACATAATATAAAAATATAGAAAGAAATAGTTTAACATAACATAAAAATATAGAAAGAAGTTGTTTAACATAATATAAAAATATAGAAAGAAATAGTTTAACATAACATGAAAATATAGAAAGAAATAGTTTAACATAATATAAAATATAGAAAGAAATAGTTTAACATAATATAAAAACATAGAAAGAAGTAGTTTAACATAACATACAAATATAGAAAGAAGATGTTTAACATAATATAAAAATATAGAAAGAAATAGTTTAACATAACATAAAAATATAGAAAGAAGATGTTTAACATAATATAAAAATATAGAAAGAAATAGTTTAACATAACATAAAAATATAGAAAGAAGTTGTTTAACATAATATAAAAAAATAGAAAGAAATAGTTTAACATAACATGAAAATATAGAAAGAAATAGTTTAACATAATATAAAATATAGAAAGAAATAGTTTAACATAATATAAAAACATAGAAAGAAGTAGTTTAACATAACATACAAATATAGAAAGAAGATGTTTAACATAATATAAAAATATAGAAAGAAATAGTTTAACATAACATAAAAATATAGAAAGAAGATGTTTAACATAATATAAAAATATAGAAAGAAATAGTTTAACATAACATAAAAATATAGAAAGAAGTTGTTTAACATAATATAAAAATATAGAAAGAAATAGTTTAACATAACATGAAAATATAGAAAGAAATAGTTTAACATAATATAAAATATAGAAAGAAATAGTTTAACATAATATAAAAACATAGAAAGAAGTAGTTTAACATAACATAAAAACATAGAAAGAAGATGTTTAACATAATATAAAAATATAGAAAGAAATACTTTAACATAATATAAAACATAGAAAGAAGTAGTTTAACATAACATAAAAATATAGAAAGAAGATGTTTAACATAATATAAAATATAGAAAGAAATAGTTTAACATAACATAAAAATATAGAAAGAAATAGTTTAACATAATATAAAAATATAGAAAGAAATAGTTTAACATAACATAAAAATATAGAAAGAAATAGTTTAACATAATACAAAAATATAGGAAGAAGATGTTTAACATAATATAAAAATATAGAAAGAAATAGTTTAACATAACATAAAAATATAGAAAGAAGATGTTTAACATAATATAAAAACATAGAAAGAAATAGTTTAACATAATATAAAAATATAGAAAGAAATAGTTTAACATAATATAAAAACATAGAAAGAAGTAGTTTAACATAACATAAAAATATAGAAAGAAGATGTTTAACATAATATAAAAATATAGAAAGAAGTAGTTTATCATAATATAAAAATATAGAAAGAAATAGTTTAACATAACATAAAAATTTAGAAAGAAATAGTTTAACATAATATAAAAATATAGAAAGAAATAGTTTAACATAACATAAAAATATAGAAAGAAATAGTTTAACATAATATAAAAATATAGAAAGAAATAGTTTAACATAATATAAAAATATAGAAAGAAGATGTTTAGCATAATATAAAAATATAGAAAGAAGATGTTTAACATAATATAAAAATATAGAAAGAAATAGTTTAACATAATATAAAAACATAGAAAGAAGTAGTTTAACATAACATAAAAATATAGAAAGAAGATGTTTAAAATAATATAAAAATGTAGAAAGAAATAATTTAACATAACATAAAAATATAGAAAGAAATATTTTAACATAATATAAAAATATAGAAAGAAATAGTTTAACATAATATAAAAACATAGAAAGAAGTAGTTTAACATAACATAAAATATAGAAAGAAATAGTTTAACATAATATAAAAATATAGAAAGAAATAGTTTAACATAATATAAAAATATAGAAAGAAATACTTTAACATAATATAAAACATAGAAAGAAGTAGTTTAACATAACATAAAAATATAGAAAGAAGATGTTTAACATAATATAAAATATAGAAAGAAATAGTTTAACATAACATAAAAATATAGAAAGAAATAGTTTAACATAATATAAAAATATAGAAAGAAATAGTTTAACATAATATAAAAACATAGAAAGAAGTAGTTTAACATAACATAAAAATATAGAAAGAAGATGTTTAATATAATATAAAAATATAGAAAGAAATAGTTTAACATAATATAAAATATAGAAAGAAATAGTTTAACATAATATAAAAACATAGAAAGAAGTAGTTTAACATAACATAAAAACATAGAAAGAAGATGTTTAACATAATATAAAAATATAGAAAGAAATAGTTTAACATAATATAAAAACATAGAAAGAAGTAGTTTAACATAACATAAAAATATAGAATGAAGATGTTTAACATAATATAAAAATATAGAAAGAAATAGTTTAACATAACATAAAAATATAGAAAGAAATAGTTTAACATAATATAAAAACATAGAAAGAAGTAGTTTAACATAACATAAAAATATAGAAAGAAATACTTTAACATAATATAAAACATAGAAAGAAGTAGTTTAACATAACATAAAAACATAGAAAGAAGTAGTTTAACATAATATAAAAACATAGAAAGAAGTAGTTTAACATAACATAAAAATATAGAATGAAGATGTTTAACATAATATAAAAATATAGAAAGAAATAGTTTAACATAACATAAAAATATAGAAAGAAATAGTTTAACATAATATAAAAATATAGAAAGAAATAGTTTAACATAATATAAAAATATAGAAAGAAATACTTTAACATAATATAAAACATAGAAAGAAGTAGTTTAACATAACATAAAAACATAGAAAGAAGTAGTTTAACATAATATAAAAATATAGAAAGAAATAGTTTAACATAATATAAAAACATAGAAAGAAGTAGTTTAACATAACATAAAAATATAGAATGAAGATGTTTAACATAATATAAAAATATAGAAAGAAATAGTTTAACATAACATAAAAATATAGAAAGAAATAGTTTAACATAATATAAAAACATAGAAAGAAGTAGTTTAACATAACATAAAAATATAGAAAGAAATACTTTAACATAATATAAAACATAGAAAGAAGTAGTTTAACATAACATAAAAACATAGAAAGAAGTAGTTTAACATAATATAAAAACATAGAAAGAAGTAGTTTAACATAACATAAAAATATAGAATGAAGATGTTTAACATAATATAAAAATATAGAAAGAAATAGTTTAACATAACATAAAATATAGAAAGAAATAGTTTAACATAATATAAAAATATAGAAAGAAATAGTTTAACATAATATAAAAATATAGAAAGAAATACTTTAACATAATATAAAACATAGAAAGAAGTAGTTTAACATAACATAAAAACATAGAAAGAAGTAGTTTAACATAATATAAAAATATAGAAAGAAATAGTTTAACATAATATAAAAACATAGAAAGAAGTAGTTTAACATAACATAAAAATATAGAATGAAGATGTTTAACATAATATAAAAATATAGAAAGAAATAGTTTAACATAACATAAAAATATAGAAAGAAATAGTTTAACATAATATAAAAATATAGAAAGAAGTAGTTTAACATAATATAAAAACATAGAAAGAAGTAGTTTAACATAACATAAAATATAGAAAGAAATAGTTTAACATAATATAAAAATATAGAAAGAAATAGTTTAACATAATATAAAAATATAGAAAGAAATACTTTAACATAATATAAAACATAGAAAGAAGTAGTTTAACATAACATAAAAACATAGAAAGAAGTAGTTTAACATAATATAAAAATATAGAAAGAAATAGTTTAACATAATATAAAAACATAGAAAGAAGTAGTTTAACATAACATAAAAATATAGAATGAAGATGTTTAACATAATATAAAAATATAGAAAGAAATAGTTTAACATAACATAAAAATATAGAAAGAAATAGTTTAACATAATATAAAAATATAGAAAGAAGTAGTTTAACATAATATAAAAACATAGAAAGAAGATGTTTAACATAACATAAAAATATAGAAAGAAATAGTTTAACATAATATAAAAATATAGATAGAAGTAGTTTAACATAACATAAAAATATAGAAAGAAGATGTTTAACATAATATAAAAATATAGAAAGAAATAGTTTAACATAACATAAAAATTTAGAAAGTAGTTGTTTAACATAATATAAAAATATAGAAAGAAATAGTTTAACATAATATAAAAACATAGAAAGACGTAGTTTAACATAACATAAAAATATAGAAAGAAATAGTTTAACATAATATAAAAACATAGAAAGAAGTAGTTTAACATAACATAAAATATAGAAAGAAATAGTTTAACATAATATAAAAATATAGAAAGAAATAGTTTAACATAATATAAAAATATAGAAAAAAATAGTTTAACATAATATAAAAATATAGAAAGAAATACTTTAACATAATATAAAACATAGAAAGAAGTAGTTTAACATAACATAAAAATATAGAAAGAAGATGTTTAACATAATATAAAATATAGAAAGAAATAGTTTAACATAACATAAAAATATAGAAAGAAATAGTTTAACATAATATAAAAATATAGAAAGAAATAGTTTAACATAATATAAAAACATAGAAAGAAGTAGTTTAACATAACATAAAAATATAGAAAGAAGATGTTTAATATAATATAAAAATATAGAAAGAAATAGTTTAACATAATATAAAAACATAGAAAGAAGTAGTTTAACATAACATACAAATATAGAAAGAAGATGTTTAACATAATATAAAAATATAGAAAGAAATAGTTTAACATAACATAAAAATATAGAAAGAAGATGTTTAACATAATATAAAATATAGAAAGAAATAGTTTAACATAATATAAAAACATTGAAAGAAGTAGTTTAACATAACATTAAAATATAGAAAGAAGATGATTAACATAATATAAAAATATAGAAAGAAATAGTTTAACATAACATAAAAATATAGAAAGAAATAGTTTAACATAATATAAAAACATAGAAAGAAATAGTTTAACATAATATAAAAACATAGAAAGAAGTAGTTTAACATAACATAAAAATATAGAAAGAAGATGTTCAACATAATATAAAAATATAGAAAGAAATAGTTTAAATTAACATAAAAATATAGAAAGAAGATGTTTAACATAATATAAAAATATAGAAAGAAGATGTTTAACATAATATAAAAATATAGAAAGAAATAGTTTAACATAATATAAAAATATAGAAAGAAATAGTTTAACATAATATAAAAACATAGAAAGAAGTAGTTTAACATAACATTAAAATATAGAAAGAAGATGATTAACATAATATAAAAATATAGAAAGAAATAGTTTAACATAACATGAAAATATAGAAAGAAATAGTTTAACATAATATAAAATATAGAAAGAAATAGTTTAACATAATATAAAAACATAGAAAGAAGTAGTTTAACATAACATAAAAACATAGAAAGAAGATGTTTAACATAATATAAAAATATAGAAAGAAATAGTTTAACATAATATAAAAACATAGAAAGAAGTAGTTTAACATAACATAAAAATATAGAATGAAGATGTTTAACATAATATAAAAATATAGAAAGAAATAGTTTAACATAACATAAAAATATAGAAAGAAATAGTTTAACATAATATAAAAACATAGAAAGAAGTAGTTTAACATAACATAAAAATATAGAAAGAAATAGTTTAACATAATATAAAAACATAGAAAGAAGTAGTTTAACATAACATAAAAATATAGAAAGAAGATGTTTAACATAATATAAAAATATAGAAAGAAATAGTTTAACATAACATAAAAATATAGAAAGAAGATGTTTAACATAATATAAAAATATAGAAAGAAATAGTTTAACATAACATAAAAATATAGAAAGAAGTTGTTTAACATAATATAAAAATATAGAAAGAAATAGTTTAACATAACATGAAAATATAGAAAGAAATAGTTTAACATAATATAAAATATAGAAAGAAATAGTTTAACATAATATAAAAACATAGAAAGAAGTAGTTTAACATAACATAAAAACATAGAAAGAAGTAGTTTAACATAATATAAAAATATAGAAAGAAATAGTTTAACATAATATAAAAACATAGAAAGAAGTAGTTTAACATAACATAAAAATATAGAATGAAGATGTTTAACATAATATAAAAATATAGAAAGAAATAGTTTAACATAACATAAAAATATAGAAAGAAATAGTTTAACATAATATAAAAATATAGAAAGAAGTAGTTTAACATAATATAAAAACATAGAAAGAAGATGTTTAACATAACATAAAAATATAGAAAGAAATAGTTTAACATAATATAAAAATATAGATAGAAGTAGTTTAACATAACATACAAATATAGAAAGAAGATGTTTAACATAATATAAAAATATAGAAAGAAATAGTTTAACATAACATAAAAATTTAGAAAGTAGTTGTTTAACATAATATAAAAATATAGAAAGAAATAGTTTAACATAATATAAAAACATAGAAAGACGTAGTTTAATATAACATAAAAATATAGAAAGAAATAGTTTAACATAATATAAAAACATAGAAAGAAGTAGTTTAACATAACATAAAATATAGAAAGAAATAGTTTAACATAATATAAAAATATAGAAAGAAATAGTTTAACATAATATAAAAATATAGAAAGAAATACTTTAACATAATATAAAACATAGAAAGAAGTAGTTTAACATAACATAAAAATATAGAAAGAAGATGTTTAACATAATATAAAATATAGAAAGAAATAGTTTAACATAACATAAAAATATAGAAAGAAATAGTTTAACATAATATAAAAATATAGAAAGAAATAGTTTAACATAATATAAAAACATAGAAAGAAGTAGTTTAACATAATATAAAAATATAGAAAGAAATACTTTAACATAATATAAAACATAGAAAGAAATAGTTTAACATAATATAAAAACATAGAAAGAAGTAGTTTAACATAACATACAAATATAGAAAGAAGATGTTTAACATAATATAAAAATATAGAAAGAAATAGTTTAACATAACATAAAAATATAGAAAGAAGATGTTTAACATAATATAAAATATAGAAAGAAATAGTTTAACATAATATAAAAACATTGAAAGAAGTAGTTTAACATATCATTAAAATATAGAAAGAAGATGATTAACATAATATAAAAATATAGAAAGAAATAGTTTAACATAACATAAAAATATAGAAAGAAATAGTTTAACATAATATAAAAACATAGAAAGAAATAGTTTAACATAATATAAAAACATAGAAAGAAGTAGTTTAACATAACATAAAAATATAGAAAGAAGATGTTCAACATAATATAAAAATATAGAAAGAAATAGTTTAAATTAACATAAAAATATAGAAAGAAGATGTTTAACATAATATAAAAATATAGAAAGAAGATGTTTAACATAATATAAAAATATAGAAAGAAATAGTTTAACATAATATAAAAATATAGAAAGAAATAGTTTAACATAATATAAAAACATAGAAAGAAGTAGTTTAACATAACATTAAAATATAGAAAGAAGATGATTAACATAATATAAAAATATAGAAAGAAATAGTTTAACATAACATGAAAATATAGAAAGAAATAGTTTAACATAATATAAAATATAGAAAGAAATAGTTTAACATAATATAAAAACATAGAAAGAAGTAGTTTAACATAACATAAAAACATAGAAAGAAGATGTTTAACATAATATAAAAATATAGAAAGAAATAGTTTAACATAATATAAAAACATAGAAAGAAGTAGTTTAACATAACATAAAAATATAGAATGAAGATGTTTAACATAATATAAAAATATAGAAAGAAATAGTTTAACATAACATAAAAATATAGAAAGAAATAGTTTAACATAATATAAAAACATAGAAAGAAGTAGTTTAACATAACATAAAAATATAGAAAGAAGTTGTTTAACATAATATAAAAATATAGAAAGAAATAGTTTAACATAACATGAAAATATAGAAAGAAATAGTTTAACATAATATAAAATATAGAAAGAAATAGTTTAACATAATATAAAAACATAGAAAGAAGTAGTTTAACATAACATAAAAACATAGAAAGAAGATGTTTAACATAATATAAAAATATAGAAAGAAATAGTTTAACATAACATAAAAATATAGAAAGAAGATGTTTAACATAATATAAAAATATAGAAAGAAATAGTTTAACATAACATAAAAATATAGAAAGAAGTTGTTTAACATAATATAAAAATATAGAAAGAAATAGTTTAACATAACATGAAAATATAGAAAGAAATAGTTTAACATAATATAAAATATAGAAAGAAATAGTTTAACATAATATAAAAACATAGAAAGAAGTAGTTTAACATAACATAAAAACATAGAAAGAAGATGTTTAACATAATATAAAAATATAGAAAGAAATAGTTTAACATAACATAAAAATATAGAAAGAAGATGTTTAACATAATATAAAAATATAGAAAGAAATAGTTTAACATAACATAAAAATATAGAAAGAAGTTGTTTAACATAATATAAAAATATAGAAAGAAATAGTTTAACATAACATGAAAATATAGAAAGAAATAGTTTAACATAATATAAAATATAGAAAGAAATAGTTTAACATAATATAAAAACATAGAAAGAAGTAGTTTAACATAACATACAAATATAGAAAGAAGATGTTTAACATAATATAAAAATATAGAAAGAAATAGTTTAACATAACATAAAAATATAGAAAGAAGATGTTTAACATAATATAAAAATATAGAAAGAAATAGTTTAACATAACATAAAAATATAGAAAGAAGTTGTTTAACATAATATAAAAAAATAGAAAGAAATAGTTTAACATAACATGAAAATATAGAAAGAAATAGTTTAACATAATATAAAATATAGAAAGAAATAGTTTAACATAATATAAAAACATAGAAAGAAGTAGTTTAACATAACATACAAATATAGAAAGAAGATGTTTAACATAATATAAAAATATAGAAAGAAATAGTTTAACATAACATAAAAATATAGAAAGAAGATGTTTAACATAATATAAAAATATAGAAAGAAATAGTTTAACATAACATAAAAATATAGAAAGAAGTTGTTTAACATAATATAAAAATATAGAAAGAAATAGTTTAACATAACATGAAAATATAGAAAGAAATAGTTTAACATAATATAAAATATAGAAAGAAATAGTTTAACATAATATAAAAACATAGAAAGAAGTAGTTTAACATAACATAAAAACATAGAAAGAAGATGTTTAACATAATATAAAAATATAGAAAGAAATAGTTTAACATAACATAAAAATATAGAAAGAAGATGTTTAACATAATATAAAAATATAGAAAGAAATAGTTTAACATAACATAAAAATATAGAAAGAAGTTGTTTAACATAATATAAAAATATAGAAAGAAATAGTTTAACATAACATGAAAATATAGAAAGAAATAGTTTAACATAATATAAAATATAGAAAGAAATAGTTTAACATAATATAAAAACATAGAAAGAAGTAGTTTAACATAACATACAAATATAGAAAGAAGATGTTTAACATAATATAAAAATATAGAAAGAAATAGTTTAACATAACATAAAAATTTAGAAAGTAGATGTTTAACATAATATAAAAATATAGAAAGAAATAGTTTAACATAATATAAAAACATAGAAAGACGTAGTTTAACATAACATAAAAACATAGAAAGAAGTAGTTTAACATAACATAAAAATATAGAAAGAAGATGTTTAACATAATATAAAAATATAGAAAGAAGATGTTTAACATAATATAAAAATATAGAAAGAAATAGTTTAACATAATATAAAAACATAGAAAGAAGTAGTTTAACATAACATAAAAATATAGAAAGAAGATGTTTAACATAATATAAAAATATAGAAAGAAATAGTTTAACATAACATAAAAACATAGAAAGAAGTAGTTTAACATAACATAAAAATATAGAAAGAAGATGTTTAACATAATATAAAAATATAGAAAGAAATAGTTTAACATAATATAAAAACATAGAAAGAAGTAGTTTAACATAACATAAAAATATAGAAAGAAGATGTTTAACATAATATAAAAATATAGAAAGAAATAGTTTAACATAACATAAAAATATAGAAAGAAATAGTTTAACATAATACAAAAATATAGGAAGAAGATGTTTAACATAATATAAAAATATAGAAAGAAATAGTTTAACATAACATAAAAATATAGAAAGAAGATGTTTAACATAATATAAAAACATAGAAAGAAATAGTTTAACATAATATAAAAATATAGAAAGAAATAGTTTAACATAATATAAAAACATAGAAAGAAGTAGTTTAACATAACATAAAAATATAGAAAGAAGATGTTTAACATAATATAAAAATATAGAAAGAAGTAGTTTATCATAATATAAAAATATAGAAAGAAATAGTTTAACATAACATAAAAATTTAGAAAGAAATAGTTTAACATAATATAAAAATATAGAAAGAAATAGTTTAACATAACATAAAAATATAGAAAGAAATAGTTTAACATAATATAAAAATATAGAAAGAAATAGTTTAACATAATATAAAAATATAGAAAGAAGATGTTTAGCATAATATAAAAATATAGAAAGAAGATGTTTAACATAATATAAAAATATAGAAAGAAATAGTTTAACATAATATAAAAACATAGAAAGAAGTAGTTTAACATAACATAAAAATATAGAAAGAAGATGTTTAAAATAATATAAAAATGTAGAAAGAAATAATTTAACATAACATAAAAATATAGAAAGAAATATTTTAACATAATATAAAAATATAGAAAGAAATAGTTTAACATAATATAAAAACATAGAAAGAAGTAGTTTAACATAACATAAAATATAGAAAGAAATAGTTTAACATAATATAAAAATATAGAAAGAAATAGTTTAACATAATATAAAAATATAGAAAGAAATACTTTAACATAATATAAAACATAGAAAGAAGTAGTTTAACATAACATAAAAATATAGAAAGAAGATGTTTAACATAATATAAAATATAGAAAGAAATAGTTTAACATAACATAAAAATATAGAAAGAAATAGTTTAACATAATATAAAAATATAGAAAGAAATAGTTTAACATAATATAAAAACATAGAAAGAAGTAGTTTAACATAACATAAAAATATAGAAAGAAGATGTTTAATATAATATAAAAATATAGAAAGAAATAGTTTAACATAATATAAAATATAGAAAGAAATAGTTTAACATAATATAAAAACATAGAAAGAAGTAGTTTAACATAACATAAAAACATAGAAAGAAGATGTTTAACATAATATAAAAATATAGAAAGAAATAGTTTAACATAATATAAAAACATAGAAAGAAGTAGTTTAACATAACATAAAAATATAGAATGAAGATGTTTAACATAATATAAAAATATAGAAAGAAATAGTTTAACATAACATAAAAATATAGAAAGAAATAGTTTAACATAATATAAAAACATAGAAAGAAGTAGTTTAACATAACATAAAAATATAGAAAGAAATAGTTTAACATAATATAAAAACATAGAAAGAAGTAGTTTAACATAACATAAAAATATAGAAAGAAGATGTTTAACATAATATAAAAATATAGAAAGAAATAGTTTAACATAACATAAAAATATAGAAAGAAGATGTTTAACATAATATAAAAATATAGAAAGAAATAGTTTAACATAACATAAAAATATAGAAAGAAGTTGTTTAACATAATATAAAAATATAGAAAGAAATAGTTTAACATAACATGAAAATATAGAAAGAAATAGTTTAACATAATATAAAATATAGAAAGAAATAGTTTAACATAATATAAAAACATAGAAAGAAGTAGTTTAACATAACATAAAAACATAGAAAGAAGTAGTTTAACATAATATAAAAATATAGAAAGAAATAGTTTAACATAATATAAAAACATAGAAAGAAGTAGTTTAACATAACATAAAAATATAGAATGAAGATGTTTAACATAATATAAAAATATAGAAAGAAATAGTTTAACATAACATAAAAATATAGAAAGAAATAGTTTAACATAATATAAAAATATAGAAAGAAGTAGTTTAACATAATATAAAAACATAGAAAGAAGATGTTTAACATAACATAAAAATATAGAAAGAAATAGTTTAACATAATATAAAAATATAGATAGAAGTAGTTTAACATAACATACAAATATAGAAAGAAGATGTTTAACATAATATAAAAATATAGAAAGAAATAGTTTAACATAACATAAAAATTTAGAAAGTAGTTGTTTAACATAATATAAAAATATAGAAAGAAATAGTTTAACATAATATAAAAACATAGAAAGACGTAGTTTAACATAACATAAAAATATAGAAAGAAATAGTTTAACATAATATAAAAACATAGAAAGAAGTAGTTTAACATAACATAAAATATAGAAAGAAATAGTTTAACATAATATAAAAATATAGAAAGAAATAGTTTAACATAATATAAAAATATAGAAAGAAATACTTTAACATAATATAAAACATAGAAAGAAGTAGTTTAACATAACATAAAAATATAGAAAGAAGATGTTTAACATAATATAAAATATAGAAAGAAATAGTTTAACATAACATAAAAATATAGAAAGAAATAGTTTAACATAATATAAAAATATAGAAAGAAATAGTTTAACATAATATAAAAACATAGAAAGAAGTAGTTTAACATAATATAAAAATATAGAAAGAAATACTTTAACATAATATAAAACATAGAAAGAAATAGTTTAACATAATATAAAAACATAGAAAGAAGTAGTTTAACATAACATACAAATATAGAAAGAAGATGTTTAACATAATATAAAAATATAGAAAGAAATAGTTTAACATAACATAAAAATATAGAAAGAAGATGTTTAACATAATATAAAATATAGAAAGAAATAGTTTAACATAATATAAAAACATTGAAAGAAGTAGTTTAACATATCATTAAAATATAGAAAGAAGATGATTAACATAATATAAAAATATAGAAAGAAATAGTTTAACATAACATAAAAATATAGAAAGAAATAGTTTAACATAATATAAAAACATAGAAAGAAATAGTTTAACATAATATAAAAACATAGAAAGAAGTAGTTTAACATAACATAAAAATATAGAAAGAAGATGTTCAACATAATATAAAAATATAGAAAGAAATAGTTTAAATTAACATAAAAATATAGAAAGAAGATGTTTAACATAATATAAAAATATAGAAAGAAGATGTTTAACATAATATAAAAATATAGAAAGAAATAGTTTAACATAATATAAAAATATAGAAAGAAATAGTTTAACATAATATAAAAACATAGAAAGAAGTAGTTTAACATAACATTAAAATATAGAAAGAAGATGATTAACATAATATAAAAATATAGAAAGAAATAGTTTAACATAACATGAAAATATAGAAAGAAATAGTTTAACATAATATAAAATATAGAAAGAAATAGTTTAACATAATATAAAAACATAGAAAGAAGTAGTTTAACATAACATAAAAACATAGAAAGAAGATGTTTAACATAATATAAAAATATAGAAAGAAATAGTTTAACATAATATAAAAACATAGAAAGAAGTAGTTTAACATAACATAAAAATATAGAATGAAGATGTTTAACATAATATAAAAATATAGAAAGAAATAGTTTAACATAATATAAAAACATAGAAAGAAGTAGTTTAACATAACATAAAAATATAGAAAGAAGTTGTTTAACATAATATAAAAATATAGAAAGAAATAGTTTAACATAACATGAAAATATAGAAAGAAATAGTTTAACATAATATAAAATATAGAAAGAAATAGTTTAACATAATATAAAAACATAGAAAGAAGTAGTTTAACATAACATAAAAACATAGAAAGAAGATGTTTAACATAATATAAAAATATAGAAAGAAATAGTTTAACATAACATAAAAATATAGAAAGAAGATGTTTAACATAATATAAAAATATAGAAAGAAATAGTTTATCATAACATAAAAATATAGAAAGAAGTTGTTTAACATAATATAAAAATATAGAAAGAAATAGTTTAACATAACATGAAAATATAGAAAGAAATAGTTTAACATAATATAAAATATAGAAAGAAATAGTTTAACATAATATAAAAACATAGAAAGAAGTAGTTTAACATAACATAAAAACATAGAAAGAAGATGTTTAACATAATATAAAAATATAGAAAGAAATAGTTTAACATAACATAAAAATATAGAAAGAAGATGTTTAACATAATATAAAAATATAGAAAGAAATAGTTTAACATAACATAAAAATATAGAAAGAAGTTGTTTAACATAATATAAAAATATAGAAAGAAATAGTTTAACATAACATGAAAATATAGAAAGAAATAGTTTAACATAATATAAAATATAGAAAGAAATAGTTTAACATAATATAAAAACATAGAAAGAAGTAGTTTAACATAACATAAAAACATAGAAAGAAGATGTTTAACATAATATAAAAATATAGAAAGAAATAGTTTAACATAACATAAAAATATAGAAAGAAGATGTTTAACATAATATAAAAATATAGAAAGAAATAGTTTAACATAACATAAAAATATAGAAAGAAGTTGTTTAACATAATATAAAAATATAGAAAGAAATAGTTTAACATAACATGAAAATATAGAAAGAAATAGTTTAACATAATATAAAATATAGAAAGAAATAGTTTAACATAATATAAAAACATAGAAAGAAGTAGTTTAACATAACATACAAATATAGAAAGAAGATGTTTAACATAATATAAAAATATAGAAAGAAATAGTTTAACATAACATAAAAATATAGAAAGAAGATGTTTAACATAATATAAAAATATAGAAAGAAATAGTTTAACATAACATAAAAATATAGAAAGAAGTTGTTTAACATAATATAAAAAAATAGAAAGAAATAGTTTAACATAACATGAAAATATAGAAAGAAATAGTTTAACATAATATAAAATATAGAAAGAAATAGTTTAACATAATATAAAAACATAGAAAGAAGTAGTTTAACATAACATACAAATATAGAAAGAAGATGTTTAACATAATATAAAAATATAGAAAGAAATAGTTTAACATAACATAAAAATATAGAAAGAAGATGTTTAACATAATATAAAAATATAGAAAGAAATAGTTTAACATAACATAAAAATATAGAAAGAAGTTGTTTAACATAATATAAAAATATAGAAAGAAATAGTTTAACATAACATGAAAATATAGAAAGAAATAGTTTAACATAATATAAAATATAGAAAGAAATAGTTTAACATAATATAAAAACATAGAAAGAAGTAGTTTAACATAACATAAAAACATAGAAAGAAGATGTTTAACATAATATAAAAATATAGAAAGAAATAGTTTAACATAACATAAAAATATAGAAAGAAGATGTTTAACATAATATAAAAATATAGAAAGAAATAGTTTAACATAACATAAAAATATAGAAAGAAGTTGTTTAACATAATATAAAAATATAGAAAGAAATAGTTTAACATAACATGAAAATATAGAAAGAAATAGTTTAACATAATATAAAATATAGAAAGAAATAGTTTAACATAATATAAAAACATAGAAAGAAGTAGTTTAACATAACATACAAATATAGAAAGAAGATGTTTAACATAATATAAAAATATAGAAAGAAATAGTTTAACATAACATAAAAATTTAGAAAGTAGATGTTTAACATAATATAAAAATATAGAAAGAAATAGTTTAACATAATATAAAAACATAGAAAGACGTAGTTTAACATAACATAAAAACATAGAAAGAAGTAGTTTAACATAACATAAAAATATAGAAAGAAGATGTTTAACATAATATAAAAATATAGAAAGAAGATGTTTAACATAATATAAAAATATAGAAAGAAATAGTTTAACATAATATAAAAACATAGAAAGAAGTAGTTTAACATAACATAAAAATATAGAAAGAAGATGTTTAACATAATATAAAAATATAGAAAGAAATAGTTTAACATAACATAAAAACATAGAAAGAAGTAGTTTAACATAACATAAAAATATAGAAAGATGATGTTTAACATAATATAAAAATATAGAAAGAAATAGTTTAACATAATATAAAAACATAGAAAGAAGTAGTTTAACATAACATAAAAATATAGAAAGAAGATGTTTAACATAATATAAAAATATAGAAAGAAATAGTTTAACATAACATAAAAATATAGAAAGAAATAGTTTAACATAATACAAAAATATAGGAAGAAGATGTTTAACATAATATAAAAATATAGAAAGAAATAGTTTAACATAACATAAAAATATAGAAAGAAGATGTTTAACATAATATAAAAACATAGAAAGAAATAGTTTAACATAATATAAAAATATAGAAAGAAATAGTTTAACATAATATAAAAACATAGAAAGAAGTAGTTTAACATAACATAAAAATATAGAAAGAAGATGTTTAACATAATATAAAAATATAGAAAGAAGTAGTTTATCATAATATAAAAATATAGAAAGAAATAGTTTAACATAACATAAAAATTTAGAAAGAAATAGTTTAACATAATATAAAAATATAGAAAGAAATAGTTTAACATAACATAAAAATATAGAAAGAAATAGTTTAACATAATATAAAAATATAGAAAGAAATAGTTTAACATAATATAAAAATATAGAAAGAAGATGTTTAGCATAATATAAAAATATAGAAAGAAGATGTTTAACATAATATAAAAATATAGAAAGAAATAGTTTAACATAATATAAAAACATAGAAAGAAGTAGTTTAACATAACATAAAAATATAGAAAGAAGATGTTTAAAATAATATAAAAATGTAGAAAGAAATAATTTAACATAACATAAAAATATAGAAAGAAATATTTTAACATAATATAAAAATATAGAAAGAAATAGTTTAACATAATATAAAAACATAGAAAGAAGTAGTTTAACATAACATAAAATATAGAAAGAAATAGTTTAACATAATATAAAAATATAGAAAGAAATAGTTTAACATAATATAAAAATATAGAAAGAAATACTTTAACATAATATAAAACATAGAAAGAAGTAGTTTAACATAACATAAAAATATAGAAAGAAGATGTTTAACATAATATAAAATATAGAAAGAAATAGTTTAACATAACATAAAAATATAGAAAGAAATAGTTTAACATAATATAAAAATATAGAAAGAAATAGTTTAACATAATATAAAAACATAGAAAGAAGTAGTTTAACATAACATAAAAATATAGAAAGAAGATGTTTAATATAATATAAAAATATAGAAAGAAATAGTTTAACATAATATAAAAACATAGAAAGAAGTAGTTTAACATAACATACAAATATAGAAAGAAGATGTTTAACATAATATAAAAATATAGAAAGAAATAGTTTAACATAACATAAAAATATAGAAAGAAGATGTTTAACATAATATAAAATATAGAAAGAAATAGTTTAACATAATATAAAAACATTGAAAGAAGTAGTTTAACATAACATTAAAATATAGAAAGAAGATGATTAACATAATATAAAAATATAGAAAGAAATAGTTTAACATAACATAAAAATATAGAAAGAAATAGTTTAACATAATATAAAAACATAGAAAGAAATAGTTTAACATAATATAAAAACATAGAAAGAAGTAGTTTAACATAACATAAAAATATAGAAAGAAGATGTTCAACATAATATAAAAATATAGAAAGAAATAGTTTAAATTAACATAAAAATATAGAAAGAAGATGTTTAACATAATATAAAAATATAGAAAGAAATAGTTTAACATAATATAAAAATATAGAAAGAAATAGTTTAACATAATATAAAACATAGAAAGAAGTAGTTTAACATAACATAAAAATATAGAAAGAAGATGTTTAACATAATATAAAATATAGAAAGAAATAGTTTAACATAACGTAAAAATATAGAAAGAAATAGTTTAACATAATACAAAAATATAGAAAGAAGATGTTTAACATAATATAAAAATATAGAAAGAAATAGTTTAACATAACATAAAAATATAGAAAGAAGATGTTTAACATAATATAAAAACATAGAAAGAAATAGTTTAACATAATATAAAAATATAGAAAGAAATAGTTTAACATAATATAAAAACATAGAAAGAAGTAGTTTAACAAAACATAAAAATATAGAAAGAAGATGTTTAACATAATATAAAAATATAGAAAGAAGTAGTTTATCATAATATAAAAATATAGAAAGAAATAGTTTAACATAACATAAAAATTTAGAAAGAAATAGTTTAACATAATATAAAAATATAGAAAGAAATAGTTTAACATAACATAAAAATATAGAAAGAAATAGTTTAACATAATATAAAAATATAGAAAGAAATAGTTTAACATAATATAAAAATATAGAAAGAAGATGTTTAGCATAATATAAAAATATAGAAAGAAGATGTTTAACATAATATAAAAATATAGAAAGAAATAGTTTAACATAATATAAAAACATAGAAAGAAGTAGTTTAACATAACATAAAAATATAGAAAGAAGATGTTTAAAATAATATAAAAATGTAGAAAGAAATAATTTAACATAACATAAAAATATAGAAAGAAATATTTTAACATAATATAAAAATATAGAAAGAAATAGTTTAACATAATATAAAAACATAGAAAGAAGTAGTTTAACATAACATAAAATATAGAAAGAAATAGTTTAACATAATATAAAAATATAGAAAGAAATAGTTTAACATAATATAAAAATATAGAAAGAAATAGTTTAACATAATATAAAACATAGAAAGAAGTAGTTTAACATAACATAAAAATATAGAAAGAAGATGTTTAACATAATATAAAATATAGAAAGAAATAGTTTAACATAACGTAAAAATATAGAAAGAAATAGTTTAACATAATACAAAAATATAGAAAGAAGATGTTTAACATAATATAAAAATATAGAAAGAAATAGTTTAACATAACATAAAAATATAGAAAGAAGATGTTTAACATAATATAAAAACATAGAAAGAAATAGTTTAACATAATATAAAAATATAGAAAGAAATAGTTTAACATAATATAAAAACATAGAAAGAAGTAGTTTAACAAAACATAAAAATATAGAAAGAAGATGTTTAACATAATATAAAAATATAGAAAGAAGTAGTTTATCATAATATAAAAATATAGAAAGAAATAGTTTAACATAACATAAAAATTTAGAAAGAAATAGTTTAACATAATATAAAAATATAGAAAGAAATAGTTTAACATAACATAAAAATATAGAAAGAAATAGTTTAACATAATATAAAAATATAGAAAGAAATAGTTTAACATAATATAAAAATATAGAAAGAAGATGTTTAGCATAATATAAAAATATAGAAAGAAGATGTTTAACATAATATAAAAATATAGAAAGAAATAGTTTAACATAATATAAAAACATAGAAAGAAGTAGTTTAACATAACATAAAAATATAGAAAGAAGATGTTTAAAATAATATAAAAATGTAGAAAGAAATAATTTAACATAACATAAAAATATAGAAAGAAATATTTTAACATAATATAAAAATATAGAAAGAAATAGTTTAACATAATATAAAAACATAGAAAGAAGTAGTTTAACATAACATAAAATATAGAAAGAAATAGTTTAACATAATATAAAAATATAGAAAGAAATAGTTTAACATAATATAAAAATATAGAAAGAAATAGTTTAACATAATATAAAACATAGAAAGAAGTAGTTTAACATAACATAAAAATATAGAAAGAAGATGTTTAACATAATATAAAATATAGAAAGAAATAGTTTAACATAACATAAAAATATAGAAAGAAATAGTTTAACATAATATAAAAATATAGAAAGAAATAGTTTAACATAATATAAAAACATAGAAAGAAGTAGTTTAACATAACATAAAAATATAGAAAGAAGATGTTTAATATAATATAAAAATATAGAAAGAAATAGTTTAACATAACATAAAAATATAGAAAGAAGATGTTTAACATAATATAAAAATATAGAAAGAAATAGTTTAACATAACATAAAAATATAGAAAGAAGTTGTTTAACATAATATAAAAATATAGAAAGAAATAGTTTAACATAACATGAAAATATAGAAAGAAATAGTTTAACATAATATAAAATATAGAAAGAAATAGTTTAACATAATATAAAAACATAGAAAGAAGTAGTTTAACATAACATAAAAACATAGAAAGAAGATGTTTAACATAATATAAAAATATAGAAAGAAATAGTTTAACATAACATAAAAATATAGAAAGAAGATGTTTAACATAATATAAAAATATAGAAAGAAATAGTTTAACATAACATAAAAATATAGAAAGAAGTTGTTTAACATAATATAAAAATATAGAAAGAAATAGTTTAACATAACATGAAAATATAGAAAGAAATAGTTTAACATAATATAAAATATAGAAAGAAATAGTTTAACATAATATAAAAACATAGAAAGAAGTAGTTTAACATAACATAAAAACATAGAAAGAAGATGTTTAACATAATATAAAAATATAGAAAGAAATAGTTTAACATAACATAAAAATATAGAAAGAAGATGTTTAACATAATATAAAAATATAGAAAGAAATAGTTTAACATAACATAAAAATATAGAAAGAAGTTGTTTAACATAATATAAAAATATAGAAAGAAATAGTTTAACATAACATGAAAATATAGAAAGAAATAGTTTAACATAATATAAAATATAGAAAGAAATAGTTTAACATAATATAAAAACATAGAAAGAAGTAGTTTAACATAACATACAAATATAGAAAGAAGATGTTTAACATAATATAAAAATATAGAAAGAAATAGTTTAACATAACATAAAAATATAGAAAGAAGATGTTTAACATAATATAAAAATATAGAAAGAAATAGTTTAACATAACATAAAAATATAGAAAGAAGTTGTTTAACATAATATAAAAATATAGAAAGAAATAGTTTAACATAACATGAAAATATAGAAAGAAATAGTTTAACATAATATAAAATATAGAAAGAAATAGTTTAACATAATATAAAAACATAGAAAGAAGTAGTTTAACATAACATACAAATATAGAAAGAAGATGTTTAACATAATATAAAAATATAGAAAGAAATAGTTTAACATAACATAAAAATATAGAAAGAAGATGTTTAACATAATATAAAAATATAGAAAGAAATAGTTTAACATAACATAAAAATATAGAAAGAAGTTGTTTAACATAATATAAAAATATAGAAAGAAATAGTTTAACATAACATGAAAATATAGAAAGAAATAGTTTAACATAATATAAAATATAGAAAGAAATAGTTTAACATAATATAAAAACATAGAAAGAAGTAGTTTAACATAACATAAAAACATAGAAAGAAGATGTTTAACATAATATAAAAATATAGAAAGAAATAGTTTAACATAACATAAAAATATAGAAAGAAGATGTTTAACATAATATAAAAATATAGAAAGAAATAGTTTAACATAACATAAAAATATAGAAAGAAGTTGTTTAACATAATATAAAAATATAGAAAGAAATAGTTTAACATAACATGAAAATATAGAAAGAAATAGTTTAACATAATATAAAATATAGAAAGAAATAGTTTAACATAATATAAAAACATAGAAAGAAGTAGTTTAACATAACATACAAATATAGAAAGAAGATGTTTAACATAATATAAAAATATAGAAAGAAATAGTTTAACATAACATAAAAATTTAGAAAGTAGATGTTTAACATAATATAAAAATATAGAAAGAAATAGTTTAACATAATATAAAAACATAGAAAGACGTAGTTTAACATAACATAAAAACATAGAAAGAAGTAGTTTAACATAACATAAAAATATAGAAAGAAGATGTTTAACATAATATAAAAATATAGAAAGAAGATGTTTAACATAATATAAAAATATAGAAAGAAATAGTTTAACATAATATAAAAACATAGAAAGAAGTAGTTTAACATAACATAAAAATATAGAAAGAAGATGTTTAACATAATATAAAAATATAGAAAGAAATAGTTTAACATAACATAAAAACATAGAAAGAAGTAGTTTAACATAACATAAAAATATAGAAAGAAGATGTTTAACATAATATAAAAATATAGAAAGAAATAGTTTAACATAATATAAAAACATAGAAAGAAGTAGTTTAACATAACATAAAAATATAGAAAGAAGATGTTTAACATAATATAAAAATATAGAAAGAAATAGTTTAACATAACATAAAAATATAGAAAGAAATAGTTTAACATAATACAAAAATATAGGAAGAAGATGTTTAACATAATATAAAAATATAGAAAGAAATAGTTTAACATAACATAAAAATATAGAAAGAAGATGTTTAACATAATATAAAAACATAGAAAGACATAGTTTAACATAATATAAAAATATAGAAAGAAATAGTTTAACATAATATAAAAACATAGAAAGAAGTAGTTTAACATAACATAAAAATATAGAAAGAAGATGTTTAACATAATATAAAAATATAGAAAGAAGTAGTTTATCATAATATAAAAATATAGAAAGAAATAGTTTAACATAACATAAAAATTTAGAAAGAAATAGTTTAACATAATATAAAAATATAGAAAGAAATAGTTTAACATAACATAAAAATATAGAAAGAAATAGTTTAACATAATATAAAAATATAGAAAGAAATAGTTTAACATAATATAAAAATATAGAAAGAAGATGTTTAGCATAATATAAAAATATAGAAAGAAGATGTTTAACATAATATAAAAATATAGAAAGAAATAGTTTAACATAATATAAAAACATAGAAAGAAGTAGTTTAACATAACATAAAAATATAGAAAGAAGATGTTTAAAATAATATAAAAATGTAGAAAGAAATAATTTAACATAACATAAAAATATAGAAAGAAATATTTTAACATAATATAAAAATATAGAAAGAAATAGTTTAACATAATATAAAAACATAGAAAGAAGTAGTTTAACATAACATAAAATATAGAAAGAAATAGTTTAACATAATATAAAAATATAGAAAGAAATAGTTTAACATAATATAAAAATATAGAAAGAAATACTTTAACATAATATAAAACATAGAAAGAAGTAGTTTAACATAACATAAAAATATAGAAAGAAGATGTTTAACATAATATAAAATATAGAAAGAAATAGTTTAACATAACATAAAAATATAGAAAGAAATAGTTTAACATAATATAAAAATATAGAAAGAAATAGTTTAACATAATATAAAAACATAGAAAGAAGTAGTTTAACATAACATAAAAATATAGAAAGAAGATGTTTAATATAATATAAAAATATAGAAAGAAATAGTTTAACATAATATAAAAACATAGAAAGAAGTAGTTTAACATAACATACAAATATAGAAAGAAGATGTTTAACATAATATAAAAATATAGAAAGAAATAGTTTAACATAACATAAAAATATAGAAAGAAGATGTTTAACATAATATAAAATATAGAAAGAAATAGTTTAACATAATATAAAAACATTGAAAGAAGTAGTTTAACATAACATTAAAATATAGAAAGAAGATGATTAACATAATATAAAAATATAGAAAGAAATAGTTTAACATAACATAAAAATATAGAAAGAAATAGTTTAACATAATATAAAAACATAGAAAGAAATAGTTTAACATAATATAAAAACATAGAAAGAAGTAGTTTAACATAACATAAAAATATAGAAAGAAGATGTTCAACATAATATAAAAATATAGAAAGAAATAGTTTAAATTAACATAAAAATATAGAAAGAAGATGTTTAACATAATATAAAAATATAGAAAGAAGATGTTTAACATAATATAAAAATATAGAAAGAAATAGTTTAACATAATATAAAAATATAGAAAGAAATAGTTTAACATAATATAAAAACATAGAAAGAAGTAGTTTAACATAACATTAAAATATAGAAAGAAGATGATTAACATAATATAAAAATATAGAAAGAAATAGTTTAACATAACATGAAAATATAGAAAGAAATAGTTTAACATAATATAAAATATAGAAAGAAATAGTTTAACATAATATAAAACATAGAAAGAAGTAGTTTAACATAACATAAAAATATAGAAAGAAGATGTTTAACATAATATAAAATATAGAAAGAAATAGTTTAACATAACATAAAAATATAGAAAGAAATAGTTTAACATAATATAAAAATATAGAAAGAAATAGTTTAACATAATATAAAAACATAGAAAGAAGTAGTTTAACATAACATAAAAATATAGAAAGAAGATGTTTAATATAATATAAAAATATAGAAAGAAATAGTTTAACATAACATAAAAATATAGAAAGAAGATGTTTAACATAATATAAAAATATAGAAAGAAATAGTTTAACATAACATAAAAATATAGAAAGAAGTTGTTTAACATAATATAAAAATATAGAAAGAAATAGTTTAACATAACATGAAAATATAGAAAGAAATAGTTTAACATAATATAAAATATAGAAAGAAATAGTTTAACATAATATAAAAACATAGAAAGAAGTAGTTTAACATAACATAAAAACATAGAAAGAAGATGTTTAACATAATATAAAAATATAGAAAGAAATAGTTTAACATAACATAAAAATATAGAAAGAAGATGTTTAACATAATATAAAAATATAGAAAGAAATAGTTTAACATAACATAAAAATATAGAAAGAAGTTGTTTAACATAATATAAAAATATAGAAAGAAATAGTTTAACATAACATGAAAATATAGAAAGAAATAGTTTAACATAATATAAAATATAGAAAGAAATAGTTTAACATAATATAAAAACATAGAAAGAAGTAGTTTAACATAACATAAAAACATAGAAAGAAGATGTTTAACATAATATAAAAATATAGAAAGAAATAGTTTAACATAACATAAAAATATAGAAAGAAGATGTTTAACATAATATAAAAATATAGAAAGAAATAGTTTAACATAACATAAAAATATAGAAAGAAGTTGTTTAACATAATATAAAAATATAGAAAGAAATAGTTTAACATAACATGAAAATATAGAAAGAAATAGTTTAACATAATATAAAATATAGAAAGAAATAGTTTAACATAATATAAAAACATAGAAAGAAGTAGTTTAACATAACATACAAATATAGAAAGAAGATGTTTAACATAATATAAAAATATAGAAAGAAATAGTTTAACATAACATAAAAATATAGAAAGAAGATGTTTAACATAATATAAAAATATAGAAAGAAATAGTTTAACATAACATAAAAATATAGAAAGAAGTTGTTTAACATAATATAAAAATATAGAAAGAAATAGTTTAACATAACATGAAAATATAGAAAGAAATAGTTTAACATAATATAAAATATAGAAAGAAATAGTTTAACATAATATAAAAACATAGAAAGAAGTAGTTTAACATAACATACAAATATAGAAAGAAGATGTTTAACATAATATAAAAATATAGAAAGAAATAGTTTAACATAACATAAAAATATAGAAAGAAGATGTTTAACATAATATAAAAATATAGAAAGAAATAGTTTAACATAACATAAAAATATAGAAAGAAGTTGTTTAACATAATATAAAAATATAGAAAGAAATAGTTTAACATAACATGAAAATATAGAAAGAAATAGTTTAACATAATATAAAATATAGAAAGAAATAGTTTAACATAATATAAAAACATAGAAAGAAGTAGTTTAACATAACATAAAAACATAGAAAGAAGATGTTTAACATAATATAAAAATATAGAAAGAAATAGTTTAACATAACATAAAAATATAGAAAGAAGATGTTTAACATAATATAAAAATATAGAAAGAAATAGTTTAACATAACATAAAAATATAGAAAGAAGTTGTTTAACATAATATAAAAATATAGAAAGAAATAGTTTAACATAACATGAAAATATAGAAAGAAATAGTTTAACATAATATAAAATATAGAAAGAAATAGTTTAACATAATATAAAAACATAGAAAGAAGTAGTTTAACATAACATACAAATATAGAAAGAAGATGTTTAACATAATATAAAAATATAGAAAGAAATAGTTTAACATAACATAAAAATTTAGAAAGTAGATGTTTAACATAATATAAAAATATAGAAAGAAATAGTTTAACATAATATAAAAACATAGAAAGACGTAGTTTAACATAACATAAAAACATAGAAAGAAGTAGTTTAACATAACATAAAAATATAGAAAGAAGATGTTTAACATAATATAAAAATATAGAAAGAAGATGTTTAACATAATATAAAAATATAGAAAGAAATAGTTTAACATAATATAAAAATATAGAAAGAAATAGTTTAACATAATATAAAAACATAGAAAGAAGTAGTTTAACATAACATTAAAATATAGAAAGAAGATGATTAACATAATATAAAAATATAGAAAGAAATAGTTTAACATAACATTAAAATATAGAAAGAAATAGTTTAACATAATATAAAATATAGAAAGAAATAGTTTAACATAATATAAAAACATAGAAAGAAGTAGTTTAACATAACATAAAAACATAGAAAGAAGATGTTTAACATAATATAAAAATATAGAAAGAAATAGTTTAACATAATATAAAAACATAGAAAGAAGTAGTTTAACATAACATAAAAATATAGAATGAAGATGTTTAACATAATATAAAAATATAGAAAGAAATAGTTTAACATAACATAAAAATATAGAAAGAAATAGTTTAACATAATATAAAAACATAGAAAGAAGTAGTTTAACATAACATAAAAATATAGAAAGAAGTTGTTTAACATAATATAAAAATATAGAAAGAAATAGTTTAACATAACATGAAAATATAGAAAGAAATAGTTTAACATAATATAAAATATAGAAAGAAATAGTTTAACATAATATAAAAACATAGAAAGAAGTAGTTTAACATAACATAAAAACATAGAAAGAAGATGTTTAACATAATATAAAAATATAGAAAGAAATAGTTTAACATAACATAAAAATATAGAAAGAAGATGTTTAACATAATATAAAAATATAGAAAGAAATAGTTTAACATAACATAAAAATATAGAAAGAAGTTGTTTAACATAATATAAAAATATAGAAAGAAATAGTTTAACATAACATGAAAATATAGAAAGAAATAGTTTAACATAATATAAAATATAGAAAGAAATAGTTTAACATAATATAAAAACATAGAAAGAAGTAGTTTAACATAACATAAAAACATAGAAAGAAGATGTTTAACATAATATAAAAATATAGAAAGAAATAGTTTAACATAACATAAAAATATAGAAAGAAGATGTTTAACATAATATAAAAATATAGAAAGAAATAGTTTAACATAACATAAAAATATAGAAAGAAGTTGTTTAACATAATATAAAAATATAGAAAGAAATAGTTTAACATAACATGAAAATATAGAAAGAAATAGTTTAACATAATATAAAATATAGAAAGAAATAGTTTAACATAATATAAAAACATAGAAAGAAGTAGTTTAACATAACATACAAATATAGAAAGAAGATGTTTAACATAATATAAAAATATAGAAAGAAATAGTTTAACATAACATAAAAATATAGAAAGAAGATGTTTAACATAATATAAAAATATAGAAAGAAATAGTTTAACATAACATAAAAATATAGAAAGAAGTTGTTTAACATAATATAAAAAAATAGAAAGAAATAGTTTTACATAACATGAAAATATAGAAAGAAATAGTTTAACATAATATAAAATATAGAAAGAAATAGTTTAACATAATATAAAAACATAGAAAGAAGTAGTTTAACATAACATACAAATATAGAAAGAAGATGTTTAACATAATATAAAAATATAGAAAGAAATAGTTTAACATAACATAAAAATATAGAAAGAAGATGTTTAACATAATATAAAAATATAGAAAGAAATAGTTTAACATAACATAAAAATATAGAAAGAAGTTGTTTAACATAATATAAAAATATAGAAAGAAATAGTTTAACATAACATGAAAATATAGAAAGAAATAGTTTAACATAATATAAAATATAGAAAGAAATAGTTTAACATAATATAAAAACATAGAAAGAAGTAGTTTAACATAACATAAAAACATAGAAAGAAGATGTTTAACATAATATAAAAATATAGAAAGAAATAGTTTAACATAACATAAAAATATAGAAAGAAGATGTTTAACATAATATAAAAATATAGAAAGAAATAGTTTAACATAACATAAAAATATAGAAAGAAGTTGTTTAACATAATATAAAAATATAGAAAGAAATAGTTTAACATAACATGAAAATATAGAAAGAAATAGTTTAACATAATATAAAATATAGAAAGAAATAGTTTAACATAATATAAAAACATAGAAAGAAGTAGTTTAACATAACATACAAATATAGAAAGAAGATGTTTAACATAATATAAAAATATAGAAAGAAATAGTTTAACATAACATAAAAATTTAGAAAGTAGATGTTTAACATAATATAAAAATATAGAAAGAAATAGTTTAACATAATATAAAAACATAGAAAGACGTAGTTTAACATAACATAAAAACATAGAAAGAAGTAGTTTAACATAACATAAAAATATAGAAAGAAGATGTTTAACATAATATAAAAATATAGAAAGAAGATGTTTAACATAATATAAAAATATAGAAAGAAATAGTTTAACATAATATAAAAACATAGAAAGAAGTAGTTTAACATAACATAAAAATATAGAAAGAAGATGTTTAACATAATATAAAAATATAGAAAGAAATAGTTTAACATAACATAAAAACATAGAAAGAAGTAGTTTAACATAACATAAAAATATAGAAAGAAGATGTTTAACATAATATAAAAATATAGAAAGAAATAGTTTAACATAATATAAAAACATAGAAAGAAGTAGTTTAACATAACATAAAAATATAGAAAGAAGATGTTTAACATAATATAAAAATATAGAAAGAAATAGTTTAACATAACATAAAAATATAGAAAGAAATAGTTTAACATAATACAAAAATATAGGAAGAAGATGTTTAACATAATATAAAAATATAGAAAGAAATAGTTTAACATAACATAAAAATATAGAAAGAAGATGTTTAACATAATATAAAAACATAGAAAGAAATAGTTTAACATAATATAAAAATATAGAAAGAAATAGTTTAACATAATATAAAAACATAGAAAGAAGTAGTTTAACATAACATAAAAATATAGAAAGAAGATGTTTAACATAATATAAAAATATAGAAAGAAGTAGTTTATCATAATATAAAAATATAGAAAGAAATAGTTTAACATAACATAAAAATTTAGAAAGAAATAGTTTAACATAATATAAAAATATAGAAAGAAATAGTTTAACATAACATAAAAATATAGAAAGAAATAGTTTAACATAATATAAAAATATAGAAAGAAATAGTTTAACATAATATAAAAATATAGAAAGAAGATGTTTAGCATAATATAAAAATATAGAAAGAAGATGTTTAACATAATATAAAAATATAGAAAGAAATAGTTTAACATAATATAAAAACATAGAAAGAAGTAGTTTAACATAACATAAAAATATAGAAAGAAGATGTTTAAAATAATATAAAAATGTAGAAAGAAATAATTTAACATAACATAAAAATATAGAAAGAAATATTTTAACATAATATAAAAATATAGAAAGAAATAGTTTAACATAATATAAAAACATAGAAAGAAGTAGTTTAACATAACATAAAATATAGAAAGAAATAGTTTAACATAATATAAAAATATAGAAAGAAATAGTTTAACATAATATAAAAATATAGAAAGAAATACTTTAACATAATATAAAACATAGAAAGAAGTAGTTTAACATAACATAAAAATATAGAAAGAAGATGTTTAACATAATATAAAATATAGAAAGAAATAGTTTAACATAACATAAAAATATAGAAAGAAATAGTTTAACATAATATAAAAATATAGAAAGAAATAGTTTAACATAATATAAAAACATAGAAAGAAGTAGTTTAACATAACATAAAAATATAGAAAGAAGATGTTTAATATAATATAAAAATATAGAAAGAAATAGTTTAACATAATATAAAAACATAGAAAGAAGTAGTTTAACATAACATACAAATATAGAAAGAAGATGTTTAACATAATATAAAAATATAGAAAGAAATAGTTTAACATAACATAAAAATATAGAAAGAAGATGTTTAACATAATATAAAATATAGAAAGAAATAGTTTAACATAATATAAAAACATTGAAAGAAGTAGTTTAACATAACATTAAAATATAGAAAGAAGATGATTAACATAATATAAAAATATAGAAAGAAATAGTTTAACATAACATAAAAATATAGAAAGAAATAGTTTAACATAATATAAAAACATAGAAAGAAATAGTTTAACATAATATAAAAACATAGAAAGAAGTAGTTTAACATAACATAAAAATATAGAAAGAAGATGTTCAACATAATATAAAAATATAGAAAGAAATAGTTTAAATTAACATAAAAATATAGAAAGAAGATGTTTAAAATAATATAAAAATGTAGAAAGAAATAATTTAACATAACATAAAAATATAGAAAGAAATATTTTAACATAATATAAAAATATAGAAAGAAATAGTTTAACATAATATAAAAACATAGAAAGAAGTAGTTTAACATAACATAAAATATAGAAAGAAATAGTTTAACATAATATAAAAATATAGAAAGAAATAGTTTAACATAATATAAAAATATAGAAAGAAATACTTTAACATAATATAAAACATAGAAAGAAGTAGTTTAACATAACATAAAAATATAGAAAGAAGATGTTTAACATAATATAAAATATAGAAAGAAATAGTTTAACATAACATAAAAATATAGAAAGAAATAGTTTAACATAATATAAAAATATAGAAAGAAATAGTTTAACATAATATAAAAACATAGAAAGAAGTAGTTTAACATAACATAAAAATATAGAAAGAAGATGTTTAATATAATATAAAAATATAGAAAGAAATAGTTTAACATAATATAAAAACATAGAAAGAAGTAGTTTAACATAACATACAAATATAGAAAGAAGATGTTTAACATAATATAAAAATATAGAAAGAAATAGTTTAACATAACATAAAAATATAGAAAGAAGATGTTTAACATAATATAAAATATAGAAAGAAATAGTTTAACATAATATAAAAACATTGAAAGAAGTAGTTTAACATAACATTAAAATATAGAAAGAAGATGATTAACATAATATAAAAATATAGAAAGAAATAGTTTAACATAACATAAAAATATAGAAAGAAATAGTTTAACATAATATAAAAACATAGAAAGAAATAGTTTAACATAATATAAAAACATAGAAAGAAGTAGTTTAACATAACATAAAAATATAGAAAGAAGATGTTCAACATAATATAAAAATATAGAAAGAAATAGTTTAAATTAACATAAAAATATAGAAAGAAGATGTTTAACATAATATAAAAATATAGAAAGAAATAGTTTAACATAATATAAAAATATAGAAAGAAATAGTTTAACATAATATAAAACATAGAAAGAAGTAGTTTAACATAACATAAAAATATAGAAAGAAGATGTTTAACATAATATAAAATATAGAAAGAAATAGTTTAACATAACGTAAAAATATAGAAAGAAATAGTTTAACATAATACAAAAATATAGAAAGAAGATGTTTAACATAATATAAAAATATAGAAAGAAATAGTTTAACATAACATAAAAATATAGAAAGAAGATGTTTAACATAATATAAAAACATAGAAAGAAATAGTTTAACATAATATAAAAATATAGAAAGAAATAGTTTAACATAATATAAAAACATAGAAAGAAGTAGTTTAACAAAACATAAAAATATAGAAAGAAGATGTTTAACATAATATAAAAATATAGAAAGAAGTAGTTTATCATAATATAAAAATATAGAAAGAAATAGTTTAACATAACATAAAAATTTAGAAAGAAATAGTTTAACATAATATAAAAATATAGAAAGAAATAGTTTAACATAACATAAAAATATAGAAAGAAATAGTTTAACATAATATAAAAATATAGAAAGAAATAGTTTAACATAATATAAAAATATAGAAAGAAGATGTTTAGCATAATATAAAAATATAGAAAGAAGATGTTTAACATAATATAAAAATATAGAAAGAAATAGTTTAACATAATATAAAAACATAGAAAGAAGTAGTTTAACATAACATAAAAATATAGAAAGAAGATGTTTAAAATAATATAAAAATGTAGAAAGAAATAATTTAACATAACATAAAAATATAGAAAGAAATATTTTAACATAATATAAAAATATAGAAAGAAATAGTTTAACATAATATAAAAACATAGAAAGAAGTAGTTTAACATAACATAAAATATAGAAAGAAATAGTTTAACATAATATAAAAATATAGAAAGAAATAGTTTAACATAATATAAAAATATAGAAAGAAATAGTTTAACATAATATAAAACATAGAAAGAAGTAGTTTAACATAACATAAAAATATAGAAAGAAGATGTTTAACATAATATAAAATATAGAAAGAAATAGTTTAACATAACGTAAAAATATAGAAAGAAATAGTTTAACATAATACAAAAATATAGAAAGAAGATGTTTAACATAATATAAAAATATAGAAAGAAATAGTTTAACATAACATAAAAATATAGAAAGAAGATGTTTAACATAATATAAAAACATAGAAAGAAATAGTTTAACATAATATAAAAATATAGAAAGAAATAGTTTAACATAATATAAAAACATAGAAAGAAGTAGTTTAACAAAACATAAAAATATAGAAAGAAGATGTTTAACATAATATAAAAATATAGAAAGAAGTAGTTTATCATAATATAAAAATATAGAAAGAAATAGTTTAACATAACATAAAAATTTAGAAAGAAATAGTTTAACATAATATAAAAATATAGAAAGAAATAGTTTAACATAACATAAAAATATAGAAAGAAATAGTTTAACATAATATAAAAATATAGAAAGAAATAGTTTAACATAATATAAAAATATAGAAAGAAGATGTTTAGCATAATATAAAAATATAGAAAGAAGATGTTTAACATAATATAAAAATATAGAAAGAAATAGTTTAACATAATATAAAAACATAGAAAGAAGTAGTTTAACATAACATAAAATATAGAAAGAAATAGTTTAACATAATATAAAAATATAGAAAGAAATAGTTTAACATAATATAAAAATATAGAAAGAAATAGTTTAACATAATATAAAACATAGAAAGAAGTAGTTTAACATAACATAAAAATATAGAAAGAAGATGTTTAACATAATATAAAATATAGAAAGAAATAGTTTAACATAACATAAAAATATAGAAAGAAATAGTTTAACATAATATAAAAATATAGAAAGAAATAGTTTAACATAATATAAAAACATAGAAAGAAGTAGTTTAACATAACATAAAAATATAGAAAGAAGATGTTTAATATAATATAAAAATATAGAAAGAAATAGTTTAACATAACATAAAAATATAGAAAGAAGATGTTTAACATAATATAAAAATATAGAAAGAAATAGTTTAACATAACATAAAAATATAGAAAGAAGTTGTTTAACATAATATAAAAATATAGAAAGAAATAGTTTAACATAACATGAAAATATAGAAAGAAATAGTTTAACATAATATAAAATATAGAAAGAAATAGTTTAACATAATATAAAAACATAGAAAGAAGTAGTTTAACATAACATAAAAACATAGAAAGAAGATGTTTAACATAATATAAAAATATAGAAAGAAATAGTTTAACATAACATAAAAATATAGAAAGAAGATGTTTAACATAATATAAAAATATAGAAAGAAATAGTTTAACATAACATAAAAATATAGAAAGAAGTTGTTTAACATAATATAAAAATATAGAAAGAAATAGTTTAACATAACATGAAAATATAGAAAGAAATAGTTTAACATAATATAAAATATAGAAAGAAATAGTTTAACATAATATAAAAACATAGAAAGAAGTAGTTTAACATAACATAAAAACATAGAAAGAAGATGTTTAACATAATATAAAAATATAGAAAGAAATAGTTTAACATAACATAAAAATATAGAAAGAAGATGTTTAACATAATGTAAAAATATAGAAAGAAATAGTTTAACATAACATAAAAATATAGAAAGAAGTTGTTTAACATAATATAAAAATATAGAAAGAAATAGTTTAACATAACATGAAAATATAGAAAGAAATAGTTTAACATAATATAAAATATAGAAAGAAATAGTTTAACATAATATAAAAACATAGAAAGAAGTAGTTTAACATAACATACAAATATAGAAAGAAGATGTTTAACATAATATAAAAATATAGAAAGAAATAGTTTAACATAACATAAAAATATAGAAAGAAGATGTTTAACATAATATAAAAATATAGAAAGAAATAGTTTAACATAACATAAAAATATAGAAAGAAGTTGTTTAACATAATATAAAAATATAGAAAGAAATAGTTTAACATAACATGAAAATATAGAAAGAAATAGTTTAACATAATATAAAATATAGAAAGAAATAGTTTAACATAATATAAAAACATAGAAAGAAGTAGTTTAACATAACATACAAATATAGAAAGAAGATGTTTAACATAATATAAAAATATAGAAAGAAATAGTTTAACATAACATAAAAATATAGAAAGAAGATGTTTAACATAATATAAAAATATAGAAAGAAATAGTTTAACATAACATAAAAATATAGAAAGAAGTTGTTTAACATAATATAAAAATATAGAAAGAAATAGTTTAACATAACATGAAAATATAGAAAGAAATAGTTTAACATAATATAAAATATAGAAAGAAATAGTTTAACATAATATAAAAACATAGAAAGAAGTAGTTTAACATAACATAAAAACATAGAAAGAAGATGTTTAACATAATATAAAAATATAGAAAGAAATAGTTTAACATAACATAAAAATATAGAAAGAAGATGTTTAACATAATATAAAAATATAGAAAGAAATAGTTTAACATAACATAAAAATATAGAAAGAAGTTGTTTAACATAATATAAAAATATAGAAAGAAATAGTTTAACATAACATAAAAATATAGAAAGAAGATGTTTAACATAATATAAAAATATAGAAAGAAGATGTTTAACATAATATAAAAATATAGAAAGAAATAGTTTAACATAATATAAAAACATAGAAAGAAGTAGTTTAACATAACATAAAAATATAGAAAGAAGATGTTTAACATAATATAAAAATATAGAAAGAAATAGTTTAACATAACATAAAAATATAGAAAGAAGATGTTTAACATAATATAAAAATATAGAAAGAAATAGTTTAACATAACATAAAAATATAGAAAGAAATAGTTTAACATAATACAAAAATATAGGAAGAAGATGTTTAACATAATATAAAAATATAGAAAGAAATAGTTTAACATAACATAAAAATATAGAAAGAAGATGTTTAACATAACATAAAAATATAGAAAGAAGATGTTTAACATAATATAAAATATAGAAAGAAATAGTTTAACATAACGTAAAAATATAGAAAGAAATAGTTTAACATAATACAAAAATATAGAAAGAAGATGTTTAACATAATATAAAAATATAGAAAGAAATAGTTTAACATAACATAAAAATATAGAAAGAAGATGTTTAACATAATATAAAAACATAGAAAGAAATAGTTTAACATAATATAAAAATATAGAAAGAAATAGTTTAACATAATATAAAAACATAGAAAGAAGTAGTTTAACAAAACATAAAAATATAGAAAGAAGATGTTTAACATAATATAAAAATATAGAAAGAAGTAGTTTATCATAATATAAAAATATAGAAAGAAATAGTTTAACATAACATAAAAATTTAGAAAGAAATAGTTTAACATAATATAAAAATATAGAAAGAAATAGTTTAACATAACATAAAAATATAGAAAGAAATAGTTTAACATAATATAAAAATATAGAAAGAAATAGTTTAACATAATATAAAAATATAGAAAGAAGATGTTTAGCATAATATAAAAATATAGAAAGAAGATGTTTAACATAATATAAAAATATAGAAAGAAATAGTTTAACATAATATAAAAACATAGAAAGAAGTAGTTTAACATAACATAAAATATAGAAAGAAATAGTTTAACATAATATAAAAATATAGAAAGAAATAGTTTAACATAATATAAAAATATAGAAAGAAATAGTTTAACATAATATAAAACATAGAAAGAAGTAGTTTAACATAACATAAAAATATAGAAAGAAGATGTTTAACATAATATAAAATATAGAAAGAAATAGTTTAACATAACATAAAAATATAGAAAGAAATAGTTTAACATAATATAAAAATATAGAAAGAAATAGTTTAACATAATATAAAAACATAGAAAGAAGTAGTTTAACATAACATAAAAATATAGAAAGAAGATGTTTAATATAATATAAAAATATAGAAAGAAATAGTTTAACATAACATAAAAATATAGAAAGAAGATGTTTAACATAATATAAAAATATAGAAAGAAATAGTTTAACATAACATAAAAATATAGAAAGAAGTTGTTTAACATAATATAAAAATATAGAAAGAAATAGTTTAACATAACATGAAAATATAGAAAGAAATAGTTTAACATAATATAAAATATAGAAAGAAATAGTTTAACATAATATAAAAACATAGAAAGAAGTAGTTTAACATAACATAAAAACATAGAAAGAAGATGTTTAACATAATATAAAAATATAGAAAGAAATAGTTTAACATAACATAAAAATATAGAAAGAAGATGTTTAACATAATATAAAAATATAGAAAGAAATAGTTTAACATAACATAAAAATATAGAAAGAAGTTGTTTAACATAATATAAAAATATAGAAAGAAATAGTTTAACATAACATGAAAATATAGAAAGAAATAGTTTAACATAATATAAAATATAGAAAGAAATAGTTTAACATAATATAAAAACATAGAAAGAAGTAGTTTAACATAACATAAAAACATAGAAAGAAGATGTTTAACATAATATAAAAATATAGAAAGAAATAGTTTAACATAACATAAAAATATAGAAAGAAGATGTTTAACATAATGTAAAAATATAGAAAGAAATAGTTTAACATAACATAAAAATATAGAAAGAAGTTGTTTAACATAATATAAAAATATAGAAAGAAATAGTTTAACATAACATGAAAATATAGAAAGAAATAGTTTAACATAATATAAAATATAGAAAGAAATAGTTTAACATAATATAAAAACATAGAAAGAAGTAGTTTAACATAACATACAAATATAGAAAGAAGATGTTTAACATAATATAAAAATATAGAAAGAAATAGTTTAACATAACATAAAAATATAGAAAGAAGATGTTTAACATAATATAAAAATATAGAAAGAAATAGTTTAACATAACATAAAAATATAGAAAGAAGTTGTTTAACATAATATAAAAATATAGAAAGAAATAGTTTAACATAACATGAAAATATAGAAAGAAATAGTTTAACATAATATAAAATATAGAAAGAAATAGTTTAACATAATATAAAAACATAGAAAGAAGTAGTTTAACATAACATACAAATATAGAAAGAAGATGTTTAACATAATATAAAAATATAGAAAGAAATAGTTTAACATAACATAAAAATATAGAAAGAAGATGTTTAACATAATATAAAAATATAGAAAGAAATAGTTTAACATAACATAAAAATATAGAAAGAAGTTGTTTAACATAATATAAAAATATAGAAAGAAATAGTTTAACATAACATGAAAATATAGAAAGAAATAGTTTAACATAATATAAAATATAGAAAGAAATAGTTTAACATAATATAAAAACATAGAAAGAAGTAGTTTAACATAACATAAAAACATAGAAAGAAGATGTTTAACATAATATAAAAATATAGAAAGAAATAGTTTAACATAACATAAAAATATAGAAAGAAGATGTTTAACATAATATAAAAATATAGAAAGAAATAGTTTAACATAACATAAAAATATAGAAAGAAGTTGTTTAACATAATATAAAAATATAGAAAGAAATAGTTTAACATAACATAAAAATATAGAAAGAAGATGTTTAACATAATATAAAAATATAGAAAGAAGATGTTTAACATAATATAAAAATATAGAAAGAAATAGTTTAACATAATATAAAAACATAGAAAGAAGTAGTTTAACATAACATAAAAATATAGAAAGAAGATGTTTAACATAATATAAAAATATAGAAAGAAATAGTTTAACATAACATAAAAATATAGAAAGAAGATGTTTAACATAATATAAAAATATAGAAAGAAATAGTTTAACATAACATAAAAATATAGAAAGAAATAGTTTAACATAATACAAAAATATAGGAAGAAGATGTTTAACATAATATAAAAATATAGAAAGAAATAGTTTAACATAACATAAAAATATAGAAAGAAGATGTTTAACATAATATAAAAACATAGAAAGAAATAGTTTAACATAATATAAAAATATAGAAAGAAATAGTTTAACATAATATAAAAACATAGAAAGAAGTAGTTTAACATAACATAAAAATATAGAAAGAAGATGTTTAACATAATATAAAAATATAGAAAGAAGTAGTTTATCATAATACAAAAATATAGAAAGAAATAGTTTAACATAACATAAAAATTTAGAAAGAAATAGTTTAACATAATATAAAAATATAGAAAGAAATAGTTTAACATAACATAAAAATATAGAAAGAAATAGTTTAACATAATATAAAAATATAGAAAGAAATAGTTTAACATAATATAAAAATATAGAAAGAAGATGTTTAGCATAATATAAAAATATAGAAAGAAGATGTTTAACATAATATAAAAATATAGAAAGAAATAGTTTAACATAATATAAAAACATAGAAAGAAGTAGTTTAACATAACATAAAAATATAGAAAGAAGATGTTTAAAATAATATAAAAATGTAGAAAGAAATAATTTAACATAACATAAAAATATAGAAAGAAATATTTTAACATAATATAAAAATATAGAAAGAAATAGTTTAACATAATATAAAAACATAGAAAGAAGTAGTTTAACATAACATAAAATATAGAAAGAAATAGTTTAACATAATATAAAAATATAGAAAGAAATAGTTTAACATAATATAAAAATATAGAAAGAAATACTTTAACATAATATAAAACATAGAAAGAAGTAGTTTAACATAACATAAAAATATAGAAAGAAGATGTTTAACATAATATAAAATATAGAAAGAAATAGTTTAACATAACATAAAAATATAGAAAGAAATAGTTTAACATAATATAAAAATATAGAAAGAAATAGTTTAACATAATATAAAAACATAGAAAGAAGTAGTTTAACATAACATAAAAATATAGAAAGAAGATGTTTAATATAATATAAAAATATAGAAAGAAATAGTTTAACATAATATAAAAACATAGAAAGAAGTAGTTTAACATAACATACAAATATAGAAAGAAGATGTTTAACATAATATAAAAATATAGAAAGAAATAGTTTAACATAACATAAAAATATAGAAAGAAGATGTTTAACATAATATAAAATATAGAAAGAAATAGTTTAACATAATATAAAAACATTGAAAGAAGTAGTTTAACATAACATTAAAATATAGAAAGAAGATGATTAACATAATATAAAAATATAGAAAGAAATAGTTTAACATAACATAAAAATATAGAAAGAAATAGTTTAACATAATATAAAAACATAGAAAGAAATAGTTTAACATAATATAAAAACATAGAAAGAAGTAGTTTAACATAACATAAAAATATAGAAAGAAGATGTTCAACATAATATAAAAATATAGAAAGAAATAGTTTAAATTAACATAAAAATATAGAAAGAAGATGTTTAACATAATATAAAAATATAGAAAGAAATAGTTTAACATAATATAAAAATATAGAAAGAAATAGTTTAACATAATATAAAACATAGAAAGAAGTAGTTTAACATAACATAAAAATATAGAAAGAAGATGTTTAACATAATATAAAATATAGAAAGAAATAGTTTAACATAACGTAAAAATATAGAAAGAAATAGTTTAACATAATACAAAAATATAGAAAGAAGATGTTTAACATAATATAAAAATATAGAAAGAAATAGTTTAACATAACATAAAAATATAGAAAGAAGATGTTTAACATAATATAAAAACACAGAAAGAAATAGTTTAACATAATATAAAAATATAGAAAGAAATAGTTTAACATAATATAAAAACATAGAAAGAAGTAGTTTAACAAAACATAAAAATATAGAAAGAAGATGTTTAACATAATATAAAAATATAGAAAGAAGTAGTTTATCATAATATAAAAATATAGAAAGAAATAGTTTAACATAACATAAAAATTTAGAAAGAAATAGTTTAACATAATATAAAAATATAGAAAGAAATAGTTTAACATAACATAAAAATATAGAAAGAAATAGTTTAACATAATATAAAAATATAGAAAGAAATAGTTTAACATAATATAAAAATATAGAAAGAAGATGTTTAGCATAATATAAAAATATAGAAAGAAGATGTTTAACATAATATAAAAATATAGAAAGAAATAGTTTAACATAATATAAAAACATAGAAAGAAGTAGTTTAACATAACATAAAAATATAGAAAGAAGATGTTTAAAATAATATAAAAATGTAGAAAGAAATAATTTAACATAACATAAAAATATAGAAAGAAATATTTTAACATAATATAAAAATATAGAAAGAAATAGTTTAACATAATATAAAAACATAGAAAGAAGTAGTTTAACATAACATAAAATATAGAAAGAAATAGTTTAACATAATATAAAAATATAGAAAGAAATAGTTTAACATAATATAAAAATATAGAAAGAAATAGTTTAACATAATATAAAACATAGAAAGAAGTAGTTTAACATAACATAAAAATATAGAAAGAAGATGTTTAACATAATATAAAATATAGAAAGAAATAGTTTAACATAACGTAAAAATATAGAAAGAAATAGTTTAACATAATACAAAAATATAGAAAGAAGATGTTTAACATAATATAAAAATATAGAAAGAAATAGTTTAACATAACATAAAAATATAGAAAGAAGATGTTTAACATAATATAAAAACATAGAAAGAAATAGTTTAACATAATATAAAAATATAGAAAGAAATAGTTTAACATAATATAAAAACATAGAAAGAAGTAGTTTAACAAAACATAAAAATATAGAAAGAAGATGTTTAACATAATATAAAAATATAGAAAGAAGTAGTTTATCATAATATAAAAATATAGAAAGAAATAGTTTAACATAACATAAAAATTTAGAAAGAAATAGTTTAACATAATATAAAAATATAGAAAGAAATAGTTTAACATAACATAAAAATATAGAAAGAAATAGTTTAACATAATATAAAAATATAGAAAGAAATAGTTTAACATAATATAAAAATATAGAAAGAAGATGTTTAGCATAATATAAAAATATAGAAAGAAGATGTTTAACATAATATAAAAATATAGAAAGAAATAGTTTAACATAATATAAAAACATAGAAAGAAGTAGTTTAACATAACATAAAATATAGAAAGAAATAGTTTAACATAATATAAAAATATAGAAAGAAATAGTTTAACATAATATAAAAATATAGAAAGAAATAGTTTAACATAATATAAAACATAGAAAGAAGTAGTTTAACATAACATAAAAATATAGAAAGAAGATGTTTAACATAATATAAAATATAGAAAGAAATAGTTTAACATAACATAAAAATATAGAAAGAAATAGTTTAACATAATATAAAAATATAGAAAGAAATAGTTTAACATAATATAAAAACATAGAAAGAAGTAGTTTAACATAACATAAAAATATAGAAAGAAGATGTTTAATATAATATAAAAATATAGAAAGAAATAGTTTAACATAACATAAAAATATAGAAAGAAGATGTTTAACATAATATAAAAATATAGAAAGAAATAGTTTAACATAACATAAAAATATAGAAAGAAGTTGTTTAACATAATATAAAAATATAGAAAGAAATAGTTTAACATAACATGAAAATATAGAAAGAAATAGTTTAACATAATATAAAATATAGAAAGAAATAGTTTAACATAATATAAAAACATAGAAAGAAGTAGTTTAACATAACATAAAAACATAGAAAGAAGATGTTTAACATAATATAAAAATATAGAAAGAAATAGTTTAACATAACATAAAAATATAGAAAGAAGATGTTTAACATAATATAAAAATATAGAAAGAAATAGTTTAACATAACATAAAAATATAGAAAGAAGTTGTTTAACATAATATAAAAATATAGAAAGAAATAGTTTAACATAACATGAAAATATAGAAAGAAATAGTTTAACATAATATAAAATATAGAAAGAAATAGTTTAACATAATATAAAAACATAGAAAGAAGTAGTTTAACATAACATAAAAACATAGAAAGAAGATGTTTAACATAATATAAAAATATAGAAAGAAATAGTTTAACATAACATAAAAATATAGAAAGAAGATGTTTAACATAATGTAAAAATATAGAAAGAAATAGTTTAACATAACATAAAAATATAGAAAGAAGTTGTTTAACATAATATAAAAATATAGAAAGAAATAGTTTAACATAACATGAAAATATAGAAAGAAATAGTTTAACATAATATAAAATATAGAAAGAAATAGTTTAACATAATATAAAAACATAGAAAGAAGTAGTTTAACATAACATACAAATATAGAAAGAAGATGTTTAACATAATATAAAAATATAGAAAGAAATAGTTTAACATAACATAAAAATATAGAAAGAAGATGTTTAACATAATATAAAAATATAGAAAGAAATAGTTTAACATAACATAAAAATATAGAAAGAAGTTGTTTAACATAATATAAAAATATAGAAAGAAATAGTTTAACATAACATGAAAATATAGAAAGAAATAGTTTAACATAATATAAAATATAGAAAGAAATAGTTTAACATAATATAAAAACATAGAAAGAAGTAGTTTAACATAACATACAAATATAGAAAGAAGATGTTTAACATAATATAAAAATATAGAAAGAAATAGTTTAACATAACATAAAAATATAGAAAGAAGATGTTTAACATAATATAAAAATATAGAAAGAAATAGTTTAACATAACATAAAAATATAGAAAGAAGTTGTTTAACATAATATAAAAATATAGAAAGAAATAGTTTAACATAACATGAAAATATAGAAAGAAATAGTTTAACATAATATAAAATATAGAAAGAAATAGTTTAACATAATATAAAAACATAGAAAGAAGTAGTTTAACATAACATAAAAACATAGAAAGAAGATGTTTAACATAATATAAAAATATAGAAAGAAATAGTTTAACATAACATAAAAATATAGAAAGAAGATGTTTAACATAATATAAAAATATAGAAAGAAATAGTTTAACATAACATAAAAATATAGAAAGAAGTTGTTTAACATAATATAAAAATATAGAAAGAAATAGTTTAACATAACATGAAAATATAGAAAGAAATAGTTTAACATAATATAAAATATAGAAAGAAATAGCTTAACATAATATAAAAACATAGAAAGAAGTAGTTTAACATAACATACAAATATAGAAAGAAGATGTTTAACATAATATAAAAATATAGAAAGAAATAGTTTAACATAACATAAAAATTTAGAAAGTAGATGTTTAACATAATATAAAAATATAGAAAGAAATAGTTTAACATAATATAAAAACATAGAAAGACGTAGTTTAACATAACATAAAAACATAGAAAGAAGTAGTTTAACATAACATAAAAATATAGAAAGAAGATGTTTAACATAATATAAAAATATAGAAAGAAGATGTTTAACATAATATAAAAATATAGAAAGAAATAGTTTAACATAATATAAAAACATAGAAAGAAGTAGTTTAACATAACATAAAAATATAGAAAGAAGATGTTTAACATAATATAAAAATATAGAAAGAAATAGTTTAACATAACATAAAAACATAGAAAGAAGTAGTTTAACATAACATAAAAATATAGAAAGAAGATGTTTAACATAATATAAAAATATAGAAAGAAATAGTTTAACATAATATAAAAACATAGAAAGAAGTAGTTTAACATAACATAAAAATATAGAAAGAAGATGTTTAACATAATATAAAAATATAGAAAGAAATAGTTTAACATAACATAAAAATATAGAAAGAAATAGTTTAACATAATACAAAAATATAGGAAGAAGATGTTTAACATAATATAAAAATATAGAAAGAAATAGTTTAACATAACATAAAAATATAGAAAGAAGATGTTTAACATAATATAAAAACATAGAAAGACATAGTTTAACATAATATAAAAATATAGAAAGAAATAGTTTAACATAATATAAAAACATAGAAAGAAGTAGTTTAACATAACATAAAAATATAGAAAGAAGATGTTTAACATAATATAAAAATATAGAAAGAAGTAGTTTATCATAATATAAAAATATAGAAAGAAATAGTTTAACATAACATAAAAATTTAGAAAGAAATAGTTTAACATAATATAAAAATATAGAAAGAAATAGTTTAACATAACATAAAAATATAGAAAGAAATAGTTTAACATAATATAAAAATATAGAAAGAAATAGTTTAACATAATATAAAAATATAGAAAGAAGATGTTTAGCATAATATAAAAATATAGAAAGAAGATGTTTAACATAATATAAAAATATAGAAAGAAATAGTTTAACATAATATAAAAACATAGAAAGAAGTAGTTTAACATAACATAAAAATATAGAAAGAAGATGTTTAAAATAATATAAAAATGTAGAAAGAAATAATTTAACATAACATAAAAATATAGAAAGAAATATTTTAACATAATATAAAAATATAGAAAGAAATAGTTTAACATAATATAAAAACATAGAAAGAAGTAGTTTAACATAACATAAAATATAAAAAGAAATAGTTTAACATAATATAAAAATATAGAAAGAAATAGTTTAACATAATATAAAAATATAGAAAGAAATACTTTAACATAATATAAAACATAGAAAGAAGTAGTTTAACATAACATAAAAATATAGAAAGAAGATGTTTAACATAATATAAAATATAGAAAGAAATAGTTTAACATAACATAAAAATATAGAAAGAAATAGTTTAACATAATATAAAAACATAGAAAGAAGTAGTTTAACATAACATAAAATATAAAAAGAAATAGTTTAACATAATATAAAAATATAGAAAGAAATAGTTTAACATAATATAAAAATATAGAAAGAAATAGTTTAACATAATATAAAAACATAGAAAGAAGTAGTTTAACATAACATAAAAATATAGAAAGAAGATGTTTAATATAATATAAAAATATAGAAAGAAATAGTTTAACATAATATAAAAACATAGAAAGAAGTAGTTTAACATAACATACAAATATAGAAAGAAGATGTTTAACATAATATAAAAATATAGAAAGAAATAGTTTAACATAACATAAAAATATAGAAAGAAGATGTTTAACATAATATAAAATATAGAAAGAAATAGTTTAACATAATATAAAAACATTGAAAGAAGTAGTTTAACATAACATTAAAATATAGAAAGAAGATGATTAACATAATATAAAAATATAGAAAGAAATAGTTTAACATAACATAAAAATATAGAAAGAAATAGTTTAACATAATATAAAAACATAGAAAGAAATAGTTTAACATAATATAAAAACATAGAAAGAAGTAGTTTAACATAACATAAAAATATAGAAAGAAGATGTTCAACATAATATAAAAATATAGAAAGAAATAGTTTAAATTAACATAAAAATATAGAAAGAAGATGTTTAACATAATATAAAAATATAGAAAGAAGATGTTTAACATAATATAAAAATATAGAAAGAAATAGTTTAACATAATATAAAAATATAGAAAGAAATAGTTTAACATAATATAAAAACATAGAAAGAAGTAGTTTAACATAACATTAAAATATAGAAAGAAGATGATTAACATAATATAAAAATATAGAAAGAAATAGTTTAACATAATATAAAATATAGAAAGAAATAGTTTAACATAATATAAAACATAGAAAGAAGTAGTTTAACATAACATAAAAATATAGAAAGAAGATGTTTAACATAATATAAAATATAGAAAGAAATAGTTTAACATAACATAAAAATATAGAAAGAAATAGTTTAACATAATATAAAAATATAGAAAGAAATAGTTTAACATAATATAAAAACATAGAAAGAAGTAGTTTAACATAACATAAAAATATAGAAAGAAGATGTTTAATATAATATAAAAATATAGAAAGAAATAGTTTAACATAACATAAAAATATAGAAAGAAGATGTTTAACATAATATAAAAATATAGAAAGAAATAGTTTAACATAACATAAAAATATAGAAAGAAGTTGTTTAACATAATATAAAAATATAGAAAGAAATAGTTTAACATAACATGAAAATATAGAAAGAAATAGTTTAACATAATATAAAATATAGAAAGAAATAGTTTAACATAATATAAAAACATAGAAAGAAGTAGTTTAACATAACATAAAAACATAGAAAGAAGATGTTTAACATAATATAAAAATATAGAAAGAAATAGTTTAACATAACATAAAAATATAGAAAGAAGATGTTTAACATAATATAAAAATATAGAAAGAAATAGTTTAACATAACATAAAAATATAGAAAGAAGTTGTTTAACATAATATAAAAATATAGAAAGAAATAGTTTAACATAACATGAAAATATAGAAAGAAATAGTTTAACATAATATAAAATATAGAAAGAAATAGTTTAACATAATATAAAAACATAGAAAGAAGTAGTTTAACATAACATAAAAACATAGAAAGAAGATGTTTAACATAATATAAAAATATAGAAAGAAATAGTTTAACATAACATAAAAATATAGAAAGAAGATGTTTAACATAATATAAAAATATAGAAAGAAATAGTTTAACATAACATAAAAATATAGAAAGAAGTTGTTTAACATAATATAAAAATATAGAAAGAAATAGTTTAACATAACATGAAAATATAGAAAGAAATAGTTTAACATAATATAAAATATAGAAAGAAATAGTTTAACATAATATAAAAACATAGAAAGAAGTAGTTTAACATAACATACAAATATAGAAAGAAGATGTTTAACATAATATAAAAATATAGAAAGAAATAGTTTAACATAACATAAAAATATAGAAAGAAGATGTTTAACATAATATAAAAATATAGAAAGAAATAGTTTAACATAACATAAAAATATAGAAAGAAGTTGTTTAACATAATATAAAAATATAGAAAGAAATAGTTTAACATAACATGAAAATATAGAAAGAAATAGTTTAACATAATATAAAATATAGAAAGAAATAGTTTAACATAATATAAAAACATAGAAAGAAGTAGTTTAACATAACATACAAATATAGAAAGAAGATGTTTAACATAATATAAAAATATAGAAAGAAATAGTTTAACATAACATAAAAATATAGAAAGAAGATGTTTAACATAATATAAAAATATAGAAAGAAATAGTTTAACATAACATAAAAATATAGAAAGAAGTTGTTTAACATAATATAAAAATATAGAAAGAAATAGTTTAACATAACATGAAAATATAGAAAGAAATAGTTTAACATAATATAAAATATAGAAAGAAATAGTTTAACATAATATAAAAACATAGAAAGAAGTAGTTTAACATAACATAAAAACATAGAAAGAAGATGTTTAACATAATATAAAAATATAGAAAGAAATAGTTTAACATAACATAAAAATATAGAAAGAAGATGTTTAACATAATATAAAAATATAGAAAGAAATAGTTTAACATAACATAAAAATATAGAAAGAAGTTGTTTAACATAATATAAAAATATAGAAAGAAATAGTTTAACATAACATGAAAATATAGAAAGAAATAGTTTAACATAATATAAAATATAGAAAGAAATAGTTTAACATAATATAAAAACATAGAAAGAAGTAGTTTAACATAACATACAAATATAGAAAGAAGATGTTTAACATAATATAAAAATATAGAAAGAAATAGTTTAACATAACATAAAAATTTAGAAAGTAGATGTTTAACATAATATAAAAATATAGAAAGAAATAGTTTAACATAATATAAAAACATAGAAAGACGTAGTTTAACATAACATAAAAACATAGAAAGAAGTAGTTTAACATAACATAAAAATATAGAAAGAAGATGTTTAACATAATATAAAAATATAGAAAGAAGATGTTTAACATAATATAAAAATATAGAAAGAAATAGTTTAACATAATATAAAAACATAGAAAGAAGTAGTTTAACATAACATAAAAATATAGAAAGAAGATGTTTAACATAATATAAAAATATAGAAAGAAATAGTTTAACATAACATAAAAACATAGAAAGAAGTAGTTTAACATAACATAAAAATATAGAAAGAAGATGTTTAACATAATATAAAAATATAGAAAGAAATAGTTTAACATAATATAAAAACATAGAAAGAAGTAGTTTAACATAACATAAAAATATAGAAAGAAGATGTTTAACATAATATAAAAATATAGAAAGAAATAGTTTAACATAACATAAAAATATAGAAAGAAATAGTTTAACATAATACAAAAATATAGGAAGAAGATGTTTAACATAATATAAAAATATAGAAAGAAATAGTTTAACATAACATAAAAATATAGAAAGAAATAGTTTAACATAATATAAAAACATAGAAAGAAGTAGTTTAACATAACATAAAAATATAGAAAGAAGATGTTTAACATAATATAAAAATATAGAAAGAAGTAGTTTATCATAATATAAAAATATAGAAAGAAATAGTTTAACATAACATAAAAATTTAGAAAGAAATAGTTTAACATAATATAAAAATATAGAAAGAAATAGTTTAACATAACATAAAAATATAGAAAGAAATAGTTTAACATAATATAAAAATATAGAAAGAAATAGTTTAACATAATATAAAAATATAGAAAGAAGATGTTTAGCATAATATAAAAATATAGAAAGAAGATGTTTAACATAATATAAAAATATAGAAAGAAATAGTTTAACATAATATAAAAACATAGAAAGAAGTAGTTTAACATAACATAAAAATATAGAAAGAAGATGTTTAAAATAATATAAAAATGTAGAAAGAAATAATTTAACATAACATAAAAATATAGAAAGAAGATGTTTAACATAATATAAAATATAGAAAGAAATAGTTTAACATAATATAAAAACATTGAAAGAAGTAGTTTAACATAACATTAAAATATAGAAAGAAGATGATTAACATAATATAAAAATATAGAAAGAAATAGTTTAACATAACATAAAAATATAGAAAGAAATAGTTTAACATAATATAAAAACATAGAAAGAAATAGTTTAACATAATATAAAAACATAGAAAGAAGTAGTTTAACATAACATAAAAATATAGAAAGAAGATGTTCAACATAATATAAAAATATAGAAAGAAATAGTTTAAATTAACATAAAAATATAGAAAGAAGATGTTTAACATAATATAAAAATATAGAAAGAAGATGTTTAACATAATATAAAAATATAGAAAGAAATAGTTTAACATAATATAAAAATATAGAAAGAAATAGTTTAACATAATATAAAAACATAGAAAGAAGTAGTTTAACATAACATTAAAATATAGAAAGAAGATGATTAACATAATATAAAAATATAGAAAGAAATAGTTTAACATAATATAAAATATAGAAAGAAATAGTTTAACATAATATAAAACATAGAAAGAAGTAGTTTAACATAACATAAAAATATAGAAAGAAGATGTTTAACATAATATAAAATATAGAAAGAAATAGTTTAACATAACATAAAAATATAGAAAGAAATAGTTTAACATAATATAAAAATATAGAAAGAAATAGTTTAACATAATATAAAAACATAGAAAGAAGTAGTTTAACATAACATAAAAATATAGAAAGAAGATGTTTAATATAATATAAAAATATAGAAAGAAATAGTTTAACATAACATAAAAATATAGAAAGAAGATGTTTAACATAATATAAAAATATAGAAAGAAATAGTTTAACATAACATAAAAATATAGAAAGAAGTTGTTTAACATAATATAAAAATATAGAAAGAAATAGTTTAACATAACATGAAAATATAGAAAGAAATAGTTTAACATAATATAAAATATAGAAAGAAATAGTTTAACATAATATAAAAACATAGAAAGAAGTAGTTTAACATAACATAAAAACATAGAAAGAAGATGTTTAACATAATATAAAAATATAGAAAGAAATAGTTTAACATAACATAAAAATATAGAAAGAAATAGTTTAACATAATATAAAAACATAGAAAGAAATAGTTTAACATAATATAAAAACATAGAAAGAAGTAGTTTAACATAACATAAAAATATAGAAAGAAGATGTTCAACATAATATAAAAATATAGAAAGAAATAGTTTAAATTAACATAAAAATATAGAAAGAAGATGTTTAACATAATATAAAAATATAGAAAGAAGATGTTTAACATAATATAAAAATATAGAAAGAAATAGTTTAACATAATATAAAAATATAGAAAGAAATAGTTTAACATAATATAAAAACATAGAAAGAAGTAGTTTAACATAACATTAAAATATAGAAAGAAGATGATTAACATAATATAAAAATATAGAAAGAAATAGTTTAACATAATATAAAATATAGAAAGAAATAGTTTAACATAATATAAAACATAGAAAGAAGTAGTTTAACATAACATAAAAATATAGAAAGAAGATGTTTAACATAATATAAAATATAGAAAGAAATAGTTTAACATAACATAAAAATATAGAAAGAAATAGTTTAACATAATATAAAAATATAGAAAGAAATAGTTTAACATAATATAAAAACATAGAAAGAAGTAGTTTAACATAACATAAAAATATAGAAAGAAGATGTTTAATATAATATAAAAATATAGAAAGAAATAGTTTAACATAACATAAAAATATAGAAAGAAGATGTTTAACATAATATAAAAATATAGAAAGAAATAGTTTAACATAACATAAAAATATAGAAAGAAGTTGTTTAACATAATATAAAAATATAGAAAGAAATAGTTTAACATAACATGAAAATATAGAAAGAAATAGTTTAACATAATATAAAATATAGAAAGAAATAGTTTAACATAATATAAAAACATAGAAAGAAGTAGTTTAACATAACATTAAAATATAGAAAGAAGATGATTAACATAATATAAAAATATAGAAAGAAATAGTTTAACATAATATAAAATATAGAAAGAAATAGTTTAACATAATATAAAACATAGAAAGAAGTAGTTTAACATAACATAAAAATATAGAAAGAAGATGTTTAACATAATATAAAATATAGAAAGAAATAGTTTAACATAACATAAAAATATAGAAAGAAATAGTTTAACATAATATAAAAATATAGAAAGAAATAGTTTAACATAATATAAAAACATAGAAAGAAGTAGTTTAACATAACATTAAAATATAGAAAGAAGATGATTAACAAAATATAAAAATATAGAAAGAAATAGTTTAACATAATATAAAATATAGAAAGAAATAGTTTAACATAATATAAAACATAGAAAGAAGTAGTTTAACATAACATAAAAATATAGAAAGAAGATGTTTAACATAATATAAAATATAGAAAGAAATAGTTTAACATAACATAAAAATATAGAAAGAAATAGTTTAACATAATATAAAAATATAGAAAGAAATAGTTTAACATAATATAAAAACATAGAAAGAAGTAGTTTAACATAACATAAAAATATAGAAAGAAGATGTTTAATATAATATAAAAATATAGAAAGAAATAGTTTAACATAACATAAAAATATAGAAAGAAGATGTTTAACATAATATAAAAATATAGAAAGAAATAGTTTAACATAACATAAAAATATAGAAAGAAGTTGTTTAACATAATATAAAAATATAGAAAGAAATAGTTTAACATAACATGAAAATATAGAAAGAAATAGTTTAACATAATATAAAATATAGAAAGAAATAGTTTAACATAATATAAAAACATAGAAAGAAGTAGTTTAACATAACATAAAAACATAGAAAGAAGATGTTTAACATAATATAAAAATATAGAAAGAAATAGTTTAACATAACATAAAAATATAGAAAGAAGATGTTTAACATAATATAAAAATATAGAAAGAAATAGTTTAACATAACATAAAAATATAGAAAGAAGTTGTTTAACATAATATAAAAATATAGAAAGAAATAGTTTAACATAACATGAAAATATAGAAAGAAATAGTTTAACATAATATAAAATATAGAAAGAAATAGTTTAACATAATATAAAAACATAGAAAGAAGTAGTTTAACATAACATAAAAACATAGAAAGAAGATGTTTAACATAATATAAAAATATAGAAAGAAATAGTTTAACATAACATAAAAATATAGAAAGAAGATGTTTAACATAATATAAAAATATAGAAAGAAATAGTTTAACATAACATAAAAATATAGAAAGAAGTTGTTTAACATAATATAAAAATATAGAAAGAAATAGTTTAACATAACATGAAAATATAGAAAGAAATAGTTTAACATAATATAAAATATAGAAAGAAATAGTTTAACATAATATAAAAACATAGAAAGAAGTAGTTTAACATAACATACAAATATAGAAAGAAGATGTTTAACATAATATAAAAATATAGAAAGAAATAGTTTAACATAACATAAAAATATAGAAAGAAGATGTTTAACATAATATAAAAATATAGAAAGAAATAGTTTAACATAACATAAAAATATAGAAAGAAGTTGTTTAACATAATATAAAAATATAGAAAGAAATAGTTTAACATAACATGAAAATATAGAAAGAAATAGTTTAACATAATATAAAATATAGAAAGAAATAGTTTAACATAATATAAAAACATAGAAAGAAGTAGTTTAACATAACATACAAATATAGAAAGAAGATGTTTAACATAATATAAAAATATAGAAAGAAATAGTTTAACATAACATAAAAATATAGAAAGAAGATGTTTAACATAATATAAAAATATAGAAAGAAATAGTTTAACATAACATAAAAATATAGAAAGAAGTTGTTTAACATAATATAAAAATATAGAAAGAAATAGTTTAACATAACATGAAAATATAGAAAGAAATAGTTTAACATAATATAAAATATAGAAAGAAATAGTTTAACATAATATAAAAACATAGAAAGAAGTAGTTTAACATAACATAAAAACATAGAAAGAAGATGTTTAACATAATATAAAAATATAGAAAGAAATAGTTTAACATAACATAAAAATATAGAAAGAAGATGTTTAACATAATATAAAAATATAGAAAGAAATAGTTTAACATAACATAAAAATATAGAAAGAAGTTGTTTAACATAATATAAAAATATAGAAAGAAATAGTTTAACATAACATGAAAATATAGAAAGAAATAGTTTAACATAATATAAAATATAGAAAGAAATAGTTTAACATAATATAAAAACATAGAAAGAAGTAGTTTAACATAACATACAAATATAGAAAGAAGATGTTTAACATAATATAAAAATATAGAAAGAAATAGTTTAACATAACATAAAAATTTAGAAAGTAGATGTTTAACATAATATAAAAATATAGAAAGAAATAGTTTAACATAATATAAAAACATAGAAAGACGTAGTTTAACATAACATAAAAACATAGAAAGAAGTAGTTTAACATAACATAAAAATATAGAAAGAAGATGTTTAACATAATATAAAAATATAGAAAGAAGATGTTTAACATAATATAAAAATATAGAAAGAAATAGTTTAACATAATATAAAAACATAGAAAGAAGTAGTTTAACATAACATAAAAATATAGAAAGAAGATGTTTAACATAATATAAAAATATAGAAAGAAATAGTTTAACATAACATAAAAACATAGAAAGAAGTAGTTTAACATAACATAAAAATATAGAAAGAAGATGTTTAACATAATATAAAAATATAGAAAGAAATAGTTTAACATAATATAAAAACATAGAAAGAAGTAGTTTAACATAACATAAAAATATAGAAAGAAGATGTTTAACATAATATAAAAATATAGAAAGAAATAGTTTAACATAACATAAAAATATAGAAAGAAATAGTTTAACATAATACAAAAATATAGGAAGAAGATGTTTAACATAATATAAAAATATAGAAAGAAATAGTTTAACATAACATAAAAATATAGAAAGAAATAGTTTAACATAATATAAAAACATAGAAAGAAGTAGTTTAACATAACATAAAAATATAGAAAGAAGATGTTTAACATAATATAAAAATATAGAAAGAAGTAGTTTATCATAATATAAAAATATAGAAAGAAATAGTTTAACATAACATAAAAATTTAGAAAGAAATAGTTTAACATAATATAAAAATATAGAAAGAAATAGTTTAACATAACATAAAAATATAGAAAGAAATAGTTTAACATAATATAAAAATATAGAAAGAAATAGTTTAACATAATATAAAAATATAGAAAGAAGATGTTTAGCATAATATAAAAATATAGAAAGAAGATGTTTAACATAATATAAAAATATAGAAAGAAATAGTTTAACATAATATAAAAACATAGAAAGAAGTAGTTTAACATAACATAAAAATATAGAAAGAAGATGTTTAAAATAATATAAAAATGTAGAAAGAAATAATTTAACATAACATAAAAATATAGAAAGAAATATTTTAACATAATATAAAAACATTGAAAGAAGTAGTTTAACATATCATTAAAATATAGAAAGAAGATGATTAACATAATATAAAAATATAGAAAGAAATACTTTAACATAATATAAAAATATAGAAAGAAATAGTTTAACATAACATAAAAATATAGAAAGAAGATGTTTAACATAATATAAAATATAGAAAGAAATAGTTTAACATAATATAAAAACATTGAAAGAAGTAGTTTAACATATCATTAAAATATAGAAAGAAGATGATTAACATAATATAAAAATATAGAAAGAAATAGTTTAACATAACATAAAAATATAGAAAGAAATAGTTTAACATAATATAAAAACATAGAAAGAAATAGTTTAACATAATATAAAAACATAGAAAGAAGTAGTTTAACATAACATAAAAATATAGAAAGAAGATGTTCAACATAATATAAAAATATAGAAAGAAATAGTTTAAATTAACATAAAAATATAGAAAGAAGATGTTTAACATAATATAAAAATATAGAAAGAAGATGTTTAACATAATATAAAAATATAGAAAGAAATAGTTTAACATAATATAAAAATATAGAAAGAAATAGTTTAACATAATATAAAAACATAGAAAGAAGTAGTTTAACATAACATTAAAATATAGAAAGAAGATGATTAACATAATATAAAAATATAGAAAGAAATAGTTTAACATAACATGAAAATATAGAAAGAAATAGTTTAACATAATATAAAATATAGAAAGAAATAGTTTAACATAATATAAAAACATAGAAAGAAGTAGTTTAACATAACATAAAAACATAGAAAGAAGATGTTTAACATAATATAAAAATATAGAAAGAAATAGTTTAACATAATATAAAAACATAGAAAGAAGTAGTTTTACATAACATAAAAAATATAGAAAGAAGATGTTTAAAATAATATAAAAATGTAGAAAGAAATAATTTAACATAACTTAAAAATATAGAAAGAAATATTTTAACATAATATAAAAATATAGAAAGAAATAGTTTAACATAATATAAAAACATAGAAAGAAGTAGTTTAACATAACATAAAATATAGAAAGAAATAGTTTAACATAATATAAAAATATAGAAAGAAATAGTTTAACATAATATAAAAATATAGAAAGAAATAGTTTAACATAATATAAAACATAGAAAGAAGTAGTTTAACATAACATAAAAATATAGAAAGAAGATGTTTAACATAATATAAAATATAGAAAGAAATAGTTTAACATAACATAAAAATATAGAAAGAAATAGTTTAACATAATATAAAAATATAGAAAGAAATAGTTTAACATAATATAAAAACATAGAAAGAAGTAGTTTAACATAACATAAAAATATAGAAAGAAGATGTTTAATATAATATAAAAATATAGAAAGAAATAGTTTAACATAATATAAAAATATAGAAAGAAATAGTTTAACATAATATAAAAATATAGAAAGAAATAGTTTAACATAATATAAAACATAGAAAGAAGTAGTTTAACATAACATAAAAATATAGAAAGAAGATGTTTAACATAATATAAAATATAGAAAGAAATAGTTTAACATAACATAAAAATATAGAAAGAAATAGTTTAACATAATATAAAAATATAGAAAGAAATAGTTTAAATTAACATAAAAATATAGAAAGAAGATGTTTAACATAATATAAAAATATAGAAAGAAGATGTTTAACATAATATAAAAATATAGAAAGAAATAGTTTAACATAATATAAAAATATAGAAAGAAATAGTTTAACATAATATAAAAACATAGAAAGAAGTAGTTTAACATAACATTAAAATATAGAAAGAAGATGATTAACATAATATAAAAATATAGAAAGAAATAGTTTAACATAACATGAAAATATAGAAAGAAATAGTTTAACATAATATAAAATATAGAAAGAAATAGTTTAACATAATATAAAAACATAGAAAGAAGTAGTTTAACATAACATAAAAACATAGAAAGAAGATGTTTAACATAATATAAAAATATAGAAAGAAATAGTTTAACATAATATAAAAACATAGAAAGAAGTAGTTTAACATAACATAAAAATATAGAATGAAGATGTTTAACATAATATAAAAATATAGAAAGAAATAGTTTAACATAACATAAAAATATAGAAAGAAGATGTTTAACATAATATAAAAATATAGAAAGAAATAGTTTAACATAACATAAAAATATAGAAAGAAGTTGTTTAACATAATATAAAAATATAGAAAGAAATAGTTTAACATAACATGAAAATATAGAAAGAAATAGTTTAACATAATATAAAATATAGAAAGAAATAGTTTAACATAATATAAAAACATAGAAAGAAGTAGTTTAACATAACATAAAAACATAGAAAGAAGTAGTTTAACATAATATAAAAATATAGAAAGAAATAGTTTAACATAATATAAAAACATAGAAAGAAGTAGTTTAACATAACATAAAAATATAGAATGAAGATGTTTAACATAATATAAAAATATAGAAAGAAATAGTTTAACATAAAATAAAAATATAGAAAGAAATAGTTTAACATAATATAAAAATATAGAAAGAAGTAGTTTAACATAATATAAAAACATAGAAAGAAGATGTTTAACATAACATAAAAATATAGAAAGAAATAGTTTAACATAATATAAAAATATAGATAGAAGTAGTTTAACATAACATACAAATATAGAAAGAAGATGTTTAACATAATATAAAAATATAGAAAGAAATAGTTTAACATAACATAAAAATTTAGAAAGTAGTTGTTTAACATAATATAAAAATATAGAAAGAAATAGTTTAACATAATATAAAAACATAGAAAGACGTAGTTTAACATAACATAAAAATATAGAAAGAAATAGTTTAACATAATATAAAAACATAGAAAGAAGTAGTTTAACATAACATAAAATATAGAAAGAAATAGTTTAACATAATATAAAAATATAGAAAGAAATAGTTTAACATAATATAAAAATATAGAAAGAAATACTTTAACATAATATAAAACATAGAAAGAAGTAGTTTAACATAACATAAAAATATAGAAAGAAGATGTTTAACATAATATAAAATATAGAAAGAAATAGTTTAACATAACATAAAAATATAGAAAGAAATAGTTTAACATAATATAAAAATATAGAAAGAAATAGTTTAACATAATATAAAAACATAGAAAGAAGTAGTTTAACATAATATAAAAATATAGAAAGAAATACTTTAACATAATATAAAACATAGAAAGAAATAGTTTAACATAATATAAAAACATAGAAAGAAGTAGTTTAACATAACATACAAATATAGAAAGAAGATGTTTAACATAATATAAAAATATAGAAAGAAATAGTTTAACATAACATAAAAATATAGAAAGAAGATGTTTAACATAATATAAAATATAGAAAGAAATAGTTTAACATAATATAAAAACATTGAAAGAAGTAGTTTAACATATCATTAAAATATAGAAAGAAGATGATTAACATAATATAAAAATATAGAAAGAAATAGTTTAACATAACATAAAAATATAGAAAGAAATAGTTTAACATAATATAAAAACATAGAAAGAAATAGTTTAACATAATATAAAAACATAGAAAGAAGTAGTTTAACATAACATAAAAATATAGAAAGAAGATGTTCAACATAATATAAAAATATAGAAAGAAATAGTTTAAATTAACATAAAAATATAGAAAGAAGATGTTTAACATAATATAAAAATATAGAAAGAAGATGTTTAACATAATATAAAAATATAGAAAGAAATAGTTTAACATAATATAAAAATATAGAAAGAAATAGTTTAACATAATATAAAAACATAGAAAGAAGTAGTTTAACATAACATTAAAATATAGAAAGAAGATGATTAACATAATATAAAAATATAGAAAGAAATAGTTTAACATAACATGAAAATATAGAAAGAAATAGTTTAACATAATATAAAATATAGAAAGAAATAGTTTAACATAATATAAAAACATAGAAAGAAGTAGTTTAACATAACATAAAAACATAGAAAGAAGATGTTTAACATAATATAAAAATATAGAAAGAAATAGTTTAACATAATATAAAAACATAGAAAGAAGTAGTTTAACATAACATAAAAATATAGAATGAAGATGTTTAACATAATATAAAAATATAGAAAGAAATAGTTTAACATAACATAAAAATATAGAAAGAAATAGTTTAACATAATATAAAAACATAGAAAGAAGTAGTTTAACATAACATAAAAATATAGAAAGAAATAGTTTAACATAATATAAAAACATAGAAAGAAGTAGTTTAACATAACATAAAAATATAGAAAGAAGATGTTTAACATAATATAAAAATATAGAAAGAAATAGTTTAACATAACATAAAAATATAGAAAGAAGATGTTTAACATAATATAAAAATATAGAAAGAAATAGTTTAACATAACATAAAAATATAGAAAGAAGTTGTTTAACATAATATAAAAATATAGAAAGAAATAGTTTAACATAACATGAAAATATAGAAAGAAATAGTTTAACATAATATAAAATATAGAAAGAAATAGTTTAACATAATATAAAAACATAGAAAGAAGTAGTTTAACATAACATAAAAACATAGAAAGAAGTAGTTTAACATAATATAAAAATATAGAAAGAAATAGTTTAACATAATATAAAAACATAGAAAGAAGTAGTTTAACATAACATAAAAATATAGAATGAAGATGTTTAACATAATATAAAAATATAGAAAGAAATAGTTTAACATAACATAAAAATATAGAAAGAAATAGTTTAACATAATATAAAAATATAGAAAGAAGTAGTTTAACATAATATAAAAACATAGAAAGAAGATGTTTAACATAACATAAAAATATAGAAAGAAATAGTTTAACATAATATAAAAATATAGATAGAAGTAGTTTAACATAACATACAAATATAGAAAGAAGATGTTTAACATAATATAAAAATATAGAAAGAAATAGTTTAACATAACATAAAAATTTAGAAAGTAGATGTTTAACATAATATAAAAATATAGAAAGAAATAGTTTAACATAATATAAAAACATAGAAAGACGTAGTTTAACATAACATAAAAACATAGAAAGAAGTAGTTTAACATAACATAAAAATATAGAAAGAAGATGTTTAATATAATATAAAAATATAGAAAGAAGATGTTTAACATAATATAAAAATATAGAAAGAAATAGTTTAACATAATATAAAAACATAGAAAGAAGTAGTTTAACATAATATAAAAATATAGAAAGAAGATGTTTAACATAACATAAAAATATAGAAAGAAGATGTTTAACATAATATAAAAATATAGAAAGAAATAGTTTAACATAACATAAAAACATAGAAAGAAGTAGTTTAACATAACATAGAAATATAGAAAGAAGATGTTTAACATAATATAAAAATATAGAAAGAAGATGTTTAACATAATATAAAAATATAGAAAGAAATAGTTTAACATAATATAAACACATAGAAAGAAGTAGTTTAACATAACATAAAAATATAAAAAGAAGATGTTTAACATAATATAAAAATATAGAAAGAAATAGTTTAACATAACATAAAAACATAGAAAGAAATAGTTTAACATAACATAAAAATATAGAAAGAAGATGTTTAACATAACATAAAAATATAGAAAGAAATAGTTTAACATAACATAAAAATATAGAAAGAAATAGTTTAACATAATATAAAAATATAGAAAGAAATAGGTTAACATAATATAAAAATATAGAAAGAAATAGTTTAACATAATATAAAACATAGAAAGAAGTAGTTTAACATAACATAAAAATATAGAAAGAAGATGTTTAACATAATATAAAATATAGAAAGAAATAGTTTAACATAACATAAAAATATAAAAGAAATAGTTTAACATAATATAAAAACATAGAAAGAAGTAGTTTAACATAACATAAAAATATAGAAAGAAGATGTTTAATATAATATAAAAATATAGAAAGAAATAGTTTAACATAATATAAAAACATAGAAAGAAGTAGTTTAACATAACATACAAATATAGAAAGAAGATGTTTAACATAATATAAAAATATAGAAAGAAATAGTTTAACATAACATAAAAATATAGAAAGAAGATGTTTAACATAATATAAAAATATAGAAAGAAATAGTTTAACATAACATAAAAATATGGAAAGAAGTTGTTTAACATAATATAAAAATATAGAAAGAAATAGTTTAACATAACATGAAAATATAGAAAGAAATAGTTTAACATAATATAAAATATAGAAAGAAATAGTTTAACATAATATAAAAACATAGAAAGAAGTAGTTTAACATAACATAAAAACATAGAAAGAAGATGTTTAACATAATATAAAAATATAGAAAGAAATAGTTTAACATAACATAAAAATATAGAAAGAAGATGTTTAACATAATATAAAAATATAGAAAGAAATAGTTTAACATAACATAAAAATATAGAAAGAAGTTGTTTAACATAATATAAAAATATAGAAAGAAATAGTTTAACATAACATGAAAATATAGAAAGAAATAGTTTAACATAATATAAAATATAGAAAGAAATAGTTTAACATAATATAAAAACATAGAAAGAAGTAGTTTAACATTACATACAAATATAGAAAGAAGATGTTTAACATAATATAAAAATATAGAAAGAAATAGTTTAACATAACATAAAAATATAGAAAGAAGATGTTTAACATAATATAAAAATATAGAAAGAAATAGTTTAACATAACATAAAAATATAGAAAGAAGTTGTTTAACATAATATAAAAATATAGAAAGAAATAGTTTAACATAACATGAAAATATAGAAAGAAATAGTTTAACATAATATAAAATATAGAAAGAAATAGTTTAACATAATATAAAAACATAGAAAGAAGTAGTTTAACATAACATAAAAACATAGAAAGAAGATGTTTAACATAATATAAAAATATAGAAAGAAATAGTTTAACATAATATAAAAACATAGAAAGAAGTAGTTTAACATAACATAAAAATATAGAATGAAGATGTTTAACATAATATAAAAATATAGAAAGAAATAGTTTAACATAACATAAAAATATAGAAAGAAATAGTTTAACATAATATAAAAATATAGAAAGAAGTAGTTTAACATAATATAAAAACATAGAAAGAAGATGTTTAACATAACATAAAAATATAGAAAGAAATAGTTTAACATAATATAAAAATATAGATAGAAGTAGTTTAACATAATATAAAAACATAGAAAGAAGATGTTTAACATAATATAAAAACATAGAAAGAAGTAGTTTTACATAACATAAAAAATATAGAAAGAAGATGTTTAAAATAATATAAAAATGTAGAAAGAAATAATTTAACATAACATAAAAATATAGAAAGAAATATTTTAACATAATATAAAAATATAGAAAGAAATAGTTTAACATAATATAAAAACATAGAAAGAAGTAGTTTAACATAACATAAAATATAGAAAGAAATAGTTTAACATAATATAAAAATATAGAAAGAAATAGTTTAACATAATATAAAAATATAGAAAGAAATAGTTTAACATAATATAAAACATAGAAAGAAGTAGTTTAACATAACATAAAAATATAGAAAGAAGATGTTTAACATAATATAAAATATAGAAAGAAATAGTTTAACATAACATAAAAATATAGAAAGAAATAGTTTAACATAATATAAAAATATAGAAAGAAATAGTTTAACATAATATAAAAACATAGAAAGAAGTAGTTTAACATAACATAAAAATATAGAAAGAAGATGTTTAATATAATATAAAAATATAGAAAGAAATAGTTTAACATAATATAAAAACATAGAAAGAAGTAGTTTAACATAACATACAAATATAGAAAGAAGATGTTTAACATAATATAAAAATATGGAAAGAAATAGTTTAACATAACATAAAAATATAGAAAGAAGATGTTTAACATAATATAAAATATAGAAAGAAATAGTTTAACATAATATAAAAACATTGAAAGAAGTACTTTAACATAACATTAAAATATAGAAAGAAGATGATTAACATAACATAAAAATATAGAAAGAAGATGTTCAACATAATATAAAAATATGGAAAGAAATAGTTTAACATAACATAAAAATATAGAAAGAAGATGTTTAACATAATATAAAAATATAGAAAGAAGATGTTTAACATAATATAAAAACATAGAAAGAAGTAGTTTAACATAACATAAAAATATAGAAAGAAGATGTTTAACATAATATAAAAATATAGAAAGAAATAGTTTAACATAATATAAAAACATAGAAAGAAATAGTTTAACATAATATAAAAACAAAGAAAGAAGTCGTTTAACATAACATAAAAATATAGAAAGTAGATGTTTAACATAATATAAAAATATAGAAAGAAATAGTTTAACATAATATAAAAACATAGAAAGACGTAGTTTAACATAACATAAAAATATAGAAAGAAGATGTTTAACATAATATAAAAATATAGAAAGAAATAGTTTAACATAACATAAAAATATGGAAAGAAGATGTTGAACATAATATAAAAATATGGAAAGAAGATGTTGAACATAATATAAAAATATAGAAAGAAATAGTTTAACATAATATAAAAACATAGAAAGAAGTAGTTTAACATAACATAAAAATATAGAAAGAAGATGTTTAACATAATATAAATATATAGAAAGAAATAGTTTAACATAATATAAAAACATAGAAAGAAGTAGTTTAACATAACATAAAAATATAGAAAGAAGATGTTTAAAATAATATAAAAATGTAGAAAGAAATAATTTAACATAACATAAAAATATGGAAAGAAATATTTTAACATAATATAAAAATATAGAAAGAAATAGTTTAACATAATATAAAACATAGAAAGAAGTAGTTTAACATAACATAAAAATATAGAAAGAAGATGTTTAACATAATATAAAATATAGAAAGAAATAGTTTAACATAACATAAAAATATAAAAGAAATAGTTTAACATAATATAAAAATATAGAAAGAAATAGTTTAACATAATATAAAAACATAGAAAGAAGTAGTTTAACATAACATAAAAATATAGAAAGAAGATGTTTAATATAATATAAAAATATAGAAAGAAATAGTTTAACATAACATAAAAATATAGAAAGAAGATGTTTAACATAATATAAAAATATAGAAAGAAGATGTTTAACATAATATAAAAACATAGAAAGAAGTAGTTTAACATAATATAAAATATAGAAAGAAATAGTTTAACATAATATAAAAACATAGAAAGAAGTAGTTTAACATAACATAAAAACATAGAAAGAAGTAGTTTAACATAATATAAAAATATAGAAAGAAATAGTTTAACATAATATAAAAACATAGAAAGAAGTAGTTTAACATAACATAAAAATATAGAATGAAGATGTTTAACATAATATAAAAATATAGAAAGAAATAGTTTAACATAACATAAAAATATAGAAAGAAATAGTTTAACATAATATAAAAATATAGAAAGAAGTAGTTTAACATAATATAAAAACATAGAAAGAAGATGTTTAACATAACATAAAAATATAGAAAGAAATAGTTTAACATAATATAAAAATATAGATAGAAGTAGTTTAACATAATATAAAAACATAGAAAGAAGATGTTTAACATAATATAAAAACATAGAAAGAAGTAGTTTTACATAACATAAAAAATATAGAAAGAAGATGTTTAACATAATATAAAAATATAGAAAGAAATAGTTTAACATAACATAAAAATATAGAAAGAAGATGTTTAACATAATATAAAATATAGAAAGAAATAGTTTAACATAATATAAAAACATTGAAAGAAGTAGTTTAACATAACATTAAAATATAGAAAGAAGATGATTAACATAATATAAAAATATAGAAAGAAATAGTTTAACATAACATAAAAATATAGAAAGAAATAGTTTAACATAATATAAAAACATAGAAAGAAATAGTTTAACATAATATAAAAACATAGAAAGAAGTAGTTTAACATAACATAAAAATATAGAAAGAAGATGTTCAACATAATATAAAAATATAGAAAGAAATAGTTTAACATAACATAAAAATATAGAAAGAAGATGTTTAACATAATATAAAAATATAGAAAGAAGATGTTTAACATAATATAAAAACATAGAAAGAAGTAGTTTAACATAACATAAAAATATAGAAAGAAGATGTTTAACATAATATAAAAATATAGAAAGAAATAGTTTAACATAATATAAAAACATAGAAAGAAATAGTTTAACATAATATAAAAACAAAGAAAGAAGTCGTTTAACATAACATAAAAATATAGAAAGTAGATGTTTAACATAATATAAAAATATAGAAAGAAATAGTTTAACATAATATAAAAACATAGAAAGACGTAGTTTAACATAACATAAAAACATAGAAAGAAGTAGTTTAACATAACATAAAAATATAGAAAGAAGATGTTTAACATAATATAAAAATATAGAAAGAAGATGTTTAACATAAAATAAAAAAATATAGAAAGTAGATGTTTAACATAATATAAAAACATAGAAAGAAGTAGTTTAACATAACATAAAAATATAGAAAGAAGATGTTTAACATAATATAAAAATATAGAAAGAAATAGTTTAACATAACATAAAAACATAGAAAGAAGTAGTTTAACATAACATAAAAATATAGAAAGAAGATATTTAACATAATATAAAAATATAGAAAGAAATAGTTTAACATAATATAAAAACATAGAAAGAAGTAGTTTAACATAATATAAAAATATAGAAAGAAGATGTTTAACATAACATAAAAATATAGAAAGAAGATGTTTAACATAATATAAAAATATAGAAAGAAATAGTTTAACATAACATAAAAACATAGAAAGAAGTAGTTTAACATAACATAGAAATATAGAAAGAAGATGTTTAACATAATATAAGTTTAACATAATATAAAACATAGAAAGAAGTAGTTTAACATAACATAAAAATATAGAAAGAAGATGTTTAACATAATATAAAATATAGAAAGAAATAGTTTAACATAACATAAAAATATAAAAGAAATAGTTTAACATAATATAAAAACATAGAAAGAAGTAGTTTAACATAACATAAAAATATAGAAAGAAGATGTTTAATATAATATAAAAATATAGAAAGAAATAGTTTAACATAATATAAAAACATAGAAAGAAGTAGTTTAACATAACATACAAATATAGAAAGAAGATGTTTAACATAATATAAAAATATAGAAAGAAATAGTTTAACATAACATAAAAATATAGAAAGAAGATGTTTAACATAATATAAAAATATAGAAAGAAATAGTTTAACATAACATAAAAATATGGAAAGAAGTTGTTTAACATAATATAAAAATATAGAAAGAAATAGTTTAACATAACATGAAAATATAGAAAGAAATAGTTTAACATAATATAAAATATAGAAAGAAATAGTTTAACATAATATAAAAACATAGAAAGAAGTAGTTTAACATAACATAAAAACATAGAAAGAAGATGTTTAACATAATATAAAAATATAGAAAGAAATAGTTTAACATAACATAAAAATATAGAAAGAAGATGTTTAACATAATATAAAAATATAGAAAGAAATAGTTTAACATAACATAAAAATATAGAAAGAAGTTGTTTAACATAATATAAAAATATAGAAAGAAATAGTTTAACATAACATGAAAATATAGAAAGAAATAGTTTAACATAATATAAAATATAGAAAGAAATAGTTTAACATAATATAAAAACATAGAAAGAAGTAGTTTAACATTACATACAAATATAGAAAGAAGATGTTTAACATAATATAAAAATATAGAAAGAAATAGTTTAACATAACATAAAAATATAGAAAGAAGATGTTTAACATAATATAAAAATATAGAAAGAAATAGTTTAACATAACATAAAAATATAGAAAGAAGTTGTTTAACATAATATAAAAATATAGAAAGAAATAGTTTAACATAACATGAAAATATAGAAAGAAATAGTTTAACATAATATAAAATATAGAAAGAAATAGTTTAACATAATATAAAAACATAGAAAGAAGTAGTTTAACATAACATAAAAACATAGAAAGAAGATGTTTAACATAATATAAAAATATAGAAAGAAATAGTTTAACATAATATAAAAACATAGAAAGAAGTAGTTTAACATAACATAAAAATATAGAATGAAGATGTTTAACATAATATAAAAATATAGAAAGAAATAGTTTAACATAACATAAAAATATAGAAAGAAATAGTTTAACATAATATAAAAATATAGAAAGAAGTAGTTTAACATAATATAAAAACATAGAAAGAAGATGTTTAACATAACATAAAAATATAGAAAGAAATAGTTTAACATAATATAAAAATATAGATAGAAGTAGTTTAACATAATATAAAAACATAGAAAGAAGATGTTTAACATAATATAAAAACATAGAAAGAAGTAGTTTTACATAACATAAAAAATATAGAAAGAAGATGTTTAAAATAATATAAAAATGTAGAAAGAAATAATTTAACATAACATAAAAATATAGAAAGAAATATTTTAACATAATATAAAAATATAGAAAGAAATAGTTTAACATAATATAAAAACATAGAAAGAAGTAGTTTAACATAACATAAAATATAGAAAGAAATAGTTTAACATAATATAAAAATATAGAAAGAAATAGTTTAACATAATATAAAAATATAGAAAGAAATAGTTTAACATAATATAAAACATAGAAAGAAGTAGTTTAACATAACATAAAAATATAGAAAGAAGATGTTTAACATAATATAAAATATAGAAAGAAATAGTTTAACATAACATAAAAATATAGAAAGAAATAGTTTAACATAATATAAAAATATAGAAAGAAATAGTTTAACATAATATAAAAACATAGAAAGAAGTAGTTTAACATAACATAAAAATATAGAAAGAAGATGTTTAATATAATATAAAAATATAGAAAGAAATAGTTTAACATAATATAAAAACATAGAAAGAAGTAGTTTAACATAACATACAAATATAGAAAGAAGATGTTTAACATAATATAAAAATATGGAAAGAAATAGTTTAACATAACATAAAAATATAGAAAGAAGATGTTTAACATAATATAAAATATAGAAAGAAATAGTTTAACATAATATAAAAACATTGAAAGAAGTACTTTAACATAACATTAAAATATAGAAAGAAGATGATTAACATAACATAAAAATATAGAAAGAAGATGTTCAACATAATATAAAAATATGGAAAGAAATAGTTTAACATAACATAAAAATATAGAAAGAAGATGTTTAACATAATATAAAAATATAGAAAGAAGATGTTTAACATAATATAAAAACATAGAAAGAAGTAGTTTAACATAACATAAAAATATAGAAAGAAGATGTTTAACATAATATAAAAATATAGAAAGAAATAGTTTAACATAATATAAAAACATAGAAAGAAATAGTTTAACATAATATAAAAACAAAGAAAGAAGTCGTTTAACATAACATAAAAATATAGAAAGTAGATGTTTAACATAATATAAAAATATAGAAAGAAATAGTTTAACATAATATAAAAACATAGAAAGACGTAGTTTAACATAACATAAAAATATAGAAAGAAGATGTTTAACATAATATAAAAATATAGAAAGAAATAGTTTAACATAACATAAAAATATGGAAAGAAGATGTTGAACATAATATAAAAATATGGAAAGAAGATGTTGAACATAATATAAAAATATAGAAAGAAATAGTTTAACATAATATAAAAACATAGAAAGAAGTAGTTTAACATAACATAAAAATATAGAAAGAAGATGTTTAACATAATATAAATATATAGAAAGAAATAGTTTAACATAATATAAAAACATAGAAAGAAGTAGTTTAACATAACATAAAAATATAGAAAGAAGATGTTTAAAATAATATAAAAATGTAGAAAGAAATAATTTAACATAACATAAAAATATGGAAAGAAATATTTTAACATAATATAAAAATATAGAAAGAAATAGTTTAACATAATATAAAAACATAGAAAGAAGTAGTTTAACATAACATAAAATATAGAAAGAAGATGTTTAACATAATATAAAAATATAGAAAGAAATAGTTTAACATAATATAAAAACATAGAAAGAAGTAGTTTAACATAACATAAAAATATAGAAAGAAATAGTTTAACATAATATAAAAATATAGAAAGAAATAGTTTAACATAATATAAAAACATAGAAAGAAGTAGTTTAACATAACATAAAAATATAGAAAGAAGATGTTTAACATAATATAAAACTATAGAAAGAAATAGTTTAACATAACATAAAAATATAGAAAGAAGTTGTTTAACATAATATAAAAATATAGAATGAAATAGTTTAACATAACATGAAAATATAGAAAGAAATAGTTTAACATAATATAAAATATAGAAAGAAATAGTTTAACATAATATAAAAACATAGAAAGAAGTAGTTTAACATAACATAAAAACATAGAAAGAAGATGTTTAACATAATATAAAAATATAGGAAGAAATAGTTTAACATAATATAAAAACATAGAAAGAAGTAGTTTAACATAACATAAAAATATAGAATGAAGATGTTTAACATAATATAAAAATATAGAAAGAAATAGTTTAACATAACATAAAAATATAGAAAGAAATAGTTTAACATAATATAAAAATATAGAAAGAAGTAGTTTAACATAATATAAAAACATAGAATGAAGATGTTTAACATAACATAAAAATATAGAAAGAAATAGTTTAACATAATATAAAAATATAGATAGAAGTAGTTTAACGTAATATAAAAACATAGAAAGAAGATGTTTAACATAATATAAAAACATAGAAAGAAGTAGTTTTACATAACATAAAAAATATAGAAAGAAGATGTTTAACATAATATAAAAATATAGAAAGAAATAGTTTAACATAATATAAAAACATAGAAAGAAGTAGTTTAACATAACATAAAAATATAGAATGAAGATGTTTAACATAATATAAAAATATAGAAAGAAATAGTTTAACATAACATAAAAACATAGAAAGAAATAGTTTAACATAATATAAAAATATAGAAAGAAGTAGTTTAACATAATATAAAAACATAGAAAGAAGATGTTTAACATAACATAAAAATATAGAAAGAAATAGTTTAACATAATATAAAAATATAGATAGAAGTAGTTTAACATAATATAAAAACATAGAAAGAAGATGTTTAACATAATATAAAAACATAGAAAGAAGTAGTTTAACATAACATAAAAATATAGAAAGAAGATGTTTAACATAATATAAAAATATAGAAAGAAATAGTTTAACATAATATAAAAACATAGAAAGAAGTAGTTTAACATAACATAAAAATATAGAAAGAAATAGTTTAACATAATTTAAAAACATAGAAAGAAGTAGTTTAACATAACATAAAAATATAGAAAGAAGATGTTTAACATAATATAAAAATATAGAAAGAAATAGTTTAACATAACATAAAAATATAGAAAGAAGATGTTTAACATAATATAAAAATATAGAAAGAAATAGTTTAACATTACATAAAAATATAGAAAGAAGTTGTTTAACATAATATAAAAATATAGAAAGAAATAGTTTAACATAACATAAAAATATAGAAAGAAGATGTTTAACATAATATAAAAATATAGAAAGAAATAGTTTAACATAATATAAAAACATAGAAAGAAGTAGTTTAACATAACATAAAATATAGAAAGAAGATGTTTAACATAATATAAAAATATAGAAAGAAATAGTTTAACATAATATAAAAACATAGAAAGAAGTAGTTTAACATAATATTAAAAATGTAGAAAGAAATAATTTAACATAACATAAAAATATAGAAAGAAGATATTTAACATAATATAAAAATATAGAAAGAAATAGTTTAACATAATATAAAAACATAGAAAGAAGTAGTTTAACATAATATAAAAATATAGAAAGAAGATGTTTAACATAACATAAAAATATAGAAAGAAGATGTTTAACATAATATAAAAATATAGAAAGAAATAGTTTAACATAACATAAAAACATAGAAAGAAGTAGTTTAACATAACATAGAAATATAGAAAGAAGATGTTTAACATAATATAAAAATATAGAAAGAAGATGTTTAACATAATATAAAAATATAGAAAGAAATAGTTTAACATAATATAAACACATAGAAAGAAGTAGTTTAACATAACATAAAAATATAAAAAGAAGATGTTTAACATAATATAAAAATATAGAAAGAAATAGTTTAACATAACATAAAAACATAGAAAGAAATAGTTTAACATAACATAAAAATATAGAAAGAAGATGTTTAACATAACATAAAAATATAGAAAGAAATAGTTTAACATAACATAAAAATATAGAAAGAAATAGTTTAACATAATATAAAAATATAGAAAGAAATAGGTTAACATAATATAAAAATATAGAAAGAAATAGTTTAACATAATATAAAACATAGAAAGAAGTAGTTTAACATAACATAAAAATATAGAAAGAAGATGTTTAACATAATATAAAATATAGAAAGAAATAGTTTAACATAACATAAAAATATAAAAGAAATAGTTTAACATAATATAAAAACATAGAAAGAAGTAGTTTAACATAACATAAAAATATAGAAAGAAGATGTTTAATATAATATAAAAATATAGAAAGAAATAGTTTAACATAATATAAAAACATAGAAAGAAGTAGTTTAACATAACATACAAATATAGAAAGAAGATGTTTAACATAATATAAAAATATAGAAAGAAATAGTTTAACATAACATAAAAATATAGAAAGAAGATGTTTAACATAATATAAAAATATAGAAAGAAATAGTTTAACATAATATAAAAACATAGAAAGAAGTAGTTTAACATAACATAAAAATATAGAATGAAGATGTTTAACATAATATAAAAATATAGAAAGAAATAGTTTAACATAACATAAAAATATAGAAAGAAATAGTTTAACATAATATAAAAACATAGAAAGAAGTAGTTTAACATAACATAAAAATATAGAAAGAAATAGTTTAACATAATATAAAAACATAGAAAGAAGTAGTTTAACATAACATAAAAATATAGAAAGAAGATGTTTAACATAATATAAAAATATAGAAAGAAATAGTTTAACATAACATAAAAATATAGAAAGAAGATGTTTAACATAATATAAAAATATAGAAAGAAATAGTTTAACATAACATAAAAATATAGAAAGAAGTTGTTTAACATAATATAAAAATATAGAAAGAAATAGTTTAACATAACATGAAAATATAGAAAGAAATAGTTTAACATAATATAAAATATAGAAAGAAATAGTTTAACATAATATAAAAACATAGAAAGAAGTAGTTTAACATAACATAAAAACATAGAAAGAAGTAGTTTAACATAATATAAAAATATAGAAAGAAATAGTTTAACATAATATAAAAACATAGAAAGAAGTAGTTTAACATAACATAAAAATATAGAATGAAGATGTTTAACATAATATAAAAATATAGAAAGAAATAGTTTAACATAACATAAAAATATAGAAAGAAATAGTTTAACATAATATAAAAATATAGAAAGAAGTAGTTTAACATAATATAAAAACATAGAAAGAAGATGTTTAACATAACATAAAAATATAGAAAGAAATAGTTTAACATAATATAAAAATATAGATAGAAGTAGTTTAACATAACATACAAATATAGAAAGAAGATGTTTAACATAATATAAAAATATAGAAAGAAATAGTTTAACATAACATAAAAATTTAGAAAGTAGATGTTTAACATAATATAAAAATATAGAAAGAAATAGTTTAACATAATATAAAAACATAGAAAGACGTAGTTTAACATAACATAAAAACATAGAAAGAAGTAGTTTAACATAACATAAAAATATAGAAAGAAGATGTTTAATATAATATAAAAATATAGAAAGAAGATGTTTAACATAATATAAAAATATAGAAAGAAATAGTTTAACATAATATAAAAACATAGAAAGAAGTAGTTTAACATAATATAAAAATATAGAAAGAAGATGTTTAACATAACATAAAAATATAGAAAGAAGATGTTTAACATAATATAAAAATATAGAAAGAAATAGTTTAACATAACATAAAAACATAGAAAGAAGTAGTTTAACATAACATAGAAATATAGAAAGAAGATGTTTAACATAATATAAAAATATAGAAAGAAGATGTTTAACATAATATAAAAATATAGAAAGAAATAGTTTAACATAATATAAACACATAGAAAGAAGTAGTTTAACATAACATAAAAATATAAAAAGAAGATGTTTAACATAATATAAAAATATAGAAAGAAATAGTTTAACATAACATAAAAACATAGAAAGAAATAGTTTAACATAACATAAAAATATAGAAAGAAGATGTTTAACATAACATAAAAATATAGAAAGAAATAGTTTAACATAACATAAAAATATAGAAAGAAATAGTTTAACATAATATAAAAATATAGAAAGAAATAGGTTAACATAATATAAAAATATAGAAAGAAATAGTTTAACATAATATAAAACATAGAAAGAAGTAGTTTAACATAACATAAAAATATAGAAAGAAGATGTTTAACATAATATAAAATATAGAAAGAAATAGTTTAACATAACATAAAAATATAAAAGAAATAGTTTAACATAATATAAAAACATAGAAAGAAGTAGTTTAACATAACATAAAAATATAGAAAGAAGATGTTTAATATAATATAAAAATATAGAAAGAAATAGTTTAACATAATATAAAAACATAGAAAGAAGTAGTTTAACATAACATACAAATATAGAAAGAAGATGTTTAACATAATATAAAAATATAGAAAGAAATAGTTTAACATAACATAAAAATATAGAAAGAAGATGTTTAACATAATATAAAAATATAGAAAGAAATAGTTTAACATAACATAAAAATATGGAAAGAAGTTGTTTAACATAATATAAAAATATAGAAAGAAATAGTTTAACATAACATGAAAATATAGAAAGAAATAGTTTAACATAATATAAAATATAGAAAGAAATAGTTTAACATAATATAAAAACATAGAAAGAAGTAGTTTAACATAACATAAAAACATAGAAAGAAGATGTTTAACATAATATAAAAATATAGAAAGAAATAGTTTAACATAACATAAAAATATAGAAAGAAGATGTTTAACATAATATAAAAATATAGAAAGAAATAGTTTAACATAACATAAAAATATAGAAAGAAGTTGTTTAACATAATATAAAAATATAGAAAGAAATAGTTTAACATAACATGAAAATATAGAAAGAAATAGTTTAACATAATATAAAATATAGAAAGAAATAGTTTAACATAATATAAAAACATAGAAAGAAGTAGTTTAACATTACATACAAATATAGAAAGAAGATGTTTAACATAATATAAAAATATAGAAAGAAATAGTTTAACATAACATAAAAATATAGAAAGAAGATGTTTAACATAATATAAAAATATAGAAAGAAATAGTTTAACATAACATAAAAATATAGAAAGAAGTTGTTTAACATAATATAAAAATATAGAAAGAAATAGTTTAACATAACATGAAAATATAGAAAGAAATAGTTTAACATAATATAAAATATAGAAAGAAATAGTTTAACATAATATAAAAACATAGAAAGAAGTAGTTTAACATAACATAAAAACATAGAAAGAAGATGTTTAACATAATATAAAAATATAGAAAGAAATAGTTTAACATAATATAAAAACATAGAAAGAAGTAGTTTAACATAACATAAAAATATAGAATGAAGATGTTTAACATAATATAAAAATATAGAAAGAAATAGTTTAACATAACATAAAAATATAGAAAGAAATAGTTTAACATAATATAAAAATATAGAAAGAAGTAGTTTAACATAATATAAAAACATAGAAAGAAGATGTTTAACATAACATAAAAATATAGAAAGAAATAGTTTAACATAATATAAAAATATAGATAGAAGTAGTTTAACATAATATAAAAACATAGAAAGAAGATGTTTAACATAATATAAAAACATAGAAAGAAGTAGTTTTACATAACATAAAAAATATAGAAAGAAGATGTTTAAAATAATATAAAAATGTAGAAAGAAATAATTTAACATAACATAAAAATATAGAAAGAAATATTTTAACATAATATAAAAATATAGAAAGAAATAGTTTAACATAATATAAAAACATAGAAAGAAGTAGTTTAACATAACATAAAATATAGAAAGAAATAGTTTAACATAATATAAAAATATAGAAAGAAATAGTTTAACATAATATAAAAATATAGAAAGAAATAGTTTAACATAATATAAAACATAGAAAGAAGTAGTTTAACATAACATAAAAATATAGAAAGAAGATGTTTAACATAATATAAAATATAGAAAGAAATAGTTTAACATAACATAAAAATATAGAAAGAAATAGTTTAACATAATATAAAAATATAGAAAGAAATAGTTTAACATAATATAAAAACATAGAAAGAAGTAGTTTAACATAACATAAAAATATAGAAAGAAGATGTTTAATATAATATAAAAATATAGAAAGAAATAGTTTAACATAATATAAAAACATAGAAAGAAGTAGTTTAACATAACATACAAATATAGAAAGAAGATGTTTAACATAATATAAAAATATGGAAAGAAATAGTTTAACATAACATAAAAATATAGAAAGAAGATGTTTAACATAATATAAAATATAGAAAGAAATAGTTTAACATAATATAAAAACATTGAAAGAAGTACTTTAACATAACATTAAAATATAGAAAGAAGATGATTAACATAACATAAAAATATAGAAAGAAGATGTTCAACATAATATAAAAATATGGAAAGAAATAGTTTAACATAACATAAAAATATAGAAAGAAGATGTTTAACATAATATAAAAATATAGAAAGAAGATGTTTAACATAATATAAAAACATAGAAAGAAGTAGTTTAACATAACATAAAAATATAGAAAGAAGATGTTTAACATAATATAAAAATATAGAAAGAAATAGTTTAACATAATATAAAAACATAGAAAGAAATAGTTTAACATAATATAAAAACAAAGAAAGAAGTCGTTTAACATAACATAAAAATATAGAAAGTAGATGTTTAACATAATATAAAAATATAGAAAGAAATAGTTTAACATAATATAAAAACATAGAAAGACGTAGTTTAACATAACATAAAAATATAGAAAGAAGATGTTTAACATAATATAAAAATATAGAAAGAAATAGTTTAACATAACATAAAAATATGGAAAGAAGATGTTGAACATAATATAAAAATATGGAAAGAAGATGTTGAACATAATATAAAAATATAGAAAGAAATAGTTTAACATAATATAAAAACATAGAAAGAAGTAGTTTAACATAACATAAAAATATAGAAAGAAGATGTTTAACATAATATAAATATATAGAAAGAAATAGTTTAACATAATATAAAAACATAGAAAGAAGTAGTTTAACATAACATAAAAATATAGAAAGAAGATGTTTAAAATAATATAAAAATGTAGAAAGAAATAATTTAACATAACATAAAAATATGGAAAGAAATATTTTAACATAATATAAAAATATAGAAAGAAATAGTTTAACATAATATAAAACATAGAAAGAAGTAGTTTAACATAACATAAAAATATAGAAAGAAGATGTTTAACATAATATAAAATATAGAAAGAAATAGTTTAACATAACATAAAAATATAAAAGAAATAGTTTAACATAATATAAAAATATAGAAAGAAATAGTTTAACATAATATAAAAACATAGAAAGAAGTAGTTTAACATAACATAAAAATATAGAAAGAAGATGTTTAATATAATATAAAAATATAGAAAGAAATAGTTTAACATAACATAAAAATATAGAAAGAAGATGTTTAACATAATATAAAAATATAGAAAGAAGATGTTTAACATAATATAAAAACATAGAAAGAAGTAGTTTAACATAATATAAAATATAGAAAGAAATAGTTTAACATAATATAAAAACATAGAAAGAAGTAGTTTAACATAACATAAAAACATAGAAAGAAGTAGTTTAACATAATATAAAAATATAGAAAGAAATAGTTTAACATAATATAAAAACATAGAAAGAAGTAGTTTAACATAACATAAAAATATAGAATGAAGATGTTTAACATAATATAAAAATATAGAAAGAAATAGTTTAACATAACATAAAAATATAGAAAGAAATAGTTTAACATAATATAAAAATATAGAAAGAAGTAGTTTAACATAATATAAAAACATAGAAAGAAGATGTTTAACATAACATAAAAATATAGAAAGAAATAGTTTAACATAATATAAAAATATAGATAGAAGTAGTTTAACATAATATAAAAACATAGAAAGAAGATGTTTAACATAATATAAAAACATAGAAAGAAGTAGTTTTACATAACATAAAAAATATAGAAAGAAGATGTTTAACATAATATAAAAATATAGAAAGAAATAGTTTAACATAACATAAAAATATAGAAAGAAGATGTTTAACATAATATAAAATATAGAAAGAAATAGTTTAACATAATATAAAAACATTGAAAGAAGTAGTTTAACATAACATTAAAATATAGAAAGAAGATGATTAACATAATATAAAAATATAGAAAGAAATAGTTTAACATAACATAAAAATATAGAAAGAAATAGTTTAACATAATATAAAAACATAGAAAGAAATAGTTTAACATAATATAAAAACATAGAAAGAAGTAGTTTAACATAACATAAAAATATAGAAAGAAGATGTTCAACATAATATAAAAATATAGAAAGAAATAGTTTAACATAACATAAAAATATAGAAAGAAGATGTTTAACATAATATAAAAATATAGAAAGAAGATGTTTAACATAATATAAAAACATAGAAAGAAGTAGTTTAACATAACATAAAAATATAGAAAGAAGATGTTTAACATAATATAAAAATATAGAAAGAAATAGTTTAACATAATATAAAAACATAGAAAGAAATAGTTTAACATAATATAAAAACAAAGAAAGAAGTCGTTTAACATAACATAAAAATATAGAAAGTAGATGTTTAACATAATATAAAAATATAGAAAGAAATAGTTTAACATAATATAAAAACATAGAAAGACGTAGTTTAACATAACATAAAAACATAGAAAGAAGTAGTTTAACATAACATAAAAATATAGAAAGAAGATGTTTAACATAATATAAAAATATAGAAAGAAGATGTTTAACATAAAATAAAAAAATATAGAAAGTAGATGTTTAACATAATATAAAAACATAGAAAGAAGTAGTTTAACATAACATAAAAATATAGAAAGAAGATGTTTAACATAATATAAAAATATAGAAAGAAATAGTTTAACATAACATAAAAACATAGAAAGAAGTAGTTTAACATAACATAAAAATATAGAAAGAAGATATTTAACATAATATAAAAATATAGAAAGAAATAGTTTAACATAATATAAAAACATAGAAAGAAGTAGTTTAACATAATATAAAAATATAGAAAGAAGATGTTTAACATAACATAAAAATATAGAAAGAAGATGTTTAACATAATATAAAAATATAGAAAGAAATAGTTTAACATAACATAAAAACATAGAAAGAAGTAGTTTAACATAACATAGAAATATAGAAAGAAGATGTTTAACATAATATAAGTTTAACATAATATAAAACATAGAAAGAAGTAGTTTAACATAACATAAAAATATAGAAAGAAGATGTTTAACATAATATAAAATATAGAAAGAAATAGTTTAACATAACATAAAAATATAAAAGAAATAGTTTAACATAATATAAAAACATAGAAAGAAGTAGTTTAACATAACATAAAAATATAGAAAGAAGATGTTTAATATAATATAAAAATATAGAAAGAAATAGTTTAACATAATATAAAAACATAGAAAGAAGTAGTTTAACATAACATACAAATATAGAAAGAAGATGTTTAACATAATATAAAAATATAGAAAGAAATAGTTTAACATAACATAAAAATATAGAAAGAAGATGTTTAACATAATATAAAAATATAGAAAGAAATAGTTTAACATAACATAAAAATATGGAAAGAAGTTGTTTAACATAATATAAAAATATAGAAAGAAATAGTTTAACATAACATGAAAATATAGAAAGAAATAGTTTAACATAATATAAAATATAGAAAGAAATAGTTTAACATAATATAAAAACATAGAAAGAAGTAGTTTAACATAACATAAAAACATAGAAAGAAGATGTTTAACATAATATAAAAATATAGAAAGAAATAGTTTAACATAACATAAAAATATAGAAAGAAGATGTTTAACATAATATAAAAATATAGAAAGAAATAGTTTAACATAACATAAAAATATAGAAAGAAGTTGTTTAACATAATATAAAAATATAGAAAGAAATAGTTTAACATAACATGAAAATATAGAAAGAAATAGTTTAACATAATATAAAATATAGAAAGAAATAGTTTAACATAATATAAAAACATAGAAAGAAGTAGTTTAACATTACATACAAATATAGAAAGAAGATGTTTAACATAATATAAAAATATAGAAAGAAATAGTTTAACATAACATAAAAATATAGAAAGAAGATGTTTAACATAATATAAAAATATAGAAAGAAATAGTTTAACATAACATAAAAATATAGAAAGAAGTTGTTTAACATAATATAAAAATATAGAAAGAAATAGTTTAACATAACATGAAAATATAGAAAGAAATAGTTTAACATAATATAAAATATAGAAAGAAATAGTTTAACATAATATAAAAACATAGAAAGAAGTAGTTTAACATAACATAAAAACATAGAAAGAAGATGTTTAACATAATATAAAAATATAGAAAGAAATAGTTTAACATAATATAAAAACATAGAAAGAAGTAGTTTAACATAACATAAAAATATAGAATGAAGATGTTTAACATAATATAAAAATATAGAAAGAAATAGTTTAACATAACATAAAAATATAGAAAGAAATAGTTTAACATAATATAAAAATATAGAAAGAAGTAGTTTAACATAATATAAAAACATAGAAAGAAGATGTTTAACATAACATAAAAATATAGAAAGAAATAGTTTAACATAATATAAAAATATAGATAGAAGTAGTTTAACATAATATAAAAACATAGAAAGAAGATGTTTAACATAATATAAAAACATAGAAAGAAGTAGTTTTACATAACATAAAAAATATAGAAAGAAGATGTTTAAAATAATATAAAAATGTAGAAAGAAATAATTTAACATAACATAAAAATATAGAAAGAAATATTTTAACATAATATAAAAATATAGAAAGAAATAGTTTAACATAATATAAAAACATAGAAAGAAGTAGTTTAACATAACATAAAATATAGAAAGAAATAGTTTAACATAATATAAAAATATAGAAAGAAATAGTTTAACATAATATAAAAATATAGAAAGAAATAGTTTAACATAATATAAAACATAGAAAGAAGTAGTTTAACATAACATAAAAATATAGAAAGAAGATGTTTAACATAATATAAAATATAGAAAGAAATAGTTTAACATAACATAAAAATATAGAAAGAAATAGTTTAACATAATATAAAAATATAGAAAGAAATAGTTTAACATAATATAAAAACATAGAAAGAAGTAGTTTAACATAACATAAAAATATAGAAAGAAGATGTTTAATATAATATAAAAATATAGAAAGAAATAGTTTAACATAATATAAAAACATAGAAAGAAGTAGTTTAACATAACATACAAATATAGAAAGAAGATGTTTAACATAATATAAAAATATGGAAAGAAATAGTTTAACATAACATAAAAATATAGAAAGAAGATGTTTAACATAATATAAAATATAGAAAGAAATAGTTTAACATAATATAAAAACATTGAAAGAAGTACTTTAACATAACATTAAAATATAGAAAGAAGATGATTAACATAACATAAAAATATAGAAAGAAGATGTTCAACATAATATAAAAATATGGAAAGAAATAGTTTAACATAACATAAAAATATAGAAAGAAGATGTTTAACATAATATAAAAATATAGAAAGAAGATGTTTAACATAATATAAAAACATAGAAAGAAGTAGTTTAACATAACATAAAAATATAGAAAGAAGATGTTTAACATAATATAAAAATATAGAAAGAAATAGTTTAACATAATATAAAAACATAGAAAGAAATAGTTTAACATAATATAAAAACAAAGAAAGAAGTCGTTTAACATAACATAAAAATATAGAAAGTAGATGTTTAACATAATATAAAAATATAGAAAGAAATAGTTTAACATAATATAAAAACATAGAAAGACGTAGTTTAACATAACATAAAAATATAGAAAGAAGATGTTTAACATAATATAAAAATATAGAAAGAAATAGTTTAACATAACATAAAAATATGGAAAGAAGATGTTGAACATAATATAAAAATATGGAAAGAAGATGTTGAACATAATATAAAAATATAGAAAGAAATAGTTTAACATAATATAAAAACATAGAAAGAAGTAGTTTAACATAACATAAAAATATAGAAAGAAGATGTTTAACATAATATAAATATATAGAAAGAAATAGTTTAACATAATATAAAAACATAGAAAGAAGTAGTTTAACATAACATAAAAATATAGAAAGAAGATGTTTAAAATAATATAAAAATGTAGAAAGAAATAATTTAACATAACATAAAAATATGGAAAGAAATATTTTAACATAATATAAAAATATAGAAAGAAATAGTTTAACATAATATAAAAACATAGAAAGAAGTAGTTTAACATAACATAAAATATAGAAAGAAGATGTTTAACATAATATAAAAATATAGAAAGAAATAGTTTAACATAATATAAAAACATAGAAAGAAGTAGTTTAACATAACATAAAAATATAGAAAGAAATAGTTTAACATAATATAAAAATATAGAAAGAAATAGTTTAACATAATATAAAAACATAGAAAGAAGTAGTTTAACATAACATAAAAATATAGAAAGAAGATGTTTAACATAATATAAAACTATAGAAAGAAATAGTTTAACATAACATAAAAATATAGAAAGAAGTTGTTTAACATAATATAAAAATATAGAATGAAATAGTTTAACATAACATGAAAATATAGAAAGAAATAGTTTAACATAATATAAAATATAGAAAGAAATAGTTTAACATAATATAAAAACATAGAAAGAAGTAGTTTAACATAACATAAAAACATAGAAAGAAGATGTTTAACATAATATAAAAATATAGGAAGAAATAGTTTAACATAATATAAAAACATAGAAAGAAGTAGTTTAACATAACATAAAAATATAGAATGAAGATGTTTAACATAATATAAAAATATAGAAAGAAATAGTTTAACATAACATAAAAATATAGAAAGAAATAGTTTAACATAATATAAAAATATAGAAAGAAGTAGTTTAACATAATATAAAAACATAGAATGAAGATGTTTAACATAACATAAAAATATAGAAAGAAATAGTTTAACATAATATAAAAATATAGATAGAAGTAGTTTAACGTAATATAAAAACATAGAAAGAAGATGTTTAACATAATATAAAAACATAGAAAGAAGTAGTTTTACATAACATAAAAAATATAGAAAGAAGATGTTTAACATAATATAAAAATATAGAAAGAAATAGTTTAACATAATATAAAAACATAGAAAGAAGTAGTTTAACATAACATAAAAATATAGAATGAAGATGTTTAACATAATATAAAAATATAGAAAGAAATAGTTTAACATAACATAAAAACATAGAAAGAAATAGTTTAACATAATATAAAAATATAGAAAGAAGTAGTTTAACATAATATAAAAACATAGAAAGAAGATGTTTAACATAACATAAAAATATAGAAAGAAATAGTTTAACATAATATAAAAATATAGATAGAAGTAGTTTAACATAATATAAAAACATAGAAAGAAGATGTTTAACATAATATAAAAACATAGAAAGAAGTAGTTTAACATAACATAAAAATATAGAAAGAAGATGTTTAACATAATATAAAAATATAGAAAGAAATAGTTTAACATAATATAAAAACATAGAAAGAAGTAGTTTAACATAACATAAAAATATAGAAAGAAATAGTTTAACATAATTTAAAAACATAGAAAGAAGTAGTTTAACATAACATAAAAATATAGAAAGAAGATGTTTAACATAATATAAAAATATAGAAAGAAATAGTTTAACATAACATAAAAATATAGAAAGAAGATGTTTAACATAATATAAAAATATAGAAAGAAATAGTTTAACATTACATAAAAATATAGAAAGAAGTTGTTTAACATAATATAAAAATATAGAAAGAAATAGTTTAACATAACATAAAAATATAGAAAGAAGATGTTTAACATAATATAAAAATATAGAAAGAAATAGTTTAACATAATATAAAAACATAGAAAGAAGTAGTTTAACATAACATAAAATATAGAAAGAAGATGTTTAACATAATATAAAAATATAGAAAGAAATAGTTTAACATAATATAAAAACATAGAAAGAAGTAGTTTAACATAATATTAAAAATGTAGAAAGAAATAATTTAACATAACATAAAAATATAGAAAGAAGATATTTAACATAATATAAAAATATAGAAAGAAATAGTTTAACATAATATAAAAACATAGAAAGAAGTAGTTTAACATAATATAAAAATATAGAAAGAAGATGTTTAACATAACATAAAAATATAGAAAGAAGATGTTTAACATAATATAAAAATATAGAAAGAAATAGTTTAACATAACATAAAAACATAGAAAGAAGTAGTTTAACATAACATAGAAATATAGAAAGAAGATGTTTAACATAATATAAAAATATAGAAAGAAGATGTTTAACATAATATAAAAATATAGAAAGAAATAGTTTAACATAATATAAACACATAGAAAGAAGTAGTTTAACATAACATAAAAATATAAAAAGAAGATGTTTAACATAATATAAAAATATAGAAAGAAATAGTTTAACATAACATAAAAACATAGAAAGAAATAGTTTAACATAACATAAAAATATAGAAAGAAGATGTTTAACATAACATAAAAATATAGAAAGAAATAGTTTAACATAACATAAAAATATAGAAAGAAATAGTTTAACATAATATAAAAATATAGAAAGAAATAGGTTAACATAATATAAAAATATAGAAAGAAATAGTTTAACATAATATAAAACATAGAAAGAAGTAGTTTAACATAACATAAAAATATAGAAAGAAGATGTTTAACATAATATAAAATATAGAAAGAAATAGTTTAACATAACATAAAAATATAAAAGAAATAGTTTAACATAATATAAAAACATAGAAAGAAGTAGTTTAACATAACATAAAAATATAGAAAGAAGATGTTTAATATAATATAAAAATATAGAAAGAAATAGTTTAACATAATATAAAAACATAGAAAGAAGTAGTTTAACATAACATACAAATATAGAAAGAAGATGTTTAACATAATATAAAAATATAGAAAGAAATAGTTTAACATAACATAAAAATATAGAAAGAAGATGTTTAACATAATATAAAAATATAGAAAGAAATAGTTTAACATAACATAAAAATATGGAAAGAAGTTGTTTAACATAATATAAAAATATAGAAAGAAATAGTTTAACATAACATGAAAATATAGAAAGAAATAGTTTAACATAATATAAAATATAGAAAGAAATAGTTTAACATAATATAAAAACATAGAAAGAAGTAGTTTAACATAACATAAAAACATAGAAAGAAGATGTTTAACATAATATAAAAATATAGAAAGAAATAGTTTAACATAACATAAAAATATAGAAAGAAGATGTTTAACATAATATAAAAATATAGAAAGAAATAGTTTAACATAACATAAAAATATAGAAAGAAGTTTTTAACATAATATAAAAATATAGAAAGAAATAGTTTAACATAACATGAAAATATAGAAAGAAATAGTTTAACATAATATAAAATATAGAAAGAAATAGTTTAACATAATATAAAAACATAGAAAGAAGTAGTTTAACATTACATACAAATATAGAAAGAAGATGTTTAACATAATATAAAAATATAGAAAGAAATAGTTTAACATAACATAAAAATATAGAAAGAAGATGTTTAACATAATATAAAAATATAGAAAGAAATAGTTTAACATAACATAAAAATATAGAAAGAAGTTGTTTAACATAATATAAAAATATAGAAAGAAATAGTTTAACATAACATGAAAATATAGAAAGAAATAGTTTAACATAATATAAAATATAGAAAGAAATAGTTTAACATAATATAAAAACATAGAAAGAAGTAGTTTAACATAACATAAAAACATAGAAAGAAGATGTTTAACATAATATAAAAATATAGAAAGAAATAGTTTAACATAATATAAAAACATAGAAAGAAGTAGTTTAACATAACATAAAAATATAGAATGAAGATGTTTAACATAATATAAAAATATAGAAAGAAATAGTTTAACATAACATAAAAATATAGAAAGAAATAGTTTAACATAATATAAAAATATAGAAAGAAGTAGTTTAACATAATATAAAAACATAGAAAGAAGATGTTTAACATAACATAAAAATATAGAAAGAAATAGTTTAACATAACATAAAAACATAGAAAGAAATAGTTTAACATAACATAAAAATATAGAAAGAAGATGTTTAACATAACATAAAAATATAGAAAGAAATAGTTTAACATAACATAAAAATATAGAAAGAAATAGTTTAACATAATATAAAAATATAGAAAGAAATAGGTTAACATAATATAAAAATATAGAAAGAAATAGTTTAACATAATATAAAACATAGAAAGAAGTAGTTTAACATAACATAAAAATATAGAAAGAAGATGTTTAACATAATATAAAATATAGAAAGAAATAGTTTAACATAACATAAAAATATAAAAGAAATAGTTTAACATAATATAAAAACATAGAAAGAAGTAGTTTAACATAACATAAAAATATAGAAAGAAGATGTTTAATATAATATAAAAATATAGAAAGAAATAGTTTAACATAATATAAAAACATAGAAAGAAGTAGTTTAACATAACATACAAATATAGAAAGAAGATGTTTAACATAATATAAAAATATAGAAAGAAATAGTTTAACATAACATAAAAATATAGAAAGAAGATGTTTAACATAATATAAAAATATAGAAAGAAATAGTTTAACATAACATAAAAATATGGAAAGAAGTTGTTTAACATAATATAAAAATATAGAAAGAAATAGTTTAACATAACATGAAAATATAGAAAGAAATAGTTTAACATAATATAAAATATAGAAAGAAATAGTTTAACATAATATAAAAACATAGAAAGAAGTAGTTTAACATAACATAAAAACATAGAAAGAAGATGTTTAACATAATATAAAAATATAGAAAGAAATAGTTTAACATAACATAAAAATATAGAAAGAAGATGTTTAACATAATATAAAAATATAGAAAGAAATAGTTTAACATAACATAAAAATATAGAAAGAAGTTCTTTAACATAATATAAAAATATAGAAAGAAATAGTTTAACATAACATGAAAATATAGAAAGAAATAGTTTAACATAATATAAAATATAGAAAGAAATAGTTTAACATAATATAAAAACATAGAAAGAAGTAGTTTAACATTACATACAAATATAGAAAGAAGATGTTTAACATAATATAAAAATATAGAAAGAAATAGTTTAACATAACATAAAAATATAGAAAGAAGATGTTTAACATAATATAAAAATATAGAAAGAAATAGTTTAACATAACATAAAAATATAGAAAGAAGTTGTTTAACATAATATAAAAATATAGAAAGAAATAGTTTAACATAACATGAAAATATAGAAAGAAATAGTTTAACATAATATAAAATATAGAAAGAAATAGTTTAACATAATATAAAAACATAGAAAGAAGTAGTTTAACATAACATAAAAACATAGAAAGAAGATGTTTAACATAATATAAAAATATAGAAAGAAATAGTTTAACATAATATAAAAACATAGAAAGAAGTAGTTTAACATAACATAAAAATATAGAATGAAGATGTTTAACATAATATAAAAATATAGAAAGAAATAGTTTAACATAACATAAAAATATAGAAAGAAATAGTTTAACATAATATAAAAATATAGAAAGAAGTAGTTTAACATAATATAAAAACATAGAAAGAAGATGTTTAACATAACATAAAAATATAGAAAGAAATAGTTTAACATAATATAAAAATATAGATAGAAGTAGTTTAACATAATATAAAAACATAGAAAGAAGATGTTTAACATAATATAAAAACATAGAAAGAAGTAGTTTTACATAACATAAAAAATATAGAAAGAAGATGTTTAAAATAATATAAAAATGTAGAAAGAAATAATTTAACATAACATAAAAATATAGAAAGAAATATTTTAACATAATATAAAAATATAGAAAGAAATAGTTTAACATAATATAAAAACATAGAAAGAAGTAGTTTAACATAACATAAAATATAGAAAGAAATAGTTTAACATAATATAAAAATATAGAAAGAAATAGTTTAACATAATATAAAAATATAGAAAGAAATAGTTTAACATAATATAAAACATAGAAAGAAGTAGTTTAACATAACATAAAAATATAGAAAGAAGATGTTTAACATAATATAAAATATAGAAAGAAATAGTTTAACATAACATAAAAATATAGAAAGAAATAGTTTAACATAATATAAAAATATAGAAAGAAATAGTTTAACATAATATAAAAACATAGAAAGAAGTAGTTTAACATAACATAAAAATATAGAAAGAAGATGTTTAATATAATATAAAAATATAGAAAGAAATAGTTTAACATAATATAAAAACATAGAAAGAAGTAGTTTAACATAACATACAAATATAGAAAGAAGATGTTTAACATAATATAAAAATATGGAAAGAAATAGTTTAACATAACATAAAAATATAGAAAGAAGATGTTTAACATAATATAAAATATAGAAAGAAATAGTTTAACATAATATAAAAACATTGAAAGAAGTACTTTAACATAACATTAAAATATAGAAAGAAGATGATTAACATAACATAAAAATATAGAAAGAAGATGTTCAACATAATATAAAAATATGGAAAGAAATAGTTTAACATAACATAAAAATATAGAAAGAAGATGTTTAACATAATATAAAAATATAGAAAGAAGATGTTTAACATAATATAAAAACATAGAAAGAAGTAGTTTAACATAACATAAAAATATAGAAAGAAGATGTTTAACATAATATAAAAATATAGAAAGAAATAGTTTAACATAATATAAAAACATAGAAAGAAATAGTTTAACATAATATAAAAACAAAGAAAGAAGTCGTTTAACATAACATAAAAATATAGAAAGTAGATGTTTAACATAATATAAAAATATAGAAAGAAATAGTTTAACATAATATAAAAACATAGAAAGACGTAGTTTAACATAACATAAAAATATAGAAAGAAGATGTTTAACATAATATAAAAATATAGAAAGAAATAGTTTAACATAACATAAAAATATGGAAAGAAGATGTTGAACATAATATAAAAATATGGAAAGAAGATGTTGAACATAATATAAAAATATAGAAAGAAATAGTTTAACATAATATAAAAACATAGAAAGAAGTAGTTTAACATAACATAAAAATATAGAAAGAAGATGTTTAACATAATATAAATATATAGAAAGAAATAGTTTAACATAATATAAAAACATAGAAAGAAGTAGTTTAACATAACATAAAAATATAGAAAGAAGATGTTTAAAATAATATAAAAATGTAGAAAGAAATAATTTAACATAACATAAAAATATGGAAAGAAATATTTTAACATAATATAAAAATATAGAAAGAAATAGTTTAACATAATATAAAAACATAGAAAGAAGTAGTTTAACATAACATAAAATATAGAAAGAAGATGTTTAACATAATATAAAAATATAGAAAGAAATAGTTTAACATAATATAAAAACATAGAAAGAAGTAGTTTAACATAACATAAAAATATAGAAAGAAATAGTTTAACATAATATAAAAATATAGAAAGAAATAGTTTAACATAATATAAAAACATAGAAAGAAGTAGTTTAACATAACATAAAAATATAGAAAGAAGATGTTTAACATAATATAAAACTATAGAAAGAAATAGTTTAACATAACATAAAAATATAGAAAGAAGTTGTTTAACATAATATAAAAATATAGAATGAAATAGTTTAACATAACATGAAAATATAGAAAGAAATAGTTTAACATAATATAAAATATAGAAAGAAATAGTTTAACATAATATAAAAACATAGAAAGAAGTAGTTTAACATAACATAAAAACATAGAAAGAAGATGTTTAACATAATATAAAAATATAGGAAGAAATAGTTTAACATAATATAAAAACATAGAAAGAAGTAGTTTAACATAACATAAAAATATAGAATGAAGATGTTTAACATAATATAAAAATATAGAAAGAAATAGTTTAACATAACATAAAAATATAGAAAGAAATAGTTTAACATAATATAAAAATATAGAAAGAAGTAGTTTAACATAATATAAAAACATAGAATGAAGATGTTTAACATAACATAAAAATATAGAAAGAAATAGTTTAACATAATATAAAAATATAGATAGAAGTAGTTTAACGTAATATAAAAACATAGAAAGAAGATGTTTAACATAATATAAAAACATAGAAAGAAGTAGTTTTACATAACATAAAAAATATAGAAAGAAGATGTTTAACATAATATAAAAATATAGAAAGAAATAGTTTAACATAATATAAAAACATAGAAAGAAGTAGTTTAACATAACATAAAAATATAGAATGAAGATGTTTAACATAATATAAAAATATAGAAAGAAATAGTTTAACATAACATAAAAACATAGAAAGAAATAGTTTAACATAATATAAAAATATAGAAAGAAGTAGTTTAACATAATATAAAAACATAGAAAGAAGATGTTTAACATAACATAAAAATATAGAAAGAAATAGTTTAACATAATATAAAAATATAGATAGAAGTAGTTTAACATAATATAAAAACATAGAAAGAAGATGTTTAACATAATATAAAAACATAGAAAGAAGTAGTTTAACATAACATAAAAATATAGAAAGAAGATGTTTAACATAATATAAAAATATAGAAAGAAATAGTTTAACATAATATAAAAACATAGAAAGAAGTAGTTTAACATAACATAAAAATATAGAAAGAAGATGTTTAACATAATATAAAAATATAGAAAGAAATAGTTTAACATAACATAAAAATATAGAAAGAAGATGTTTAACATAATATAAAAATATAGAAAGAAATAGTTTAACATTACATAAAAATATAGAAAGAAGTTGTTTAACATAATATAAAAATATAGAAAGAAATAGTTTAACATAACATAAAAATATAGAAAGAAGATGTTTAACATAATATAAAAATATAGAAAGAAATAGTTTAACATAATATAAAAACATAGAAAGAAGTAGTTTAACATAACATAAAATATAGAAAGAAGATGTTTAACATAATATAAAAATATAGAAAGAAATAGTTTAACATAATATAAAAACATAGAAAGAAGTAGTTTAACATAATATAAAAATGTAGAAAGAAATAATTTAACATAACATAAAAATATAGAAAGAAATAGTTTAACATAATATAAAAACATAGAAAGAAGTAGTTTAACATGACATAAAATATAGAAAGAAGATGTTTAACATAATATAAAAATATAGAAAGAAATAGTTTAACATAATATAAAAACATAGAAAGAAGTAGTTTAACATAACATAAAAATATAGAAAGAAGATGTTTAAAATAATATAAAAATGTAGAAAGAAGTAGTTTGACATAACATAAAAATATAGAAAGAAGATATTTAACATAACATAAAAATATAGAAAGAAATAGTTTAACATAATATAAAATATAGAAAGAAATAGTTTAACATAATATAAAAACATAGAAAGAAGTAGTTTAACATAACATAAAAATATAGAAAGAAGATGTTTAACATAATATAAAAATATAGAAAGAAATTGTTTAGCATAATATAAAAACAAAGAAAGAAGTAGTTTAACATAACATAAAATTATAGAAAGTAGATGTTTAACATAATATAAATATATAGAAAGAAATAGTTTAACATAATATAAAAATATAGAAAGACGTAGTTTAACATAACATAAAAATATAGAGAGAAGATGTTTAACATAACATAAAAATATAGAAAGAAGATGTTTAACATAATATAAAAATATAGAAAGAAATAGTTTAACATAACATAAAAATATAGAAAGAAGATGTTGAACATAATATAAAAATATAGAAAGAAATAGTTTAACATAATATAAAAACATAGAAAGAAGTAGTTTAACATAACATAAAAATATAGAAAGAAGATGTTTAACATAATATAAATATATAGAAAGAAATAGTTTAACATAATATAAAAACATAGAAAGAAGTAGTTTAACATAACATAAAAATATAGAAAGAAGATGTTTAAAATAATATAAAAATGTAGAAAGAAATAATTTAACATAACATAAAAATATGGAAAGAAATATTTTAACATAATATAAAAATATAGAAAGAAATAGTTTAACATAATATAAAAACATAGAAAGAAGTAGTTTAACATAACATAAAATATAGAAAGAAGATGTTTAACATAATATAAAAATATAGAAAGAAATAGTTTAACATAATATAAAAACATAGAAAGAAGTAGTTTAACATAACATAAAAATATAGAAAGAAATAGTTTAACATAATATAAAAATATAGAAAGAAATAGTTTAACATAATATAAAAACATAGAAAGAAGTAGTTTAACATAACATAAAAATATAGAAAGAAGATGTTTAACATAATATAAAAATATAGAAAGAAATAGTTTAACATAATATAAAAACATAGAAAGAAGTAGTTTAACATAACATAAAAATATAGAAAGAAATAGTTTAACATAATATAAAAACATAGAAAGAAGTAGTTTAACATAACATAAAAATATAGAAAGAAGATGTTTAACATAATATAAAACTATAGAAAGAAATAGTTTAACATAACATAAAAATATAGAAAGAAGTTGTTTAACATAATATAAAAATATAGAATGAAATAGTTTAACATAACATGAAAATATAGAAAGAAATAGTTTAACATAATATAAAATATAGAAAGAAATAGTTTAACATAATATAAAAACATAGAAAGAAGTAGTTTAACATAACATAAAAACATAGAAAGAAGATGTTTAACATAATATAAAAATATAGAAAGAAATAGTTTAACATAATATAAAAACATAGAAAGAAGTAGTTTAACATAACATAAAAATATAGAATGAAGATGTTTAACATAACATAAAAATATAGAAAGAAGATGTTTAAAATAATATAAAAATGTAGAAAGAAATAATTTAACATAACATAAAAATATAGAAAGAAATATTTTAACATAATATAAAAATATAGAAAGAAATAGTTTAACATAATATAAAAACATAGAAAGAAGTAGTTTAACATAACATAAAATATAGAAAGAAGATGTTTAACATAATATAAAAATATAGAAAGAAATAGTTTAACATAATATAAAAACATAGAAAGAAGTAGTTTAACATAACATAAAAATATAGAAAGAAATAGTTTAACATAATATAAAAATATAGAAAGAAATAGTTTAACATAATATAAAAACATAGAAAGAAGTAGTTTAACATAACATAAAAATATAGAAAGAAGATGTTTAACATAATATAAAAATATAGAAAGAAATAGTTTAACATAACCACATCAGGAAACGAGGAGTTCCAGCACCTCAGAAGTTGTGTTTTTTTTTGATGATCCTTCGTATTAAACACTAATTTCGATCTCGATTACTACTAATCTAACTTTCAACCATGCTCTGCTGATATGTGAGTGCGAGTTCTAGTTTTTGTTTCATGTTTTCGGATAGCTCTATTGTAGTTGCATCAGAAACCGAAGCGTTCTAGTTCCTGAGTGCTACTCATATTTTTTTTATCCTTCTTTCTGAAATACTTTTTATATCTCGATTCCTACTAGTCTCACTTTTCAACCATGCTCTGCTGATATCTGAATGAGAGTTCTGAGTTTGTGTTTCATGTTTTTGGATAGCTCTTTTAAAGATGCATCAGGAAACGAGGAGTTCCAGCACCTCAGAAGTTGAGTTTTTTTTGATGATCCTTCGTATTAAACACTAATATCGATCTCGATTTCTACTAATCTAACTTTTCTACCATGCTCTGCTGATATCTGAGTTAGAGTTCTGAGTTTTTGTTTCATGTTTTCGGATAGCACTTTTGTAGTTGCATCAGGAACCGAAAAGTTCTAGTTCCTGAGAGCTACTCAATTTTTTTTTATCCTTCTTATTGAAACACTGATTTGTATCTCGATTTCTACTAATCTAAGTTTTCAACCATGCTCTGCTGATATCTGAGTGCACTTTCATGATTCCTTTATGATGTTTTCGGATAGATCTATTAAAGTTTTAAAAAGAAACGAGAAGTTCCAGCTCCTCAGACGTCCTGATTTTTTTTTATGATCCTTCGTATTATATACACTTTATTTAATCTCAATTTCTTCTTTCGCAAACCTTTACTCATGCTCTGCTGATACTTTAGTGAGCTTTCAGGGTTTGTTTTTCATGTTTTCTTATTGCTCTTTTATAGGTACATCAGGAAACGAGGAGTTCCAGCACCTCAGAAGTTGTGTTTTTTTTTGATGATCCTTCGTATTAAACACTAATTTCGATCTCGATTTCTACTAATCTAACTTTTCAACCATGCTCTGCTGATATCTGAATGAGAGTTCTAAGTTTTTGTTTCATGTTTTCGGATAGCTCTTTTATAGGTGCATCAGGAACCGAAGAGTTCTAGTTCCTGAGAGCTACTCAATTTTTTTTATCCTTCTTACTGAATCACTGATTTGTATCTCGATTTCTACTAATCTTACTTTTCAACCATGCTCTGCTGGTATCTGAGTGAGAGTACTGAGTTTGTGTTTCATGTTTTCGGATAGCTCTATTGTAGTTGCATCAGGAACCGAAGAGTTCTAGTTCCTGAGAGCTACTCATTTTTTTTTTTATCCTTCTTTCTTAAATACTCCTTTATATCTCGATTTCTACTAATCTAACTTTTCAACCATGCTCTGCTGATAACTGAGTGAGGTTTCAGGGTTCGTTTTACATGTTTTCGTATTGCTCTTCACTAGGTTCATTAGAAATCGTATAGTTCTAGTTCTTGAGAGCTACTCAATTTTTTTTTTATCCTTCTTTCTGAAATACTCCTTTATATCTCGATTTCTACTAATCTAACTTTTCAACCATGCTCTGCTGATATCTGAGTGAGAGTTCTGAGTTTGTGTTTCATGTTTTTGGATAGCTCTCTTATAGGTGCATCAGAAATTGAAGAGTTCTAGTTCCTGAGAGCTTCTCAATTTTTTTTTATCCTTTTTTCTGATACCCTGAATTATATCTCGATTTTTTATAATCTTAGTTTTCATTAATGCTCTGCTGATATCTGAGTGCGAGTTCTGAGTTTGTGTTTCATGTTTCCTGATAGCTCTTTTGTAAGTGAAACGAGGAGTTCCTGCTCCTCAATTTTACTCAAATTCTTTTTTGATCCTACTAACTCAAACATTAAATAAAATCTAGATTTCTCGTAACCCATCTTTTTTACAAGGCTCTGCTGATACTTTTGTGGGACTTCTGCATTGATTTAGTTTTTTTCTGTTACTGGGGTTTTGGTTTCTAATTACAGCCCGAAAAATCGACGAAAATCTACGAATTACGTCATTCACGGCTGTTTTATCAAAATGATTGACTTTTTCTAGTAACTGATCAATATTTTTGTTTTATTTTTTTATAAATTTTTGAAGCCAGAACTCTTTCAGAAAAGTATTAGGAACTATAGAGATCACCTCTGTGCTACTAAATCAGTTTTAAAATTTTCATTTTGTTAAAATTGATCTGCTGACGGAAGTTAGCAGAGCATATTTTCATTCGACTTTTCTCATGTAAAAAAGCCAGAACTTTTCTTTTTAAGTATAGGGAACTCTAGAACTCCGCCGCATGCCAATAGAACTCACATTTTTTTATGCTCTGCTGGGAAATGATCTGCCAAGTTCACCCACATAATAGGGACTCTGTCGGCTAAGCAAAATAATGTTCACGATTTGTTTTTTTGTATATTTTGGTAAAATATTACAAAGCAAAAAATTAACCAGACTTTTTCAGAAGTGAAGCTAATGTGTTTATTGATCTCTAAAAATCGGTAATGACGTACAGTCTCATGCACAAACAAAGTACCTCACGTACTGCTACGAAATATGCCATCAATGTTAAATTGTTACAATTGATGTACGGTTGACGGTACTATGCGTCCAGAGAAAAATAAAAAAATAACTTTAATTTCGGAAGTCGGTGTCTTTGCTTTTAATTTTAGTTTTTGGCCACCGACTTCCGAAATTAAAGTTATTTTTTTATTTTTCTCTTATTATTAAAGAAGTACTTTTGTCTTTTGGTTTTTAGTACAGTAGTCCTTTTTTGTTTTGTTTTTTTTGAAGTCGGTCAATTTTTTTTTAAAGTTTTATTATTTTTCCATTTTTTGTGTAATTTGATTTTTGTAATCGTTTTTGAATAAGATTGAGTCGGCAGATCTTAATCTGCCGACTCAATCTTATTCAAAAACGATTAAGTGGCGAGTCGTCTGAACAGCGCAAGTATCGTTTAGATGTTATACGAAACCGGCTGGCTAATGAGACTCCCGTGCCTTCTCAAGAATATAAGGGTGAACACTATACATTTGCTTACACTGTATAGTTCCCCTCATCATCATATTATAAGGTGACCATAATCAGATCTGTAATGTCACTTACAACCTATATGGTTGCAAAGTTCTTATCAATATAAATAAATTAAGTCCAAACACAAGGTAATTACTGTGAACCATTGAGGAGTTCCGTTAATCGTCCTTCGTCTTCATCATCAGACCCTTAACGACAGTCACAACCCATCCAAGTGTAAGGTTCTTATCAATACAAATTAATCAAGCCCAAACACAAGATATCTGCTGTAAACCACTGAGGAGTTCCCTCGACTGTCTTTCGTCTTCATCATCAGACCCCTAACGACAGTCACAACCCATCTAAGTGTAAAGTTTTTATCAATACAAATTAATCAAGCCCAAACACGAGGTATCTGCTGTAAACCATTGAGGAGTTCCCTTGACTGTCTTTCGGCTCCATCATCAGATCGACTCCAGGCCTTCATAAAATTGTAGTGCTGTAAAATACTTAATGAATAAATTAAGGAATGCACTAGTTGCCCTTACAATTTTTGAAAGTTCCCCTCGATTTCTCTAGGATCCCATCATCAGATCCTGACTTGGTGACAATGGGACCACCTCAGAAGTATAAGCTTTTGAACAAAAAAAGAATTTTTTAAATCGGTTCACAAACGGCGGAGTAATCGGTGAAAATACATAAAAAAAAAAAAAAAAAAAAAAAAAACAATCATCCCGAACATAGTACCTCCTCCTTTTTTGAAGTCGGTAATTAAATACAACAATTTGATATTTCACTATGGATAAGTGAATGTCGCAGATGGATTGCCGAATCAGCTGTTTTACAAAACCGTTAGTTATTTTACAAAATAGCTCCGTAATGTAAAACATTGCAACAAAATTTAGAACTAAAATCTATAATCTGATGTTTCTTTGACTGTTTGATGTTTAGCTGCATTGATAAACGCAAAACGCTTATGCAATTATGCGTGGTAAAGTTCAGTAATTTTGAAAAACCGCGAAGCGTCGTCCTTTTGCTTTTATATAACGGAGCTGTTTTGTAAAACAGCTAGCGGTTATCTGTGATACTTAAAAACATTCAGTACACGAGAAAGAACAGATATTCAATAATATGTAATGGATATTTCAGCTAACTAAAGATTATTTCCTACGGAGATAACACCCGACGTTGCGCCGATTTATTTCCGGGAAAGATACTGTAAATGTTTGGGGCCAGTATCATTAATGTTTTATTTTCTTACGCTATACTCATCAATCATATGGTATCAAACGACTTTTTTAGTTTTGTCATTCAATCATGTCCTATTTTTTTAGTGATTACTTTTTGCGGTGACAACTTTTGGCCAAATTGAAGATGTTCCTTTGTTTAATTGGTTTTCATGACTAGGTACTTAATAAAATGAAAATGGTTACAATACTCATGAATTAATTTAAAATTATTTTAAATTCTTACTTATGAATTAACAACAATTTTTTTTTACATTATATGTAAAAAGAGCTTTTGCACGCAGCTTCGCCCGCGTTGTTGCCGGAATATATCCCACGGGAACGTAGGGGATTAAAAGTACCCTATATGTTGTTAATCCAGGTTGTTTGTCAAATTTCATCCAAATCCGTTCAGCCGTTTTTGCGCCATCTGAAACATACATCCAGACAAAAATTCTTCGTTACTATTTTATTTGCGTTGTTTTTTAAAAACAAAACAAATTAATAGGTTAGTATTTTGCTCATGAGGTCCTGGGTCCGATTACCGGGTCACGCAAAGTGTTATTGGGTTTTTCCATTTAGAACTTCTCAGTGGTAGCCCGGAGTTTGGATTTGTGGCCGGTTGATGGCATTAGGCTCGAACCGTATTTTATGGGACTTAAACATAACTGGCGAAATGTGGGTGTACTATAGGTACACGTCTGCTCAACTTCGAAGAATACAGGCGTGATGTTATGTTATGTCATATGTCATAAAACGGCCAGGACATTAATAAAGTTTTAGGTTGCTGTCAACTCGACGTTGATCAAAGGTTAAAATATAGTTTTCTATGCAATAGTCTGCTCAGTACCGTAGCTTCAAAGGTACTTACTATCTGTCTTAAATTGATAAAGAAAAGAATGTGAAAATTTACGAAGGTATAAACGCCTTGAATGTACACGTACACACGGCTGCACATCAAGCTATACATTTCTAGTTTATGCTGATCTCGCATTGTATAGGATTTCCGTACAATGCGAGGTCAGCTTATACTGGAAAATTATAGCTTGATATGTAGCCGAGTGTACATAGAATTTGGCAGAGTGGCAAATAGTTTCCAGACAGCTTTGTCAATATAGACACACTATTTAATAAAAGCTTTCTAATGAAGCCCAAAATATAATATAATATTAAATATAAAGCTCAGTTTTGTGCTTGTAATCCATTAATTAATTTACTCTTAAATCCGTTTTTCGTGGAAAAGCTGGCAATAACAGGCACGGCCGGGAACGGTAACGGCCACAGAGGGTGACGGGACCCGTCTTAACATCTGGCGAGCTCATAACTGCCCGGGATCAGAATGCACGATCGCTCCGGGGTCCTATATGTACTGGCTAGTGTTATTAAAGTCAGTAACCGTCAGCTTAACCCCATAACGCTACCCTACTATCTATTCCTCACAAGGACTTATAGTACATTTCTAATTACGAAACCCACAAGAACGAGTATCGTAATTGCACGTTACAGCACTCTGTCTCAGTTCAACTGGTCAGCACTAATGCAAATAGCTCTAATCAGCCTCAGTCATCAGGATATCTTTGTGGGCAATTGCTCGGCAAACTAGGGTCACGCAACGCCCACGTATCTTAAAGATCTATCGCGAGTTTCGTGACTACGTTAATTAAGCGGTCCTTGGAGCGCATTCAATGTCTTCGTGATTGCTGATGAGACCTTCGGAAGGACGCCCTTGAACAACAACAATGGAAGATATCTTCAGTGTGAAGTAATTTTACGGAGTTGACACCTTTGAAGTTAAGGGAAAGGGGTCGGTAAAGTACCTATGAAACTGGGTCGTGTCGTGGTGACGTGTTTGATGACGAAAATGTTAAAGGTCAAAAGGACTGTAAATGTAACGAAATTAAATAATTACCTAGGTATGTACATACTTACGTTTGTAAAAATAAATATAAGCCTACATGGGCACTTATGAAACGCCAGAAGCTAGGTGCACGGTTCCAATTGGTCGTTTCCTATGGAGAAGAGCCGGCAAGAAACTCCATGGTTACTCTTTTAAAAGATAATTGTCTTTTACTATATTTTCGAAATACAGTGTTAATAGTTATGGGAGGACAGGCTTTTCAAAAAGTTTCATGTAGGTAGTTAAAAATAAAAAAGAAATTGTTCAAAAAAAAGTCTACAAACTAGTTTACAACCATAGGAAGATACCTTCAATAAGAAAATAAAATAGAAAATTCGAAATCGGAAACGCGTAAAGCCAGATAAATAAAAAAATTCTAATGGTTCATTTACAGATGTGTAATGAATCATTTCAAGAACTTTTTTTTTACCATACATTTTCTTTATTTATTTATTGTATTATTTATGTACCTTTAGGGGTATGAAGGAACAGGGTGTAAAGTTCACTCATCCATCATAGAAAATGGAGGATCCCCCGACCAGACGGTTGTTGTGTCTGGCGGGCAACTGCCCAACAATTGATGTTGGATTCTTGTCCATCAAGCCGTAAACTTTAATTGCGCGAGGCAGGATTTATGTTACGTCAGGATTTTTGTGTGACGCAGTCTTTGATGCGTAGTTCGCATGTGGCGATGTAGACGCCACCACATACCTACACACAGTAAAATACATGTAGATGCGACATAATTATAATTTGATAAAGCTACATATATTTATAATTAACGTTTTAAAGTTGCCTTTACAAGATCGAAAATGTAAGTAGGGTAAGACCGCCCATTGTAGCCCTATGTAAAACTACATTTTAATCTGTTTTTTTAATGGTGTACATTTTAAAGAGTATTCTGTTCTATTCGATTTTTTACTTCATCTCTTAGCATTATATACATTATGCTAACTAACAAAGGGCGTTGCCGTAAGTAATAGTATAGCGTCCAAAAAATTTGAATTGATACGTAAAAGAAACACTCTTTACACGCAGACTTGTATTTCAACGTAGAATAGAATAGAATAGAATACTCTTTATTATGTACACCATAAAAAATACAGTACAAATGTAGAAATTTAACATAGGGTGACACAATGGGCGGTCTTATCGCTAAAAGCGATCTTTTACAGACAACCTTTGGATGGATTAAAGCGCGAAGGAGAGATAATACTGCAGGTAGTCAGTGGTGAACGTAGAAATACAAGTGTGACAAGTGTGCGTGTACAGTGTTTACTTTACGTATCAATTTAATATTTTTTGTGAATATTTTACTACTTACAAAAAAAAAAAAAAAAAATTTTTTTTTTGCATATAATTATGGACCCCTTTCCTATTGCAGGTTAACGGGAACGTCCTTCGTTAGAGACCATTCTGTATTATTTTGATCAGTCTTAATTAAAGAAGCTGTTTCAGTCCAATTGATTAAATTATTAAACAACTTTATAAACTAAGTTTTAATTGACACTTTCTTAGTTAGACTTTCAAAACATCGAAAATTATTCGTTGAACCTTGTGTCTCTATGCTAACCTTGAAGAACTAAGAACCCTTTGTCAGTTAGAGGCTGTGCATTCTGAAAGTTGGCAGCATCGCAAATAGCTGTCAAGTATTTCGCATATTGCAAATTCATAATATTTAAATACCTAATGAAGCTAACAGAATAATAATAATAACAAGTACATTAAAAAAACTAAAACCCAACTACGAGAAAAAACTCAACTAAAAAGGTATAAACAAGACATCACAGGCAGAAATTAAAAATATGGAGTCACACGTATCTATTTGTTTTATGCCCTAACACGTGTGACTCCGGATTTTTAATTCCACCACCACCACCACCACTAACACCACTGCTCATGGCCACCACTGCTCGTCAAGGATAATGTTTCTCTTCATAATTTATTTAAAAATTATTTAGCAGAACACTGTGTGTGTTCTGCTAAATATTTATTAAATAAATTGTTAATTTTTAATTGTTAACATAAATCGGCATACAATAAAACAAAAACATTCTGATTTTACCCACGATTTATTTTAAATGATATGTGTACGTTCTCAGCAGTAACAATTGTTATGATAAACTAAATAATTCAAGAGACGTCATAAATTATGCAGTTGCCAGCACAAATTACTTACATCTAAACTAAAACCGACGTTCTGTCAAAAATATCTGCTTATTAATGTTCCTAGGAAGTTATCATGGTTGTAATACCTACGTACTATTCAGACAAATAGCCTATTAATTGCTTAAAAATATATACACATAACTTTCATATATAAACTCACGCCTTCTTCCCATGGGGGTAGGCAGAAACTACAGAACGCCACCTGCTACGATCCTTACATACTCCTTTTGCCTCGTTTACGTTCATACATCTGGTCATACATGCACGCACGTTGCGAGTAATAAGGTCACTAGGTCCTTGGGCGACCCAAAATAAAGGGGCGAGAGCGCGGGCGTTCCAAAATTTAAATTTTTAAATATTAAATTTTCTATGTATTCAGAGCATGTGTAAGGTGCATGTGGTTACATAATTGAGTGTGCATAACAGGATAATGTACGAGTTTTTATATTGTAGAAGATAACATTGTAGAGCAGTGGTGACCCAGTAGTAACGGCCGCAACTTACGAGTTATTTTGTCGTAGGTTCGAACCCTGACAGTCCTTAACTTTGTGTTAATTATTTCATCAACAATCACTGCTCTCAAAACGATGAAGGAGAACATCGTGAGAAAACCGGCATGTCCTAGAACTAAAAATTCGAAGTCATGTGACATCTACCCAACCGCACTGGGCCCGTGTGGTGGATTACGGCCCACTCCCTCTCTCAGAGAGGAGGCCTGTGTCCCAGCAGTGGGAACATTATAGGCTGATCATGGAATATAGACTACTTAAATTTCACCAACGTGTCACTTTTTTTGAGAATTACCTACCAAGGTAATTCTCAAAAAAAGTGACTAAGAACAAATAAATTTAACCTTATAGTATCAATTTAGTAGGTACAATTAATGTTAAGCATACTGCCACAATTACCAATATTTTCATTACATTAATTTAACTTAGGTTCAAGGTGAGATACGAGTAGTCTGTCCTCTGCAATGATGATGTCTTTGAAGTTTAAAGTCACGTCAATTTCAAAATTTATAAAAAATTATAATAAAGTAATTAAGTACCTACCTCTGAATTTTCATTAAGTATTTTAATAATTTATTGATGGAAAAAATTATAATTAAGTAGTTACAGTTATCTCAAAGTAATAACACTTAGGGGAGACCGCTTTCTGTACCTACCGTTCTTGATTACCTTAATTCTTCACATAGAGTCAGGAAAATTCATTGCTAAACAGATTGACACACTTCGTCAATTTGGCGTGTTATAGTGATTTCTTACGGCTGTCGAAGAATGGCAGTATTATTTTGAATATACGCACAATTTTAGTGGATACAATAGTCACTTGGCTAAGCAATAATTTTCCTTGATATTAGTATCAATTACTTACGTTAAATTCAAACGATTACAGCATTTTTCAGTAAAGGCTCTTACATACTGGGGCGATTCGTCGCGCGACGCGAATTTTAACAAAACAATTTCTCACGGCAAACAATGCGGCAGCGGCAGCGTCGCGACACGCGGTGAATCGCGCCAGTATGTAAGAGCCTTAACGCGTATTTTTGCATACCTTTGTTCTTCAATCGGCTGATGGGCTTATTGGTTGACTCGCACGAATTTACTCGACCGAAACGCGCGAATCGACGCTTTTATAACCTGTATGACCGCGGACGGGCCGCGCGTGGACCAAAAACTATTGTAGTTAATTAGAAAGTCCTTGAAGAATTAAATAATATTTGAAAAAAAACTAAAGGCGATTGGCATGAAATTAATTTTTGAAATGCCGAATCGACATCTCCTAAAATACCAAAACGCCTTAGCAACACAACGTAACGTTTCCATAAAAGCCTTTGTCTACGAATTGCGGGGGCGGCTACTACCCTGATACCCAGAGTCTATTTTTAGCTAACTAGGTAGGTGGGTAGGTAGGTAGGTAGTAGGTACTCTGTTTGTGTTAGTTACTAGTTGTTATAATATTTGTTTCCATAATAACTACCTACAGAAAGCTTGCCACTGGGAGAGTCCTTTCCGCCCACGGCCCTGAGAGATCTGAGAGATCTTACTGTTGCAATCAGTAAATTAATTAAAACCTAAATAAACCCTGAATACCTCAATAATCTCTTTTATTATCTTCACAAACATCAATACACCCCAGTGATAAGGACAAAGTACGTAACTCAATAAAGATTGAAGCGAACGAAATTGGAAACGGATTATTTATGTTAGGAAGTATAAAAGCCTCCATTTTGGTTATCGTGGTCATTCGAGAATATTGGATCTTATGCAGGGCTTCATAGGCGTTTGTGTCATCATCTCCAGATTACGTTAGTCTCTCCAAAAGCTGGGCGACTAATTGACTAGCAAGACTACTACTAATTGTGTAACACACTTTCAATCACAATCCGAAAGATTGTACAGAGTATAATCCATTGCTTCATATTTGAACAAAAAATTCAATAACGTAATGAAAGTCACCGAAGATTTCCCAATTAGAATGTTTAAAAAAAAATCTTGACAGAAAATCATTCACAATCATTATTTTTTGGGCCTGACCCTGGAATTTTACCTGAGACGTTATGTTTCGCAGCCATAATAGTTAACCACTAAAACAAGGGTTTCCTAGAAGAGCGGTGGCCGCTACATAACGGCTGTAGTGACGGTTGTCATGAAAATGATGGCAGCGGGGTTTGATTTTCCGGTGACAAAACACGCTCACTAGGAAAACACACCAACTTCTATTATCCATATCTATACATAATTATAAATTAAAGTCACTTTTCGTGTTGTCTGTATGTCTGTGTTGTTCTTCTAAACCACAGAACAAATTATGATGAGGTTTTCACCATCGTTTAGAGACTTTATTCCGGAAGGTTTATATGTGTAATACGTTAATATTAAAGTTACATGTAATTAAGATATCTCGATGTTTTCTCAGGTCGTAAAAACTGTGCTAAGCAAGAGCCGGTCACTAGTACTTTCTTAAATAACGTATCAGTGACGTAACATGTACCTGTTAATTCCAGACGCTTTGTGGCGGGCGGAGACCGCTCTTGTAGGAAACTAGTGATAAGTGATCTAAATCCGATGTGCCATCGTAGCAATATCGTTATTGTGCAATCTAGTGGTTAGGGGGCAATCGGAGACTATTTGCATGAAGATGATAGGTAGGATTTGAATTTCTCAGTAGAGGGCGTTAGGGAGATAAATGTCCAGCTGTGGTTTAGCGAGAGTCGATTGAAACTGAATACCAATTTGCGGAATAAACTCTGACGGGTAGTCGTTTCATGCTAAATTTACATATATTATCTACTAGCTTTTGCCCGCGGCTTCGCCCACGTGGAAGGTCGGAAATTATCCCACGGGAACGGAATAAAAAGTATCATTTGTCGTATTACAGGTCATGGTTTACCCATGTGCCAAAGGACCATGGGCACGCATGTTTGGAGTCTGGACCAAATGCATTCTATGGCAGCTAAGTCGATATTAAATAAATTAAATAATACCCCAAAGCTTTCACATGGCATAGGTTTCAACACTGTTGAGCGGTTGGTTCAAAATGTCGCAAGGTCCTTTCATCCAAATCCTAATAAACCTCCAGCTGTCACTAACAAGACAGAATAGAATTTTCATTGTTATCTGGGCCATACCCCAACATAGTCTGGACAGGACTTCACTCTTTTTCTTACCGTGTCGATGGCAATTTAAATAGACTCGGCCCAGAGTTCGGCCACGTGTTTGGCGCCATCACTAGCGTCCATCAGTTCCTGTAATGTGCAGCTTGCAGGACACGCAGGACACGACATTAAGTGTCCGAACGTATAAGATTTCACTGATAGTGATTGTAGCTAGTCCTTCAAACCCCCGCAAACCTCAGTTTATCACAGCATTTATCTAAATGGGGCGGGTTCGAATCCCAGGTCGCACAGTGTCATTGGGTTTTTCCATTGGGAATTCCTTAGTAGCAGCCAGGAGTCTGGATTTGTGCCCGGTTGATAGCTAAAGGCTCGCCACCTGGTACATGGGACTTAAACCTAACTGGCGAAATGTTGGTGTAGTATAGGTAAACCTCTGCCTAAATCTTCTAGTGAATACAGGCATGATGTTATGTTACTGTGCGTTGGCACTGGCGAAACATTCACAACAAAACAGGTTGAAATCTCTTTTTTCTTTCAATGTTCGTTACAATTTTTTACAGGAACATGTTTTGTTGTGAATGTTGTTTCGTCAGTGCAACAACGCACAATTATTCTATCCACCTAAATAAAAGACACATAATATACCATTGGTAGTAGTTCTCAATAGTTCGATATAAATACACACAAATATTCCAATAAATGTAAGGTCTGAATGACTGTCTCAGTACCTAACTGTAATATACAGGCAAGATATTAAAGTCTCAATGGAATCTTGCAGATTTGATCGGTCCCCGAACCGTGAAATATACTTGAACAAAGTGGTTAAAGTTCGTGTCGGAATATTACTAGGTTTGACAACTCGGTGACAGCGGAATAGTGTTGCCAGCGTAAGTATTATTGTTGAACTCTTTAATTAAAGTTGAGATATGGGGAGAGGTACTCGTATATCTAGATGTAGAAATATGACATTGTCTAGATAAAGAAAAAAGTGGGTTATTTACATTTAATCCTAACTTTATAAAATATATTCTAACTAGTCCTAGTAATATTATAAATGCGAAAGTGAGTTTGTTTGTTACGCTTTTACGCTATAACGGCTGCGTGGTTTTGAATGAAATTTGGCACATGGGTAGACTTTACCTGGAGAAGGACATAGGCTACTTTTCATCCAGGATCGCAGACGAAGTCACGGGCAACAGCTAGTAATAATATCATAAATGCTATAGTGAGTTTGTTTATTTGTTACGCTTTTACGATAAAACGCTTGAATGGATTTGGATGATATTTGAAACACGGGTAGACTGTGATCTGGATACGATTAAAGCCCAGTAAGAAACAAAGAACCTTCGTTTTAACTTAGGTAAACTAGCAATCCTGATAGGCTAGGGATCAACGTTACAGTATAAAATAGTATTAATATTATGTCTCGGCATTGACCTTCAAATAATTATCTACGGCCGCTCGGTAGATACACCTTCCGCGTCCGTGCGTAACTGCCACGCACTCGATTCTGTTGGGTATATGTACACTGAGAAGAAATAATGTTGTTACTTATTTATACTGTGTCTACATGTAAGGATAACATTAGTCACACCTCTATGACTTTATTAGGGGTCGATTTCGACGTTTATACGTTATCACGTTTATTTTTTAGTTTACTAAGGGCTGATCTTTCAATAGTCAGATAACGTAAAATGAATTTAAATGGCGGATTGACAGATTTTATATGGAAAATATGTCAAAACACAACAAAAATTCTCACAAAAGCTATTTGACTATTGATTTTTTTCTTTCTAAGGGTTGATACCCTTAGAAAAGTAAAAAATAAACCAGTGCTCGCTAAAATAAACTCGGTAAAGGAGCTTGTAACGCTTCGACACCTCTGACGCAATCACAGTAAGAGGACCCACGAAAAACGTGCTTTCCGCTATTTATAGAAACCCTTTACAATAATGTGAACATTCCTCTCGAAGATTACGTCTTCAGGTTAAAGTTAGCTTTTTTCTGTTATATAAATAAACAAGTAATACGTTGTAATGGCTTCTGTTTTTTTTTAAGAAAGAAGAGGTAATTAATGTTTCTTTAGCACGAGGAGGAGCAGGAGCGAGGAGGAGGGGGAGCAGTGGTGGCCCAGTGGTAACGACAAATCAAATCATTTATATCAATTATTTGATTTGATTTGATTTAAGCGTCGTTACGGGTCGCCAGAAGCCCGAAAGTCTGACAACCAGTCTTACCAAAGGGGTATCGTATTACCCAGTTACTGGGTTATGGAGGTCAGATAGGCAGTCGCTCCATGTAAAATACTGGTATTCAGCTGCATCCGGTTAGACTGGAAGCCGACCCCAATATAGTTGGGAAAAGGCTAGGCAGATTGATTGATTTTATTTGATTTAAGCGAGGAGGAAGTGGTGGCCCAGTGGTAACGGCAGTGACTTACGAGTTGTAGATCGTACGTTCGAACCTTGACAAGCGCTTCACTTTGTGTAAATTATTTCATAACCTCTGCTCTCAAAACGGTGAAGGAAAACATCGTGAGGAAACATGGAAACTATGTCCTAGAAAAAAATTGAAAACTGTGACATCTACGAGTACCAAGCCGCACTGGGCCCGCGTGGTGCACGGGTCGAGTGTTACGGCCCACTCCCTCTCACAGAGAGGAGGCTTGTGTACCAGCAGTGGGAACATTATAGGCTGATTAAGCTTTTGCACGAAAAAAAATCAGCTGTTCCCTACATTTATGTTCAGATAACTCATATATATAAAAATCAATTGCTGTTTGTTAGTCTCGCTACAACTCGAGAACGCCTGGACCGATTTGGATAATTCGTTTTTTATGGTGTTCGTTATTCTCAGGGGAAGATTTGTACGTAAGGTAGGTGTAGATAGGGTAGATAGGGTAGGTAGGTAGGTAGGTAGGTAGGTAGGTAGGTAGGTAGGTAGGTAGGTAGGTAGGTTGGTAGGTAGGTTGGTAGGTAGGAAGGGTAGGTAGGTAGGGTAGGTAGGTAGGGTAGGTAGGTAGGGTAGGTAGGTAGGATAGGTAGGCTAGGTAGGTTAGTTAGGTAGAGTAGGGTAGGTAGGTACGGTAGGGTAGGTAGGGTAAAATAAATATATGAGTTATTTAAAGTTGAGGATTGATGCTAGGTCTTATGTTTGACGAAAACGCGATTACATAAAGTTTCTCGATAGAAAAAAAAAACCAAAGTTACCTCTAAACCGAACTATAAACCGCTGATATTCAAAAAATACTTCAAATGAGATCATGAAACTTTGCATATTAACTAAACTAACTATGAAGCAGGTCTTACGTATTTTTTTAATTACCATTATTTTCACCGTAAAAAGCAATTACCTAAACTATTCGAGGCTTGGAGCCTCCAGCACCCCACTCCGACTCGCTCACTCAGGCCGCGAGTAAGTATGGTGCCAGCGAGATAAAAAGCGAATTTGAGCTGAGGTAGTATAGGCCCTTAAAGGCGATTTACATTTCAACAAACTACAGGCTTTTTGTAGAACAAACAACAATATTTGCGGAAAAGCCAAAACAATGGATAGTATCAAAGTAGTGGGAAATTGAACATGAACAATAATTGTTGGTACAGTCGGCCGCATGTGAGAGTTAAATTTTCACCTATTATAGCTGGCCTAGCGTAGTACATGGCGTTTCAATAGAATACGAGGCCAATTTATATTGGTTTTCTTACAACTGACGCGCTCGACTGTCCCTTTTTATTACATTAGTTATATATTTTTAGTTTCTATACGTACAACAATACCATAATTATGTTTTTTGTATTTAAATATGAATAAAGTGATTATAAATCTTTTCCAAATAGAATCATTTATGTTTTTTGTACTTAACAGTTTTATTGTATGACGTGCAGCGTGTGTGACCAGTTCATAATTATAATGAACAAATAAAAAAACCTGCATTTTTTGTTTTTATTGCTTATATTGCTTATAAAACTTATAATGCGTATAGAATAGAGAGTAAAATGTTCCATCTACAATATTCAAGGTACTTTCCCTCCATGTGGCATGTCCGTGGGACGCCCTGTATAATTAACATTTAGGAATAAGCTACAGAAAGGTTCAAATCTTTAAAGTCACATTTAAAGTAAAATCATTTATCTCAAATAAGCAAATACACTTTTGAACATTAAAATTTACTTTATTCTAAAAATATAATTTATTCTAGTCGCCTCTCCCATGAGGTAGTATCGTATGAAGAAGAATGGGCAAGAAAATCCACCGTTACTCTATAAAAATGTTTTACAATACATTAATTATACAGGGTTACTGGTAACTCGACGTATTCCTTGCAGGACGTCATAGTAGGGTTAAAATGCAACAAATTAAACCACCAAATGTTCTACCGAAATTCAGTAGTTTTTTTTTGCACTAGACTACATTTTTTATGAAGTAATAGCAAAAATTACAAAAATTTAAATGTTTGGTTAGTGATATTTGCCAAAGTTTTAGGCATTATTGAACTTTTAATTATTAACAAAGGTCTGCTACGGCGTCAACTATGATAATAACTTTAATTTCAGTACAGTCGCGCCGTAAATCATTTTTAAATTGGTTTCAAATGATTTAATCTGGGATTTTTCATAAAAAAACTAAAACTCTTAACTAATTCAAAAACTGCTGAATTTCGGTAGAACATTTGGTGGCTTAATTTGTTGCATTTGAACCCTACTATGACGTCCTGCAAGGAATACGTCGAGTTACCAGTAACCCTGTATAAACACTATCTTTTCATACACGAAATCTCCTAAGGGGTCATTGTACTCATCATTATGAAAAACTTTCACGATGGGACCAACAACAATAGCAGCAACAACAGAAATCGTGAAAAAAAATCAGCTGTTCCCTACATTTTGACGACCTACTGCGACGAGCTGATTTTTTTTTCGCGGTATCAGGTTTGTTTGTTGAAAGGCCTACACTGTCATAATAACACTGTAATTCGAAAATATTGTAAAAGCCAATTATTTTTAAAAGAGTAACCGTGGAATTTCTTTCCGGCTCTTCTCGATAGGAAACGACCAATTGGAACCGTGCACCTAGCTTCTGACGTTTCATAAGTGCCCATGTAGGTTTATGTGAAATAAAATATTTTGATTTTAGTCCCATAGTGAAAATTGTTCATAATGATGAGTACAATGACGGTTAAGAGGAAGCTCATGAATTAAATTTCACCCTGTATTTGTTAAGTTTGTTTATTTTTAATATAGACTGGGCAGGTACTATTTGCTTTCCTTTATAAAATAAAATAAAAAACTTTAATAGGTACAGGTTTTTACAATGACGAATGAGGAATTAAATAATCGGCCAAGTTTGAGTTGGATTTACGCACCTGGGTTCTGTACCGTCACGACATACTGTCGATGTCTGAGAAATATTTACATACATACATACATAAACTCACGCCTTCTTCCCATGGGTGTAGGCAGAAACTACAGAACGCCACCTGTTACGATCCGTACACAATTGTGTTTTTCGGTTTTCTACAACTTTGGATTTTCTATTATGATTTGTAACTAGCTGATGCCCGTGGCTTCGCCCGCGTGGATGTTGGTTATTATATACTAAAACCTTACTCGAGAACCACTGTATCCATTGGTGAAAACAGCATGAAAATCGGTGCAGTCGTTTTTGAGTTTATCGCGAACAGGACGACAGACAGACGCGGCGAAGGACTTTGTTTTATAATATGTAAGGATAAGGATGATAATAACATAACGTTTTCTGAGAAAATTACAAATGGCTACTATTCAACGCATTCAAGGAAACTAAACGAGATACAATAGAAGAATTATTGTTATAACGCCTCCGCTTTTAGTGTCCCTCAAAGTGTTAAAGATAAGGGCCCGTTGGCTACCCTACCCGCTTTCGGAATTCTAAATATGAAGTAAAATCTAAACAATTCATAATTTATTCATATACGTCAAATGATAAAAGTTTACCTACCTCAAGTCATTCAAGGATACATTTTAAACAGTAGTATATAAAGACTTGGCTAATTATATATCTCATTATTTACTCAAGAATTTACGGTGAGTACTTACCTATCAAATATTAACTAAAATATTTTTAAGTAGGTATTTTAAAAGTATCATTTTGTAGTGCAAAGTCTAAAACAATTAGGCAGGGTGTGTTAGTGTTCTAAAAACCAACATTTTTGGTGTGGAGTTTTCTTTTTCTTTTTGGTTGGCAGGTTTATATGAGCCCAGTAATGTGACATCACAATATGTCAGTCCAGCGCTGACTTGCAACTGGGCTCGTGTAGAGACTAGTTTCAACCCAGCCTAGTGCTGAATTCGCGCCTTCAAGTCAGTCCAGTTGATTGACCTACCCTTTTCGGGCCCAGTAGCTTCCCTCGCCTGACTTACTGCCAATCTCGTCTTCATAAACCCACTGACTGGATCCGAAATTCCGAGTCACTGGGTCCATTCACTGCCATCGTAAAATACAGGCATATTTGCCTGTGGCGTGCCATAAGTTGAAGCACTTGTTGCTTCAATTTCATTTTCTGCCACAGCCCAGAAACTTGCATCGTGTAAACAGGCATTAATTAGCTTTGGTTATCGGAGATACGGATTCCGACATTATGTCACAGGCAAGGCTCGGATACCGGTTAAATTTTCAAACCGTTATGATGTACTTGACGCAAAATGCTTTACATTCGGTTTCGTTCGCAAAAAACCGATTTTTTATATCGGTATTTGCAAGCCTATTATGTAAAAGTTTTTTCTTATTAACCGGTTTAGAGCCATAAAAAACCGGTTCATACTGACGTACAATAAACGAAACGTCGCGCGCTATTCAGTTTTTATTCAGTAGAAAGAATGCCGGCATGTCACTCGTCGAATAAACATTTAGGTTAGAATAAAGTTCTTAAAACGTTCTCGTTCTTAAGAAAAGTTCGGCGGAAAACCAAAATAAACCGGTATTTTTTAAACTGGTTCCGAGTCTTGGTTACCGGTACAGGTCGTGTGTACAGGTACGTACGATGTACGTGTTCACCATGTTCTTGTTCGTTCGTGCATACACGCCTTAAGAAAGTCTTGGTTTTTGCCTGTATCTATAGATACCAAACAGCTTGTTCGACTGGTATGTAAACATGCAAGTCAAGAACCAAGATGCCTCATTCGATTGACCTAATTGTTTCTTTTCTTCCCAGTATCATATCATCATGAAACTGCTCATTATCCTGGCTCTGGTGGCGGTGGCGGTGGCCCGTCCGGACGACGGACACTATGACAGCAAGTATGACCAGTTCAACGTTGATGAAATCATCAACAATAAACGTCTGTTGAGGTCATATGCGCTTTGTTTCATCGGTACCGGCAAGTGTACCCCTGAAGGAAATGATATTAAGAGTGAGTCGATATTTATTCTTTACTATGCTTTTGCTCGTGGCTTTGTCCGCGTGGCCGTCGGATATTATCCCAATGGAACGTACTGTTGGGATTAAAAGTATACTATGTCTTAACCCAGGTCATGGTCTATCCGTGTGCCAAATGTTATCCAAATCCGTTCAGCCGTTAAGGCGTTAAACGGTAACAGACAGAGAGAGAGAGAGAGTTACTTTCGCATTTTTAATACTAATATTATAAGTAGATATAGATAGATGTAGCTTGTAGTCATTAACTATCACACCCATGGTATGCGATGATGGGGTAAAATATATAATAGTGTACGCTTGGCTAAAACGAAACGCGAAAATTCCTTTGGAAATTCACACATAACATCAACGCTTTTTTTTGTTTTGACGATGTGAAATCATCAAATGACTTCTCCCGCTCTGGGAGGAACGGGAGGGCGTGTCAGACTTTTACTGGCTAAAACCCACCCGTGTTCCTTCAGTTGCCTGTTGCTAAGGGTCCCGGTATCCCTTTCGGACTTTCCCGCAACCCTGGCAGGATAACATCAACCCTAACAAACAAACAAACAAACTCAAATCAATATGGATGCCGAACCCCTGTATTTTTATACCAAGTTTTTCTTGCTTGTTCAGCTTCCTCAGATTTTATAGATATTTTTAGTTTGCGTTCCATAAAAATATGGTTTCTTTCAAACTCTATCAAATAGAACGACATGAATCAAAGGCAACGTAAAGTTGATGTCATCAACTTTGAGCTGATAACTATTTATAACTTCTTTATGGAATCTGATTTTATACCTTTTGATAACTATATTTGTGTATATAAAATTCTTCTTTTTCGTGTGGTAGTGACTAACCTGGTGTTAGAGTATTTATGCCACCCATGGCCATGGGCCTCTGGCTTGGCTGCACATGCCGCCGAGAAATAAGTATCTCTCAGGCATGCCGGTTTCCCCACGATGTTTTCATTTGAAATAAATTATAAAAAAGTTAAATAGAATATAATAAAAAAATCAATTGAATTAATTAATTCAAGTAACAATTAATGCTCGAAAATATTGCGTTTTTGATTTTTGTTTAAGTTCCTCCGGGATTATCTCAAAATTTTAATTTCATTACTTATTCACGAAATAAATATTTATGCAGAAGTTGTTAATCAACGAAAGCCCGGAGGAAATCACTACAGATCCGAGATTTGATCACTTTTTGGCAATATTTATGCGGGAATATAAGAAATATACAGGCTGTTAACAGAAATATGTATACAGGGTGTCCCTGGAAGTATGGATCAAATTAAATAGTGGCATGGGCAAGGTCATTTCCAATCTTTGTGAACCTAAGTTTTTTTTTTCGCTAGTGAAACGTTTTCCCATGGACATCGCTCGAAGATTGAGTAAAATTTTTGCCAGATCAAAGCTTTTGCAGTAGGTAAAGGTTATTTCTTATTGAACACATGTTTTCTAGCTACGTAAAAGTATTACCACAGGAAAGGCCCACAATACACTTGAAAAAAAAAAGTATATAGCCCTGATAGAAAGTTGGTCATAACTTTTAAACCGTAAAAAATTGCACCGACATTCTCAGGATTAGAAAGTTTGGAAATTATCTTGCCCACGCCCCTATTCGATTTGATCCATACTTCCAGGGACACCCTGTTAACAAAGTCCTCCAGAATGCTTCATTGGTCTAGTGGCTACTACTGAGCATGAGGTCCAAGGTCCGAATCCCGGGTCGAGGGGACCGGGTTGGCCGACCCGGAGAAATTCCAGATGATAACATCTGGAATTTCTCAGAAGCAGCCCGGAGTCTGGATTTGTGCCCGGTTGGTTGCCATAGAGTGACCCCGTATGTAAATATGGAGGCTTGGACATACCTAACTGACGAAATGTGGCCGTACTATAGGTACCCCTCTGCCTAACCCTTCGGGGCTTACAGGCGTGATATTTGTTATGTTATGTTTTTATAGATACTTCTTTCGGCTGTTTAAAGTAACATACTTATAATAAAGATAAACAATCCCATTTGGTGCTAAATGAAATCTTTTTAAAAGCCAAAAAGTCATAAAAGACTTAAAACTTCGGTGGTGGCAAACATGAAAACCTAATTAGTCTAAAAAAGATGGTTTAAAGAAGGTAGTTATTATTCCAACGTTATAGGCAATTAAAAACGAAGCTGTTATTTTTGCCTATACGTATAATGTCAAAACTCTAAACAACCAACCAATTTACTAAAATGTCATAAAAAAATGAATTTGGAATGACGTTCCTGCGATAAACAAGAGCGTTGATGACAATCATATTTTTATAGGTACTATTAGGTATTTGCGCCATGTGTTAGGTTCGTTGAAGGGCCCATGGTTAAATAATAACAGGCGCACGGGTCGATCGAAGGTTAAGCTAATCTTTCTGCGGTAGTCGATTCTTGGATGGGTGACCATAAATTACATCATTCATCATTGTGGAGGTCAGATACTGCCTATCGCTTCATGTAAAACACAGGTATTCAGCTGCATCCGGTTAGGTTGGAAGTCGACCCCAACGTAGTTGGGAAAAACCTATGCAGATTGATTGTGTTAGGTTTGTTGTCCATTTAGCCAAGTGCACATTACAGTCGCAACGGGCCGCAGCGAAACGCATTTTCATACAAAAAGTGCGGTGCGGCTCGTCTGTAGTATCCTTGTTGGTTCACCGTATGAAAATATATGAAAGTGATGAAGGAGAATTTTAGCAAGGCGTTGCGTTGCGGTGCAACCCGCCCTAACCTAGCCTTAAAATTCTATAATACTTAGAAATTAACTTCGCATGATCCTTAGTTATATCGAAAATACTGCAGCATTAATTTTGAAATAAATGGCCTTATGGTAAAGTTAAGGATTAATGTTAGGTACTATGTTTGACATAAATAAGATTCTATAAAATTCCCTTGACTGAAAAAAAAATACAAACTTCATCACCGAACCGAACAATAAACCGATGGTATTGAAAAAATACTTACTTCAAATTAGATCATGAAACTTTAAATAATAACTGAACTACCTATCTATAAAGCAGATGCTACGAGTATGTGTTATTATTATTATTTTCACTGTAAAAAGAAATTACATAAATTATTAGCTCCATGGAGCTTTCGCCCCGCTGTTCAGTCTCGCTTTCACTCAGTCCGCAAGTAGTAGTGTGCGATAGAGATAAAGAGTGAATTTGAGCTGAAGTATTATGAACTCTTATGAGGAAATAGGGTCGGTCTTTTCTCCATACAAAAAGTCATAATTCGAGGTTCGGCTCTCGTCTATTTCCTCCTCCAATATTGGACCAATTTGAAAGATATAAATTGAATAAAAAAGATATTTACTGTGCCCCTATGTTTTTCTTTTTTCATTAATAGTTATCAAATTTCTACAATGCCTGTGATGACAGCGGTCTAAACAGGCAATTTTTAGCGTTTTCTGAGGGTTCTAGTGCTTCTACAGATAATGTATCATCAAAACGGAAAACATAGGGGCATAGAATTAGTTGATATTTATTTTACAGTAAAAAATCATTGCTCTAAGGTCATAAACCAGAGAGAAAACAGGCGAGAGCGTTTGTATGTGGAGGGGACCGACCCTATTTCCTCTTAAACAATACATGTGTATGGCTCTGTTCTAATATTTCCTCTTAAACAATACATGTGAATGGCTCTGTTCTAATATACTAATATTTCACAGCTTGGATACCTGAAGCCTCCAAGACATCTTGCGGAAAATGCTCCGAAAAGCAAAAGGTACTCGTAGCTAAATGTATCAAGGCAATTAGGGATACGCTTCCTGAGGAGTACGAAGCACTACAGAAGCAGGTAGACCCTGAAGGCAAGTACGCTGAAGAGCTGAAGAAGTATCTTGACAAGTACGGATCATAAGTAGCTATAGATGGGCAATCCACCCATCCGGGTTTAAAACCCAGGTGGGTTTAAAATGGGTGTTTTGGGTGTAATTGGGTTAATCTCGATTTTCACCCAAACGGTTTGTAAATGATTTTTGTATAAAAATATAACATTACTTGTACAATAACCGTACGAAAGAAACGAAATCCCAAAAAAACTCGTTACTATTTATTATTTTTTACGTTTCACTTTTTGTGTGACATTGTAAATGTTGAAATAATTAAAACAAGTTTAAACATCCATGACATTTATTTTTTAATTATTATCCTTTTTAATTAATTATAATTAGGTGAAATAAAATATAGCAAGACAAGACCTTTTCCTGATGCTAATCAAAAACAAATAACAATCAATTACTATCGGATTCTACATGTTAAGGCTCTTACATACTGGGGCGATGCGTCGCGCGACGCGACGCCGCCGCCGCATTGTATGCCGTGAGAAATTGTTTTGTTAAAATTCGCGTCGCGCGACGAATCTCCCCAGTATGTAAGAGCCTTTATACAGACGAAAATATGCATAGGTTTTCTGACTTCTCCTTAAGTTGAAGGTGTTGGTTCGTTGTCGTCGTCCGAAATAATCTGAAGCTCTAGACAAAGTAACATTCTATCGGCGATAACGATGATGGAAAAGCCAAAAATGTGTAGGACTGACATAAGCTATCGAAATCCTTATCAATCCTGTTGAAAGTCGTTGTAGAAATACGAAACGCTTTGGAAGCGATTGTCACTTGTCTAGGCCCCTGGTCTATAAAACTCTCTATTTTGTGTTCATTTTCTTCGTTTAATTAATTGCTCTCATTAGCGCACTTATTTCATTGTTAAAAGGTATAAATTCAAATGACTTATTTACAAGTTGTGAACACACTCACTAAATAAATATACCTTATTCTTATATATGCTCCTTTATAGCTATCTATATGTATACACACTCAAAACTATCCTCACAATGAATTAGTAGGTAAATGAATCCACGGTCAAGTGATTGAATTCTCCGATCCTTCCGACTCGACGATAATCGAACGAACATCGTGAAATACACATAACATAACATCACGCCTGTATTCTCGGAGCGGTTGGGCAGATGTGTACCTATAATACACCCACATTTCGCCACTTATGTTTAAGTCCCACGTAATAGGGGGCGAGCTTATTGCCATCAACCGGGCACAAATCCAGGCTCCGGGCTGTCACTGAGAAATTCCAGTTGGAAAAATCCAATAACACTTTACCTGACCCGGGAATCGAACCCAGGACCTCAGATGCTCAACAGTAGCGCTTGCGACCCGTAGACCAGAGGCATCATGAAATAATGTCATCAACCAATTTATTCCGAATTAAATGGACCGGTTATGTTGAAAGGTACTTAGATTTCTGTGACCAAAACACAGGCGTGTAACGTAAATATATGAACTTTGAATACGGGTTACTTTTGCGAGGCAAAAAGAAAATTTTAAAAAAAGTTTTGAATTCAGTACCGTGTGACATTTCAAATGAAGGTACTTACTGTAGGGTCTCATAATTTTAAAATAAAATAAATGGTTTTAAAGTTGTCCCCACCCTTATTTCCGAAACTACTGAGCTTAAAATACTTACAGAAAATAGTTCTATACCTACTTATAGCATAAAGATTACCTACAGGAAAATTTATAAGAATATCCAATAGTAAATCTCTCAACATTTTGCGTACAATTACGTGACATTTACAGTTGTAATGTCTGTACACACGGCTACACGTCAAGCTATACATTTCCAGTTTAGGCTGATCTCGCATTGTATAGAATTTTCGTACAATACGAGGTCAGCTTATACTGGAAATGTAGTTATAGCTTGATGTGTAGCCGTGTGTACATGTTTTTCAACCCCAATGTTAAGCTTGTTCTTGGGAAAAATTCACCCCAACTACGAAACCTTTCATTGTGCGTGGACCGACACGCACTTGGCCGGTTTTTTATTTATTAAACAATATTTGAGTAGAAATACTGTGTAGGAGTATCTTTATGACTTCCTTATTCAAAGTTGGTCCTTTGGTTCGCCAATATTAGAACATCTCATCAAATACACATGTGCCGCTTAGATACATTTTATCATGATTCTGAAATATGGAGCAATTTATCCGAGAGTCGGGTTCCAATCAGGTAACCCTACCCTACCCTAAAGGGCTTCACGTCAGCATTTGTGGTCACGTGCTGACTACACCATCTGTCACTTTGCCCATTTTCTTTCAAGTAGTCGTTCGTGATTATTATTAAATTCAACGCCTTTTCACTCGGTCACGGCGGAGGTACGAAGTTTAGGGTTGAATCCGTCTGTTTGTCTTGACAATACTGTTTGAATAGCTCAATTTGTGTTCAGACAATTAGTAAGTGGAACTTGGTATGGGACGTGCTTGTGCAAGGAAAATCCTCTTAATATTAGACAAGGGGCAAAAGCGGTCCAAATGTGTACCACCAATGAGACCTTTGTTAATGAGTCATCGTCATTTCAGCCGGAAGACGTTCACTGCTGTACAAAGCTACTTCCCAAAGGGTTCCGAATGTTCCTGAATAGTCTATCAAACACGTAATTTTTATTAAAATATCCATAAAAATAAAACTGTCAATAAAAAATAGCTAAATGAAAATTATTATTTATTCAATTATGTTATCTTTAAACAGCTCTATTGATTTAAAAAATGAGATATCGTTAGTTTTATTTTGACACCACGAGTGACGTCAGTGGCATAGGTCTGTCAGTGGTGGACATTTGGACAAAGCTCCATACATTTTTGCCCAATGTCCTTTTCCGGCGTCATAATGTGCTCGTCGCTAACAACGCCTGTAATATTTAAATACTCTCTGAATAGCCCTTGACATCTCTTTTGACGCGTATTCATCTCCAGGGAGACGCTAAGTAAGTTAGAGTATCTCTGTTGACAGCGAAATTGACACTTGGTTTGAAGTAAAGTAAGTACCGCTCTTTTTTCTTTCTGTCTTTACCTACTTATTTTTTATTTGTATAACAAAACTAGCTTCCGCTCGCGACTTCGTTCGCGTGATATTTTAACATGAAACATACTTATGGCACGCGGCTGTCTATCAGTGAAATTAATTTTGAAATCGGATCAGTACCTAGTTCCAAAGATTAGTTACCCCCTACATACTAACTCACAAATTTTATCTCTTTATAATATTATAGTTAGTTAGTTTATAGTTTAGACCAAGGCTGGTCAACCAATTTTGAAGATGGGCCAAAACTTTGATTTCGTTATATCCGGCGGGCCATCTTTTGTAATGATGAGCACCATGTACCTATCACATAACTGATTTATTTGTCATTGCTCCATTTATAATTCTTTTTGCCTTTTGTGGGACAGTAATCTTATTGTAGGTGCATCGTCTTCACATATAATTATATAATTCATGTATACAAAATATTGTAAAACATTTTGAAAAGAGTAACGGTGGAGTTTCTTGCCCATTCTTCTCCATACGAAAGCTACCTTTTGGAATGGGCAACTAGAATCAATTCTATTTCTTTGTTGTTCATTGACGTTCAAAAGTGCCTTTTATGTGCCTATTTGAAATAAATTATTTGACTTTGACTTAATTAAAACTTGGATACAGTTGTGGTACACACGCGCACGTAACTTATAAAATGAAACAAAACTTTTAGTTAATCAGCTTGTTAACAACATTATAAAAAACTTTAATGAGACCTTTGCATAGGTTTTTGTGGTGATCTGGTTTGAAATCCTGAAAAAGACAATCGCTGACCCGCTGACCAGCTGATCGCTGTTGGCGGGTAAATTCAAATACGCTGGCGGGCCACTTTCTGGCCCGCGGACCTGGGGTTGAGCCGCCTTGGTTTAGATGACATAATATACCATATAGTTGCATGCCTTCCTATCCCCATCAATTTGGTTTTTTTTTTCCTTTTGGCTTCTGCGTATTTATTTATCCCTTCGTAAAATAGTGACGAATGTTCCTCCCACGCTATTTCATTCTAAAAGGAAATTCTAGCGTGACTTTTGTTGGAAAATAAGTATGACGTAACTATTCGAGTTGCTTAAGTGTTTCTTTTATTTCTAAACGAGAGAAGCTACACTGGTAACAATAATAAGTACCTCCCTACCCTTTCAAAATAGTTTGTAGAGGTCACAGTCCAGGGTCCAGTCCACATCAAAATAAATGTCAATGAGAATTAAATGAAATGTACCTACTTAATTATTATACATAGTTCTGGTTATGAGAAGTTCTCGAAAAGTCTCATTGAATTTAAAATATAATTTATGAATAATCGTGGGAATATCGCGTATGTTATTTTAAACAAACAGTACATAATCTATTACAGTTTCGCTGTTCATAACTTATTTCGTTGCTTAGTGACAGAAATTGGCAAAAATGTTGGCGGCACTTTCAGTGAAAATTTATCTGAAACTGTTAGTATTCTTACATTGTAAAATTAAAAGCACGTTCAAACATGTTCGAGGATGCTCGAAAGTGTGCGCGTAAACGATTCCAAATAGTCGCCGCTGCAGCACATGAGTAAATACTAGGTATCCCACAGAGACAAAGCTTCTGAAGAGATTTCAAAGTGTTCCCAAATAGCTGGGTCCACACCGCATGATCCAAATTTGCATCGGCGCCACAATCCACGATCTTAGAGCGCTGATGGTGGATAGGAGATTCTTTCGTTCGATCCAGGGCCGATCTGTTTTAGCTAGATTAAGTCCAGTTGAACATACGCTTGATATGGATTGCCGGATCACCCGATCCACACACAAATGTTCACACAGAGCCCGCCAAACAAACGAGGCGCTTTTGAGCATTGTCAAAAAACCAACAGCGCTCGGATCCGCGTGGCGCGCGCTCCACCGCGTGTGCCCGGAGGGCGCGCGGCACGTCCCCGACCGTGCATTTGGATCGCGCTCCGGCCGCGCTCAATCGGAGCACACTGGATCGTGCGGTATGGACCCAGCTAATAATCTGCACCGCAATAGGGTAACATATTTTCAATCGCAATCCGAGGCATTTTGCAGCAGACTGCTAATCCATCGCTTCATATTTAGGTTTGAAAATTTCGTCTGCCCACATCGCAATGACACAATGAATGTAGTCGAAATGTCAAAACGAAAAGCATTGCCACATTTGCGCAATTACCGCAGTGATATTATTTGACCTTTTGACGAAGTTTTTTGAGATACGAAACAAAAAACAAAAATGATTGATGAGTATTTGGCTAGCTTATCGTCTTTGCTTATTTCATTTCCGCTCCTTGTTTTTCCGTCACGTAATAGGAAAATGCGAAGTGGATTCTTTTCACATCATCATCCAATAAACTCTATAAAACAAAGTTATCACTGCGGTTGTAAGTAACCAAAAAGGTTCCATATTTAAATAACTATTGACTTAAACGAAAAAGTCACTTAAAAATACAATTTTTGTTAATTATAGGACCCAACGATACCACGCATAAGTTATCGATAGAAGCATTTTTTTCATCCTTCTCATAAACACACCGCTCGTGATTGTTTTCATAATTTACTACAAAGAACTAGGCGTAAGGCAATGGGACTTGTGCCTAGTTCTTTCCAATTTTCGTAAATATAAGTTAGTAAAATTAGAAGTTCCGTTTATGCCATTTGGCTTCGGAACCCTACTAACTAATGGAAGGATACTAAAACTTGGAATTTAAGAAAATTGGGGTATGCTTTTGAGAAAGAGGTATCTTGGATTTTACCTAATTATTTATTTCTGAAAATTATACCTCAACAAAAGTATTCCTACGTTTTCTTGCTCAGACTAAATTTTAACGGACTGAATAATATTCATCTCTTGAAAATTAATATGATTTTGTAAAAATCTTACGATACATTTATTAAGCATCAAACATAATATTTAATACCAGACTAATTAACTTAGAACAAGTCTACTGCTTTCATTAGGTTACCTACTAAAACTCGTTTTTACGTAAATAAAGCTAAATTCTGAATTTACTAGTTTACGCAAGTAGAGAATGGATGGTTTATTGATAGTTGGAGGGTTTTACTCATACAAAGCATAAGTTTATACATACAAATAGTGAAAAGAAATTAATGAAAAGCCTCAACTGTCAAAAACCCGATACTCGGAAAGAAATGCAGGATCCATAGCTTATAGACATTAGACATTTTTAATACTCTATGTTTATCTCACGAAGTGACGCGCGCTTAACTTGTGGTAATCAAGTGTCAAAATACGCTGTGAATGTGTGTGTAAGCGCAGAAGGTAGGTACGGTGAGCGACAAAAGTCGACTAACACTGCTACAGTACTTTTACACAAAACAACTAAGATGACACAAATTCAATAGGTACAGTCACGGACTTTAATTGATAAGCCTGTTTCAAACTTTTCAATTTTGCTGTTTCATACATTCACGAGATTACACGATTAAACACAAACTCAAATTGCATGCTCGTAAACAAGTTGACAAATTGCTAGTATTCGGAAATAGTTTTATCCATTGAGGTTGACTAATAAGTTCTCAATGATAAATAAATACAATGTTTATCCAATCTATTTGATACTGACCTCTTTTGAATAACTCGATATTTCTGAAAACTTGACCGAAGACAGTGACGGTTGAAATGTCGATGTCAGAGACGTTATTTTCGAATATGTCGAAATTACTAATTAAAACTCCGAACGCTAACGTTACTATGGCTACGTTAAAACAATCGTTGCTAGGTTACGGTTGCTAGACCTGCAATGGGTTGACTTGTGGTAGCCACTCTGCTGTCAAGTTTGTAGTTCTGGCTCTCAGGTTAGCCAACCGTACATACATATTTTCACGCCTTCTTCCCATGGGGGTAGGTAGTAACTACACGACGCCACCTGGTACGCTCCATACATACTCCCAAAAATATATTCAAAAACAGCGACACAGAAAGACAAAAATAAAAAGTCTGAAGTAAGAATTTTCCAAAAAATAATAAAAGCCGTCTAACTTCTAAACCATAAATAATCGCTGAACATATTTATGGGTGTTTCGGGAAGATGGACGAAATTAATTTTAGTTTTCAGCTGAAAAAAGAAATCCATTTTCAGTCGGACTATAATATTGGAATAGAAACATTGCCATCACAATTATCTCAAATGGTCAGTGCGGTATATTGGTGTCATAGATAAGCGAAGTTGGCATGCCACGTTGTAGCGATGACAACCACCGCTATCGCTATCACACATTACTAAATGTAAAAGTGATAGTATCTACAACAGTTATATTGTCCAAAAACAGAGGTGGTAATGTTATAAAAGTGCTACTTTTGAGTACGAGGTCCCGGGTTTGATTCCCGGCACCCCAATTCCGTTACACACGACCAATAACAATCTGAATAATTTTGAAGGATATTGCTTCCATTGCTTCATAAGTTCGAAAACATTATCTGCTCCACGCGTTAATAACGCAATTAATGTTGTTGAACTGTCAAAATGAAACGCATTGTGATTGATCATATGTTACGTATTTAAGGTGCAGGTCGGGCAAAGTGTTATTGGGTTTTCCATCTGGAATTTCTCAGTAGCAGCCCGGAGTCTGTAGTATACCCCTGCAGCCACTATTGATTCGATATCAAAGTAGTCAACAAAAAGTAAGTAAGTAACCCAAAAAGGCTCACCATTAAACGAGAGAACCAAAATTGTACCATTCCGTATTCCACATTTGGCAAAGAAAAGTTAAAAACATTGCCTGAATAAAAATAATAAACAAAGAAAACGGCGGCATGAACGAGAGACCTAGAAATTCAAGTGACACGGAAATTGTTTTTATGTACTCATGAACGCTCATGAACTGCATTGCTATTCTGTTACCATCTCACCGTGAAAATTTAGGAAGTGAACTTCAAGTGAACTGTCACTGCCTTAGCATCAGTAGGTATCGATGACAATGACAGCTCACTCCACGCTCACTTCACCTAAGTTTTTATGGTGAGTTGGTTGCAAAATAAAAATGCTGTCCAACTGAATGGAATGAATTTAAATTGAAAACATATACCATATCTACGTTCTCAGAATAAATAAAGTTGAAACAAAAGCTTATTATTTTATTCATATCATTGGGGATCGTTTATTATATTCAAACAAGATAATATTTACATATTAAATAAGCTAACAGACCTAAAATAATAGTAATATGTACATGTTTATAAAAAAAAGAGGGGAAAGAATCATAGGGCAACAAAAAATGAAAAATTGAGTTAAGCCCCACAATTTATAGACTTGCAGTCACAATGTTCTCTTACTAACACTTTTGTCGAGTTAAAAGTCACCGACGTAGTACACACTCACGGCTACAAATCAAGCTATACAACTTCAAGGCATTCGTGGTGCGTGTTATCTGCCCCTCGTCATGGAAGAAGAATTTTGGCCGCAAGACGTGGTGTTCCGTCGCTTCCGCAGACAAGTACCACAGGACAGCGCTAAGTCAAGCTAGTGCAAAGTGAAGTGCTACTAACAAACCCTTATATAATAACATAAGTTTTTAATCATAAAAGTATGTATGTTTAGGTTAAGGTATTTTTCTATGGGCCTGTGTCGCCTGAAATAAATGGCATTATTATACATTTCCAGTATAAGCTGACGTCGCATTATACGGAAAGCCGATATAATGCGAGATCAGCATAAACTGAAAAGGTATAGCTTGATGTGTAGCCGTATGTACAATTAAATAAAAACTATTCTTTAATGTCAAAGTTTAAATGCTAATTACATACCTCCAGGTCTATTCTGTAAAAATCTCACCTAGAGAACATGGGTGAAGTGAGCTGCAATTCTTCTGTCGATCCCAAGCATCGCATCAGGTGTAAGACAGCTCAGATCAAGCTCACTTCACCTAAGTTATCACGGTGAGATTTTAACAGAATAACGCGACAGGTGGAATGACAGCTCACTTTAACGCTTTCAAGGAAACTGAACGAGACATAATAGAAGAATTAAATGCGTTTAGTGTCCTTGAACGCATTAAGGCTCCCGCTGAAAGGCGCGACGCGACTTCGGTAGAACAGTAGTATGAAATTTTCATAGAAGTAGTTCCACCAGTGTCGCGACGCGACTTTCTTCGGGAGCCATAACGCGTTCAAGGACGCTAAACGCACAAATACGTCATAACAATAATTCTTCTTTTGTGTAGATCTACCTTAAAAATTCGTCGCCGAGGAGCAAAGAAGTAGGAAAAAAGCTATCCCGTTCGTCGTTCAATTGTAGTGAGACTGAGAAGGCTTCCCAAAAATTTTCAGTATCAGTATTTGCACAATCTCCAATATCAGGCTAAATCTGGCCATGTAGGTACCTATGTAGGACCCTTATTAAAGCTCTTGCATACTGGGGCGATTCGTCGCGCGACGCGACGCCGCCGCATTGTTCGCCGTGAGAAATTGTTTTGTTAAAATTCGCGTCAAAAGAGCCTTTACGCTTCAACGAACAACCCATTATTACACTAGCAGCACAAAAGAGATTCCTTCCCACTATATCTTTTTACATTCCTAAAATAAAATTGGATAAAATGAATAACGTTTTTTTACTGTAGTAACACTCTAATTAAGAATCTTGATTGGTTTTTGTAAGAAAGAACCACTTTTTAATAATTAAGGAACGTTATTAGCAGACAGAATAATATAAAAGATACTACGAAAATACTTGTTCTAATAATTAACAAAAAAAAAATCGAGTAATGTTTTTCAAACAGAAAAGTTATGAATTCGGATTGATGAAAACTTTTATGATCTACTAAGTTCAGAAAAAGTTATAAATCTACCAAGTGTATAGAAAAGGAAAGTCGTTTTTCTTTCGTAAATATAAAGTAACTCTAACAATCATTTCCGTGGTTTACGCGTGAACAGGTAGCACAGACAGGGTTACTTTCTCATTTATTTATAATAATATTAGTAAGTATTTACTTTTTTTACCCGACTACGACGAAGAAAAAAGCAGGGTTATGATTTTGACCGGTTTGTATGTATGTTTTTATGTTTGTATGTATGTATATATGTTCATGTATTCCCTCCTATCTTCTAAACTCCTCATCATAATTTGACAAATGAGGTAACGTTGGAAGCGTCATGATCGTCCGTTGGTGTGACATCTTAAATTGGCTATGTGACCTCTCATTAAATTAGACAAATTAAAAATCGGGATTATGACGAAATTTAAAAAACGTGTGACTCCGGATTTTTAATTTATCTGTCTGTGATGTCTTGTTTACATCTTTTTAGTCGACTTTTTTGTCGTAGTTGAGTTTTAGTTGTATAACTTATATTTTTATCCGTATAGGTACATTTACGAGTTTCTCTTAGGATACGAGCAAAATTTCAGATATAAGCTATTATAATGCGACTATTTAGGCATTATAACGAAATCTCAAGCACCGGTACTTAAGTGGGAAGACTCGATAACACTGAAAATATGCAATGAGGTCGAGTCGACGACATTAACATTAATGAAGGTAAGATTATGGAAGGTTAAACTAATGAAGATCGTGTTAAATTGAACGATACTTTGAAACAACGATTAGATTAAGCATTCCTAATCATCATATTATGTTCCCACTGCTGGGACGCAGGCCTACTCTCTTCGAGAGGGAGTGGGTAAACAACGATTATTATGTACGATTAGGTACCCTTAAGAAATAACAGCATCGGCTTATTTTGCTGAATTAGAGGGTGCAGATTGAATGTTAGCAACGTCGCAAATAGCTGTCAAAATATTTTGGTGTTATGAATATAACTTACATATACAGCGTGTAACGAAAACCCTGTTCAATCCATGGGGTTGTTGTTAAGAATCATACTAAGAGTCTATATATTATGTGTATTTTTTTTTAAGAAAAAAAAAAAGCGGCTTTTTTTTTCACTGGGTAAATTTACCGGGTATTACATGGGGCTTTTGTTTAGCAAGGCAAAAAATTGCTAATCTATAATGATTGGGGTCATTTTCGTACTAAAAAGTTTAAGTAATTTTATTGCAGTACCTAGGCGCCCCCCTTTCGGATCGGACAGGGTCGTAGTTTCTGCCATGGGAAGAAAGCGTTTCTTCCCATAGCAGAAACTACGATCCTTAAATACTCCTTTTGCTTCGCTAACGTTCATACATGGTCATACACGCACGCCACTTAATGATGAATAAATAAAATAATTTATAATAAGTAATAATTACACATATTGAAATATACGAAATATCGCTCTGTGTTATACTAAAATACATTGAATGTGAATTGTAATCACTTGTATCGTGACACTGACTATTTAGTGTTATCTGTAAAAAAAGCGCTTGGGACCTTCCAAATGCTTTTTATTATTGCGTTTCATAAAATATATATTTTCGTGCAACACAGAGCAATAATAAAAAAAATTGTGACATTGAATAATTAATCAAAACAGCGAAATATTTGACAGTTATTTGCGACGTTGCCAACATTCAGAATGCGCAGTTTTCGTACTCACTCGGTAGGTATTCACAAAACTAACTTTAACTTACTGAAAGCTCGAGATCAAGCCTTGGATCAGTAAAGCCGTTGTCAGATCTCACATAAGCTGCCGAGATTGGATGACCAAAATAACAACCAACCAATGAGCTGAGTTTTGAGATCGGATTAAATCGAGTAGGTTTGAAGGGTTACAAAAAATGCTAGAAAACGTTCTGTTTCCTTGAATTTGGCACATATTCTTCATCGTATACACATTGGTGCTAGGGGGAGGCTTATGTCCAGCAGTGGACGTCTTTCGGCTGAAATTATGATGATGATGATGGCAAAAAACGAAAGGTGCAATGTAAGACACCGACTTCCGAAATTAAACTTATTTTTCACTTTTTTGTGTTTGTTTTTGGAAGTCGGTTGTTTTTTTTCTTTCACGTTGCGTAAGTGTCAAAAAACAACCAACGAAAACTGTTTTCTAAAAAATACCTCAACTAGTGGTATAATACTCTGCCGTCCTTTAACTAGAAAGCCGTTAACCCTCAAATTGTGTTTTTTTACTTTTTAATAGAAAGTGATAGAGTTCAAAATTCTCTATCTTTCTGTCTAAGAAACATTTTTACAACATAAATAGTTTTAGAGATATGAACATTTTGTAGGCCGTTAAGTAACATATTTTATGATGATTTCATCACTTGAAAGCGTCTAACCCACACTTCTTCGCTTAATGTACGTTAAAATACCTTAACTGCCGGATTTGACGATTATTTTCTGGTGTTTTACTTAACTACAAGTACGTTATCTGATTATTCTTGACTATAGAGACGCAAAAGGACTATAACTACTTTATAGTTAAGCATTTATATGACAGTTTCAGTCAAAACCTTAACTTATTCGCAGTTATCCGCCCTTAACGTTATTTTAGTTAAGCACTTAATTCTGTAAATTTATCACAATACTTTGCTTGTAAATAATTCTTGTCAGTTTGATGAAAATGGTGAAAAATTAAATAAATGATGCTAAGCTACAAAGCAGCTAAGCCACATTACTTAGCTAAAAGGCAGTTTGCCGACTCTCGCGCTGCGTTTACTTCGGGGGTGAGCGGGGCGCGGCCACCCCACCCACCCCGTCCAGAAACATTGAGTCCGGGTGGAAAGATTGAGTCTCAATCTCAACCCGGAGCGCCGACTGCCACGGTCCTGTAAAAATAAATAATGTGGTACCAAAATAGTAAACATTATTTCCTTTATTTTATTAATGTGAGAATATAAAAACATTTAAAAATATAAAAAATTGTAGTCCACCGGTATGGGGAACAGGGTCCAAGCTACCGGCGGCGGTGGTCAGGGCTCCAGAGAGAGGAACCTCCTAACAATACGGGCCGTGTCCAGGAGTACCGCTTTCTGAATCAGCCCCTTAACCCAGCTGCCCAACGAAAGCCTCCATAGGTGTTGGTCGAGGCTCTTGGCAATTAAGCCATTGGCTGATACGACTATCAGCACAACGATCGCGTAGTCCACATCTCACATGTCGACAACCTCGTCAGCCAAGTCAAGTTACTTGATTTGTTTATCTTTCTCGGCCTTCACGAGGTTCCCGTCATGCGAGACCGTTATGTCTATAATCAATGCGCGCCCCCCGGTTCGATCCACCAGCACTACATGGACCCGATGGTAGATTTACTAGCGCCCGTACGCTAGTAAATCTACATCGGGTCCATATAGGGCCCGGAAAAAGCGTCCGTGAAGCTCCTTACTCTGCCATACATGCCATGCTTGACACTAATGACCGCAGGGAGGCCCTGCGATCGTTAGTATCAAGCACTACAGGCTTGCGCCATTTCTCTTTCGCCAAGGAGAGCGGGGTGAGGCCCTTGTCCACCGCGACCACATCTCGATGCATCCCCGCGTCGGCTTCTAGGAAATATTCCCTGAGACTGCATGTCTCACGATTGTGGAGGGTCTTAGCGTTTAAAAAGCCTCGACCTCCACACTTTCGCGGTATATACAGTCTCATTACCGATGACCGTGGGTGATGCATTCGGTATGCAGTCAGCAGCGTACGGACCATCCTATCCAGGGCGTCAAGTTCGGTCTGAGTCCATTTGAGTATGCCGAAAAAGTACATCAAAACCGGCATGACCCAGCCGTTGAAGGCGCGCACCTTGTTTCCGCCTGATAGAAGACTATTAAATACTTTCTTCAGGCGGCCAAAGAAGTGCTCCTTCAACGATTGCTTCATGTCAGTAACATTGATGCCTAACGCTTCCGGCATACCCAAATACTTAAAGGTTTCGGAGAGGATGCGGAGAGGGCTCTAAGGTATAGGGAATCCGAGAGTTGGGTTCCCATGGATTCCACAATCTCCCCTCGCTTTACATGCATGACCGCACATTTTTCCACACCCAACTCCATCCTGGTGGCTCTACTGAAAGTTTCAGTTACTTTCGGTAGCTCCATCAGTTGTGAATTGTTGGGGGCAAAGAGTTTTAGGTCATCCATGTAGAGGAGTTGAGATATAACCTGACCACCTCTCCTCAGCCGACAGCCTAGACCTGAGTCTTCCATCAGTGTACTTAGAGGATTCAGCGCCAAGCAGAACCAAAGTGGACTCAAACTATCGCCCTGAAATATACCTCCCTCGATCCTTATCGGCTCGCTATTCCCCTGGATATTTCGACATACTGGATAGCGAAGGACTTTCCTTCATTGCCCCATACATGACATCAGGAAGGTGCGCAGAGTTCATCTACTTTATACAGCTCCAGCACCTTCATGAGCCTTGTATGTGGCACCAAGTCATAGGCCTTCTTATAATCTATCCAACATGTCGACAGATCCTTTCGGGAACTGGCTAATGGCCATATCAATGAGGAGTAGCTCCTTAGTACCGCGAGACCCGTTCCTACATCCATTTTGAGAGGCAGCCATGATGGAGTTCGTGTCGATATGTTTGTTAATTTTAACTCTCAAAATGGATTTAAGAACTTTATAGACCGTCAGTAAACATGTGATCGGCCTATAATTTTTGGGTTCCGCGGTGTTTCCAGATTTGTGGAGCAGGTGGGTAACTCCTATCGTTAAGAACTGGGGTAGCAAACCAGACTCCAATGCAGTCTGGTACTGAGCCGCCAAGCGAGCGTGCGACCTTATAAATAATTTTATCCAGAGTTATGCAGCCCGTCCGGCCCTGGAGACTTCCAGTTAGGCAACGGGCGGACTGCACTAGCTACATCTTGAGGGCAGATGGTAATAGCCCCCATTTCTGGTTTTGGATCGCAGGCTCGCTCGACTTCCCGAGTCCAATCCCCTTCAGTGTGACTGACAGGCACCGACCAGATACTGCGCCAGAAAGAGCACATGCCATCATCATCCGGCAGGCGCGTTTGAGCCACACCTTGATCCGGTTGCTCCAAAGCCCTATATACCCACATTTCATCGCTCTGGAAGGTAAGGTTCTGAGTATATCGGTCTTCTCGCCACTTATACCTACGAATACGGTTTGCCCAGGCATACACTTTCTGCTTCAGGAAGTCTATGCGCTCTGCAATACGGATTATTATAGTCCTGAGGACTGATATCAGTATAATTAAGAACGCCTGCCTCACAAAGTGCATCACTCTAGGGCAGGTGATTTTTAAAAGAATATGTCTTTAATTTCTCACATATTCCCATAAGAATGCTAAACTATAAAGAAGTTAACCACAAGCGAAATGTTTTTAGCCACCTTTAAGTCAAGTAAAGCAGTTAAGATTTTACAAAAGTTCCATATCCCATTGGCAATAATTAGCTTAAAAGCATCTAAAGTCCCGTAGCCGCTCATTAGGAAAGTTATTGAAATTTAAATCTAAGCGAATGTCATGGCTACAAAGCAGTTACGTCACTTAACAACTTTTTAGTTAAGTATTTCTGATCAAAATTTAACAAACATTATGAAGGCGAAAATTTCAAATAAATTACTTCTCTAAAGAGCCGCTACGGTATGGTTAACGGCCTTTTAGTACAGTAATAAGATGCGATGTCTAGGTTACATGCTTAACAAAATAAGAAAAAATAATTTAAAATGTAATTAGTATGAGTTTCTGGACATAAAAGATTCTTTAGGATAAATAGAAAGAAATATCAATTAATAAATCCAACAATCATTAACCAAAGTGTCATAGTTTTTAAGAAATAACGATTCCCACATTTTTTGCCTTTTTCTCGGAAACAACTTTTTGGGCTTAACGGCCTTCTAGTTAAAGGACGGCAGTACTACAAATAGTTCTTTTGATAATTTAAGTCTATTCAACAAAAATATTCCGAAGTCAATAAAATAATTTTCTTTACTTGGGAATATTCATTTATTTTCTTAGAAAATCACATTTTTGTGGTTTCGTATTTTATTCCCGTGTGGTGGAAATAGCCCAGTAATGATGTTATTACTAACAGCTAGGTAGCGCTACCTAGATAAACCTAACTAGTCCTAACTATATATCGCACCTCCGCTCAAATAGTGTCGTAAGTCAAAAAATCAAACTTTCGAGAAAAAGGTGTTTGAAATTTAACTTTCCAAAGAAACTTTCATTTAAAATTATAAGGACGCTAGTGCCATCTAGGGATAAATATTTAAACCATAAGTAAACTCTCACTATCTGAGATAAGATTTTGAAGTTTTCTGAAACGAATGGTACAATAAAAAAGGTTTTACAATTTTTTGAGTTGTGACACTATTTGAGCGGAGGTGCGATATATATTAATATTATAAATGCGAAAGTGAGTTTGTTTGTTACGCTTTCACGGTAACACGGCTGACCGGATTTTGATGAAATTTGGCACATGGTTAGACCATGACCTGGGCCCTGTCTATCAAAAGTTACAAGTCTACACGTTCACAAGTTACCTAAAATGTTTCGGCTTTAATGTTCCCACGGCACACGGGCATGAGGACATCTCTCTCTTTTGACCACATTTAAAAAAATAAAATCGAATTTCTACATTTATTGCCGTACTAAGCACGACACTTGTAAACTTGTAAGACGGAATTGAGAGTCGCCAGACACTTTTAGGATTTGCTATGATTTTCCACAAATTGTAACTTACAAATATTTTTTTTACTAAACAAAATCACGAATAAAAGTGTAAAAATATAAGTCCAACTGAACTAAATAATGACATTTGGTAATAATACAAGGCTTGTACGTTTTGATAAATATGGAATAGGATATAGGATATCGTTTTTATCCCGATATTCCTACGGGATCGCACTTACGCGGGTGAAACCGCGGGGCGCAACTAGTTAATAATAAAAATGTAGGTGAAGCTGCGAAGTGTGCTACAATATGTTACATAACATCACGCCTGTATGTCCCCATGGGATAAGCAAAGGTGTAGACTCTTTTTCGTGCCAATTTTTTGGTCAATATTTTAAATCTACATGGCGCCGGTATTTCCTAGCCGACTAATCCCTGAGAAGATGTGCCGAAACAAACTCAGAGCTCATGGCCTCTTTTAAAGTCCAAACATTATATTATTTGGATTTTTATGTGAGTCTAACAATGCAGGGTCATGTCTGGAAGGGTCTTTTGAAGAAAGAGCCATTGCAGTTTTGAGTTGACCTGTCCCTACAGACGGCGGCATGCATGCATGCATCAGTCGATTTAATGAAACTGATATACTTATACACAACCCATATTTGAATAATGATTATAATTTAATTAAACTTCAGTACTTACATAGTAAATTAAAAGTTGATCAAGTATAGAATTAAGATTTAATCTTAATGATATTTCAAAAAATGTAAACCGTTTTCTTTAACTAATTACCTAACTTTAAATTAAATGTCTGGAAGTATTTATTTAAATAGTTCTAATGATCCACTTAAACTATGCAGACTTTAAGCTATTCAGGTTTAATTTAATCCGAGTATAGTCAGAATTAACATTTAGTGCCCATACGCACATACAAGGGGCAGGTCTACGGCCATAGAAAAAAAAAAATCTTATATCTTTGTCTCCGGCTGATGCACTAGTGTCGACGGCAGCAGTTGAGTCTGCTTTTGGCAACGTGCCGCTCGCGTATCATAATGAACGCTGGCAATACCATCTTACATACCATTGGAGCCTCGTGCAAACTGGCGCGATATCGCGGGCGCGACAGGCAGCGCAACCCTTGTCGCGCCCGCGATATCGCGCCTGTTTGTGGGAGCCTTTACAGAAGGTGGGGCCCGCGTGGTGGATATGGCCCCCTCTCATAGAGAAGAGGCACAGGCCTCAGCCTATCATGTTCCTACTGCTGGGACACAGGTCTGCTTATTTTTATTTACAGAAAAATATGTTCCTATTTACATTATCATTACATTACATTATCATTTCTTTACATTCAGAGCTTTTACTTACTGAAAGTAGATAACAACAAAAAATATAATAAAAAAATAACAAAGGGTCCTAATGTAGATAATCCTTTTTCATTATCATGAAGAATGAAATATTGTAGGTAGGTGTGCCAAAAACGAAGTGCGAATGATTTTTTTTTGATAATTATTTTTTTAAAACAAACCCAGCGAAGTACACCTTGATTATATAAAAAAAACACCGACATTAATTAAGGAGCTTTGAAATGTAGGTAGGTACTTACTCTTCTCTTTCATTAAGTTCATTACTTGTTTGATGGTTTTAAATATCTGAGTAGGTAGGTATTTAATAATTTTGTCTGTAAAAAAAAAAAAAAAAATAAGATAACAATAAAATTCTCTTAGGCTTAGCACGCACTGCGATTAATCAGTTAGTGGATACATCCACATACTGATTAATCCCAGTACGTATTTGTGTGTGGTGGCAAATTTGTTTATGTTTTCTAATTTTTTAAACCAAAGCCTCAACACACGCTGCTCACCAGAAATCCATTAAGGTGGTACTTAAATAAAATCGAGTAAAAGACAGACACAGAGCGTGTTTATACGTGGTTCGGCGTTTTCAGATATTCTAAAACAGATTGCGTTGAATCGCAGTGCGTGACAACTAACTGAGCACCAACTACCTACTCTATGATACACAATAACTGTTAATGACAAGCAGAGGTGGGTGGTGGCCCCATAGACTATTATGGTGGCTCAGTAGAAATAGGTCCGCGTCCGACTTACGAGTCTAAAAGATTGGGTACAATCCTTACATGCCTACTTTGTATATGAACGTAAATGAAGCAAATGGAGGACCTTTTCTATTTGGGTATTTCAGTCACACAGTAAAGCTGAGCACTTTTATGCCCGGATCGGGCCGAAGTGCAACGCATTCATTCAAAAAGCACGCCAGCAGGCCCGCCATTAGTATGGTAGTAAGTACAATATCTACGAAAGTGATGCAGAAGGATTTTGCAATGCAATGCGGCTCGTCCAGATTTGTATCAGCAAAGGCTGAGCCACAGTATAAATAAATTACAGTAGGTAATAGGTAAAACGGGCTGGTATCCGCAACTCCACGTCAAAGCGCGTATTTGCGTACAAAAGTATTATGTCTCGGCAGTGACCTTGAAATAATTACCTACAGCCGCTCGGTAGATAAACCCGCGTCTCTGCGTAACTGCCGCGCACTCGATACTGTTGCGTACCTACTGATACATACACACTGAGATTTCGAAACGAGTCGTTTCGGCCGTTTTCTATGAAATACTGTTACTTATTTATACTGTGGCTGAGCGATGGCCGTTTTACGTGGATGCGACATAAACCCCAACTATTTCTTTTTTGTGTTTGTGTCTTATCTTTGCGTCATGTTTTACCGCAAATAAACGCAGTTTCTTAGTTTTTTTCCTAAATTCTGCTGTAGTCAAAATGACTTGCCTTACAATAACGAGATAGTTAATTGTGTTGTGTCTGTTTGTAAGTGAAAAATATCAAAACATCTGCATGTGTCTTCAACCTCTTGAAAGTTCATTAAAACTAAATTGTTATTATTTTCTTCTAATCACGATCTCGCCAAAACAAAAGTAGTTGCTCTAATTAAAAGATCTTCATGAACTCAGTTTGAACTTTAGGTAACAGTTGTTTTTGTTTTCATCAAGTTGGTTTAATACACATACATACATAAACTCACGCCTTCTGCCCATGAGGGCAGGCAGAAACTACAGAACACCATCTGCCGCGACCTTAAATACACCTTTTGCCTCGTTTGCGTTCATAGGTCTGGGTCATACACGAACGCCGCCCGGTTGCAAGTACTATCTTTCTGAAGACCAACCGTTGGTTTAATTCTTGATGTTGACGTTGGTTGAATTCTTGACGTTGACGTTGGTTGAATTCTTATTTATTTTAATAATTGGTAATTTCAGCAGTTAGATGTAGATAAATAGGTTACAAACCATTTTAATATTTTTATGTTTTATTACAGAGAGGAATTTATTTTGTTTTGTTTAAAGAAGAATTTGTTATCTGTATGATCTTGTTTTTAATGTTTATCTTAAAAAATCTTAATAAGTTAATTTTCTTTTAAATTTTTTTAGGTAACTACATAGTTTTTAATTTGTGGAAGCTTGTAAATGGCAATTGTAAGCGCTATTGTTCATAACCTGATATTAATTACACTCTAAGCTTTCTGAAGAATAAATAAATAAAATCTCGTTGATTGATAGTAATGGTTGATATATTTTGTCACATGTTAAATCTAGATATAATTTATTATTTTGATGTATTGAGATACATTATTATTGATGAGTTTAGTGTCCGGAGGTTCCTGTGACACTTCTTATTACATAGTATATCATCACGCCTCTATTGCGTCGAAGGATAAGGCAGAGATGTATTTATAGTACCATGTTTATTTTCTTTACATTCATCTTTGACATAATCATCTTACCTTCTTATCTACAATTATTTAATTTCAGCTCTTTATTTGTGGCTTTTGTGGAAATGACCATTATTTGATTTTTTACAGTAATAGCAATCACGTCATTTGGTTTTTATTAGTTATTGATTATTTGTCTTTTATATAGATTCTTTTCTACTTATTTTGTGAATCTGAGAACGTTTTAGGCTTAGTGGACTGTAGATTTTGTTGAAAATTTTGTATTTTGTTAAGTACCTGGTACTTGTTGAAATACCTACATTGTCCTCACATGCCTTACTAACACTATAATTTGAAAATATTGTATAAGCCAATTATTTTTAAAACAGTAACCGTGGAGTTTCTGGCCTGTTCTTCTCCATAGGAAACGACCAATTGGAATCTTGCACCTAGCTTCTGACGATTCATAAGTGCCCATGTAGGTTTATGTGAGATAAAATATTTTGTTTTTGATTTTGAGTACACATACATAATATCGCAATTTAGTGATAGTTCCATGTTATAGGGTTACAGCATATTGGCATACACTGGGCACAAAACCAGACACCGGGCTGTTACTGAAAAAAATCTGATGGAAAAACCCAATATCACTGCACGACCTGGGAATCGAACCCATGACCTCCTGCTCCGCAGTAACGCTCAAATCAATCGACCAACGAGGCAGCTACATGCTATTAAATAATATCGTCATAACAATAGATCACTCCTGCTCTTACGTACTGTCGATGTAAGTGTCGTAAAAGGCTTTTGAAAAGATGGTTATTGGCTAACCAGTTTTTTTGGCAACCGTGGTAATCCTTACTTATTTCTTACTGATATTATAAATGCGACAGTAACTCTGTCTGTCTGTCTGTCTGTCACGCTTTCACGCCAAAACGACTGAACCGATTTAAATGAAATTTGGTACCTACACAGATAGTCTAGAGCCTGAAAAAGGACAAAGGCTACTTTTTATTGACATACCACGCGGGCGAAGCCGCGGGCGGAAGCTAGTACTTGTATATAACTTTTTGGTTTTGGCGTGAAAGCACGACAGACAGACAGAGTTACTTTCGCGTTTATAATATTAGTAAGGATAATTATAATATTAGTAAGGATTATATTTTTTTAAATCCTCAACGGTTTAGCTTTTAGCCTGCATCTCACCTGCTAAGTGATAATCAGGCCGAAGGTGGAAGTGAGCTTCACCCGGAATCCTCTATCACAGAGGAACTAGGTAGCTATCTTAACTCTAACTCCCGGAACATAAAAATGCTGTTAACATAGTTGTTATGGCGACAGACTCAGATTAGATGGCGGTAGCTAGCCAGGTGGACTAAGAACAAGCCCTACCATCAACTAAACCGAGCAGAAAATTTTGCCCCCCTGGGAATCGAATCCGCGACCTCTGGGTCTGAGACAGGTGGTCTAACCACTAGACCACAGAGGCGGTTTAAAGTTCCTGAAAATATTGTGATCATAGTAATTGTTAGACTGTAAAATACAATTCTTTCCCCTGTAAGTTACAATAGTACAGAGATTGACGCAAAAAAAAAAAAAAACCCGCAATAAAAGCTTGTAACAGCTGCTGAAACGTAAACCGATTTATTTACCATTGTAAAAAAAAAACCGGCATTTATTTCCTCGACACTTTTATAAAAGCGAAAATCCTTTTGCTTTCCGTGTATGGAATGAGTGCAGACCCACACTTCTGTGGTTTTGACAATTCAAACATTCCATCGGTGTACCAAGTTTTATATTCACTAGTTTATATCGATTTTCACTCTCTTGAAAGTTAATTATATTGCTTGCAAGTGTGAAAACTGTTTTGCATACTATTGGGGCTTATCGTAGGTTAACGCTACGATTGCCGCGGTGGGTTCGTGGATGGGTGACCATCCATTACATTTCGGGACCCCTCCGAGTCTCGGAAAGCACGTTAAACCGTTGGTCTCGTCTGTCATTTGTAGATCTTTGACAGTCGTTACGGGTCAAGCACAAAAGTTTGACGACCAGTATAACCAAGGGGTATCGCGTACCCAGTAACTGGGTTGTGGAGGACGGATAGGCAGTGGTTCCATTGTAAAATACTGGGACCACGGGTAATAGACGGTATTTAGCTGCATCCGGTTAGACTGGAAGCCGACCCCAAAATAGTTGGGAAAAAGCTAGGCAGTTTGAAGTATGAATACTTACTGTATTAGAATTTGGTTATGTATAGGCTACAAGCAAACAAGACAGACATGTGTATTATTAATTTGCCGAATCTCCGGATGTGTCGTTAATAAATTGGCACTAATTTGTTACACGTGCCGTTTTTTGTTTAATGTCAAAAAACTTTGTGAATAATCAAGGGCTATCTTATCGAAGAAGCCCGGAGTCTGGATTTGTGTCCGGTAGATGGAAATAGGCTCGTCCTCTATTACATGGGACTTAAAAATAACTGCACATTGCTCGCAGAACAGATGGCCGATGGGGCCGAAAGGTTCTGGAGTGGTGACCTCGTACAGGAAGACGTAGCGGTGGAAGGCCTCCGCACACGGTGAACCGATGACCTGGTGATGGCCGCGGGAATCCGCTGGATACGAGAAGCACAGAACCGGTCGAAGTGGTGGTGCTATGTCCAGCACTGGACGTCTTTCGCTGCTGAAATGATGATGATGATGATGAAACATAACTGGGGAAATGTGGGTGTACTATAGGTTCATCTCTGCCCAGCCCTACGGGGGAGTACAGCCGTGATGTCATGTATCTAAAGGAATTAACGAACTAACACCCTTATTTAATTTAGGAACTTGGTTAATTCAAAGTTATGATGAACGGTGGCTGTGACAAACGAGTACACTCGCGGTGTGAACAGTCAGCGATCAACTACACCCCATTGCAAAAAAACGGGCGGTTTTGATTTTTTTACGTTATTGGTAATCATTTAGTTGGAAAGAGGTTTTAATAGCCAAACTATGTTACTGGCACTTAATAAAGAGTCTGGGTATGAAAAAAAAATCATTCCAAATTCGAAACTTTTGTTTAAAACAATAATAATCCCTTTTTCAGTTTGTGACTTTTACTAACTTTTTGTTTTGCGGGTTTGCGGTTAAAAGGTTATCCTGGCAACTAAAACTAACTTCTCGTTATTTTATGTAGAATAATTTATGTTTGTCGCATAATCCAGCCTTATTGTGACATAAAACAGATATCTTTGCGTCGATTGTAATGGCAGAAAAAGCAATAAGAGCTAGTAAAATTGTAGCGCTGCTGGAAGAGGGGTGTAGCCAAAAAACAATATTCTTATTGATAACTAGCGACCCGCCCCGGCTTCGCACGGGTGCAATGCTGATACTAAATACACTACAGAAAAACTGTGAACGTTGTATATAAAAACATAGCGGCCCGCTCTGGCTTCGCACGGGTATAAAATATATAGCCTATGTGATTAAAATCGATTCAGTAGTTTTGATTTATTCATTACTGCCCGTGGCCCGCACGCGTTAAATTTGGAGTAAAACAATCCCCCTTTCCCTATACCATGAAGATTTCCTGCTATCTTTGGAATATCTAAATTCATACACTACATTTTTACTTATTTACTTTTTACATTTTTAACTATTTATTTTATTTTTACAACATATTACAGAATGTCTTTATAAACAACGTTCACAGCTTTCTTGTCATTAGACAATACAAACATGTTTTCTCTGGAGGTCACTCTTGAAAGAGCGACATACAGTTGTCCATGTGAAAAACAGTCAACGCTCAAATCTAAGCCTGCAACGTTGAAGGTTTGACCCTGCGATTTATTAATGGTCATTGCAAAAGATGTCTTTACCGGAAACTGTAAACGTTTAAATTGGAAGGGTAAATCCGATGGTATCAGAGGGATTCGGGGAATCAATACATCTTCTCCGGTACCACATCCTGTGAGTATTGTGCACTCTATTATGAAAGTTTTCAATGATTTTACCAGCAAACGCGTGCCATTGCAAAGTTTAGGTGGATTCAGGTTTCTTAATAAAATAACAGGACAACCTACTTTCAACACCATTTTGTGAGGAGGGAGTCCAGACGGCGGCCGGCCGGTACCGCCGCAAACGCTACGTCCCGCAATTTTTAAATCTGTAATATCTTCGAAAATATTCACTTAAATCATACGGTGTAAAGGGCCATATAGATCTATATTAAATGAACAATGTATTCAAGGTATTTAATTGGTTAAGGATTAAAGCTGTATTGGTTAAAATCGCTTCGAAAATTAGCCATTATTTGTCGTAAAAAGTAAATGACAAAAAATAGTTATTGTGGGTTATCCATAAGAGATAGACATATACCATCACGGACTTTTCTGTAGACCTTTTCAATGTGTACAATACTTAGTACATTATTTTGATAAAACTCGTAGGTTTCAGCCTGCGTTTGCAATGTAAGCGGAAAAAATGTAATTATTTACGACATCACATTAGAAACCTCAAAAATAACAGTACTTCTCCACTATTTAATGGATGTTATTATACATATAAACCTTCCTCTTGAATCACTCTATCTATTAAAAAAAACCGCATCAAAATCCGTTGCGTAGTTTCAAAGATTTAAGCATACAAAGGGACATAGGGACAGAGAAAGCGACTTTGTTTTATACTATGTAGTGATAAGAAATTACTAGTCATTTATGCTAATGACATAGTAAAACTATTAATATTATCCATAGAAAAGCCAATGTCTGTTAAGGTGCCCGTTTTTTTTTGCAAAGGGGTGTATTTAATATATTATGTATCTCTTTTATTTACCCCTACAATCTTTTGTACGTTTCTTGAGCGAGAAAATCGATGATAGCTAGTCGCTTCCTCGTCGGACAGGTGCCTTATTATTTGCAGAGCTTTCAATCACTTACCTTTTTTGTTATTTTTTCTTTGAGTAGGTACTTAAATACCTAAAGGTAAAGGTAATTAAATATCAAAACTCACATTAAAACTTTATTTATAAAAGGATATGTACAAACTTCACTTTATGAGCATAACTAATGGCGAATGCTTGAACAGCGTACTTTAGAAGTTATATACCTATTATGTATTAGACAAGTTTTATTTGCATGTACAAGAGAAACGCATATATATATATTTTACTTATAGCGATATTATATTTTAATTATATAAGTACTATGGTATTTTTGACTAGAATACATCGTAATTTAATTTGAATATTTTTTATTTCACATTTGATTTTGACTGCATTTTGTAGTTTAGGGCCATAATATACAAATGCTCAATATTTTGTATAAAATGTTCGTTAAATTTGAACACATTTAATACGTTATATAAAGACATACTTAATATTTTTAATTAACTTTTAGGTATAATACAAGTACAAGTGAAACCATGGACTGCCATTAGCACACTAGGAAAGTATATTTGTAATAAAATTAACAATTCATATTAGGTATACAAAAAAAAACTCAAACAGCTACTGGTGCAAAACAAAAGGTTTATAAATACATAGTTTTACTTAGGCGTACTTTTAATAACTTAAATGCATTACGCAGCGTATATTAACTTATTTAGAAACATAAAAAATGTTTGTGTTTTACAAATTTTTGGTTTAACATCAGTCTAAAATTAAATTACAATAAAATAAATGATACGGCACGATCTCGTTTAATATTAGCGCCCTCTCTTGTTACGCGACGGAACTAAGTGGTGACAAGGTGTCCTATTGTAAAGTGGCGCCCAGCGTGGGACACGTTGCCCCACATGGGCGCCATTAATGAGCTACACAATACAACTTTTACTTAAAAACTTCTAAACAATAACAATTGCATTATGCAAACTTATTCAAAATGGACAATAATCTACGCTCAAATAAAGAAATAGGTGGTTACAACTCTTTGAAATGTTTTAATATTGTGATTATTTTGTGTTTTAGTTTCGACCGTTAGTATGATTAACTTTTGAATAGTAAAACAAAAATGTCTCAATTCCTATATAAAATGGAAGAATTATTTTCATATTATACTATTTAAGTTTGTTATTTAGTCTGTAAGCTTTCTTTAAAATAAAATAAAATATTTCCAAAGTTTAAATATATTTCTGGTATCGAAATACTACCATTACTTAGTTGCAATTAATTTTACAGTAAGTTATACGTGATACATAAGTTATACGTGACGTGAACTACTGTCGATAAACGAACAATAACTATGATTTTGATGAACAGGTTATGATCAGTCATAACTTAATAGGTAATGTAGAGAGGGATATTGAGAGGGTTTTTTTTGTATTCTTAATAACACCTGGTTTCTAGAACCAAAATCAATACATTTAGGTAACAAGTTGTCAAGCGTTCGTGAACTGCTTTGTTTGGTTGACTGATCAATAGCAAATGTGATCACTTGACTTCTGTTTAATTTTGACCCCTCTATATGTTTCCATAAACTGGGTGTAAAACCGTATCTAATAATTATCAGTCAAACGTCAAACTCCATAGGTACATAAAATAATAGTAAGATTAATCTTTTGTGCATTCGTTGAAAACCCGTGTATTCTTTTTTAGAATAGAAAATGATTGTAAGTACTTAATGTGTTTAAAAAAAAATCAAAGTCAATTTGTTTATTTCAATTAGAGTAATAAAATACACTATTTAATGTAAAAAATTTAAAGAAAAAAAAAAAGAGTTGAATCTAATTGCTTCGTATTGAGCAGAATGGGCAAAAAGCTTGTAATTACTCTTTAAAATCTATTCCAAAAGTAGTGTGTATTTGTATGTATAAAGAAGTGTAAAACCAATAATACATGTGAGGTTCGTTAATCCTTGGATTTAGGTATGTGTGAAGAAACAAATATTGATGTTTCGTGCCAAATGCCTAGTCTTTAGGATTTTGTCGACGATTTTGTTTTAGTATGTAACTGACGATTGGTAACAATCCGATAATACAAAAGAAGCAGTATTTATACCGATACGAAAGAACCTACACAATTGACGTGATAAATTAGAGGTCAAACAATAACGTGACAATTTGGACTCGTTCCTAACCCATAGGCCGGTGAAGCGGAAAGATAAAGAGAATTGGACGAGTGTGGGAAACTTTTGCTCAGCATTGGGACAAATAGGTTCATATCAAAAGTAAACGTTGAAGAAAAGTTCAAAGTTTAAAAAGAAATTAAACACCTATACAGCCTGTACTCTTTAAAGAAAGTATTTGTCTGACTGTATCTGAACAAAATTGCGTAGTATAGTGTAGTAGAAGGTTTTCGAGGTTTATTATGATTGCTAAAGCATAATGATTTAATGTCTTGTTGAGCTTTTTATGGGTGTTTATAATTTTATTATCTTCGAAATTCAGATGTACCCAATAGGCACAGTAGCACACTTGAGCTGTAAAGTAAGCTAGACAATTGAATACCCTTTAAGAACAAGTGTTTACTAACAAAAAGCTTTTACAATACTAATATTTATATTGACTTAAAATTATAGACACTCCTGTACAGTCAATCGAACATCAGTGGTAACACTTACACTATGAAAATCACCCTTACGACATATGGGCGCTGTCAATGTCAAATTGTTACCTGATGTGCACTTGACTGTACTAGTAAAAGGTACTTACTAACTAAGGCGCTATATCAACGGGCGAGAAAATCGCGGCGATTGTCTCGCCGAACCATCAAATTCAATAGAAACTCTATAAATTCAACTCCACACGGCGCTATCATAGCGGCGATAATTTGAAAGCACAACGTGACTATCGCCGCGATTCTCTTGCCTGTGGTGATGGCGCTTTAAATAGTGCAAGTGGGAGCAAGACTAGAACCGGTTTTAAATATATTGTCGGTAAATCTTATCTACTCCTTAATGACGCCCCCCACTACCGTATTTACGTACACAGAAATGCGGATTTCTATGGGTAATACAGTAGTGGGGCGCATCATTTCAGAGCGGACGAGCTATACACGTAACACCGTTGTACTTAGGTAAAGATAGGGAAATTAATTGTTAAGAGAAAATAGGGTCTTTCATTTCTCCAAACAAAAATTCATAATTCAGGGTTCGGCTCTCGTCTGTTTCCTCCTCCAATATTGGACCTATTTGAAAGATATTTTATAAATTGAATAAGAATAAGAAGGATATTTACTGTGCCCCTATGTTTTTCTTTTTTCATTTTTAGTTGTCAAATTTGTACAATAGGCCTCTGATGACACCGGTCTAAACAGGCAATTTTTTGAGGCAATTTTGAGCATTTTCTGTACTACAGATAATGTATCATCAAAACGGAAAACATAGGGGCATAGAATTAGTTGATATTTATTTTACTGTAAAAAATCATTGCTCTAAGGTCATAAACTAGAAAGAAAACAGGCGAGAGCGTTTGTTTGGCGAGGGGACCGACCCTATTTCCTCTTAAGCAACTTAAATTATCCGTATTTTCAAATCAACACTTCTTGAAAGTTGTATGAAATGGCTGTAAAACGGAAAATTGTCGTAGGACGTCAATTTGCTTAACGATTTATTTCCGTGACGTGACTGTATAGTACTTTATAAAGTATAAAATTATATTTTGTTTTTTTACAACAACAGCATTAGATTATATGTTGTGTATTTACAATTGAACATACGTATTTCACATGAAACAGTTATATTATAAGCACTAAAATGTATAACAACAACAATTTTGTAAAGCTTAAATAGTATTTTGTTTTTATTTGAACTTATATGCTAAAGTGGAGCTGTAACACGCGACAGCGCAACGCGACTCAAGTAGAAAAATTTCTATGAAAACTTCATGGAAATTGTTCTCACAGAATCGCTTCGCATCATCACGTCGAGACTGTCTGCGGGCGCCTTAAAACTAAATTAGAAAAAATACCTAATTATTTGCTGCAGCAAATCAGTCGGAATGACAACTTAATTTATACATAGAAAGCTTAAATAATAAAAACCTTGAATTTTCTATAAATACGATAAAGAGCAGTATTGCAAAAGCCCAATAGAATTTCAAGTTTAAACATAACTTATGAAGTTTTGTGCTAACTACCTATATGTATGTATTCTGTCTAAGGCCTATTTGCACCACAAACCACTAAAGGCAATATCATACTGGTGATTTGCGAGCGTGTTTCTATTGAGGCGTTTGTTTTACGAGCTCGTTGAGTGAGCGTAGGGAGCACGCCACGTGTGCGCAAGGAGAGCGATTGATCTGAGTGCACAGGAGTAACCGAGAAAAGTGAGTGTACAATATTGTGTAAACGCGCGAGACGATCACGTCGCATGGTCCCGGCTAGATCGCGGCTTTGCACCCGCTGAGAGCACGTTCACAAATCGCTTCCCTGGAAACACGCTGGCAAATCGTCAGTATGATAACGCTCTTAATTCATTCAGCGCTAAACAAATTAAAAACTGACTGCCTCGTTGGTCGAGTGGTGGCAAGCTCTACTGCTGAGCATGAGGACCTGGGTTCGATTCGCAGGTCGGGCAGTGTTATTGGGTGTATTCCATATGGAATTTTCTCAGTAGCAGTCCGGAGTCTGAATTTTTGACTGGTTGATGACAACAGGGTCTCCCCTGGCGAAATATGGATGTACATACTATAGGTACACCTCTGCATAACCCTTCGGGAAATACAGGCGTGATGTTATGTTATGTTAAAACATAGTTCTATATCTGCCAATCGTTTGATGATCATTTGAATGATATGCATTTAGTGATTTTTAGTGCAAGTGGGCTATATTATTATAAAATTCGTTAATTATGTATCATGGCCGTATCCTAACACTTGCATTTACAGGAAATGCTGCAAAACATTGGCCTGTTTCTCTTGTACAAATCTTCCTCAGGGTATCGATGACTTCGCCCTGAAACGTAAAAACGAAAAACGATAAATGTAAGTACCTAGATAAATATCATTAAAAAATTACGTAATTTGTGGGTGACCACTGAAAATCAGCGCTGTGCTGTGGGTGCCTCATAGCACAGCCTCATGCCCTATTGTCACAGTCACGACGGGCAGCTGCCGACTATTTCTTTTGTGTGCTCGTGATTATAGATGTGTTTTATTTTAATTTTTCTTATTGCCCAGTTTATACGGTGGCAGTGACAGGACTCAGTCACTCAGAATATCGGTTTCAGTCGGTTTCGGTGCATGCCAGTTTCAGAGGCTCAATGAGGTATTAGACATTTTAATTAAAAAGTCTAGTCTACAGTTCGAAAAACATCTAAACAAAGAAAAAACACAAGTAAAATGTTATTACGATATTTTATGACAAATTCTGTTATTTCATTAGCTTGTATCACTTTGCCGAACATCGATCATCTTCATGAACCTAATAGCGTCATTATATACGGTGGAGGGTGAGTTATTTAGCAACTTTATTATATTATCCAGAATATTATATCACTAGTTTCCATAATAATATCCACAAAATTAAACAAAACTGCGAATGAAATAAAGACAGCTTATTTATTATAGAATCTACATCGACTAAATCTGACTTGATACTTCGCACCACTCTAAATAATCACGTTGTCTAGCCACTATTTTAGTTTCTGTAAATATCTTACGATGTTTATTAAACAGAATATTTTCGTGTTACTTACGTGTTTTGTCCATCGGATTGTGAGCCGGTTGGTGGCGGCCATCGGTGTAAGTGCGCCCGCCACATCATCTGCCCGAACGTCATCCGAAATTGTCTCGACATGGAGCAGTATAGCACGAAGTTGATTGCTCCATTTAGCAGCGCTAACGCATCCATCAGTTCTCCAAATAGATCGTAGCAGCGTTTGAAGAAGCATCTTCCCAATAACCCACTCAGCAATCCTAATATTCCTTGGGGTAGTTCTGTTACGAGAAAGAGAAGTAGCACTGCTACTAACATCTTGGTCGTTCTATTTGTTCTCCTGTCTGCTTTGTACTGTCTTTTTACTGCTTTATTATTTGTTGGACATTTGTTATACACCCTGATTTTCTTCTGATGCTGGTTCGCGCTGTATACTTCTCGGATCAGCCATAAGCTGATAACTGTGAGTATGCAGCAAGGCAGCAATTTGATGACGACGGCATGCACCCAGAAGTTGATCTGGTATAACTGACCCTCCTCGTCAGAATCTACGTGGTAGAGTATCATGGGCCCTGACGGTTCTAGGACTACTGCCGTGTGGATGTCAAATACCTGTGGGTCAAAACAAATGAAGGTATGACTTAAAATAAGGAACAATAATAGTGTAGGTGTTGTTACCTGTATTGGAAAATGGCTTAAATCTATCTATAGATGACATGTTGCGTCCTCTTCATGATAAGATTCAAGCAGACTAACTTTGATTCTTCGATAATTTATTTGTTATTTCTCGGGGAACCATAGCAATAAAGGCTCAATAGTAAAATTCTTGGAAACTGGCTTTGTATCAAATTATAATTATAAGAAGTATGACTGTGGGTGTGTATTCTTCAGCAGAAATTTAATTTTAGAGCGTAGTCTCTCCACAATGATACGAAGTTGATTTAAAAATAGCAACAAAACCCAATAAAATCGATATATTATTATCACAAGTCATTCTATATAGCCTATTCCTTCTTCCAATGATTAATAATATTTTATCTGTCTAGTAAAAAGAAAAACAAATCTGGTTTCTCTGTTCGATTTAGAAACTTCAGGTCTGGTTTCCGAATTTCAGATTTGATGATTGAGAAATTGGATATTGTAGTTACTGTAGGTAGTAATTGCTGATTGCAAGTCCTTTACAGTTCAAGCAGTACGGTTATGGAATGCCTTGCCCGTGTCGATAAGGCGTGCTCAAACTTTGTCCACTTTTAAAATTCTGGTAAAAAAACACTTCCTCTCTCCTTAAACATCGTTATTAAATATAGCTCTTTCCTCCTGTTTCATGTTTATTATTGTATTGTTTATATATATATATATATATTTATATATATTTATATAGATAAGTATATGTTTTATGTATATGTGTATTTATTGTATATGTAAATGGTACACCACTGACTACCTGCAGTATTATCTCTCCTTCGCGCTTTAATCCATCCAAAGGTTGTCTGTAAAAGATCGCTTTTAGCGATAAGACCGCCCATTGTGTCACCCTATGTTAAATTTTCTACATTTGTATCTGTATTTTTATGGTGTACATAATAAAGAGTATTCTATTCTATTCTATTCTATTCTATTGTTTTTTCATTATTTATTTTGCTTTCAAGTCGACGAATAAAACAAACGCCTATTTAACGACGATTTTAGACGTGATTTTGCGCTTATTTAGGTATGCCCTGAATCTTCCATCAAGGATATAAATGAAATTCCAGCTTGCAAAATTAATCTAAACAACAAATAACCTACCATGTGTCGTGATCTTGTGAAATGTGCTACAATACAGGAAAAGGTTTTATCTCTTATGCTCTCCGTCGCATACATTCTGCGAGCTGCTCGCAAACTTTCACCACTCAGTACATACACTCGCACCATCTCGTAAAACTCGCGGTTACTGAAGTCCGACATCGTGACCGATAGGTACAAGCACGACACGTGCGGCGCGGCGCTTGCGCGGGAAAGCGATTAGACGCGACGTCACACAACAGCGCGTGCGATGAGCGAACTGTCGACCACAGCGCCCGGCGCCGCCCTGCCGCCCGGGAGGGGGTTGCACCCCCGTGCAACACCGCCGCCTGTGCGCCGGCCGCCGCACGCGCCCATTGATATTATTACGAATAGTTTGTGTCCATATTTTGCTGATTTTAAGTAGGATAAAAAAACAAAAAAAAGTATTGAATAAATAATGGAAATGTGTTCTATTACTGATATTGAACCACCAAAAAAAATTTGCGCACTGGTCAAAAACTTTTCCTGTATAACGTACGAAGACATGAATAAATCTCATTTGCAAACGTCCGGACTTGTAATAAATATTTGTACTTAGATTTATATCTACACTGTAATTCTGCACGAACATGCATTTCAGAAATCTAATAAGTACAAGGAAAGCACTTTTAAAATGTTTGTAAAAAATTTCATCCGGGTACCAGTCGCCGGACACGAAGCGAACATAATTACAATTATAAAATCAAGAAAATAGGCCACTGTAGAAGCAGGACCAAGTGAAAAGTGGTGGTCGCCGGTCGCTGTCACCGCTCGAACGCGACCACTCTCTATCGCCAAGTGTGTGCACGAAGCCACAGACCAAAGCTTTGTGGCCCGGAACCGGCCACTCGAGTGCCAGCCAAGTATGCGACCGGTTGAAGTTGCAGCTTACGGCGGCGGCGGCACGGCGGCAACTAGTCATCGAGCAGTGGTGGCCAGTAAACCCCCCCTGATAATGATAATGGCCATCGCACTTTTACTTTATTTTGTTATCTGCTGTATAATGTGTGCCTTTGAGTCTGTGCTAAATAAATGTATTTTCTTTCTTTCTAAACGCATAGTATGCTGTGGTACTTTCCCGAACATATATAATATATCTACATACCTATACATAGTATTCGATTTTGCCGCCCGGCGGTGCCGGTCTCGAAAGTGTGTAGCCACCCATAAAACGGGATGAAAATGTTCAAACTTTGCACCCGTCTCAAACACACATCGCGACTAGGTAGATATTTGTGTATTCAAAGCTATCTGACGCCATTCGCAGTTACAAAAAGCGTGTTCATAAAAATAAATACCTACACTTGAATGTTAAATCGAAAAGTTAACGTAATAAAAGCCACTCGTGCGTTCCACGCCGTATATACATTGTCAAATCATGAAACAATAAAACTGAAAACCGTTTTTTTAACTGTATATATATTGTTTTTCTGACTGTACAGTGACATGTGCAAATTATTGTGTCGGCACGTGTCTCGTGCCTCTGTAATATTGCAATAAAATTCGCAATATATCTTGCATTGCGTATCGCAATCAATCGGGTCATGTCGAACGATATGTTAATGTGAAAATGCAGAAGAAATGAAGCCTTATTCGCAAATATTACTGACGGACAAGACAAGGGTTATTTCTTTTATCTATCTAGTAGAAAATTATTTCCTAATAGGTTACTCCATTCGCATTTTGTAAGATAGAGAAAACTCGGATCAGCTGCTCTTGTGTAATTAGTAGTGACCGACCGAAGCTTCGTTTTCGTTTTCGGCTGAATTCGGCCAAAAAATCATGATTTGGCCATATTTTCGTTTTCGGCCCTTAACCAAACCGAAACTTCGGCCAAGCCAAAAATCAGAAGTTCGTGAATTATCGCGCGTCGTTCGGCTTACTTAGCTCGGCAATATGAGGTCAATCAATTCAACAAAAATACACGATTTTTTTATCCTGTAATAGAATTATCGTGTTTTTTTCTTTTAAAGCGTAGGTATATTTGCTCTTCTCTGACTAGGTGTACAAAAAACAAACAAGACTTCAGTGAACAGCGGAAATATTAATATTTTTTAATGTCTCAATCATTTTGATTTTCGGGCGAAAATAAGACTACCTAAATAAGACTACTAAGCCGAAGCTTTTTTTTTTGTTTTCGGCTAAAAATCCATTTTAGTTCGGACGCTATTGAATAGTAGGTACCTACAGTAATTTAATATATCTAACTACTATTTATTATTTTATACAAGTGAAATAAGTAGATGTAGTCATTCCCATTCGTTCTACGGTTTAGGAACGCTAAATTTTCCTAATTTAAACTGATTTCTGTAGATAAGACAGTCTTGTATATAAACGTGGGTAAACAATTCTGAGAGCAAAACGTTTTAGCCACTGTTTAGCATAACTTTTAAAGGTATGAATAAAAACTTAGCTGCTTATCTTGAACCTAGATTATATAATATTCTACGTTTTTTCCCGCATAAAAGGAAATTATTTAACCATTTGGAAGGTTTTTCATGAAATCTTTCCATGGAACGCACAGACTCCATTGGCTTTTCTCAATGCTAAACGGACTGCTTTTGGTCCATAAAGGGGTTAGTCCGCTCCATATATCATCCTCAAATAGTATTGTAAAGGATGAAAGTCGCTACATTTTTGATATTCCACCGTTATTTTCATATGTAATGGTCTGGCTAACTTATGGGTTGCGGATGAAAGTCAAGAGGATGAATTGTGACGGATGAATGTCGTTTCGCTAATCCTCCTCCTCGACCGAGAATTTGAAAATGTATGGCCATGTGGGTAGTTGTAGATTTATGAGTTCAAGGATGCATTTTACAAGTACGAAGTTGCCGACTCGAATTTGGCATTATAGCTGTACCTACCAAAGATCTTTTGGGCGCGTGGCCAAAATCGGAACTAGCGCCGCCATCTTGGTTTTTCAATACATTTCATAAAACAAATGCACTAAATGTTTACCAGCAGCGCCGCCCTGTCAACTTCATTGGAACGCCAAAAGATTCTTGTCAGTGTATCTACGTATGTGACTTTTCTTACTTCATATAGGAATTTCACTTTCTACAGGGAGGTGGCTACTGAGATGATGACTAGTAGAGAAGTAGGTACCTATGTTAGAAAAAGACAAGTTGCATTAAAAGACATTGGTCATTATAATGGTCGAATGGTATTACACACAATGGAGCAAAATGGCACTAATTCTCGTTACCGAAACGGTTCCCAATAGTCCGAAAATTATGCTTGCAAATGGCTGTACGAGTATATGTTACTAAAGAGCCGGGTGTTTCCCACGAATTCAAAATTGTCGATCATAAATTCGTAGAACACGGAATTTTGTTCACTCGAAAACTAATTTCTAATTTTAAACGGTGTGGTTTCAACTGTTTTGCGCTACCTAATGACACCTGGCCGAAAGGTTCTGGAGTGGCGACCACGTACCAGCAGACGTAACGTTGGAAGGCCCCCACAAGGTGGACCGATAACCTGGTGAAGGCTGCGGGAATGCGCTAGATGCGAGAAGCACAAAACCGGTCGAAGTAGCGGTGCTTGGGGGAGGCCTATGTCCAGCAGTGCACGTCTTTCGGCTGAAATGATGGTGATGATGATGAATGAGACCTGAGTCCTACTGAAAACTTTTTCAAAGGGTGGCAATCTATATAGAGTCAGCCTAGAATTTGGCTACGAGCTTGACACCTTGAGTAGCGTCCATCAGCTCCTGTAGCGTGCAGACAGCAGGACACACTGGACATTATGATATTGACTGCCCCATGTTTATGGGACAGCACCACATTTATACTCCAGGGCGGAGTCATCTGTGAATCTCCACCTGAGCAGGTTTTCTTTGCTTCGGCCTGAGTTTGGGGTCTATATAAAGACTTCCAGGTAAGCCAAGGCAACTCATGTCCAGGTGGGAGATATTCAACAGGTGGAACGGCTTTAGCTTTTCCTTTAGCTACCGAAAACTAATTAATTCATGAAAGCGCAAACATTGTGGCGCTTTCAAAGCGCGATCTCAGTCGCACTGCACTCGCGATACTATTTATTCTACAAATTGAAATTCACTAGGAAAATATTGTTTAGTAGATAAGTAAGAGTTTACTTGATAATAGTCAGAATTTTCAGTAGTCGCCTGGCATCTGGATTTGTGCCCGGCTGATGGCAATAGGCTCGCCCCCTATTACACGGGACTTATACATTACTGGCGAAGTGTGGGTATTACTATAGGCTTACATCTGCCTAACTCTCCGGGGATTACAGTTGTGATCATGTACTATTACTAATAGTACTGTTTGTACGCAATGCCTGCCCCGGCGGCGGCGGCGAAAACAACCATAATGTAATAATCAATAGCGTTATGTGTATGTTTCTTATTTACTAGATAACGTTATTTGTACTCTTCTTACTTTTCCAGCAAAAAAAGCCTCCTATATTGACGCCAGCGTGTTTGACTCGACATAATATAACTCGGTTTACGCGGTTGACTTTCACCCGCGACAGACGGTGAACAACTCATTCTAATATAATTCTTGAATAGGAAACCTTATTTATATACCTATTATATAAAAATACAGGCCGCAACTTCTTTACAAACCTCCTTTTGGAAGTCAAGAGTGGAAAAACCAGTTTGGTAAATCCATTTCAGAGTTGCACCCTGAAACGATTTTCCAAACTGATTTTTGCAGTGCGACTCCTTACTCAAATTGTTTTTGAGTAAATAGATAATTGCTTCATGTTTTGTAATAAATTACAAGCATTAGTGTCATCGCGTTTCTCTTTCTTTTCTATGCAGACAGACAGTAACCGCGTTTAAGCTCTTGTCAGCGTCTTAACACAGGCTTATATAGGAACTAGGATATATATTTACCTCTTAACTACACATCGAGCAATAACTCCTTTTTAAGAAGTCCCCGACTCGCGGTTGTCTACTCAGAGCACTCTCTTTTAGAATCGCTTCTAGTAGTAAACAGGCCTATATATTTAAATGTTAGTAGGTACCTATTGTAATTTATTTCTCTGCATCTACTCTGACTTTTTTGGCACGTTACCAAATTTTCAAAGTTTGCCAGTCTTACTAAAAAGTTTGGTACTTAATGCGTTAACTTAATGGTGTTCTACACGACTAAGTACCTTCAACGTGGAACAAGATTAGGCATATCGTGTTGTGGGATTCTACAGAACGCCTTGACGAGTAATGAAGTTACTTATGTTGTTTACAACTTAACATGTATAACCTAATAAGAATTTCTTTTGTAGCCGTGTGTACAGCCTCCCCACATTCGCGAAACCTCGTTATTTATTACTGTCAGTTCATGGAAGCATGTACTTTAGTGGATTTTCAAACTTACTTGGAAATTCGCACATTATTGGGACATCCTTCTTCGAGATAAATAGAAATAGCAGTGCAGGTCGAATACAAGCTAGCGCCCAGACGGCAATGTTTGTATGAAAATCCATAACTGTCGAGTTTAGCGGCCAAATAAATTATTATGAAAACGAATAATTATTTTTCGTGTTATTTAAAAGCAGCCTAATAAGTATCGGACCACGCGTAATGAAGGGTTCCGTAGTTGGGATGAATGTATCCCAAGAACAAACTTATCATTGTAGTTGGAAAAAAAAGTTCTCCCGGAATGTATTACGAGTATCATAGCATAGCCATAGCCAATAAAGTCACTTTTCGTGTATGTGTTTATGTTCATAGTTCTTCTCTAGAATTGATTCTGGAAGGTTTATGCGTATAATACATTAATATGTAAAGCAGGGGCGGGTCGCCATCATTCCATTTTTATTATATAGAAGACTACTATATAATAAAAATGAAATGATGGTTCGTTGGTAAGCGCATAACTTCAGAATGGCTAGACGGATTTGGATTTTTTTTGTTTTAATATGTTCCTAATAGTCCGAACCACGTTCTTAACGAAATTTTTTTTTAAAGTGGCCGTGTTTAATAGAAAATTCGGGTAAACTGAAAGTGCATTTTCCATGGGAATTTTTTTATGAATTATTGAAAGTACAGGACAACTTCTGTCGGGTCACCTAGTTAGATAAAAAAATTAAAGTAATAAAAACTAAAACCCAACTACGACTAAAAAGGTATAAACAAGATACCACAGACAGACAAATTAAAAATCCGGAGTCACACGAGTTATAGGTGTAGGTAGATCGAACAGATTACGTGTGACTCCGGATTTTTAGGAGACGCATTAAGACGCTTCCAACGAAACCTCATTTGTCAAATTGTGATGAGTGGTGTAGAAGATAGGAGGGAACAGATGAACATACTTACATACATACGGGTCAAAATCATAACCCTCCTTTTTTCTTCGCCGTAGTCGGGTAAAAATAGATAAGAATCTTACCATATACGTAGGTATGCAAAGTATAGGCGGTAATATAAAACTGCTGAGTATTGCAGTGCTACATCGCCTCTCTGTGCACAGGATGTGGTTTTTATCCGAGTATCTGAAACAACATAATTATATTGTATTTATTTTAAGTAAATAACTTAAACTTAGTACCTAAAGATTTGAAGAAGAAAGCTTTGTACTGAATGCCTTTAATTAATTTTTGTTCGCTATGTTTTATATTACTGACAATTTAGTGAAAGATCAGTGGGTTTTAATTTTCATCAAACATTTGCCGTCATTATTATCTATAGATTTTTTATTTCTATTTGTGCGTACAACCAATTAGGACTACCATCAAATGAAAATTTTTGGGTTTATTTATGGATTACCAACGATATTATACATCGTAACAGCAAATCAATTTTCGCTCTCCCTTAAGACTAGTGTTGCCAGGTCCGATTTGTTTTAAATCGGGGCGGAAGGTAAGACGGGATTTAGAGTTGTAGATCGGGACAATAAATAAAAAAAACAAGGTTTTTTAGGGTTCCGTACCTCAAAAGGAAAAAGTGGAACTGTATCGTGTGACATGTCAAATGAAAGGGCTTGTTGCAAGGACATCAAATACATTTTTTTAATAATTTTAAAATATATTCTTTTAAAGATATTTAAGAAAAGGTATCTCCGAAACTACTGAGCCAAACATTTTGAAAAAAATACCTAAAATAGTTCCATGCCTACTTATAGATTACAAGAAAACCTATATGAAGTCTACGGTCTCAAAAAAACATGGTATATCTCTTACCTATTGTGCGTACAAACTTACATTTGCAGTTGGATCGTATATGTTCGAACATGTTTTTCAACTACAATGTTAAATTTGTTCTTAGGATAAATTCATCCCAACTACGGGACCCTTCATTGTGCGTGGTTCGATAAAACGAGGCCGGTTTAAAAAAAAATGAAGGTTAAATTTAATGTGTTTCGCGACAAATACAAAAATATTACTAGTAAATCTGAATTTAAAAAAAAACTTACGAGGCAATGGTTTAGACATTTGTGTAATCAATTCAGATTGTAATTGATAATGTATTACGATCAGGTGCAAATTGAGACGCGTCCCCAGACCCCTGAATATCGGGACATCCTGTGCAAATCGGAACACATTTTTTTTTTTTTTATGTGTGGGAAGTCATCCAATGACTTCTCCCGCTCTGGGCGGAGCGAAAGGGCGTGTCAGACAACGCTACTTAAGACTAGGCCAAATATTTTTTGATATTTAGATAGTTCATGACCTAAAGAGGTGCCATAAAGAATATGTTTTTTTTTTAAAGCGCGTTTCGCGGATATTCTGGAACATCACAATTATCTTTTACAATAATAAAAACTTGTTTAATATACATTATCTTTGTAATGCACACTCAAACTTACAAGTAAGTTAAAACATCTTACACATTGTCGAATACACATGCTCTTGATTAAAATTACAATATAAGTAGGTACTTATGTGTTTAGTTTATACAATACGCATTGTATGTATGACGCATTTTCATCAAAGAAACATGATTTTCATTGTTTCTTGTGGGAGAGGGATGTAGCTTCGTAGATTATAATGTTGTCTTTGTCTGTAGCACTGGAACGGAGGAAATAACATTTCTCTGTGCGTAAAGTGCGTCTTGTTCAAAGTGTTGAAATAATAATTTTCGATGTGCGGGCTACGTTGAAATGAAAATAGCTTGTGAAACATTTTGAAGTTTCGATTAGCTTTTATTAAACTTTCGACCTTCAAAGTTATTTAATATTTACTGTAAGGGGAGAGTTAAACTCTTGCAGTGAATTGATCTCTTATGAGAATTCCTTTAAATGTTCGACAAAGTGCTATTTGGCTACAAATTCTATCTTTTATGTCAAAGTCAAAATCAAATAATTTATTTCAAATAGGCACATAAAAGGCACTTTTGAACGTCAATGAAAAACAAAGAAATAGAATTGATTCTAGTTGCCCATTCCAAAAGGTAGCTTTCGTATGGAGAAGAATGGGCAAGAAACTCCACCGTTACTCTTTTCAAAAATGTTTACAATATTTTGTATACATGAATTATATAATTATATGTGAAGACCATGCACCCACAATAAGATTACTGTCCCACAAAAGGCAAAAAAATTTATAAATGGAGCAATGACAAATATGTTTATATCTATACTTCTAATGTAATAAAGCTGAAGAGTTTGATTATTTGAGCGCGCTAATTTCTTAAACTACCAGTCGGAAATAAAAAAACAAAAAAAAAATACAGTCCAATTCTTGAGGAACGTTATAATTATATAAAGCCGAGAAAACATAAAAAAGTCAGAAAGAACTCTAAGCAAAAACAAAGTATTCATATTCACTTAAGTAACAGCGCGGGCGGACGATGCGATGCGACGCTGTGGGTTATTTTAGTATATTATGATTTCTTTCGAATTCCACGCGAACGAAGTCCCAGGCAAAAGCTAGTAGTTCAATAAAAGATAGTACGTAGTACCCAAAGGCCAATGGAGAGGGCTATGCTTGGAGTTTCCCTTCGTGATCGAATCAGAAATGAAGAGATCCGCAGGAGAACCAAGGTAACCGATATAGCCCGAAGAATTGCCAAACTTAAGTGGCAGTGGGCAGGACACATTGCTCGCAGAACAGATGGCCGATGGGACCGAAAGGTTCTAGTGTGGCGACCGCTTACCGGAAGACGTAGCGTTGGAAACCCCCCACAAGGTGGAACGATGATCTGGTAAAGGCCGCGGGAATTCGCTGGATGCGAAAAGCACAGAACCGGTCGAAGTGGCGGTGCTTGGGGGAGGCCTATATCCAGCAGTGGACGTCTTTCGGCTGAAATGATGATGATAATGAGGTAATACTGTTAACGCTCGGTGGAACGTGATATAACTCGAATACTTATTTAGAATCTTTTCGTTTTTACATTATTATATTATCATGACATGCATTTGTCAGCTCGAGGGGCCGACTATCTGAACTTCTCTTCTGTTCTTTATTTGTATCAACTTTTATCTTATAATTTTATGCAATAGTTGGGGTTATTCCGTTTATCTACCCCAAATGATCCACCCTAACGTGAATACGCGCAACTTTATGTCCGAGAATCCACCCTAGGCCTAGTTGGATAAACGGAATTTATAAGCTTAGGGTGGATTCTCGGACATACGTTTACGATACCTTAGGATGAATTATTTGGGGTGGATAGACGGAATAACCCAATAGTTATAATAATAACTAAAATAGGTTTTTAACTAAATAAGTTAAGATCTTTACAGTGCCTATTATATTTCAAACTTTAATAATACTTTGACCCCCTACAATTATCGCCATCTTTTCGCAGTCCTATGAGCAGTTTGTCCTATTATCAAAACGTCCTAATTTAGGTAATTCTACTTAAAATCAATTTAGTCAAAGCAAATTAATCTTTCATTTTCCGTGCGGCGCATATCTTATAATCCTTTATCAGAAATTCCGATACAGCAGCTAAGTACGAATCTTTGAATGAAGAAAATGCTTCCTTATTCAAAGGATTTGCAGAAAACTTTTTCAGATTTTAAATTATCCCAGATACAACTGGAGCAAAAACCGTTCCCACAAGTTTGCGTGATAAACGAAATAACTCTTGAAAATATTCAAATAGTTTCTCTATTTATATAATTTATTTTGCTCACAGATTGAGAACTTTTCTCACATCTGCGCTATAGTGTGGCGTTAACATTTTTACTTTATTTACTTACAATTTACAAGTTTTCTGGTTCAGCGGGAAATGTCTAAGCGTGGTTTGATTATATTATTCTTGAAATATGCTTACATCCGTCTTCTGAATTGAGAATTTGAAGTTAAGAACTTGCCAAACTTTACTTGTATCATTGTTTGTATCACTGTCTGTCATGTTAAAGCCAGGTGTCTATATTACCATTTCGTAGGCAAGTAACAAACCTACGAGTATATCGTATTCATGCAATAATTTCCGGACAGGATGCTTTAGACGCGACTGAAGGCTCTAAATCATATAAGCTTTGCGTGAGCTCCTTCGGGCATTTCTAGCACCTTCGGCCTAGTGGGTAGCACCGGATATCACGTGGTTATATCGGACTCGGTATATCCGATATAACCCAACAATACGGAATGTTTAATGATGCGCTATTTTTATTTCATAGACCTCAAAAGTTAACATCTACATGGGTTTATTTAGCGCATAAAAAAAAACAATAAAATTTCGTAACAGTTCACTACATACAGCGTCCTTACTTGTAGTAGGTAAAGAAAGAAAGAAAGAAAGAAAATACGTTTATTTGCGGCAAACATGAAGTAATGTTCTAATGGATCAAATTCCCCACGTAATAATAAATAATAAATATTGATGGTGTATGAATGTTGTCAATAATTTTGTCGATACTGTAACTATTATTGCAATAATTCTTTATTCATCAGACAATACGTACATACAGGATTTTTAAGTAATACTTTACATAAATAAATTCCAAAGGCTAAGTACCTTTGGAATTTATTGGATGTGGCTGGGGAAGAAATTCTGACAATTATATCTATTATGAATTTTGACAATGAAACAAATAGGTAACTGAGTTAATAAATACACTTTCAGGGATTATAGACCTTTGGAAATACGGTTAAACCCTACGCTACGTGGGAAATTTGCAGATGTATATAGGGTATGCTTGGAATACATTATTTTTTCATTGATTGTACCTAAACATATCTATACAAAAAAAAAAAATATGACCAAAGATTAATTAGATTAAACTTAATAAAAACAGTTTTAGGAGATAGCGAAGTAGGTTGGTGTCTAATATTTTATCAGATTTTTTTTTTAATTGGTTCGAATCGAAATAAAATTTACGTAGGTTTCTTTTAAATTTAGTTCACTTGATAACACATACGAGTATTTTAATTGTTTAGCACCCCTCAGGATAAAATCAAATACATTTTTTTACCGACTTCAAAAAAGGAGGAGGTACTATGTTCGGGATGATTGTTTTTTTTTTTTTTTTTTTTTTTTTTTTTTTATGTATGTTCACCGATTACTCCGCCGTTTGTGAACCGATTTAAAAAATTCTTTTTTTGTTCAAAAGCTTATACTTCTGAGGTGGTCCCATTGTCACCAAGTCAGGATCTGATGATGGGATCCTAGAGAAATCGAGGGGAACTTTCAAAAATCGTAAGGGCAACTAGTGCATTCCTTAATTTATTCATTAAGTATTTTACAGCACTACAATTTTATGAAGGCCTGGAGTCGATCTGATGATGGAGCCGAAAGACAGTCAAGGGAACTCCTCAATGGTTTACAGCAGATACCTCGTGTTTGGGCTTGATTAATTTGTATTGATAAAAACTTTACACTTTGATGGGTTCTGACTGTCGTTAGGGGTCTGATGATGAAGACGAAAGACAGTCGAGGGAACTCCTCAGTGGTTTACAGCAGATATCTTGTGTTTGGGCTTGATTAATTTGTATTGATAAGAACCTTACACTTGGATGGGTTGTGACTGTCGTTAAGGGTCTGATGATGAAGACGAAGGACGATTAACGGAACTCCTCAACGGTTCACAGTAATTACCTTGTGTTTGGACTTAATTCATTTATATTGATAAGAACTTTGCAACCATATAGGTTGTAAGTGACATTACAAATCTGATTATGGTCACCTTATAATATGATGATGAGGGGAACTATACAGTGTAAGCAAATGTATAGTGTTCACCCTTATATTCTTGAGAAGGCACGGGAGTCTCATTAGCCAGCCGGTTTCGTATAACATCTAAACGATACTTGCGCTGTTCAGACGACTCGCCACTTAATCGTTTTTGAATAAGATTGAGTCGGCAGATCTTATCATTTATCATTTGGCGACTCCTGTGACAAATGAGAATGCATGTAATTTCTCATCTGAGATAACCTAGCATGACAAGCTATCGGTGATTCTTTGGAACCGGACATAGCACTCCGTTTGCGATTCTTAGATAGGCGTTCTTATTCAGCAGTATTAGTCGCTTTAATTCTGTTTTTCTTCATGCGGGTGGCTCCTTTAGTTGGTCTACCCATGATTACAAAAATCAAATTACACAAAAAATTTAAAAATAATAAAACTTTTTAAAAAAAATTGACCGACTTCAAAAAAAACAAAACAAAAAAGGACTACTGTACTAAAAACCAAAAGACAAAAAGTACTTCTTTAATAATAAGAGAAAAATTAAAAAATTAAAAAATAACTTTAATTTCGGAAGTCGGTGGCCAAAAACTAAAATTAAAAGCAAAGACACCGACTTCCGAAATAAAAGTTATTTTTTAATTTTTTAATTTTTCTCTTATTATTAAAGAAGTACTTTTTGTCTTTTGGTTTTTAGTACAGTAGTCCTTTTTTGTTTTGTTTTTTTTGAAGTCGGTCAATTTTTTTTAAAAAGTTTTATCGAAAAAAAAAAAAAATGTAATATTCCGTACTCTCTTTTGTTTTAAGCGTCATTTCATTATGGGCCCAGAGTTAACTTCACTTTTTAGCCGACTTCAAAAAAGGCGGAGGTTTCTTTTTTAAATAAATGTTCATCGATACGTTTGTCAGTCGTCGAACGACTTTGAATTTTTTTTTTATTACTAATTGTTAAACTGAATAATTTTTTGGCTCTCCAACATAATTATTTTTATAATCATTAAAAAATTTACGAAAGTATTACGGTGCAAAATATCTGAGAAGTTTTAATGCGTAGACTAAATAAAATTGCCGACCGCTTCGAACCTCCATATTTTCCAGAAGTCGGCTTAGAAAATAAAATCTGTTTACCAACTTTGCGTGTAAATTCGAATTATTACGCTCCGTTACTGAGAAGGAAACTCTTGAAGTTATTTAACACACAGGGTAACTTAGTAACTTGACTTTTTGAGCAATCTATACTATTAATAAAGCTGAAGAGTTCGTTTCTTTGTTTTAACGCGCTAATCAGTTCGTAGTTCAGTTATTAAGCAAAGTTTCATAATCTAATTTGAAGTATTTTTTTAATAACAGCGGTTTATAGTTCAGTTTAGAGGGAACTTTGGAACTTTATTCTAAAGAGAAAATGTTACGTAATCCTGTTTTCACCAAATATGGGACCTAGCAGCAATCCTCAGCTTTAACATATATTTATTTCAAAATGAATGCTGCAGTATTTTCGTCGTGTTCCACGAGCGCCTCAAAGAGATGTCAGCACAATTGACGGGGTCCGGTAGGACCGATGCCTGCCAGGGTTGCGGGAAAGTCCGAAAGGGATACCGGGACCTTGGCAACAGGCAACTGAAGGAACACGGGTGGGTTTTAGTCAGTAAAAGTCTAACACGCCCTTCCGCTCCGCCCAGAGCGAGAGAAGTTATTCGATGATTTCCCAAGTTAAAAAAAAAAAAAGTACTTTCTACATAACGGAGGATCATGCTAAGCAATTTGAGGTAGGGTACGGCCTTAACATCAAACTACGACCCTTACGAGCCGAACAAAAAGTTAGAAACAACGCTAAGCGAATGTGAAGTAACGGGGCACCGCTATAGGATGTCGCATTTGTTGTTCTGTATATTATACTAGCTGTTACCCGCGGCTTCGTCTGCAATCCAGGATAAAAAGTAACCTATGTCCTTTTATATGTCAAGTTCTACCCCTGTGCGAAATTTTATCCAAATCCGTTCAGCCGTTTCAGCGTGAAAGCGTAACAAACAAATAAACAAACTCACTTTCGCATTTATAATATTAGTTAGGATTATTCTACTATGCGTGTAAATACATTACCGGGTAAATAAATACATCTGTTTCGATGTCACGAAAAATAAGTAATCGTGTTGTCCAAGATACGTTTGGAGTTTAGCTAGAGCAACAATATAATTCAGTCAAGACACTTCGTAACTAAAGCTTGGCAGTACAGAAGCATACCTCAATTCCCTTTACATAAACATAAAGTTGAGCAAACCTTCAACATGATCTATAACCCCAGGAGACGTGATTGATTACCAAACAAACAGACAAACAGACCTTACGGTTAATCCCAGGCTTCGTTGCGTCTATGATACGAAACATTGCTTGGGATATCCCGGAAAATGTACCCCGGTAAAGATGACAGACTTCACGAAATCATGACCTTTTTTGTGATGTTTGATTTCAAATTTAGGAAAAGAGAAGATGGTTTTGTGAAGGAGCTTGTATGAGAAAGAAGTACATACTTATGGTCTGTCCAAAAAGTATCCGATAAAAGTGTAAACAAACTATGTTCAGGTTTTCGTGCCTAGGTCCGACAAAACTCTTGTTGTGTAGATGATTGGTCCCTATCTGCAGCATCCGCGGGGAAATTTCTTAGCGTGTACAAGCGGCCTTAATACGATTACCTCAAAATAAACAAACGTACTTCTTTGTTTGATCTACTACCTTTACGCCTCAACGGTTCAATCGGTCCTTGTGGATTTCGGTACACGAGATATTTGTACAAATGAAAGTAACATAATCCACTTTTTATCTCACTGTGAGACCACGGATGTGGGCAAAACTACTGTTTTTATAGTTCATTCTAGTTAAAAAAAAGAAGATAAAAAATTGTCTATTTATCTCCAAAGATTACGTTTTGCTTTGTGTCTAGCTTATACAAATACATTTTTTATATAACATCTGTATTTTTACTCTATGTTCATAAAATGAATAAATGAATATGAATTTGAATTTGACAGGTCCTGAGTTGCTTTTGATAGAGAGAAGTGGAATGAGAGTTGGGAGGTCTTTGCTCTATTGAGGAAAAATGCAGTGGTACAATAATATTACCCATACTAATCATATAAATGCGAAAGTAACTGTCTGTGTATCTGAACAGATTTAGACTTTTGGCACACGGATAGAGCATGGCAAAAGCTCAGACCAATAAAAAACCAAGACAGAGCGCTGTCAACAGTGACGTGAGGCCGGTTTCATAAACAAATGTGCACTTAATGTGGTGTAGTTTGATTGTAGTGTCATTGTAAATAGTTGTAAATGTGTGTGTGTCAGCGTATATGCACAGAGAGGTGGTGTAGTTTTAGCAAGCTTCACTGTATTGTTCGCAGCGCTTTGTCTTGGATTTTTATTTGGTCTGAGGGCTAAAGATAGTGGTGATATAAATGAAGGTAGGTAGGTACTTACTTGATAGCGACATATCTCCACACAGCGAGTGACAATGTGAGACATATCGATGCCGTGTGAAAAATCTGCGCGAAGTGCATGTGAAATAACAGGTAAGCTGCCCACTTATACGGCATCTCGCGTTGTCCCGGTAATATCTGGTAAAAGAAAAGACAAGAATAGCCATTATTTACGTTCACTAGTAGCAGAGATTATTTGGGACAAAATTCATCCATGCTTAGAATCAAAGACCTGTATGCTGGCTGTCATAGTCAGTACAGGCCATATTCTGGAAAAAAAACTCACCGATTTTTGGTGAAGTGAGCTGTCACACTTCACCAAAAATCGGTGAGATTTTTTTCCGCCTGATGCTGGGGATTGACACTATTGACGGCTCACTTTACCTAAGTTTTCACGGTTCGATGTTTACAGAATAGATACGTATAGAATACTTAACGTTCTTCTAGTACCTAGTAATCTTAATTTATTTACATTCAAACTACGTACATAATTTTTTAATAGTAACTTAACCTACATTTTGTGGTCGCACAGGACCAGTGCGGGACACGTGTAGTATCCACCCATACGATGATAATGTATGCTCTATAACGCCCTTGGGTCGTAATCTTATGAGACCCAATTGACATTTGAAGATCGTAATATTCAAGCTTAGAAATATCATTCTTACTTCAACTGTTGATATTTTTATTTTAACAACTAGAGTTCATAAAATAAAAAATCAGCCAGTTACGATCAAAGCCTATATTCTTATTATATTTACCATGCCTCTATATGAGAAAATTTTGTTTGTAAATACTAGCTATTTTTTACTTACTTACTTAAACCATATTCATATTCATATTTTATTTGCATTCCATAATGTAGATAAGGTATAACAATGGCTTCAAGCTAAAAGTACAATTACGGACCCTGTAGGGCACAGCAAAAAGTATAAAATTACAAACCAATAACGGAACTTAATAGAGAACTGAACTTACAACTTTATCTGAAACTTTTTGAAAGGCCTACACTGTCCTCCCATAACTATTAACACTGTAATTCGAAATTATTGTAAAAGCCAATTATCTTTTAAAAGAGTAACCATGGAGTTTCTTGCCGGCTCTTCTCCATAGGAAACGACCAATTGGAACCGTGCACCTAGCTTCTGACGTTTCATAAGTGCCCATGTAGGCTTATGTGAAATAAAATATTTTGATTTTGATTTTGATTTTGAATAGGGTACATATTATGGATCAGGTCAAAGTATGAAAGTACGTAATTTATAAAGGATTTGGATACAGAATGGATTCCGACAAACGTAGTCAGCCATGAGGACCATCACCCGCCTTTTATACTTCAATTTGTTTTACACGCTTTCGCTACGCTTGCAGTGAAGGGGTTGGCAGTAATATTTATTATTTGTTGTCTTTTTCTCATGTTAATCTTTTCCCCGAATTGGGTAGGAACATTTATTTTGGGCACTATCATAGGACGACCGGCTTTTGCATATAAAATAGCCACTTGTGCGTACGACGGCATTATCTCATCCAAATATGTAAGTATATTAATTTAAAAGTTAAAAAAAAATACGTACCTATTTCGCCTAAATCGAGACGATGCGATGCGATGTATTGGTATTATTTTGTACAGGGAACAAAACTTTTTCATCAAAGTACGTAACATGACATTAAAATGGTATTTTAAAAAGATCCTCTGAATTTACTTTCATTTCTTTGGTCCTTTGGTTAGGTGCTCCTAAATTTAATAACACCTTAATATTAGGTAAGTGAGTGATAAATGGCGAATTATTCCATTTCATGCCACCTGTTTCGTGTTTAATAAGGAAAACGAAATGACTTTGACAATGTCTCTAAAGTTAATATTTTGCAGACTTCGCTGTCGTAAGAATGTTTCTTTGCAGTTAGAACTTGCAACAGGTCGGTAGGTACGTACTTACTCAACTGTAGGTACCTACATAAATGTTGTTAAACTACGGAAACTTTGTAGAATTAAGTATTGATTTTCATGTCTGAGATGAAGATTAAAATGTTTTCTATCAGACCCACACCAGAGTGAAACGATTCCCTTTTTTTATATTAAACCTATCCTAACAAATATTACAAATGCGAAAGTGAGTTTGTTTGTTTGTTATGCTATCAGGCTATCACGCTAAAACGGCTGAATGGATTTGGATGAAATTTGGCACATGGGTGGACCATGACCTGCAAAAGAACATAGGATACCTTTTATCACGATACTCCGACGGAATCGAGACTTATGCGGGTGAAACTGCGGGGCGCAGCTAGTAGACAATAAATATATAACACAACTAACTATTTACATTAGGTACTAAATTAAAATATACTCTTTTGCCATCATGTCAACGCCGGCTGTCACTGAAAACCAGCGCTGGGGCTCTGTCTTACATAGGGTCGCAGCATTAAGCTGAGCGACGGCCATTTTGCGTGAATGTGACGCATATTTTCCTCCAATTTGTTATTTTTCGTGTATTTGTCCTTTCTTAGCGTCATGTTTGCCGCAAATAAACGTATTTTTTTTCTTTTCTTTACCTTTCTTGCGCCATCCCTTCCTCCTGGCTCGGCGTTCTGTGCTGACGCTGCCGACGCAGCTGCGGAAAACCTCAAGCGGCGAAAGTATAATAGCCTTATAGGTAACTATATTTTCGACCCGTTTGGGGTTGAAACCCTAGGACCGTGGGGTCTGAGTATTATGTAGTAATTTCTAAGATAGACAAAATAAATTATATTGTGCCAAACCATTTTATTTTTAGTACATTTTTGTCAACTTCCTCTATGAGACTCTGCGTGGGTTGCCGGTTGTGACAAAATAGCAACCTGTCTCACTAGATTTTTGATACGTAACTTCATACAGGGTGTAAGTGTAACCAGACCACAAAGCCGTACATCAAGCTAATTAAAATGTTTATGTAGGTACGTACCTAATTAATTACAAACTTGATTTTGTTAAAGTTAAAAAAATTAAAAATACTTTCCAAACTTCTTCTTTTTTGTGGTTAGTGGCTAACCTGGAAATATTTCAGAAAATAATATCTTTTAGTTTCGTTGCGCGATAAAAAGCTACATAAAGGGTCTTACAAACTGGCGTAAATGGTCGCGCGACGAGACTTTTAACAAAACAATTTCTGAGAAACTTCATGGCACAACAATACCAGCGGCGTCACGTCGCGCGATATGTCGCGCAGGATGTAAGAACCTTTAATCTACTTAAAAGTCAATTTTTGTCGATAGAATACATTTTGAATTTTACGGACACATCAGTGACAAATCTCTTTAAAAAAAAAGTACTTATTTAGGTAAGTACTAGCTATCTTCTGAAATGCTTCTAATCAACATGTTACAAAATGCTTTGAACGTTACTAAGTGCTGTTTACTATCGTAAAATAACATGCGCCTCGTTAAAACATCGTTAACCACGTGTCTATTATCATTTTAACAATCACTAAACCACAGTATAAATAAGTAAAAGTACTTATTATGTCTTCATGGAAAACGACCGAAACGACGTGCTTCGAAATATCACTGCATATCAGGTACGCAAGTCTCGAGTGGACGGCAGTTTTGCACGGAAGCAGAAGGTTTATCTACCGAGCGACCGTAGATTATTATTTCAAGGTCAGTGCCAAGACATAATACTGCTACTTTATTATACTGTACCAAAAGAAAACAAATGTCTGCCAATAAATGAAAGAAAGAAAAATAGGTTTATTTGTCACAGAAACACGTGCATACAAAAAGATAACTAATCAGCAATCAATCTGCCTACCCTTTTCCCAACTATGTTGGGGTCGGCTCCAGTCTAACCGGATGCAGCTGAATACCAGTATTTTACTTGGAGCGACTGCCTATCTGACCTCCACAACCCAGTAACTGGGTAATACGATACCCCTTGGTAAGACTGGTTGTCAGACTTTCGGGATAACTAATCAGCAATATTAAACAAAATAGATCTAAATACAAATATGAGATCACGAGTTTACAGATAAGTAATCGGCATTTGCACGTCATGACTGTGACAAGAAGGCTTCCACTCAGCATGATGTTGCGCTAAGGGGACCCACAGCACAGCGCTGATTTTCAGTGGTCACCCGAAAAAGACGTACGGAAATCAAGTCAGGTTCAACGATTTGTACAAAATAAATAGGTAATAAATAAAATAAAATAAACAGTACTTAGAATATAATATAACTGCAATATAATATAAATGCATTATTTGGTCTGGATATAGGTACACACGGCAAAAACATTAACATAACGGCCGACATTAAGTACATACTACAAACAAAAATCGACAGCTGCAAGTATCAGAAAGATACGCTTATATTTAAGGGTCCGGTTCTAATTATGAAACTGAAAAACTTTCTCTATGGTACAAACATCGTAATCACAAAAATATATCAACTGTCCCATACAAAACTTTCACCAACCTACTCGACCCAAATGTATGAGACGGCTGATTATTTTTATATTCAAGCTGAATATTGTGCACTAATAGCAATTTTAAATGGACATTATCTGGAATATCAGATTCATGTATCGAAAGCACCCCGAGCCTACTGACAAAAATTCAGCAATGACGAATAAACTTAAACTCAATGAAAATAGGTACCTACCAATGTAGTTATCAAAAGTGTATTTTTCTTACATGATCTTGGTGCATAGGTAGATGGTACAAAAATCACTAGTTTTAGGTTTGGCATCCATGACACACTTTATGGGCGGATTTTACCAATTAAACTAAACGCAACCAGGACATGTCATCTAAACCACGTTCAAGACCTGTCAGTGTCATCATTGTTATGGAATATTGACACTGATAGCTCTTGAACTCAGTTTAGATGTGCTGATCGCGTTCAGTTTCATTGGTAAAATTGGCACTTAGTAAGATATTTTTTGTTTTTCTTGTATTAATTCTTATGAATGCAGGAAAAACAAAAAACATCGAATGTTAAAATCAACTAATGTTCTTAATAATTGGTTACAATCTAGCCTAATGGATCTAACGGTGAAGGAAGACATCGTTAGGATATCTGGGAAATATTTCTCGACGGCATGTGAAGCCAAGTCAGAGGCCCGAAGGCTGCATAACAACTCTGACACCAGGTCAGTCACTTACCACATGAAAAATAGAGAAAGATGTAGCCTATATGTAGGTAGATATAGCATCAAAGCGTGCATACCGGGGATTAGTGTTTGCATTCGATATCAGTCTGATAGCAGCTATTATCCGTTATTATGCACGTTATTTTTATCATTATCGATATGATACAACTGTGCCTCGTTGTTAAGGTCAGGTGTTTGATAAGCTTTACATTATGCTTTCAAATGCACTTCAATACATTCTCCTAGTATCCACACACATGTTATAAATTAAAGTCGCTTTTTACGTCTTTCTGTCTGACCGCGTTGTTCTTCTAAACTATGCAAAAGGATTACGATGCGGAATGTTTGATTGATTTTTGATTTGATTGATGTTTGATTTATTAATATTAACTACAAAATAATAAAGAAATATTTTAGTTTTATCAAGTGAAGTCGTAAAAACCGTGCGAAGCAAGGGCGGTCGTTAAACTATATTTTAATACTAGCTGCGCCCCGCGGTGTTACCCGCGTAAGTGTAGATTTTTCGCCCCCGTAAACCCTTTAATACAATTTTCATCGAAATCATCAGAGCCGTTTTCGAGAACGTGATTACAAATAATTTTAGGTATATATATAATATTATACATACTTATACAAATATTGCCCATACATAACCTACACAACTCTAACACTACAATATTGCTTATACATAATTATATTAATATTGTATTGTATTAATTATGTAAAATACTGGTATTCACCTGCATCCGGTTAGACTGGAAGCCGACCCCAACATGGTTGGGAAAAGGCTAGGCAGATGATGATACAAATATTGCCCATTTCATAGGATATCAGTACCGAGATTTTTTTTTATACTTCTCCGTAGCCTGCAACGATAACGTTTATAAGAATTTTATGTTTAAGTTCATCAACGATACTTACATGTCTCTTGCAATATAAAATCAGACTAATTACTCATTAGTACTGAAATCAAACCCCGCATTTTCCAGAATACAATGTTGTTTTTCAGGAAAGTGGTCAAGATCGCATTAGGTACTGGTTTAATTACTGGATGGCGTGTGTTTTTTTATCTTTCAAAATACGTAGTAGCTTTAAATGATAAAAAAACACAAGCAACACACCATGTAATTGTACATGTCATATCTGCATTTAGATGGAATTAAACATTTATTCCGTTTTCAATTCTTGGATTATTCGATAATGCTGATATTTTTTCAAAAGAAATTAGGTACGAAATTTTCCCTCTCATTTATATTCGAGGAAAAAATCGTACTAAGTATCTGCTATTTTGTTAAAAGATCTTCTTCGTCTTGTTATTTTAATTTCCCACGTTTAAGATAAAGGAAAAGTTAAAATGATTACTCAAAGTCGTTTAAAGAAAAACATTTCTTTTTCGGGTTTCCTATCATTGAAATATACATACATTAAACACCATTCATTACGCAAATAATGTTACTGCAAATGTATTTGGGATTCCATTAAACCGGTTATATGTTATTCGGTAATCGCGATACTAAATTATCATGGCGAACATGAGATAAAATGTTCCGAACAATTTCGATACATCGATACGGCTTGGGTCGTATGTACTAACCCTTGGAACCACAGATTCAAAGACAATGGAGCAAGCAACAAGCATAATAATTTTGCAATCACAAAAAATGCGTGTCTGTAAAGGTCACGTTATGAGAAATTAGAATATTTCTTTTTTTGTTTTGTTGTCAAAACACATCCGAATACATTTGAAATCGTGTCATGCCGTGATCTGATAAGTAGTACGCACCTGCAAACAGAATGAAAACACTAATTTGGCTCGACCAGTGCGTCCGGCAGCCTTGTGGTAAACTACTTGTAGCTGTTCAAGGATTTAATGCTTTCGGCGCCTGAATGACATTGACACAGGGCGTTGTTGGTAAAAAAGTTATGAGATTGTCACATATGTTTTACAGACAAAACAAGAAAGCAGCGTTAGTTCCGATTTCGATAAGTATTGGCCATTAGCATTGTAAGTATTGATGTCAGCTGTCATCGTTAACTCACTCACACGTAAGCATTTCATTTCCTTAATACTCCATGTTCGTAAACGTATCAGAACCGCACATAACACGATGTTATGAAGTGACGTGATATGGTTCACACTTAGCGGAAGTTCAGCTAAGGGTATCTCTAGGAAATGGCTTTTGTTTAGACTCCTCCGTTCATGTGCACTGAAGAGCTTTACTGAGTGGGTTGTACTCTAGGGTACCTACCTCTGAAGCGTAGACACTTAATTAGTGTAAGATAGCCGTATCTGTTACACGTATACCAAATAGATATAATTATAAGACGTACACTCCAACTATTTTCTTAATGTCCCTCGGGAATACGGGATAAAAACGTGTGCTAATTTCCATGTCCATCAATTATTAGATTTATCATGAATAATAATTTGAATTCAGAACTAAGTACTTCATTGTTGTTTTGTTTTGATTTCCGGGTGAATTATACAGTGTGTCCGGACATGGACTAGCGATATTCTAAATACTTAAATATTAACTATTTTTAAGTGCAATTTTAAACATGAGTTTTTTTTTTTTTTGCGATTTCCTGTTTAGTTTTCCGGCAATTGCCTTGCAAAAAGCACAAAGCTTGCGCATTCGCTATATTCAAACAACAATAACACTTAAAGAAAAAAAAAAAAAAAACTGACGTCTGAGGAAACACGAAGTTTGCCATAAAAGACGTAGTTGATTGAGGCTCTATTTGGTTAAAATCTTTGTAAGTGTATGTATCGTAAATTGGAAAGTCTGTTTGTCTTGCTGTCAATGATTACACTTAAAACTGGAAAACCACATAACTGACGAGATAAGTGATTTTAGCGACCCCAACATACTTCGGAACAGGCCAAGCTTAAGATGATTGCCAATAGTAGGTAAATATAAATCAATAGGAATCCCCATAAGTACATTTGACGATAGTAATGCATCTGACAGCTAATTAGAAGCTAACCTTATTACCACAAAACCGTGTTTATCAGTTGTTTATACTAAACACCTTTTAGACACGACATTTCTGTATGGAGTTTGACATAAAACTGACATTAGACACGCGTTGAACTAGTGTCTAAGTTTTTGTGGTAAGGACACCTATCAATTACACAGTAGCTAATTTAGTGTGATTTCCGTGTCTGGGGTCTACTCTCTAAGTCCTTCAACGAAGATTTGGGCCCGTGCGAAAGTAGTTGATCCGTCAAAACAAGTGTAAAATTAAATTTTTCAGACGGGCATTAACACATCGGGAGTAAGGACGACTGTCAATTCGTGTTGTTAGTCATTCTTAGTTCGGATCCCGAACTAATCTTATGCCGTAAGTGATACGGAGTTGGATCGTAACTTCGACCGAAACTACGGACTTTGTGCTTTAGGAGTAAAACCCTCTGCAACCCCTTTCAATAAAAGCGGATATTTCCGGGATTTTAATAGATGGGCCACATTTAACAGGACTTAAGCATAACTTACTTTTCAGTGAAGATTGTTCGGTGTTAACCCTTTGCGGGTATACGGTTGGGAATGGTTGTACGTTGTTTTATAGAATACATTTTTATAGAATTTCGTTTCACATAATTTTTTTCTTATATTAGCATTTCATAGAATAACCAATTCGCAGATTATTTACTTTGAAAAAATTTAAATCATAGATTTTTGTTACCAATAAAATTTTATGTTTATTTATTCATATCATAGAATGACAAATCAAATATTCTTTATCCTCATATTGTTTAGTTTATATAAAACATATAACAAAGACAAACATTTCATCGAGTTTCACTTTCTAAATCCCTAATTTTATTTTGATACTGCGACCAATTTCGGCATAGCACTCGCCGGCCGCTACCGCGGCACCGCTCGCATGCATACAAGCATTCACCATGCATGAAGCAAGAATGCAGCATGCCAGCAAACATGCAGCATTCAAGCAAGCATGCAGCATACAAGCGAGCATGCAACATGCAGCACGCATGGTTTCTGTCACGGCTCCGGCGGTCCCACGCGAGCTTATCGTCGCAGATGGTTTAACGCCCACCACCGCAGCGTCGTCTTGCTGACCGGCTGTGCCGGCCAGCCTCAGCCGCGGCGGCGAGTGTTACAACAACCTCTCCTCAACTCGCGGGCCGCCTAGCCCCTCCGCGCCTACGCGATTTTAAATTACACTCTAGGGGTAGGGCAGACAAGACTATGTGGAGTCGGATTTACAGCGATTCGTTTATGTCACTAAAACCTCATTTTAAGCAAATGTTTTATGACTAACAATAAACATCCGGAATAATACACATTATATAATACAATACTTAGGACGTAATAATATCACTTTATAATGAATAATATGATTAATTTATTATAGTACTCAATATTATGACAGAATAGTTTTAGAAGGAAAGATAATAATGTAAAACAAAATTTCTAATTTTTGAACATTATGGTTACTGAGGTTTATACCAAACGTGTTATGGATAATGATTTTCAGACAAACAATATTCTTTGAAAAATAATTCTAAGTACTGTTTGAAAAATTTGTTTAATAAAAAAAATTGATTATAAAATTCATTGAATTGTGTTTATGTGAAATATGTTTAATTCAAGTAAATAGTCGTTAAAACAATAATATTCGAAATAAAAATACAAGGACCAAATATTATAATGAAACATTTTCTGCGAAACGAAATTCTATGAAATTTCTGTCTGCGAAACAAGGGAACACCGGTTAGGAACAGTGAAGGTTGTCTGTCAGAGGTACCAACCTTACATCATGCAATCTGCAGAAAAACGATTCTGCTTGGATTCGATCACTCAAGTGAATTTAGAATCATTTTAAAAGTTATGGAACGTGTCGTTTGTTTCATGTGATGAAGATTTGCTTTGATCACGCTGGAATATCTCGTTGAAAATAATTAGATAAAATTCAGCAGACGCTTGGTGGCTACTAAGCCTAGACCAAAAAGGCAGTCACGAACCACGACTACACAAATTCAATTCCTGCTATCAAGAGAGTTGTCCAAACAAGTTAAACCACACACGTGTTTCTGAAAACGTGTTTGTTTAGTTGTCACTTGTCAGAACTCGTCACGTCATGGGAAATGCCTATAATTCTGAAAACGCGCAGATTACAACCGAAATAATGCTTGCATAATAAAAACTGCCATTAAAAAGGGTCTGAATTGTATTAATCCTTTTACTCGCCAGCAAATTGCAATAAACATGACAAAAATTGAATTTCGCGGCTTACCCTGGCTTACTCAATTGCTTCGGGTCGTATTTGGTTGTTCACCAAAAATACTACCGAATCGAATGTGCCCGAAAAAGCGTGTGGCACTGGCACTCTTTGTGTTTTTTTGTTTAAAAGAATTCGCTTCAAATCCCGTCGTTTTTTTATTTTGCATTTAGATAGACGATATTAGATATAAAAAGTCGATTTAAAGCAAAAAAGTAAACCTGTCACTCTCGCCTTCAAATTCTTTTGGGATTTGTAGGTGACAAGTACAAGAAAGTCTGGTATTGACTTTAAACGCTTAATTTCGGTAACAACATTTTTATTATATAGGTATTTAAATACTTACCTGGATACAATTGTACTAAAATCAATGCAAGATAAAATAGAGGTTCGTGAAAATTCAAAAAGTGAAATCCCGTAAACCGTTTTGGGCTTTGTGGTCGTTCCGTTTCCGGCCGCCGCATTGTGTCGGAGTTCAACCGGATCCGGTGGAACCGAAAATTGTTCGCAGCCTCTCGACAGGACACAGCTTTTCAATGATTTATGAAACTAGTTATTTGAAAATGGAATATTTCACGCCTCATTTCGTATTCATGAGTAATTCCTTTCCCGGCAATTTTCTTGTGCGCTTTAGAATACTGCAAACTGCTTTGAGTTTGCAATACTGATTTCACTTTTATGTTTATAGTAAACTAGCTTCCGCACGCGGCTTCACCCGCGTGGTATGTCGATAAAAAGTACCCTATGTCCTTTCTCAGGCTCTAGACTATCTATGTACCAAATTTCATTTAAATCGGTTCAGTAGTTTTGGCGTGAAAGCGCGACAGACAGACAGACAGACCGACAGAGTTACTTTCGCATTTATAATATTAGTAAGGATTTTCTCTCTACTAGTATTAGTCGACAAACGACACGTTCTTATAACTTTTAAAATTATTTAATATTCGCTGAGTGATCAAATCCAATCAGAGGGGCAATTCACGTAATTTTAAGAACGTGCACATTCTAATCGCAGTCTCAATCTGTCAAAAAAACCTTTAATATCTCTACATTTTTGACAAGTTTTGACATTGATTGTCGCTGAGAAGAGATTGTGACTTGAATTTGAAGATTTTTTAAGTACGAGAATTGGCCTTCTGAATCTTTTTCTGCCAGCCTGCAAGACGTAAAGTAGCCTTTGGCAGACAACCCTTACAGTACCTACCTAGTCAAATACTCCGAAAGGTTAGCAAGAAGTGTGTACTATCCTCACATTTCGCCGGTTATGCTTAAAGCCTACTTAATGTGCCCCGTCTATGAAAAATTTAATATAGTGTGATTTCCGTGCTTGCAACTAAAGAAGATTTTTCCGAAATTTTTACCTCTTTTTTTTTGCATTTTTTTTTTAGCTTGTAATTACAAGCTACTGCCCGCGACTTCGTCTGCGATCCAGGTTGAAAAGTAGCCCATGTCCATCTCCAGGTCATGGTCTACACGTGTGTCAAATTTCATCCAAATCCGTTCAGCCGTTTTTGCGTGAAAGTATAACTTATAATAGTAGTTAGGATATGAGTTAGGATTGTGCAATTATAATATCGTGAGTGTCATTATTATCAATATACACTTCTATTTAGCTGTCAGATGCATTACTAACTCGACATATAATACTACACACATACGTACGTACGTAAGTACGTACATACGTACTACTACTACATTATACTTACGTGTATTTCTATTTATTTGAATTTACCCATAAATTGGCAATACAAATTCGGAATTAAAATCTTAAATTAATACGGCTAACTGGTAATTCGTCAGTCATACATTAATATAAATATAAATCATACAATAAAGATATCAAAACGTCAAATGTTAGGTAGATATTAACTGAAAACAAGCTAGTTCAGGAGCGCAGACAGAAATAAAAACTTACTTAAAACCACTCTTTGTACTCAAGTTAAACACATCGTCTATTTTAACAAAGTTTTTATGAAAATGTCGGTTCTTTTTTCTTTTTCGTGTGGTTAGTGACTAACCTGTTGTCAGAGTTTTTATGCCGCCCATGGGCCTCTGACTTGGCTGCACATGCCGTCGAGAAATATCTCTCGGGCATGCCGGTTTCCTCACGATGTTTTCCTTCACCGTTTTTTAAGGAAGTGACAGTACACAATACGCACATGAATGCGAAAAGTCAGAGGAGTGTGACCTATGACTTGGCAGTCCGAAGATCACACCACCAGGCTTACACTGCTAGGTGAAAATGTAATAGGAGATAGATGTAGGTGTCAGATATACATTAATTTCAATATAAGTAGAATTATGAAGTGTGTGTGTGTTTTTTCGAAGTTTTTTAAGGCGGGTTGCGTTAGGAGTAAACTTAGGCCCTAGACAAAGTAACATTCTATCAGCGATAACGATAGTGAAAAAGGCAATAATGTATAGGACTGACTTATGCTATCGAAAATCTTATGTCAATCCTGTTGAAAGTCGTTGCAGAAATACGAAACGCTTTCAAAGCGACTGTCACTTGTCTAGGTCCTCTGGTAGGTACAGTTCGATGCAAATTTAATGGCGGCTCGGCAGTTAGCTACTCGCTGCGCAATACCCCCGCCCCTCACCCCTGCTGACACATGAAATTGTTACTGCGCAACGACTAGTCTCATGTTCCGAGCCGCCATTAAGTTTGAATTGAACTGTAGAAATGGTCGCGTAACAAAAATCCCTTAGTTTCTAGTGTCAAAAGTATACATAATATACAGCAAAAGGAACTTCATTCCAACAGGGTTCCCACGACACCTTCTTTTTATAAGTAGAAAGTAGCGTCGTCTCCTGTTTATCATGTTTTTTTTTTTCAAATACAATTTGTAGCGTTAGCTATGTACTTACTTGAAATGTGAGAAGATTTTATAATGGCGTCTGAGAGTATCATTCTGCTGTGTTAAAATTTTATCATCGGAATACCTAAATCAAGTATTAAAAATAGCTATATTCGTGGAAATAATTCCTGACACAGGCTCTCAAGGGCTTTTTCGGCAAAAGAATAAAAGATCCATTTTATAAAAAACATATTCTAAAACAGCGCCCGAAACAAAATTCTTCAACACGGTAAGCGAATTTTTATATATGTTTTTAATCAGATTTAATCAAAAATTAAAAAAAAAACGGATAACATAGTTTTTATTCACTTTTTGGTGCAGATTGGTATTCGAATGTACATACAGCTGTCAGTTGTGCTAATTGGTCAATGTAACCCAATCCGATTGAATACCTCAGAAAATAAGGCACCTAACTAATTATTTTTCGACGTCAGATAACTAAAGTATTCTTGTTATTGCTCTTTGTTTGTTAAAAAAGTAGTTATTTTTCCATTCTGCAATCGTCATTTTGTTTTTGTATTTTAATGAGAGATTACATAATTATGTTTTGTTTTCGCATTCTATTTATAAAAAAGACTTAAGGTCAGCCGAATAGTCTAAATAAACCCACGTTATCTGATTTCAAGGAAACAGCAACGCAAATTAGGATAGATAATATTCGTCGATAGTAAAATGTTAACTGGGTTAAAAAAAAAACTATGTAAGTAGTCCGTCAGTCAGATAATAAAAAGTATTAGACACGTATTTTTTGTTTTATAATTTATTAATAAAAAAATATTTAGATAAAACGCATTAAAGTTAGGGAGTGGGGGCTCGCTACGTCATAAGTCAGTATAAAATCTACCGAGCGTGAGATGACGTCATGCCACATTTTAACTTAATGTATAGCCGTAATTTTTTGATTACGTAAAAAATGAAAAGATACGTGTCCAATATTTTTTTATAATCTATCTGACGGGCAAAAAAATATTTTTTGGGAATATCGTCGATGTTTACATTTTTTTGAGACTCACTGTATACATACTCATATTTAACATTACGAGATCAACATTAATATCAGTAAGTAATGTATTGAAGTAAGTATTGGTTATTATCTAAATAGACATTCAAGAACTTTACGTCTCAGCAAGTTCGTATCTTCGTATGTTATTTACCTACCTACCGATCAAATATATACGTAGTTAATTAGTAATTAAGTAGCGTATTGTATATGTATATTATGTTTTATATTTGGTAACGTGGCTAAGTAATAACAGCCGCACGGGTCGATTCATCAAGTTAAGCTACGCTTGCCGGGGTTGGTCCGTGGATGGGTGACCATCTTTACATACCGAGACTCCTTTGTGCCTCGGAAAGCACGTTAATCCGTTGGTCCTGGCTATCATTTGTGGATCTTTGACAGTCGTTACGGGTTGTCAGAAGCCCGAAAGTCTAACAACCAGTCTTACCAAGGGGTATCCTATTACCCAGTTACTGGGTTGTGGAGTTCAGATAGGCAGTCGCTCCATGTAAAATACTGGTATTCAGCTGCATCCGGTTAGACTGGAAGCCGACCCAGACATAGTTGGGAAAAGGCTAGGCAGATGATGATGTTTTATATTTTCCATCCAGTGAAACTAACTACCTAATTAAATTAAATTACCGATACCTACTAACTAGGTTTATTTTTTCATGTTTTTCGGTAGCACAGAAGCAGCAGGTGTGGCTCATGGGAGTACCTGGCTAACTGGTGCCTGTAGCGGCCGACCTGGCTTCATTGTAAGTTTAGGGATATCCAGTTGGGCCACGGCAGTTGGTGGCCCGTAGAGACCTTTTTTGCATGCTCACCATAGTCACCTGGACGGGGAATGTCGAAGGAGCCAATTATTTTCTTAATTCACTATATGTTTTTTGGTTTAATCAAATCAAGGAAGCTGTTCCGTCTCCTCAGTTTGCTCAGTTTCCACATTGTAAAGTCTATTCTATTCTATTTTTTATTATGGCAAGCAAAGCCGTTGTCGACTATTCTGACATTGTAAAGTCATGGTTATTCATTAATAAGCAAATTGACGTTGTCCGCATGTTCAAATGACAACTGCCATTCTTTGACAGTTCTATGAAATGGCTATAGACCTTATAGACCTCCAACTGTCACTAACAAGACACAATAGAATTTTAATTGTTATCGGATTTCTAAAGGCCAATCAGCAGTTGAGCGGATAATACGGCGAATTCAGGTAGGATGTTTGCTTAACAATTCATTTCTGAGGCAAAGGCTTGTAGATGTGCTGCCATCCCAGAGACAAACCTGAAGGCTCGAACAGACAGGCGCGACACGACGTTGCGACGCGATTCGGGTAGAACAATTTCTATGAAGTTTTCATAGAAATTGTTCTATTAGAGTCGCGTTGCATTGTCGCGTTCGCGTCTGTCTGCGGCCTTGAACTGTGTCTGCTAGTTGCCTATTACTTAGAGTTTGTATTCGTCAATCCCTCTTTTTCGAAGATAACACAGTATCGCTGTACGTGTTACATGTTAGCTTCAAAGGCAATTAAAGGAAGTCGGATGTATAGGCTGCAACTACATGAAAACTGATATAATTGTCGTACCTTCTAATAAAACCTAGATTCCTAACAACGTGCTTAGATTTGACAGGGGAGTGCAAAGAAGCCTTTACTTTGACATAATTTATAACAAAACCTTTACAAATAATATCTCAATGCGTTAGTTTCTTTTTTGGTTTTGATGATTCTTTTTTTGTTTGGTAGGTCATGCTTCAGAGGTGGTCCCATATAAATTTTATTAACTTTGCTTGCGTAATTTTTGAGTTAGTTTTAATATTACGTATTTTTCCCACTTAGCTTAATTACTAGTGTTGGAAGTAGGTTTTTTTTTGCAAAAACTTTTTACGTTTACATTTGCTTTCTCTTTCTTGGTTCATAATCATAAACATCCTTTGCTACTAAGTTTAGGACATCTGGGGTGGAAAAGCAGCTTGAAAAGACTTTGTGAGGCTATTATTTAAAAATGACCGCGATAAAGAAAATCGTCATTAATAAACATGAAAAAATACTGCCTCGGAATTGTATCAGAATTGACAAGGGAATATAGTTGGAAAATAAATAGGCTATCAGATATGAAAAGCTTTGAATAAATTCAGAACACGGACAGACAGCGGGTGACCTTGAAGGTCACCCACTGACTAAATATTATAGCTGAAGTTAAAACTATGCTATGACACTACTGGTAGAATTAGCAGAGATTGTTTTATCTCGAATAAATAAAGTAACATTGTTAAGAATGGTACTTATAATGAAGATTTAGTTTCAGAGATGATTCTGTTTATTCGGGATATCAAGCATGGCTTGACCGCTGAAAATTCAACCCTTAACGAGGAGTTTTCTTAGTTAACTATTATTACTATAACTATTGTGTAAAGGGGCTCGTGGCTAAATAATAACAGCCAGTCGGGTCGATCGAATGTTGACCAACTTTTGCCAAGGTTGCCCCGTGGAGCCCGAAAGGTTGTTTTCATAAAAGTCATGTAAAGAAGGTGCAAATTAGGACGAGATCGAAAAGAAAATGAGATGACTGTTCGGAAGTAAAGAAATACATTTTTAGAATTCAATCTTATCACTTATTCTAATAGTCATCCAACTTACAAGCAACTGCCTCGTTGGTCAAGTGGTTTTAAGCGCTACTGCTGAGCATGAAGCCCTGGTTCGATTCCCAGGTCAGGCAATGTTCTGATCGGGTTTTGTTGAAATGAAAATTACTCGGATCGGTGACGCTGAATCGGATATACGCGGTTTCAGTCGGTCGGTGACCCTCAAAACGAGGCCCGAAGTCTGGACTTGTGACCGGCTAGTGCCAATAGGCTCGGTCCCTATTACATGGGACTTAAACATAACTGGCGAAATGTGGGGATACTGAATAAACTGGTGACTGGTCTTGCTGATCTCGGTTTTGTTAATGTTATTAGTAATTAATTAACTTTTTATTTATTTTACTTCGTTGGTCCTAGTTTATCATTATTTTATAACTTCCAGTTACAGTTATAAATAGCTATATGTAAGCGGACACGCCCTTTGTGCCTGGAGGCTTTTATTTAGTTAGTTTATGTTTACATTTACTTTTTATTTCTGCTTGAGTACATATTCTCGTTTTTTTTTTTTGGTTGATACAGTCGCCTGTGCTATCTGACATATAGCTAATAATTAGATTTATGTTTTATGTTGCGTAATGTAAATGATTTTGCATACTTCTGTATAGAATCGTTTTTTCTAACTCAAAGAGATGTCAGCACAATTGGAGGGGTCCGGTAGGACCGATGCCTGCCAGGGTTGCGGGAAAGTCCGAAAGGGAAACCGGGACCTCGGCAACAGGCAACTGAAGGAACACGGGTGGGTTTTAGTCAGTAAAAGTCTGACACGCCCTTCCGCTCTGCCCAGAGCGGGAGAAGTCATTGCATGATTTCACAACCACAAAAAAAAAAAAGCTGTGCTGCTGGGGCGTTTGTTGCGCCACGTCTTCTTCCCAGCTAAAGCACTAGGAACTGGTGAAGGATGGGCGTTTTGGGGGATTGTCTTATGTAATTTTGACGTTCGAAAAGTGCTGATTCTCAGCCTAGTTTGAATAAATGACTTTTGATTTTGATTTAAAGTTACCGCTCTGCCCACCCCTTCGGGGAATGCAGGCGTGATGTTATGTCTACATCCTTAATTCCTTACATTAAGAAGATTAAAGCCAGTAAATAATACTACCTACAATAAATATTCCACTAATCGCAATCGCGACTATTTAGCAGCATCCTGAAAACTATAGCTGAAGGTGTACGTGCACCTGTGTTGAGGCATTTCGTTCGTCTGGTGGTACTTAGGGATGTATCTCCATATTGGTTATCTTGACGGGGCGGGGTGTCTCTGCACAAGTGCATTTTTGTATTTTTGTGTGTAATGGATAGATTGATCCTAGAGTAGTTATAGAGTGTGATTGTATCTAAGTACCTACTAACAATAGTTTCTAAGTTTTTTGTATACTAACCTTTGGATCTAGTTGTCCTAAAATAAATAAATTTGAATTTGAATTAGCATGGGGTCTTGGGTTCGATTCCCAAGTCGCGCTGTGTTATTCGATTTTTCAATAACTACTCACAGTAGAATGTGGTGAAAGATGATGTAATATTCTTTTTCGGAAACTAATTTCATAAAACGCAATTTTCATTATTTTTTTCCAAATTCCATCATTCAATCTTTGTCGCAATAAAATCACTACTGCTTATAAACAAAGTTTATCAAACAATAGTTTATTTTGTTTTCTTAGATGCTAATACTGATTTATACGTTGCTGTGACACAAACAAATATAAAGTAGGTACATTAGCATAAAGAATTAGTAGAGCGTTAAGAAGATAAGATAGCCCAATAATGTATTACATACATCTGAAGTCGTATTATTATTATGAATGGCGATACTAAAACGTACATATTTCATGTACTGCATGCAGTTCATACTTACTGTAACTAATATACAATAGTATATATAAAATCGTAATCCTAATTCGAAAGTGAGTTTATTTGTTTGACTCTTTCACGCTAAAACAGCTGAAATTTGGCACATGTGTAAACAATGACCTGTGCCCTGTTTATCAAAACTAGCAAGACTTTTACTACCAAATGTCATTATTTAGTTCACAAGTACTTATATTTTTACACTTTTATAAATTCATGATTTTGTTTTTAAAAAATGATTTGTAAGTTACAACTTGTAGAAAATTATAAAAAATTCTGAGAGTGTCCAGCGACTTTCTATTCCGTCTTATAAGTCTACGTGTCGTGCTTAGCACCGCAACAAATGATAAATTTGATTTTATTTTTTTAAATGTGGTCAAAAGAGAGAGATGACCTGATGATGACCTGCCCGTGTGTCCCAGCAGTGGGAACATGAAGGCTGATTATGAATATGGAGATGAGCTATGAATTTAACGAAAATTAACATTCTAGGTAATTTGTGAACGTGTAAACTTGTAACTTTTGATAAACAGGGGGCCTATTACGAACTTTAAAAAAACCTGGCAAGTTCCAGGCAATTCATTTCCCTGCATGGTTAAATTTCGTATTATGACATTCGTAATTCTGACCGATTTCACGCTGGGTAGTTTATCTATGGCTGGCTTGTAATTCTTTGCCGTAACATTCAGAAACACAATCAAATATTTATCGGTAAGTTACGATTTTATTTAAATCATGTATTTTATGAAAAAATAATAAATTACATATAATTCTAGTTACTAAAAGTAGGTTAAAATATGAACGCAATGTATATTGTGCTATATTATTAATTCATTTAATAATTTTGTGTGGTTGCAAATTGTAATGCGCGATTAAGTTTCTGAACGTACTCCACTTGAAGTTCAGTGGGGAATTTGACAACTTCATGTACCTACGTATTGTTGTCATTCTGGCACAAATGAATGAAGAAATATATAAATTTAAGTACGTAATAGATTCGAAGTATAAACGAAAATATGGTTAGGGATGGATTTGGTGGTGGATGAAAATACTTACACCACACCACCGTGTGGTGTTTTCAAGTGTTTTTAATTATCAGTTTTCATCATGATAATATTAGAATTAGAGGCAGTTGTTTACATGTGGAATGTGAGCTCGGCTATCATTGCATTGTGCCGATTGTCGGAACAGCCAATGGCCTGGCTCATGGCCGAAAGCCTCGACCAACAGCTCTCGAGGCTCTCGTTATGCAGTTGGATCAAGGGCCTGATTCAGAAGGCAGATAAGGCTCGCAATGTGAGGAGGTTCCTGTCTCTGCAGCCTGAACCACTGATAGCTTAGACCCTGCTCCCGATACCGGCGACCTATTTTTATATTTTCAAATGATTTTTTTAATGACTTTTATAAAATATTTAAAAATGTATAATTATGTATGAAAATAAATAAACAAGATATTAAAAGGCAGTTATAATTATTATACATAGTTCAGTGGATGAGAGTTCTCACCCTCGTCGGCGACTAACTTATGTTCTGTTGGAAAAGTTGTGGGAGTTTTACAATTTGATCGTTGTTTCGGTATTTTTATCACTCAGGAGTGCCACTTTTTAGAGTTTCCAGAAACTCAAACGGTACATATTCGTCACACCAGATATTTTTTTATGTTAGCTGGATAATGCTCGAATAATTTCGCCAAATAAATCCAAAACAATTCAATAAAAGGTCCTCTGAAGCAGCTTTTATTGAATGGATTGTGAGGTTACATAATAACAGTTTTAGTATGTCAAGAAATGTCAAACGAACGTTCGTAGTACGATATTGCTAGGCAATATTCGGGCAGAAGGCGGCCAGGGTGTCACGTGACTGCTGACTGGCTTGCTTGACGAGTTCATAATACGAAATTGCAAGGCAGTTCTGTTTACGCCGTAAACTGCCTGGAAATAAGAGTTCATAATAGGGCCCCAGGGCCCTGGAATAAGACATGTGGGATACTTTTTATCCCGATATTTCCACGGCATTAAGACTTACGTGGGTGAAACCGTGGGGCGTAGCTAGTGACTAATATTTTTACGAAGGCCTATTTTTCCTTGTACTGCGAAAGAGTTTGAAAAATCTACTCTTAGCTAAACTTAAACAATTATCTGATGAAAAAGGAAAAAAAAATTGTTGCCAATATCTTTATAATTATATTAGCATCGTTACCGTATCAGCCGGAAGACTCAACGTCTCGTCATCATCAGCCTACAGCAGTCCACTGCTGGACATAGGCCTTACGTATTGCATACCATTAAATTAAATCGGCAACACTCACCAGCTACTCAACGCGTACTGAAGAAAAAATAAACGGAGCTTCCATATAAAAAAAATCTACTACGATCGCATTTGTGCGTCATATGGCTACACGAACTTATGTCTGGCCATCTGACCTAGTCTGGACGTCACGTCCTAGTTTTACTTACCAGATATCGATAGATGGCGAAGGGCACGTACTCCAGCATGACGAAGACGTCAGCCACTGCCAGCCACTTCAGCAGCCGGTTGATAGGCGCCGCTGCCAGGTCGCGCCTCGTTAAAACAGCCACGTTGAGCGCATTGGCTAGGCTTCCGAAGAAACATACCTGGAACAAGTGAGTTTGTAAAAAATATGAAAGCGGCGTGAGTATATGACCAGATGTATGAACGTAAACGAAGCAAAAGGAGTATGTTAGGATCGTAGCAGGTGGCATTCTGTAGTTTCTGCCTACCCCCATGGAAAGAAGGCGTCATTTTATGTATGTATGTATTATCCAAGCAGGTATAGGTCTATCGTCATACTGATTTAATTATTCGAAGTAATCAATAATAATATGGTTGCGACCTCGAAGGGATAATAAAAACTAGGAATTGATATCAATAATTTATCTAGACCTAAACGAATGTCATTCTTTCGGCTATTACCGAACTTACGAAATGGTAATCAACCATTTTGTTAGTTCGCTAGTCATTATTATGAAAAAGGAGGTAAAGGACATGTAACGAAACCGTAAAAACTCTTTATTGAGTACCTACCTAATTGCAGTAGGTACTGTTCACGTAAGAACTAAACACTCAAGACAAAATGCAATAGTTTAATTTTAGATAGATATCAAACTTCAATACAAAGAATATCAAAGAACCTGCGCTCGTTTTATAATGGCGGGAAAAAGGCCATTATGGACAGAAGCTATAACCGTGTTCAGTAAGCTATAGGTCAATTAGATAACAAAACTTGGCCCATAAAGCTCTTTCCGGCTGAGTGTACTTTTGGCAGTCTAAAATGCGTTTGCAGCACATTTAAAATATTAGGCGGAACCGTTCTAACTGGAAGAAAAATGAAAAAGATGTTGAAGAACATTCCTCGGAGAGGCATTACAATCGTATGTATGGGTATAGGTATAAAGATAAGACGAAAGCGCGAGGGTAGTAACCGGAATTAAAAATTTTCTTACGTTTTTTGCAATTGGTTGGTTGATTGAAACTATTTGAAAAAAGAACATTGACATTGACGTAAGGTACCGACTCAAAAGGCACGTACAGTTCGATTCAAACTTAATGGCTGGCGGTTCGGAACATGAGGTGAGTCGCTGCGGCGCAGTAACAATTTCATGTGTCAGCGGGGGTGATTGGTAGGGCACTGCGCAGCGATTAGCTAACTTCCGAGCCGCCATTAAGTTTGAATCAAACTGTACTTAATCCTTTCACAGTTATAATAATCTGACAGCAGCAACCCAACAGCAATTAGAATTAAGATCAAAGTGATTTGACAGACTTGTCAGTGGCAGCAATCCAACAGAAAGATCACTGTGATTTTGACAGTGAAGCAAAATCAGACAGGACTGTACCTCCTGCCAGGGTTGCGGGAAAGTCCGAAAGGAATACCGGGACCCTTGGCAACAGGCAACTGAAGGAACACGGGTGAGGTTTAGTCAGAAAAAGTCTGACACACCCTCCCGCTCCGCCCAGAGCGGGAGAAGTCATTTGAAGATACCCCACCATCAAAAAAAAAAAAAAAGACAACACTGTACCTAATTCAAGGAAAAGAAAAATATTCAATTTCTTACGTAAATTGAAATCGTTTTCGTGACCCGTGTACACATTACACAATGGTCCACGTTTACCCAATGATGATATTTATGTACCAGGGCCCCATAAATATAAAGGTGGTTAATCAATCGACATTAGACTCTTTGGAATGAAGCCAATTTAGATTTTTACGATTGTTTACAGGAAACATCAATAGTCTAGGTTTTTTTATGAATAAGCAGTATTTTTGTGGAAAACATTTCTTTATAAATAGAAAATGAGATTTATTGATGAAGCGAGGCTTCAATTCATTTTGTTTTAAAAAAAACTATAAAGGTAGGCGTTATAATAATTATAAATGTGAAATAAAAGGTTTATCTAGTTTACGCTGTTTTTTTCAGAAATCTGTGAATGCAGTTAGCATTTACTTACTTAACAATTTACATAAGAAGGTTTTCTTTTAGCTTTTATTTTATGGTAGAATAAAAATAGAAGTAATTTTCGCCGTCAAACTAGGTATTTAGTGCGTTTCATCAAAAAGTTCCTATGCCGTAATATTGACTCCTCTGTTGTAGGACGAACAAGAATACGCTACGGCGATAGCTAATAGGTCCGTTTTTGAAGTTTAAAAGTGGAGCCAACATTACGGCATTGGACTATGAGATGAAACGCACTCTATCACAAGTTTCTCGTAAAATTCTACCGTACGTAACAGTACCGTAAAATTTTACGGCGTAAAAAAGCTTGACGTGTGTACATGAGAGCATAATTAAAAATCAAACATGCGTTACTGTTAGCGTAAACATTTACCAAAATTTGTAAAAAGAACAATATCTCTTTATCAAATTCGAGTTCGTCTATCAGGAACCATCAAAAAACCGTCAATACAATGTAAATAGCCCTAAATTCGCGACCTTAATTATGGTACATTTGATACCCCCTGATTATATTTGTGAATCATTATGGGCCGATGATCAAGCCAAATGGGCCAATAATGTCCGCTAATGGACAGATTAACGGTTTTTACGCCATTTTCATGGTGATGCTTGCTTATGAAAATTAATCATTTTTATAAACAAGCACGAGGGTTATGCTGTGTAGTAATAAAGATCGTGTTGAAATGTGATGAAGCTATTTGGATTGAAATTTTCATAAACAAATGGGGCTAGGTATCTACATTTCCGATGAGATACTTATACAAGGTCAAATTACATTAAGCTAGCGAAACTTCACAGACATGATAGACCAACAAAAAAGGGAAACAAATAAAAAATTATGATATATTTATGGGGTCAGCGACCGCATGTAATGTACGAGTAGTTCTTTAAGAAATCAGTTTTTTCTTTGTTTCATAGTGTTTAAATAACGATACCTATCATGTCGGCGGAGTTTCGCTAGATAATTTAATTTGACCCTGTATTTAGCTGAACCTTGGTACCCACCTAATAACAGACAGCTGGCACGTCATTAATCAATCAAACGAGCTCGAAAGCCTAAAAAAAGCAACAAAGTAAGCCTACAAAGTAAAGCCGTTATGCTGAAGGCTTTTAGCATTTATTAGGAGCTTTCTTTCGTTTAATTGAAACATGGCCGCAATTTGTTACTGGACAAGGTTAAAAAAAAAATTGCGGAGCTAGCAACAATTCTAGTTTTTTTTTTAATTGGTTCGGCCGCTGTCGTTATTTTAAATGGCACGTATACTTTTATTTATTATTAGAAAAGTTTTAAACGTCTCACGGAACGCACAACAAAAAAAAAAAAAGATCATAGTAAGGTGAAGTAAGCTTAAGATAGGGTAGTACCTATTTAAGATAGAAAGACTAATACTTGGTTTTCTTTGTCACAGAGACACGTGCATAAATATAAAATAAAAAATAGGTTAACTCGAATAAAAAACGAAACAGATCAATAATCACGAGCACAGAACAGTAGAAGGCTTCCACTCGGCAGGATGGCCATGCTTCGGTGAACTCACAGCACAGCACTGATTCTCAATTGTCCCCAAAAACGATGTACGGAAAACAAGTCAGGTTAAAAGATTTGTACAGATTGAAAAATTAGCAGGTACAGTAAAATAAGATAGATAGATAGATAAAACGTTTAATTGGTGCACACTAAATATTAGAACCCCACCTATGAAATTAGCGTTTTGTATGGAGAATTTTAAAGAAGTTGCATTTTTCATACTAACATTTTCTTAATTTATATAACAACCATGAACACTAATGTTTTTAAACTTTTATGCACTAATGTTTAAAAACTAAGATAACGTAATATGCCACTTAGATTAAGCGACAAAAATAAGTTTTGGCTAAGTTAAAACAAATTTATTTATTTATTTATTATTTATTTATTTAAGTAACATGGGAGACTTACAGCTAAAACAAACAGATCAAGAACAGTATATTAGTTGGAAAGCCAATTACAGGTCTCCACGTATAAAATACAGAGTAAAAAAAAAGTAAAATTCTGAGGACAATCACACCAAGTTACAATAGACTACAGCATAGTAACTATGTTGCTCGCACTGCATAACAACCATCTTATCACTACAAATGAACCACATGGCCTACATGAAAAAGTTACGGCTTAAGCACTTCCTGGCCGACGACACACTAGTTAGGAACGGATCTATATCGTACTGGTTACAAAGCTTATTAAAGTTTCTGCTTGCACGCACAATGGACGAATTCTGCCTATAATTGGTTGAAGAAAATGGCACGCGCAAAGGTGGATTGTAACGCTTAGACTTCCTGGGAATGTTGAAATAAAATTTTGACAAAATATCTGGACAGTTTATTGTATTGTTAAAGATTTTCAATAAACACACACAGTCAGAGATCTCGCGGCGGTTGAGTAGAGGTAATATATGAAATTTTTTACATAGGTCATAGTAGTTTTCCGAATGAAATAGTGGTCATTTCAGCTAACAAAATGAGGAGTCATTTATAAGTAATAAGGTTTTTTTACCGTTGGTAGTAGTCTATGATAATCATTATTCGATATAATACCAAGCAATTGATGACTATTTTAAATCATAGAAGTGACGAGGTTCTCTATTTGTGAGAAAAAAAACGCCAATTTCATAGGTGAAACCCAATAATAACTAATTACATTAATAAATAGCTACAAGGTGCCAATATACAAAAAAACAATAAAAGAAGAAAACATGATACATACTGTGATGACACAATTGGCTGTTGCTCCCTCCACACGCCGCGGTGTGTAGAGGGGGCAATAGCCAATTGTGGCCGGCCCAACACGTGCAAATATAAGCCACAGAATATCTCAATGTGTCATGAATAAAGCAAAACAGTACTTCGAACGACGGAAAATCGATTCGGTTCATAATCAAGAATCTGTATTTTTTTATGTAACGTCTCGTCGCCTCTTTTCTTTGATAAGGTTGACTTGCATCCGGAAACTGCTACTACTGCTAGCTAAGCAAAATCGATACGAATCGAATTGAATAAAGACTAAATCGTTTGGAAATAGATACCCGATCAGTAGTACTTAGGTACCTAGGTACTTAAATAGACGCGTTCCTATTTAATAGAAACCTTAGCTTACATTATCCGTGTATTCCCGTTCGTCCCACTGCCGTCGTCCCACTGGTGGGACGAACGGGAATTTAATAAATTATATTAAATTTATTCCCGCTCGTCCCACTGACTTTGTTAGTGGGACGAACGGGAATGATTTAGTCATTTTATTTTTAATTCCCATTGGTCCCACTGAATAATTTGAGTCTGGTCGCTGTTCAATTATACACTTATTTATCCTAACTAATACTATAAATGCGAAAGTGAGTTTGTTTATTTTGTTTGTTTGTTAGGTATACTTTCACGCTAAAACGGCTGAAATGATGTAAATGCAATTTGGCACATGGGTAGACCATGACCTAGGTTAAGACATAGGATAGATACTTTTTATTTCTGTAGTACGTTGCATCCATACAAGACGGTATTCTATGCAAAACACTTTGTGCACAATTTATGAGCAGTACCTAACCTAACAAAAAGTACTAGGCTTGCATGAATTCAGGATAGTATTTCAATCATAAGTTTTTATCTAAGTTATAGAATTTGAACGACAGATAAGTTTATTTAACACGTAGGATACTTTTTATCCCGGTAGCTCGGTACATGCAAACAAGATGGTATTCTGTTCACGACACCTTGTGAACAATTTCTAAGCAGTAACCTAACAAGAAGTACTAGGCTTGCATGAATTCAATCATTAGTATTATGCCTCTAGTAGATAGGTAGGTAGGGTAGGTACCCTGCCTATCTACCCTACCGAGAACGGGATAAAAAGTATTATATGCCCGGCTCCTGGTTCTAAGCTACCTACCAGTGCCACCAGTGGGACGACGGCAGTGGGACGAACGGGAATACACGACATTATCAGACCGTTTTTTTTAAAATCCAGAATGTCGAAAAGGAACGTAGTTCGGATAGCCAATGTAGCCATGCGACTAAGTAAATAAGAAACATTTTCGGAATGCCGTGGGTGGGAAGCGAAATATTATCAACAATATTCTGGAAACCCTTTACATAAGTAAATAAGATGATGTCCCGCACGCCGTGGGAAGCAAAATATTACCAAAAATATGCTGGAAACCTTTTACACTTGACATCACAATCAGGGATCATGTTTAGGGATCAAATATTCGAAAAACAAGCCTAAAATAATATTTATAACAAAACATTATGCTTGGTTACATTACGACTCACCGAACGGATAGGCACTACGCAATATCCCTTAAGCCGGTTCCAAAAGTACCTAATGAATGGGTGAACAAACTCTGTTCAGGTTAATTTTGTACGCACCTTTATTAATAAACACATACATCTGTATTAAGAACACATTCATCTGTAATAAGAAGATCTTAACTTTCTATGTCACCACATTTTCCAAAAAATATTGTTTTCTCAAACATGTTTGGAAATTCGAGCATTATTTTGACAACCTTCTTCGAGATAAATCGAAATTGCTGTACTGGTCAAAAACAAGTGACGATGCGGCCGGAAATGTTACTATGAAAAACCTTATCAGTCGTGTTGAGCGGCCAAATAAATTACTATGAAAGCTCTTATCTACCATGTACCATTAAAAATGGAAGAAAGGTTTTACTTCAACACGCATTGCAACCAAGGAGGTAACATAATAAAGGTTTTATTTAAATTTCGATTTGGCTTGCAAATAGAGTTATTTATAGTAAAGAAGAAACAAATGAACATATTGGCGCGTGAAAAATTATAGTTGTCCGTCATTGATTCTGGAATTTATAATTAATTTACTCAGTTTGAATTTCCGCGCATTATTTGAGAAATGTACTATACAAGCCTTGGCCGCAACCAGGCACTGATGGACTCACGTATGTGTGCCTCAGCTTCGCCTCGGCCCACATTTTCACGATCGTCCACCAATGCGCCAGTTGCAGGGCGCGACAGTAATGTACTATATTGTTTATCATTTTCAAATTGTAATTGAAAGTTCATCTACAAAATTGAAGTTATAAAGTTTACCTCATTTGTCAAAAAAAAACACCATTCAGCTGATTTAAAACTAGAATTTCGGGTTTGTGTATTCAATTAATTAAATCAAAGACCTCAATTTGTAAGTCGCACTAAAATTGGCATTCACAGGTTCGTTCTCGTTTCCATTTGTTTACATTTTCGTCGGATAATTTTGGAAACAGACCATACTAGACCCACATTTCTCACCCCTTGTAATATAATGCTAGACATAAATCAAGAATCTGGATTGTTGCTGAAAAATTCATAATGGGAAAACCCAATAACACTGCCCGATCTGGGGATTGAACACAGGATCATAAACTTAGCAGTCACGGAACTAGGATACTAATAGTAATAAATAAACGAAATATTATGAAAACTACTCTAAGTATCTACTATCTCCTCCTTGTAGGCTTAGTGGACTGTAGATTTGTTGATCATCTTCTATTTTGTTAAGTACCTGGTACTTGTTGGAAGGCCTACATTGTCCTCCCATGCCTACTAACACTGTAATTTGAAAATATTGTAAAAGTAACCATGGGGTTTCTTGGCGGCTCCTCTCCATAAGAACCTGCACCTAGCTTCTGACGTTTCATAAGTGCCCATGTTTATGTGAAATAAAATATTTTTATTTTAATTTTAAAGTTATACTTACAATGAGGCTAAGGTATCCATGGATGCTGTTATAAGCAAGGATTATATCTCTGAAGTTTCCATCGCAGTACGTGCATGCTGGTTCACTGGGTCTTGTCAGGTTCAATCTGGTCCTCAATCCATCCACAAGTTTCACTAGGGCACCAAAGTCCAAAGGTTCATGGGTACTGTTCTTAGTTTGCACCCTCAAAGCGGAGAGGAACTGAGTAAAGTCCACATTCGTCCTATTCTCTCCAGTCATTTCAGTTTCTAATAACATTTCTTCAAATAGATTAGTCAGTGTCTGTGTTATGTTCGAAGTGTCATCTCCACTCATTTTTATATGGTCATCCCAATTAAAATCATTCTTCGTCGCCGTTCCTTCATTCACTCTTCAATTGCCTGTAACAAATATTGAACATGTTGAACATTTCGAATTTTTTAATTTCCTTTGTTTTCAAAGGTTGCCTATGCGTATTAATGAGCAAACATATCCTCTTCAAGGAAGCGATATACATCAAACTGTATTAAATGTATGTATACATATAACTGTCTCTTTGAAATGGGTAGAATTTCAGCCTTGCTCTTGGTACTTGAGATGAGGGTAGCAATAACTTGGTTAATATCGCGAGTTATTACCTCGGTTGCGTTACAATACTATCAAGGGAGTATCAGTTGACTTTTACAACTCTAAAACAAGGTTAAGGTAGAATTTCTTGATTTCATCGTTATCTTTGTTGGAAATTAAAAAGAGAAAATTAAAAATTGGATGATGGAAACCAAATACTTTTAAACATATACAAATTAATTGCGTCTCCATTAGATAGGACAAATTCTATTACATTCAATTAAATTAACCTATTAGAGGGCGTCAAAAATTCTTCCGCATCGCTGTCAGTGGGAAAAGTGCCCATAAGGCTGGCAGCATTGCCACGTTGGATGGCAATGCCGATTCTTTGATCTAGAAATTGGCCCACCCTCTTGTCACGTGAAGAGTCGACCAACCGCTTAGCGATGTCCAGAAATACTCGATGAGCACTCGGACCCCACGGCCCCAGTATTTCAACCCCAAACGACTCAAAAATATAGCTACCAATAAGGTTGCTATATTTGCACTGGTTGAGGTTTTCTGTACCTGCAGCAGCCGCCCCAGCACAGCTCGCCGTGCTTAGAAGATGAGATGGCGCGAGGGTGTCGACACAGGTTGCATCCCACACCAAAGGCCTACTCAACTTCCAAGGCATTATGGCATTTATATTTTTTTCTATAACTATCTAGTCTATAACGTTAGAATTAGATTTAATACATCTTGTATTTCGTTTATGATACATAAAAGTCCATAGTGAATTTAAAAAAAACCTATCAGACGTATAATATAGGATCTACTTGACTGTTTTTATGGTTCAAAAATAATACTGTGGTTAATTCAAATAGAATAGAGAAATAGCGGCTAAGAGAACTAGAGCCGGATAAAAAGATATTGTTACGTTACCCATAAAACTGAGTGGTTCTGTAGATAAAACAGACGAGCGGGAAGAAATTCCGCCAAAAATATTTGGCGTAGGCCACGAAAATGGGAAACACGATGTATGTACGTGAAATAAGTTTTACGCTCCATTGCTTTTCTTTTGTGATGTGATAAAACATAGTTCCCCAACAACACGTTATATGAATGCGGTGGAAACGTAATACGAATTGTGCAATATTTGTCGTGACAAGACTGACGACTATTATGTTAGCTCACGCAAACACTTAAGTAAACTTGTTCATCTCACTGAGAAATTAAATGAAAGAGTAGCGAGTAGTGTTTGTGGGATAGCCACAATAATGATGGTCATGAGATAAAAAATGAATTTTTGCCCTACCCCATCTGGTTTCAGAAATAATGTTTTTAACCATAGATTGTATAATTATCACTTCACAAGAAGGAGAACATCGTGAGGGAAGGGGCATGCCTGAGAGATATTTCTTGACGACATGTGAAGCCAAGTCAGAGGCCCTTGGGCGGCTTTAAAATAATTTAATAATTCATTACTCATAATTACGAGACCATTGACACGTAAATTAGTAGACTTGGCCCCTGGTGTCAGAGTCATACGAAAGAAGAAGACCATAGATTTGGAAAGCTGAACAAAAATGGAAAACCATACTTCCACAGTTAGAGTTATCCACAAGATATATAATTATTTATATTCTGTCCTTCATGCACTGCCAGCTACACATTCTAGGATTTATACGAAGTAAATGATAGAGCTGTCCAGCACCCTAATACACGATCAATCACAATCTGAATCGATTTGAAGCAAATTGACAATCCATTGATTCATAAGTTCAAAAACAAAATCTGCTCAACAACGTAAATAAAGCAATGAATGTTATTGAATTGTCAAAATAAAACAGAAAATAAGTTACGCAATTAGATAGCAGAACAGAAAAAAATGTCAAATCGACACATAAAGAGAAAAAAAATCTACAAGTTTTTAGTAGCCACCTGTAGCTATCTTTCGGCTCATAAATATCACGTTGGCTCGCGATAAAAAAAATCCAAATCCAGTTCATAGTTTCGCTGAAATATATAAATTCGAATGCTGAAAGTTCGTGTAAATTCCTGATTTTCATGACGGAATTCGTAACACCCCGTCGAGTTAGCTGATGTGTCACGTGTCAAAATCTTGTCGAGCAGAGAGGTTATCCACTTAGCTAGTGTACGCATAGTTTTAGCTCAAAGCACTTTGAAAAAGCACTTCCAAGAGACACACATATTAATTTTTTTAACAACTTGCTGAATGTTTAAAAAGCCTTTATTCTCTAGAAAATCCCCTAAGGAAACCAATAAAGTTTGGAAGATCATCTGTCGCTTGCGAATTAGACGTGACATCGCTCGACTCCGCACGATCTCTGATGAGTCAAATAACGTTTCTCGAGACATATAATCTTGTAGAGTAGTTTCTTCTTGTTCTCGTAGCTGTAATAATCTGTAGTCGTCATTTATTTTTCGTTGCTTACATAAATATTCTTTTAAAGTCAGTATGTATGTATTTATGTATCTATTATATAGCATATTATATATATATATACATATCCTAAATCCTGCACAAGTCCCTTAACCAATTTATAAGTTGGCAGCTTTTAAATATTAAGTACTTGTTGAACTGCTATGATGTGAATAAAACTGACTTTATTGTTGATTTTCTTTAGAAAGGTCAGTTGCGTAGTACTCGCAACCGGCGTGCGTGTATGATCAGATGTAAGAACGTGAACGAGGCAAAATGAGTATGTAAGGATCGTAGCGGGTGGAGTTCTATTGTTTCTACCTACACCCATAGGAAGAAGGCATGAGTTTCAGTATGTGTGTGTGTGTGTTGTTTATAAGATTTGACTGATCCATGTCAAAGTCAAATAATTTATTTCAAATAGGCTCATAGAAGGCACTTTGGAACGTCAAAAAAAAAACAAAGAAATAGAACTGATTCTAGTTGCCTTTTCCAAAAGGTAGTTTTCATGTTAATGTTTTCTGGCTTTTATATTAGTTAAAAAATTTGTAAGCAAACAGTTAAGACCCTACCCTACCTCAAATTGCTTAGCATGATCCTCCGTAATTCCGAAAATACTGCAGCATTAATTATGAAATAAATATATGTTAAAGATGAGGATTGATGCTAGGTCCTTTGTTTGGCGAAAATACGACTAAATAAAATTTTCTCTATAGAAAAAAAATCCAAAGTTACCTCCAAACCGAGCTATAAACCGCTGTTATTCAAAAAAATACTTCAAATTAGATCATGAAACTTTGCATAATAACTGACCTAACTATAAAGCAGGTCTTACATTTTTTATTTTTTTTAAGATTACCGTTTTGTTCACCTTAAAAAGCAATTACCTAAACTATTCGAGGCTTGAGAACCGACAGCACCCTACTCGCGTCTCGCTCTCACTCAGGCCGCGAGTAGTATGGTGCGAGCGAGATAAAATTAGAGGTAGGGTAGGGCCTTATGTACGTTTCTTGTTCGTTTGTTTTCATGTACTCGATCGATTAAAGTCGTAAACAAAAATACAGTTTGGTCTCTGTGTATTTACCATAGGGTACTTCAGTACGGCTGAGTACACAACTAACTCAATTTAACCGTTGTTCTGTCTACAAACCAGTTTACGAACTAAACAGTCGTCTGTTGAATTCTCACGAATAACTGTAGTTACTACAATATCAAATTACTTCTCGCTAACACTGTTTATGTTTAATGCTGGACGATAGTCTTCTATGTCTTCCTGGTTCTTCTAAAGAGTCAAAATGAAAAGTCATTTATTCAAATTAGGCTGAGAATCAGCACTTTTCGAACGTCAAAATTACATAAGACAGTCCCCCAAAACGCCCCCCTTCACCACTTCCTAGTGCTTTAGCTGGGAAAAATAAGTAGCGCAACAAACTCCCCAGCGGCACAGCTGTATTTTCAGTCGGAAAACTTCTAAACAATAATAAGTAAGTATTCTATCTATCATCTATCTTCTTCTCTAAAGTTGTGCCACAATACATAGGTAGATCTTTTTTTTTTAATCAGCTGTTCCCTACTTTTATGTTCGCATAGCTCGACAAAATGTGGGGAACAGGTGATTTTTTTTTAGCGATTTCTGGCTTTTTCCCATTGTGAAATTTGTTCGAGTACAAATTTTACAATGGGAAAAATTTTATTTCGAGACACCCCTTATGTGGATGCCCAGAAATAAAATTTCACCCTGTATATTCAGTTTATATTTCTTGGAATCTGAAGGGACACTTCATCGGCTGCGTATTATTGCAAACCACTTCACAATGGTCCGTAAATTCGTGTTCAACGTGAGAGCAAGAGCACTTGTCAAGTCGTTCCTGACCGCATTATAATTACATTCGATTTTCTCACTGTTTTCCTTAGCAACTGGAGAACTTTGGAGTAATTGTTAGGTTAGTTACTCTGTTTCCTTTTACTAACGTAAACGGTAAACGGGTATATTTGTAAAGCAGTCCCTAGAAGATCATGCTACATGACTTGTAATAGTTACGTGAATTATCATGCTGTATGAAGGACCTTTCATGAGAGTCCATCATGAAGTATGATAATTCTATGGAATTTTCAATCAACTGCCCGCACGTAGTTTACATGTTCGTGTACATTCGCATCAATCAATACAACTACACAGTCATGCATGCATGACAGCATTTAACGCATGTCATGGGTCTAGGGAACGCTTAAAAACCTTCATTTTCCTAATAATGTAATGTTTAAATGAAAACATCCTATTACTGAAAAAACTATTTGAAGGTAATTAACAAGGGTACTACGGTCTTAATTAAAATGGCAAGTTCACTAAACTCATACCTACATTATTCATTACTTACGATACTTATACGTAAAGATTACAATGGCAGACACTCCCTTAAAGGTCACCAACTTCCCACAATAAACGAATAATGCTAAAAATAGATAGTGATATTTTCATCGTACAAGTGAAACCCAATGTAGATACGTATTTTACGTCATACAATAATAATATATTGTGCCAAATAAATAATAAAATACGAGGAGTGACGGGGCCTCCTTTCTCAATCCTGCCACTCTCGTTCCTCCATTTTCAATAGTTCCAAATGTTTATAAGTCGTTCAATATTTTGGAAATTATTGGCCAGTTTTATTGAAATAATGGTTAATTCTGTAAGTAAATCTTTTAAGACATTTTTTTAAACGTCAAAGTTGGTCAATATTTTACAACTAGATGGGGCATACGTTATAAAACGTGCCTAATTATTGATGATGTTAAAAAAAAGCATATTTATTTGACAAACTTTATCATTTTGAATGACGTATCATAGTTTTAAAAGCTTACAGACTTAAAATAATATGTAAAAGTATAATAAAAAAGGGGGGGAAATAATCATAGTGCATCAAAATATTCGTCCGCATCGCTGTTAACAGGAAAAGTGCCCAAAAGGCTGGCAACATTGCCACGTTGCATGGCAACTTCAACTTCAACTTCTTGGGCCAAATTGTGTCTATAAATAAAAACACGTATCATACGCTATGCTATCTACACTGAAACGCGTATACTTAGGTATGAAACTGCTAAAATAATGGACATAATGAATTACACGCATCGTTTATCAAAAGCACGTAGCTGCACGCATGGCGGCACGTCAAAACTATCGGCCGAGTTACGAGTAGGTAGTTCAGTATCAGCGCAACATCAAAATTATCATACACTGTCAATAACATGGAATGAATAATTGAATATTCCGGATAGTTGGTTTTGGTTCCAATTGGGCGCCATTAGGTGCAAATGGAGAAATGGAGAAATGAAAATGAAATGAAATTGTTGAAATTCCGTAAAAAAGGATATTGGAATCACTCGCTCGAAAGATAGATGACATTTTATTCCCAATGAAAGGTTTTGCGGTCACAAGAAATAAACTTCCATTGACCAACATTGTTTGAGGGAAAGGTCAAGTGTGTCATTTAAGTGGGGCATTCATTCTGTAATTTATCAAAAAAGCATCCAGGAACATATTTTCTGTTAATATTCATCAATGCTGCCGGGTTATATTGGAGACTAGCTTCTGTCAGCGGCTTCGCCAGCATTCTTATTTAAGATCTTTTTAAATCAGTCCAGTACTTTTTTAGTTTATGCATTACAAACAAAAATACAAATCTTTTCGCTTTATAACAATATTATTAGTGTAAATAATAAAAGTTATATAACTAAAACCCAACTACGACAAAAATATATATATATTTGAAATGTGCTAATTAAGCCCTTTCGTTCGATAAACAACATGGCCTCATAAAAATAAAAATTTTTTTAGATCTTGACTTTTTGTGCTCTAGACGGCGCTATATTTAATTTAATGTGACGTCACATAGCCTATAACCAGCGGACGGTCAAGATGCTTCCAACCACACCTCATTTGTCAAATTGTGATAAGTAGTTTAGAAGATATGAGGGAACACATGAACATACAAACATACATACAAACATACATACCGGTCAAAATCATAACCCACCTTTTTACTTCGCGCTATGTATGTCGAGTAAAAAATTAAGTTGACACGCTCCAGCACACTAGCCTACGTCCTTGGTTTAGGTCACGGGTGTTTAATAGTAGAGTGTAGCCGTCAGTCATTCGTTATTAAATTTCAACGAAATTAAAGGTTATTTAAAGGTGTATAGGAAAATGAAAGCGACCCTAGTTCAGTACACAATACATTCCACGATTATTCTACAGAAATTATTAAAATCAAATGTCAAATTAATTTCGGAAATCTAAGATTCCACCAAATTGAAGTGCCATTTTTAGACCTTTAATAAATAATATATAATAATATATAATATATAAAAAATCATGAAAGAGAATAATGAACATTAGAATATGTCGTGTCTATCGTTTCACAACGAGGTGCATCTCAATAATATAAAGAGTTATTATTTTTTTCAACTGTCTAATTGTGTTTTAGACAAAGTTGAATATTTTACATAAAATAATTTTCTTTAATAACCAGCTCCACATTGTTCCTGCTGTTTTAAAATAATGCATTTTATTTTTAATATTAGGTATAACGTCACATAGGAATCTGTTTCAATGACACAAATTGCTTCGATTATTATTTTGATGACAAAAAAAAAAAAACGTTTGTCGGGAGTAATCTCTGAGAAATCGGTATACATACAATATACATTAAATTAAAACTCGTTGCATGAAAACCTCCTCCTTTTGCAGTCGGTTAATACTAAGATAAACTCGTAAAGGTCCTTAAGAATTGAAAAAGTGACGTTAGTACTTGCCGGGATTTGAACCCAAAACCTCATGCATGAGTGGCGAGGGCTCAACCACTGGACCACCACGACATGTATCAAATACAAATACATTAATGAAATAATGTTTTGAAAAAGATGAAACAAAAACCATATTCGTATCACACACTTGTATTCCAATTTATATTCATGAAAACCTCTGCCCAATGCCGTGGTTGCAATTTTTAGGGAATAAACACACGTTATACTTAGGTACTAGTTATTGACTGTGGCCCTGTCCGCATGGAAATAGCTATCCGTCCTTGCTATGAATATTCGATGTTCCTTTTCACTTCACTAGAGTGTCACAAGGGTTACCATTACGTTTGAAAAGTCCTGACATAAAAAAGGATATTTACAACAAAAAAAAACATTTTCCTTTTTTTGTAAATATCCTTTTTTATGTCAAGACTTTTTTTTTTTTTTAAATCATTTTACCTTTTTAAATTTTCATTACATAACAATGACGTCTGTATACCCCGAAGGGTTAGGCAGAGGTATACCTATAGTATACCCACATTTCGCCGGATATGTATAATCCTCATATAATAGGGGGTGAGCCTATTGCCATCAACCGGGCACAAATCCAGACTCCGGGCTGCTACTACACACGTAGCATGATCACAATAGAAACGGGTTTTGTCGACGGAAGAATAGACAAAATGACAGATGCACAATCGCAATCTGTCCTTTTGTCTATTCTTCCGTCGACAAAACCTGTTTTTATGGTGCCTATGTTACGGGTGCTGAGAAATTCCAGATGGAAAAACCCAATAACACTGCCCGACCTGGGAATGAAAAATCCATATTTTTTCAAATTAAATCTATATTACTTTCTTCTAAAAGTCCGAACAAATGACAATCCCAGACAAAGTCCGGGCGGGGAACCAAAAGGCCGGACATGTCCAGAAAAATACGAGCGGATGGTAACTCTGGTAGCCATGACTCAACGAGATAGATCGCGTTCTTTGCATACGTTGAATTTAAGTTTCTGCTTTGATTTATCGTTTCTGCGATTCCTTTGGTTTCAGCAAGATGATATTGGAAAAAATGTACTGCTCATGTTGCTCATGTAAACTTTTATTTTTTACTTCAATAAAGTCAACGCACTGTTGTGATGACCCAGCGGTTAAGGCCTCGCCTCTCATGCACTAGGTTGTGGGTTCATATTCGGGCAATTACCAATGAGACTTTTTCAATTCATATTAAGCTCTCTGCTGTATGTAATTTTTGTTTGAGAATGTATGTGTCTTTTGAGTAAGTCGTTAAAGTGCCATAACAGTAAATAAATTAATAAATAAGCAAATAAATAAATGTGTGCTTTCTGAGTTTATCTTGGACATTCCTGACATCGGTTAACGAAAAAATCGTGAGGAAACCTGGACTTATAGTCAAATATAAGTCTAAAATCGCCAACCCGTCTTGAGCAAGGACTGTGGGTGATCAATGCCCGTGCCTTCTCGGTATGAGAATAGGCCTTTGCCCTGCAGCAGGACAATAATAGGCTGCTATTTTTTTATTTATTATTAAGTCTTCGCAGCCTACTGCGAGTTTGACTTCATTAATTGAAGTTAGCTTTTAGAAGCTCGAGGAGCTCGTGGCTACATAATAACAGCCGCGCGGTTCGATCCATCAGGTTAAGCTACGCTTGCCGGGGTTGGTCCGTGGATGGGTGACCATCTTTACATACTGAGATTCCTCTGTAGCTCGGAAAGCACGTTAAGCCGGTGGTCCCGGCTGTCATTTGTGGATCTTTGACAGTCGTTACGGGTCGTCTGCAGAAGCCCGAAAGTCTGACAACCAGTCTTACCAAGGGTATTACCCAGTAACTGGGTTGTGGAGGTCAGATAGGCAGTCGTTCCATGTAAAATACTGGTATTCAGCTGCATCTGGTTAGACTGGGAGCCGACCCCAACATAGTTGGGAAAAAGCTAGGCAGATGATGACTTGAAGTTAGGTTTTGAAACAGTCCACCGAATTTTTTGAAACGCTTTTGAACTGTTAATTTCATGAAGCTGGCTTCATCATTCTAAAATCCACGAAGAATTTTGAAATTATAAATACCTAGTATTATACTCGTAAATAGAGGTATTATGAATTTAAGCAATTTCTCTGTTCTACAGAAGTAGATATTCTGAACAATCATCTCAGCATTATTATGTCTATACAAGTATTTCATTCAGAGACTCAACAAAAATGTTTTGTTAAGTACCTCAGTTTGGCCATTAAATAGTGATCGTTGGCAAGTTTATTGCCTATTAACCAGAACATCTGTTCTCATCGATTCGCCAGTCACTCCTACGCACTAGACGAAAATTCTTGTAAAATTTCTATTCAACGTTATTTCCTTTCACACTGTAGTTATTTGATTCAGATATTTTAAAAGTCTAGACGCCTTGAATTTTTCTATTTCTATGATATTAACTTTGAGCAAGGAGTATTGTCTATGATTTTATATTTAAGTGCCAACCTCTAATTTATCAAAATTTGACAAGTTTTTGACATTGATTGGCGATGAGATGAGATTGTGACTAAATTTTGAACATTTTTAAATACGAAAATTGACCCTGTTACAACCTTTGTAAACGACAGTTTTATCAACATCAAAGGTCGTTACACCACAAGTGTGTAGGTGGGTGGGTACCGTGGTGGGAGCCTAGTCTGAATAGATAAAAATACGCAGACAAAGCAATGTCCAGGTAAAATCGTTTTGTTTACGACCGAGAAAAATACTGTTGTTGTACTTTGTACTAAAATCTGAATTGTATGAGTGAGTAGGGACTGTCGCGAAAATGTGGGTGTCTCCTTTGTTTGTCTTTGTTTTTAATACAAAGTACGTGTTGTTTCCATTTAGATATTGACAGTACGGGATACACATAATGGTGTTTTGGTGTGTTTTTAATCTGATTTGAATCATATTCATATTGGCCATTGCCTAGAAGAACACAATAAAGGAAACTTTTTATCCGGGTTTATATAAAGGAGATCCCCGAAGAATCGGGGATACGAGTGAAGCCGCGAGAAACGACCAGTTCTTAAGAAATAAAACGGAATTTTCTTCTGTTTTATATTTTTAAGAACTAGTTGTTCGTTCGTCGATGGTTTGTTGAGACAATGTTTCAAAGACACTATATCAACTAGGTAGTCTAGTTTTCAGTGAATAGGTAAATAATATAGCCTGACAAAGTAATACTTTAAAGTTGCAAGAAAATTTAATTGAAACCCAACCTTGTGAGAAGTGTTTGTTGTCTTACGAAGTTTCTTTTGTAACTATTGTATTGTTCTGAATTCCTTAGAAGCTGTATTTTGTGGGTGAAGATGCTGTAACGCAGTTTTATTTATTTGAGCCAACCCGAGGATTTTTCATCTTTATGAAACAAAAGAAAGAAAGAAAGAAAATTCGTTTATTAGCGACAAACATGACGCAAAGAAAGAACACAAATAAAAAAAACGGAACGGTTTTTTAATTAAAGTGTAAATAATTATTGCTATAATAATGTGTTACCTATAATGTACAGTCGCGTAGCAAAAAGTTGAAGCACTTTTAGGTGGGTAAATTTTTTGTTGCACTGTACATGAGACATACTTTTTTCGCCTACGCGTAGGTACATACTGCCAACATTTATTATTTATTTATTTATATTATGATAATTATATATAATTATACTTTGCTAGCTGCGCCCCGCGTTTTCATCCGCGTAAGTCTTGATTCCGTGGGAATATCGGGATAAAAAGTATCCTATGTGTTAATCCAGGTTATAAACTATCTGTTTGCCAAATTTCATCCAAATCCATTCAGCCGTTTTTGCGTGATTGAGTAACAAACATCCAAACACATAAACTCACAAACTTTCACATTTATAATATTAGTAGGATTGTACACCACATTACAAAAAGAAAAAGTCATACACTACAAAATATACAATGGGCGGCCTTATCGCTTGCTGAGATCTGTTCCAGGCACCTCCTTCTGCGAAGCAGTAATGCTCGCGAAGGAGGAGGCGGAACGCGTGAGGGAAAGGCAAAGTTTGCGCCCTCACGCCCCTAACCGCCGCCGTTGGAGACGCCCTGGGCGTCGGAAATCCCAGGCGGATTCTCGGCCACCATAGGCGCGGGCTTGCGGATGGCGAGCAACGGGCAGCTCGCCGTCCGATAAGGACCAGGCCCGGGTCGATGGCGCGTCGTGTTCCACGCGCGCCTCAAAGAGATGTCAGCAAAATTGACGGGGTCCGGTAGGACCGATGGCTGCCAGGGTTGCGGGAAAGTCCGAAAGGGATACCGGGACCTTGGCAACAGGCAAATGAAGGAACACGGGTGGGTTTTAGTCAGTAAAAGTCTGACACGCCCTTCCGCTCCGCCCAGAGCGGGAGAAGTCATTGGATGATATCCCACCCTCAAAAAAAAAAAAAAAAAAAGGCGTCAGTATTCGATATAATATAAGAAAAGGAATTTATTCGAAAATTGCGTAACCTTTTATTCCGCACCGCAAGTTTATACGTAAGTTACTTTTTGAAATATGCGATAATAGTTATTTTCCCGTTCAGAAAGTGCTGACTATTGGCCATTATATTATGAATTTAGGTAACCTTTTCTAACAATACAAACTTGATGGTATTTCCCATCAGCAAAAATGACAAGTCCCATACAAACTATAATCCTCCATTTAACCCTTTGGGGGTGAATTTTTAAAATCCTTCCATAGTGATCCTGCTCACTTTCGTGTTTGGAACTCTTGTGAAACATGTTTGTAGACCCGCGGCTTAGGCTGTACGTTGTCTGTCAGAATTTGGGATTTTTATACCGTTGTCACCTGTACGCACCTACCCTGACGTAGGTATTTAGATAACCTTTTTACAAGCTATATATTAGCTTGCATCATTCGTATGTGTATCCAGTTACTCGCATAGTCATCCATTTTTCTAACAATAAGTAGCATGTTAGCCGGAATTTTCAAATTACGAAATAGGTACGCACCCAACCGTAGGAATGTAGTTTTGAAACAGTTGAAAAACGCAAACTAAACATTACGCTTTAATTAAAAACAATGTGTTATGACATATTATTTATGTTATGTTGTCACGGTAGGCTTGTTATAATTTTGTACATAATATAGTGCCATTCACGAAAACGCGCCCAACTCCGCGATTAGGTACTGTACTGTAAGATTTACTAAAGTACGGAGTGTGTATTCGTGGATGGCACTATATATAGCACTATTAACAACCCTCAGCAGCACGCGTAGTGTGACAACAATAGAAACGGGCTTTCTACGGGGAAAAAAACGGGTATTTTTCGGGTTTAGTCGACGGAAGAATAAACAAAATGGCAGATTGTGATTGTTTATCTGTTATTTTGACTATTCTTCCGTCGACAAAACCCGTTCCTATTGTGGTCATGCTAAGCATGTAGTTATTAACTTTTTGAATTATAATAGATTTGTCATGGGTGCCCATTAACTTTCTACTAATAAAAATAGACGAAGATAGACTCTACTACGTAAGTAACATATAAATTAAAGGGTAAGTACCTCTTTGGTAATGGAAAAAAAAAGAAAGTATTTAAATGCTATCGTTTTAAGAGTTCCGTAACTAAACTGTTTGACTATTAGCCCTTATTTTCAAATTTTTCCACCTATCTGTCTGATTCATTTGTTAAAATTGTATTTTTTCTCAAAACACCGATATTATACTAAACTATATACTATACATAAATGCAATAAGCAACGTTTTTCCTTATTTGGAGCACGTTATTCGTCAATAAGTACATCATTTGTAAGCTATTTATCGTTTCAAAAGCAACACAATATAAGTAGGTCACCTCTTCACCTTTCGTCTGTCCCAAATAAAATTCCGATCTCACGCATACAAAATACAAAAATGTGAGATACGCCAGCATTAAGATATTGGGTGTTAAATCTTCAGTTCAAAGAAAACGGTTTTCAGGTATCGTTTACAAGCCGTCAAGCACCATTAAGTTATCCATTTCTAACTTTTCGATCCTGTTTACTTAGCAACGTTTTTTCTAAGTAAACGAGATCTTTCTTTTTTCTGAATCGTTATCTGTAGGTTGCCAACCCTACTATTTAATATAGTATTCTGCTATATTAGAGGCAAAAACACCAAACCTATTTTTTTTTTAAATGTAGGCGAAACTACTCTAAGTATTTTCATTTTAATACAAAACGGCGAGATGACCGCAATAGGGCCAGTATTACTCTCGTTTATGCTGAATGGTATTTTGTATGAAATAATACATTATAAAATACAATTATGTTATCTAATGAAGGGCGTTCCCATTAACCTGCAAAAGTATAGAATATACATATACATGCAAAAAAAAAATACAATAAAAAAAGTTTTTTATTTTTTTGTAGTAAAATATTCACAAAAAATATTAAATTGATACGGAAAAGAAAAATTTTGTACACGTGCACTTGTCACACTTGTCTTTCTACGTTGAAATACAAGTGTGCGTGTACAGTGTTTCTTTTACGTATCAATTTAATAGTTTTGTGAAATATATTAATAATTATATTAAAAAAAAAAAAAAATGGGTAGTATTTATTTTGCATTTTATGGACGCTATACTATTGTGGGTTAACGGGAACGTCCTTTTGTTAATTAACAAAGGGCGTCATCATTATACAGTTATTATGATGACGTTCATCATTAGTTTAATTCAGTTGTTCATCATTCAGTCACGACTAAAGAAAATAAAGACGCTTTGACACTTTTGACAGGACGTCTCAGTGCTGACACCTAGTGAACGTCATTTCAGAAAAGTCTCATTGTTGAGTGTTTTCTATGCAATTCTTCTGTAAGAGCACTCGAAACTCATAATGTGAATGCAAAAGTGATTTCAATAGGATTACCGCATACTTCGAATGCTTACCAATTAATGTACCTAACATTTTCTCAGCTTCCAGTCTAACCGGATGTAGCTGAATACCAGTATTTTACATGGAGCTTCCTCCTATCTGACCTCTACAACCTAGTTACTGGGTAACACGATCTCCTTGGTAAGACTGATTGTCTTCTTCTGGACTTCTAAAAACGACTGTCAAAGATTTACGAATGGCATTCGGCACCAACGGCTTAACGTGCTGCCTGAGGCACGGAGGGTTCCCGATATGTATTGGTCGATCTCCTTTCGTCTGTCCCGTGACGGCCATGCAGTGGGACAAAAAAACAGGCTGGTATTTATTTATAACGCAAAAGTAATATGCGTAAATTAAATGTGTGGTGTGCATGAAAGCAAATAAATAAATAAATATACCTACAGTAATTTTTTTACTGAAAGCACGCTTTATAAATAAAGTATCCGTGATGAGCAAATAAAATCTCGCTTTGACACGGAAAATCTCTCGCACTTAATGAATTTTTTTGCCGACGCAACTTTCACATTCACTTCAATTTTCAATGACATTTTAATTGGTCCAATCCCTGACTGGCAACGAAAATAAAAATATAAAAGTTATTGCTACGGTCTTTTAAAAAGATTACTTATTTAAAACGTTTTATTAAATTATAAATGCTTAGTCGGTGGAAAATAACGAAAATGACGTCTTAGTTAGTTCTCGTCATTTTTTCTAAGATTTTTTCCTTAATGGAAGTACATTTTTATTTTGCCAATTCTCTTTTCGGTGTTATTTATTTTATGTCATTATTCAAACCAAATAGAAAGTGACCGAAGCAGCGACACGGTCTACAACGTTTGTTGTGCTCTTAAATTCTTTGGCATAAAAATTATGATTTTTATTGTCAAATAACGTTTCCGCGTCGTCGTGGTTGGCGGTAAGGATGCTCTGCCACTTTTGGTAACCGTAAAATATTATCCAATCAAGTATAAAAGTGAAATGGGAGCCAAATTCAATATTATGGTTGTCGACTTCGCCGACAAAAGAATTGAGATCTAAATGGGTGCCAAGTTCTATAGATAATCCTGAAATATATAAAGAACATACCTACAACATTCTAAAATAAATTTTAAACAAAATTTCTTGCTTTTTCTGCTATAACAATGTTTCCTATTTAAAAATATAACTTCATTGAATAGTCGAATTATTTACACAAAGCAATTAGGATGAATTGAAGCTGACAATTTTACCTGGCTAGTTTCTATCAGCAAGCCAACATTAAAACTATAGACATAGAAGTTATCAAACATAAAATAAGTTGTTTAGCTAAATATAATAGAACGTCTATGTAAAAACTAGCCAAGTAAAATTTTCATAAGTTGTTTATTAAGGAACAAAACAAATTATATATACTTAAACAGAAACATCACAAAAACCTCTATATGTAGATTTGTCCAGATGTTGAGACAGATTTTAATAGACTTTCCGCTCTAATAAACGCTCTAAGTATGGTGAAAACCACATCAAAATCCGTTGCGTACCTAGTTTAAAAGAAAAACGCGGTCACAAATGTTATATGCAATATTATATTATGATTATGAGAGACTTTATTTGATTACAACTAAGAAGATGGCATGGCGGGACGACCTGAACAATACGAACAACTAGTGGTCCTGGATCACAAGCACTGGAAGTCATAGGCTAACAGAACATTAAAAAGTAAGTACTGTTAGTTACTGTAACAGTAACAGTAGTTATTAATGTTTGTATGCCTAACATAAGGTTTGATTGTACAAGGATCACCTATTTTATTGATATATGCAGGATTTTTGTGACGTCAGGATTTTTGTGTGACATCAGGTCTTTGATGCGTAGTTCGAATGTGGTGATGTAGGTACCGCCACATACTCATAAACTGTTTTCTACATCAACCAGGTACTCATTCTGTTCACATTGACTCCTGTTTTTCTAACTTAAAACTATGTTTATGAACACACCTTTTAGTCGCCTTTGTTTGAAAACTAATACCAGATAGATATATACATACCTGTGTTTTCGGAAAAGGCAGTGTCCCTACTCTCTACACAATGCTTTTGAACTCCAACATCAAAGACTAATGACATGGATTATTACTAAGACAACACATAACATCACGCCTGTATCCCCGATAGGTCAGGTAGAGGTGAACCTATAATACACCCGAATTTCGCGAGTTATTTTGAAGTCCCATGTAATAGGGGGCAAGACTATTGCCATCAACCGGGTACAAATCCAGAAGCCGCGCCGGGCGGCTATTGGGAAAACCCTATACCACTTTGCCCAACGTGGTAATCGAACCCAGGACCGCATGCTCAGCAGTAGCTCTTGCGACCGCTAGACTAGGGAGGTAGTCAGGCGATTTATTATCAATTTAATGACGGTAAGGTTTAATGTAGTTTTTTCGTCGATGTACCTACATAATAACAGTTGCTCTAATACTTAGGTAATCTAATATGTAAGATCAATCAAAATCTTCTTATGGTTTCGATTATGCAAACTACAAGTACGACATAATCGTAAACAATATTGGCTTTCTCGTTACCTAATCTACTATGTTAAGAATTCATTGATGTATTCGATTTATGATGTATTTACGATGTATACACGAGTGAATATCAATTTCAAGGCCATTGAATATGTACATACCGAATGTTAGGCGGACATTATTTTTTTCCCTTCAATGCAACAACGGTTCGTCGGTCATTTGTAGAACTTTAAGGCCAAGTTTACAAGGGCCGATGATCAGCTGTTTATAGGTTCATGCACACACGTCAGTCACGACAACGTCAAGTCGCCGATCAGCCGCGTCAAAAAATATAGTCACGTAGAAGTTGTAGGACGTTGACTACACACATCAGTCACGTCACTACCGGCGCGTCTCAGTCGACGTCTCGTCACCAGCAAGTCAAAATTTGTATTGGTAACGGAATACGGCTATATAAAAATTGATTAAGTGATGATGATTGACTGGTTATCTGTTCAATCACGTCTCTGAAATTGTCGTGACTGATCGGCGACTTGACGTTGACGTAACTGGTGTGTGTACATGAAACTTTATTTTGGGATCACGTGGCAGTTCCATACAGCATTTGTTTGTTTTTACCGGTATGAATAGTGGGATGTTGGCGTGTAATCTCAAGTTTAAAATATCGTGCTGATGATCGCCGTATGAACAGAGCGTATGAACAGTTGTCACTACCAGCGCTACCAAAGGGTATCATGTTACCCAGTAACTGGTTGACTAGGTCAGATAGGCAGTCGCTATGTAAAATTCAGCTTCATCCGGTAAGCCTGGAAGTAGACCCCACCATAATTGGGAAAGCCTCTACGCAGATGATGAGGTAAAAGAGATTTTTTACCACTGCCACTGGTAAAAATTCCGATCACGAAGAAACAGGTACGATAACAAAATTTTCAAAAAATATATCTTGATTGAAATGTCTGGTGAATATTAATAAATCAAGCTCAAAGAATATAATTGGGAAATGCTTCACAGATTCTTGAATAGCGATTTGGACCATTTTCATTCCTGTCGGGTTGATCCATCCGGTATTTTATTGGTGACACAAATTATTCAGGTAGGTAGGTAGTCAGGTGATTACGCATTGAATGCTATACTACTAAGTGAATGGATTACCTAAATGAAGAAAGCATTTTTTTTAATCAACTACGGGTAAACTCTTGGCCTGCATCTCACGTGATGGTAAGTAATGATCAGGCCGAAGATGGAAGCGAGCTTCACTCGAAATCCTCAACCACAGAGGAACTGGGTACCTTACCTCCAACTGCCAAAACACAACAATGCTGTTAACATTGTTGTTATGGTGACAGACTTAGATAAGATTGTGGTAGCTAACCAGGCGGCCTTATAATAAGCCGTAGGGCTTGTAGGGCGAAATTGGGTGCTCGGTGTGGTTGGTGGTAGCAAACGCCCCCACCTGGAATAGAACCCGGGACTTCTGGGTCTAAGACAGGTAGTCTAACCACCAGACCACAGAGGCGGTTATTGTGCAGTGAGTGTCCATATTATAGCAAAGAAATTATAAAATCAATGGTTACAATTTTTAAAATCTTTCGTTCCAATTAAGACAGAATCCACCTTACTTCGTGACATGGTATAATTATGACATAGTACATTTTATTTTCTTTCGCTTTTCCTTTTGTCCTCTTGTAGCAATTTCAAATAGGTCAGTTCATCAATCTTTTAACAAAATACAAGAATCATGTAGAGTGATAGCCCTTTTTTTTTTTTGAGCTTGTGTAATCATCCAATGACTTCTCCCGCTCTGGGCGGAGCCTTCCGCTCCGCCGTGTGTCAGACTTTTATTGACTAAAACTCACACGTGTTCCTTCAGTTGCCTGTTGCCAAGGTCCCGGTATCCCTTTCGGACTTTCCCGCAACCCTGGCAGGCTCAGTCCTACCGGACCCCTCCAATTGTGCTGACATCTCTTTGAGGCGCGCGTGGAACACGACGCGCCATCGACCCGGGTCTGGTCCTTATCGGACGGCGAGCTACCCGTTGCTCGCCATCCGCAGGCCCACGCCTATGGTGGCCGAGAATCCGCCTGGGATTCCCAACGCTCAGGGCGTCTCCAGCGGCGGCGGTTAGGGGCGTGAGGGCGCAAACTTTGCCTCTCCCTAACGCGTTCCGACTCCTCCTTCGCGAGCATTACTGCTTCGCAGAAGGAGGTGACGGCTTCCCATGCCATGCATGGATTGCCATGCAGTGTGACAGCCCTGACATTTTATTACCATCCGTAGGTACAGTACCTACCGAGTAAAATTACATTTTACATAGATTAACCCAAAACTCCTTGGCCGCCCCTTATCCGTTTTCAATTACTTCGTTAATTGTTGCTCACATTAAAATTCCATTTTAGTAATACTAACAAAAAGCTCACTTTGTTGAATTCTCAGAAGAACATAATTATTTAACTTAATTTCAACTGTTCTGGGTAATTATTAGTACTTGGAATTTTTTCGAGCCACTACACTACTTTTTTCGAGTTACTACTGTACTAGCTGCGCCCCGCGGTTTCACCCGCTTTAGTCTCGTACCCGTCGGAATATGGGGATAATAAGTACTGTAAGTATCCTATGTCCTTTTCCAATTCATGGTCTACCCCTGTGCCAAATTTCATCCAAATCTGTTTAGCCGTTTTAGCGTGACAGCGTAACAAACAAACAAACTCACTATAGTTCATTGATTCAGGCGTGACTTTGCGGAAATTCTTCATAAAATACAATAGACGTAGATACATTTAGTAACCTATTCCGCTTGACTATTCTTCAAGAGTCATAAAAAACCCTGTAAGAAACCAATGATTACTTACAGGGTTTTTCGAAGCCATTGCCTGTAAAAATATATAAGGAATGTTTCAAATATATTTTTATATTTTTAAATGTATATTTTTTTCTTCTTTGAGACTTTTAAAGGTTTTTTTAAATGTCTCATAACTATTAAATATTACACTCTGAATTAAGGTTACATAATACTTACCATTAATTCAGCTTATGATTAATACAAATTATGGTACCTAGTTTCGCTTATAATAAGTATATATTTTTTAGAAATAGGTATTAAGGCCTTTTTTATAGCAGGATACTATATTATATAGTAGAGTTGGCAACTCTGGTCATAATACAGACAATTGAATATGTATATTCAACTTTTGTGTCAATTAATTGAGGGTTTTTGGTAGTCAAAAGTGGGTTTTGGTAAAGCCTTTACGAAGTCGCTTCATATTTCATAGCAATAATTGAGTTCAACAAATCCAGTGGTTTCCGTTTAAATGACGTGTTTCTCAAAATGTTTTGCTTAAATATGGCCTCAATCAAACGAATTACACGTCATGAATCTGAAGTGATATTAATTACCAACGTACGAAATAATAATCAATTTCGATTTTGTATTCAGTGTTAATAAATTACTTATCCAAATATATTTCCAGTGAAAAACCTAAATGAATTTAAATTGGTGATGTTCATAATAAAACCTAATGCTACATGATAAGCTTTCATTAAAAGTATAGACGAAATTGAAAACTATTGAGAAGTAGATTGGATTTTAGGGAGAGTCCAATCAAGTCAAAATCGATGTCCAATCACACACACCCCTTACTTACTCTCATACTGTACTAAAATTATCTTAGATTATCATTATGCATGCTTTCCACATACATTATAGCAATCTTATAATGTTTACAACTTTAAACATGCAACATTACAATTTATGTATGGGAATCAAATGTTATCTGAGATACCGGTTTTCCACCTAGTTTGCAGGCAGATAGTTCTAAACATTGTATATTACAAACTTTAACCTAGCTTAGTGTTAACTGTTATTATAATTTTTTTTAATATTTGGTCATGAATAAAATATGGTGAAAAAATAAATAAATAAAATAATATCCATATTTACTTTCACATACATATTAACAACATTTTTAAATAATTTTATATAAATAACATTTGATAACCAACGAAAGTTTTCTACGCTTTTTCTACAATTAAGTGTTCATACTAGTTTCCTGCAAACCATAATAACCCATATTCATAGACGTAACACGTATTATAATTGTTCGTCACTAATACCCCCTTATACCCCCTATAACCCCTTAAAATTAAAATTATATAAAAAGAAAAATAAATCACATTCACAACACATGTACCTACCTAAATTAAACCAATAAAATTGTAACAAAATCCACGACTGAACACTGTGTCCCAAAATACAAGCGATAGCTTAGTTTGGGAACGAGTTTCACCAATTCCTGCGAATATTGTACCACTTATGTAGAACCAATAACATTGTGAATGATTTTTCCAATACCAATAAAAATCTTTTTTTTTTTAAACACGCCTATTGTTGATCAATGAATAATACCCTTGATGATTTGAGATGACATGAATACTCTTCAATATAACAAAACAGTAGTGTCTTTAAAAAGTTTCAAGTATCTACCATTTAATATTATGATGTCCTTGGTAAAACAAGTAGTACTGACTGAGACTTTGGTCTCCCCTTCTAAACTTATTAAAAAACTCCTACGTCCAAAATTGGGCATTTTGTTCTAAAAATGTACCAGTTCAAAAAAGTGTATAAAGAAGTTTTTTTTTAAATTATTAAAAATTTTACTGACAAGCAGTTGTCAGTAATCACCGCATGTGTTACCAAACAGACTTACTTCATTCAAAATAGAAACAAAATGGATTTGTAAGTAAGTAGGTACTTACTTAGCGGATTTTACTAATTCCGTTTCAAGAAAATAAACTTATTTCTCAGTTCAATCAATCTGCCTAGCCTTTTCCCCACAATTTTGGGGTCGGATCGGGTCCAGTCTAACCGGATGCAGCTGAATACCAGTATTTTACATGGAGCCACTGCCTACCTGACCTCCACAACCCAGTTATTGGGTAACACGATACCCCTTGGTAAGACTGGTTGCCAAACTTGGGCTTCTAACTACCTGTAACGACTGTCAAAATTCGACAAATGACAGCCGGTACCAACAGCTTAACGTGCTTTCCGAGGTACGACAGAGTCTCGGTTGGTCACCCATCCACGAACCGGCCGCGGCAAGCTTAGCTAAGCCTTCGAATATATATGTTATATTTAAGTGACTATTCTGAAGTTTATTACTATAATATGATACAAACGGCTGCGTAGATCATGATTTTACTCGCTCCTATAGCAATAATATTATTTTACTAAGACGAGAAATATTCCCACAAAGGACGTTAGTACACTACGGGGTTTGGCACAGTTGCTAAGCACTCTACTTTCTGGGCGAAGAGTTTGTTGCCATTTGGCTAGACTATAAAATTAAAAAAGTATGAAACGTAAAATTTCTACATTATCTGTAATTTTTATAGTGTACATAATAAAGAACCTATTCTGTATAACTAACTTCTACATTGATCTCGTAACTGCAAGGGTGGTCACTGTCAGATCTGGGGTAAGATTCCTAGGTCTTAGCAGCTTGGAGTTTCAAACTTTCAAACTATCAAATTAATCAGCGCCTGACGTAAATTGGCGTAATTTTAGTAGGCAAGTTTTTAATCACGTCTAAACTTGTATGGAGTAGTGACAGGCGCTGATTAATTTGACAGGACTAAAATAAAAATTATCTTCTGTCCTTTTCTTAATGAAATAGAAAGAAAAAGATGCACTGAACTTAAATTTAGTTTAGTTTTGTGTACAACAGAATCGGCACCAGTGTAAGCTAACATAAAAATAAAAAACTTCTCTTCCCTTTACGCGAACGTTTATAATTAAAGTTGAAAATGATTAAGCAGAAGATGTACTTACTAATATTATGGCGCGTTACACCGTGACGCCATGGATTTAGAAAAGGTTTGGGCCCTATAAGAAAACCTTTCATGCCACCGACCGACATGATGAAGAAAAAGAAGACCGTAAGGCAACAAACAAGGGTAAACAAACGTTTTTCTTGCCGTGAAAAATTTTGGTTTATTCGCCGTGAGTAGGGTGTATGTAGTGTTGTATGAATCACTATGGAAAGTTGTTGACAGACACGTTTTTTTCTACGGCGCGGTTTATAACCCGTACCGTATAGAAACCGTGTCGTGCACAAAGCTCCTAACACACAGTCAAAAATGCCCTAAGCCTCCATTTGTTCATTCACTTCCAATTCAAACTTTTCAGGTACAATTCAAATTCCGGGTTGTAAGTTTAATTTCCCGGCCAGGAACCCAAATGATTTATTTCAGAGAGATAAAAGTTTCAAAGCTACGGTTAACAGCAACAACGTAATCAGATTACGTTGCTCTATGTACATGCCTATGTAGGTATGGTAGATTAACGCCCGATCAACCATGATTACAAAGTAATTAATCCTTTTCCGCAAAGCTTGAAAGGGTTCACAACAAAAAGATCAACTTTAGTAGTTTTAGTCGTCAACAGAAGTAAATCAATTGGGTATTTATGTAAGAGCCAATCTATTTTCCAGTTGTATTTTTCTATTTATAATTTTTGTTTTTATTTCTATCATTTACATATATTTAAATACTACAATATACAAACTAACACTAAAATATTTATATTATGTCGAAGTAAAGGTACATTAAAAACTTCTATTCAAAAACTAGATAAATAAGATCGTTCAAAATCGGCTCCTATTTTTGATAAAGGCATACACATACTGGGGCGATTCGTCGCGCGACGCGACGCCGCCGCATTGTTCGCCGTGAGAAATTGTTTTGTTAAAATTCGCGTCGCGCGGCGAATCGCCCCAGTATGTAAGAACCTTAATGATTGAACTCACCTACCTACTTATATTATCGCATCAAAATAATTGTATTTTTCTGTGAGTACCTAGGTCAAAAGTCCCTACTAAAAGCGGATTACCGGATATTTTGTAAGAAATCATATTTGGGATTAGGGCATTAGGGCTTTTTCGGCCTCCAGCGTCAAAAAGGCTATGATAATTAAATCAAGATGATGGACAACACCATCTAGGTATTATGCTCAGTTAAGAAGGTTGCAGTGGTACCCCGCAAAATTCAAATTTTCTTACGTTTTATTCAAATTGCAATTGCGGCGATAAGTCCCCTCTTTGAGGAGTGGCTAGAGAGGCGCCACGGCGTCCTCACTTTCGCCGACTGATACTGATCTTTACCGGACATGGCAGCTTCGGGAGGTTCCTGTGTAGGATTAGGCGGGAGGAAAGGCCCGGGTGTCACTACTGTGCGGATCGCCCGGAGGACACGGTGGAGCATACGGTGGAGGTATGCCCTGCTTGGGCGGAACACCGCCGTGTCCTCGTGGAGGCGATTGGCGGCAATGACCTCTCGCTTCCGGCCCTGGTCCAGGCCATGGTACGGAGCGAGAGGGCACGGGAAGCCGTCACCTCCTTCTGCGAAGCAGTAATGCTCGCGAAGGAGGAGGCGGAACGCGTGAGGGAGAGGCAAAGTTTGCGCCCTCACGCCCCTTACCGCCGTCGTTGGAGACGCCCTGGGCGTCGGGAATCCCAGGCGGATTCCCGGCCACCATAGGCGCGGGCTTGCGGACGGCGAGCAATGGGTAGCTCGCCGTCCGATAAGGACCAGGCCCGGGTCGATGGCGCGTCGTGTTCCACGCACGCCTCAAAGAGATGTCAGCATAATTGACGGGGTCCGGTAGGACCGATGCCTGCCAGGGGGAAAGTCCGAAAGGGATACCGGGACCTTGGCAACAGGCAACTGAAGGAACATGGGTGGGTTTTAGTCAGTAAAAAGAAAAAAGGTCATTGACAGGTTGTACCTTAATCAAAATATGATTCGCTCTTGATAGAATATTTTTTTTTTAAGCAACATTTAAGACATTTACGATCACTAATACATCTCTCTTTCATAGATTTGTTGCATGAACAAATCTCTAATTGATAAGTTACAAAATTTTGTCGTTTTAAAGTATTTTTTTAAGTTTTCAACACAAATCAAAAATCCTAGAAATCTGAACTATCACAGAATCAAAACAATAATTGGTATCTATCTATAATACATTGATGACTGATGTTTAAAGTTAAGTGCCTGCTACACGGTTGCCAACCGCGTCCCCGACAGAGGTGACCTTGGTTGGCAACCGGTAGAGCATGCACCGGCAGTGTGGGAAGTAAACCATCATATAAATGGTTGTAAACCACCAAGGTCACCTCTGTCGGGACGTGGTTGGCGACCGTGTAGCAGGCACTTTAAAATGTAGTTGCTTTAAAGAGATTTAGTAATGGGAAATATTTAACTGATCTTCTAAAAACTTATATTGACCTTCTAATGCTGGACACTTTTTTAAATTAATGAATCGCTAAAAACGTTTTCTGCTTCTAATGATGCATGATTATTTGTGGTTCGAAAAATGCATACCTTTGGTAATATCAAAATGAATTATTCTACGGAGAGTATCAATTTATTGACGCATGCAATATGTTATCGTAAAATGTTTTTAATATAGCAGATAACTTGATGTTAACATTGTTCTAACAACAGATTGAAAAGCTAATAAAGTAGAAAAAAAAAGAAGCCTACCATATGATTTGTCTTGATATACTTTATAAAATAATAGAACTAAAGGCACACAACTAATTACTTACCTTCATAACACTTAAAACATCTTTTTCATCAGTACTTACCTACTACATAATAAATAATAATTTATTCATAATTATCATTATTAAATATTAGTTATTTAAAAATCACGCAACTTAAACAACATAAGCTTTTATTTAAAATATAAAATAGAGAATAAATAAAAAAATCAACAAGTAGTTTTTAAGCTCTTCCGTATTTACTTACTAAATTTATAGGAAACACCTTCCTACACCCTATTATTTTCTATTGCTAATTAATATTTAATAACTAATTATCATGACACTAATGCATCTTCATAATAAACAATAATTTTGCAATCTAGCAATTTAAAAAACTGTTTTCAAACTTTCCAAACTTAAACTCAGAAAAAATAACAAAAACTACTCACCTTTAAAAAATAACCGCACCGAAAAAACAACACAGGTTTTAAATAAAGAACTACGTTATTCGAAATACAAATAGACTCGAACAGATCAGTGCCACCATTGTTTATAAGTTCCGTTCATATCGGAACGCATCCGAAGCCAACCGTCCCTATTAGTGACTTAGAAACATTCGCTGTGTACGCGTGTCGGCAACCAACTGAGAGATTGGCCGTACATTCCCCGCGATTCTATAGTGGATATTATTGATATTGATACTGAATAACTGAGATGTTTTATTTATTGAATGTTTTTATTACGCATTACCTTGATTGTTATAATGTGAGAGTGTATTGGTATACATAAATTTTTAGTTGTCATTTTAAATATAAAGAGTGTGCGGTGATAAATTGGAGTGTCTTCGGAATGTTTGCGAAAATTATTGTTGTTTTAGTTTATGAGGTTTTTTTTTCTAATTATTTAACAATCATCTCAATGGCTACACAATTCTTTGACACATGAATGAATATTGTTTTTTTTCTGCAGTATTTTCCTTATCATTCATCATTTCACCCGAAAAACGTCCACTGCTGGACATACGCCTCCCCCAAGCACGGCCACTTCGACCGGTTCTGTGCTTATTGCATCCAGCGGATTCCTGCGGCCTTCACCAGGTCATCGGTCCACCTTGTGGTCCACCTTCCAACGCTACGTCTTGCGGTACGCGGTCGCCACTTCAGAACCTTTCGGCCCCATCGGCCATCTGTTCTGCGAGCAATGTCCCACTGCCACTTAAGTTTAGCAATACTTCGGGCTATGTCGGTTACCTTGTTTCTCAGGGATCTCTTAATTTCTGATTTGATCACGCATTGAAACTCCGTGCATAGCATAGTTTCTTGATAAGAAAATAATTATCAAGTTTTGGGAATTTACAAGAAGAATAAACCTGCTGTTTGCTAATTTAAGATACATTATTTTATTAAATGCTTAAGTATTTCAAAAATTCAAAAACGTGCATAAATATCTTATACTCACGCTAAATTTAATAGATTTTCTCGTGAAACATCAATTGTAACTTTGACGAATATCCTATTTCAAAATAGTACGGCCGTTTGTCCACCGGCATCGTCAACAGAACGTCAACGAGAACGAGACGACGACGGCGCCGAAGTAGCGATATATACATTTACTATGGCCGCTTGTCCATCGCACACCAAAGCCGCGCCACGGGGCGCCACGTTCGGTACGAATAATCTCGTTTCTCGTTGACGTCTCATTGATGGTGGCGGTGGTTAAACAGTGTATGGTTTCGAAAATGCTACGTATGTAAAACCATAACATTAAACAAATAGGTACTTATATTCTATAGACTGTAAATAAAACTGCCTGTCTCGTTGGTCTGGTGGTCACAACCGCTATTGCTGTGCATGAGGAACTAGTTTGGTCCGATGCCCGGGTCGGGAAAAGTGTTATTAGGTTTTCCCGTCTGGAATTTTTCAGTAGCAGCTCAGATTCTGGATTTGTGTCCGTTTGATGGCAGTAGGCTCGCCCCTTATTACATGGGACTTACTTAAACATAACCGGCGAAATGTGGGTTAACTATAGGAATACCCCCCCCGACCCTTCTGGGAAACAAGTCGTGATTTCACGTTATGTTATTTCTTAGTAACTTAAACCCAATCTTCAGATTGTATATTTTATTTAATTATGGGATAATAAACAGCTACAAAATAAACGTTTTACAAATAACAATAATATACATACTATGTTAACAATATTGCAGCCCACTACATTATCCGCATGTTTACAAAATTAAAATAATTTAAAAAGTGCCACTAGGTTAGCTTTACTTAGAAATAAAACATTAAAAAAAAAGATTATTAAAATAAAATAAAATTATTAAATATTTACAAAAATATACAAGGTGATTGGAAGATGGGTGCAAAGCTTTAAGGTGAAGATAGTATAGACAATTTAGAACCATTTAAGCCATGGTTGTCTTAGACGAAGTCTTACCAAATTTTTTTAACCAAATTTTTAAGTTTTTTTTCGGAAATTCTCAAAATTTTATGTAAACTGCATAATTATGGCCAAATTGAATGATAAATGAATTCATTTTTTATTTATTTAATTAAAGTAATGTGTAAGCAACCAAGCAAAACATGTTTTAGGCTTCTGTGTCATTAGACATTTTTTTTACAGATATTTAAAGCTCAGAAAAAATAAGCAATTTGTACAATACGTCTTTTAAACCTTATTTAAAAAAAACGGAGGGTGCTTTTTTTGTTCAAACCTTTTTGAAGACATGCTTGATAATCGCTCTTTCTTTTGAGGTATCATTTATGCGGATATCTTACAAATTATTGAAATTAGGACCTACAAACCAATTCGAAGGAGAAATTTTAAATTTTAGGCAGTCTAACAAAACACAAAATTTTTGCTTAAAAGAATACTTTATGTGCTCGAAATAATAACATTGTTCAATTCTAAGAATTTTTGGCACATGCACGAACCAATTGAGGGGAACCCATTGAGGGGATTCTCTAAACAATGGCCACCGAGCGCGGTGCGACGGCATTTAAAGGTAGAACGCCCAATGAATAGCAAAAAGCGATAAGAGTTGGTTTTTACAGCAAAATGGTCTTAGTTACTGAGGCAACAACGTCGTTTTTCTTTAGTCAGGGTCAGTTGGTCTGTGATGAAGCCGTTACATCTTTTACTTATTAGTCAAACTACTGCCCTTGTGAGTGGACGTTGTCGTGTTGATTCACAATTTACCGTGTTCAGTTGTAGCCCTTTGCGTTCCTGCACGTGTTGTTTGCGTTAGTTTTGAACTTTTTTGTTTCACCGTGTCCAGTCGTAGCCTCGCGCTCCTGCACGTGTTGATTTTTGACTTATTGTGTTGAGTTGACATTTAGTGCGCTCCTACGCCGTTTTTCTTAACTTTTAAGTGACTATGGCTACTTTTTCCAATCAAGAATATGCGGATATCGTATTTATGTACGGTAGAGCAGACGGCAATGGATCTTTGGCGCGACGGATGTATCAAGAGCGCTATCCGAATCGCAGGATACCGAATTTCCTAGTGTTTTACAACACGTTTCGTCGTCTTGCCCAAGATGGGTTTCACCGCGTGGAACCTGGAGTCAACCCGAGCAGACACGAAACTGCCGTCGACGAAGACATTTTAGCAGCATTTCAAGCGGATCCTACTACCAGTACTAGAGCAATAGCTCGAAATTTAAACATTTCTCAATGGAAGGTGTGGCATACAATGCACCAAAATGGTAAGTATCCGTTCCATGGCAGGAGTGTGCACGGTCTAGTAGAGCAAGATCCTCAAAGAAGAATTCAGTTCTGCCGTTTCCTCCTCAACAGAGACATCGAAAATGCGTGGTTTCTGAAATTAATCTTGTGGACGGATGAAAGTAAATTTTCAAGGGAAGGTATTACAAACTTTCACAACATCCATGAATGGGCCGACGCAGACAACAATCCACATTTTAAGAAGCAGGTATCATTTCAGATGAAATTCTCTGTGAATGTATGGGCTGGAATAATTGGCACAACATTGATTGGGGCCCACTTTTTGCCTGATCCATTGAATGGCGTAAATTATTTGCAATTTCTGCAAATTGATTTACCACTGCTGGTAGAGGAATCAGGTGTCCCGATCTTCGAAAGCGACCGAACAGTCATCTTTCAGCAAGACGGCTGTCCAGCGCATTGGACTTTAAATGTAAGGGAACACCTCAACAATTGCTTTCCTGATAGCTGGATCGGCAGGGATGGACCCATCCCTTGGCCCGCTCGCTCCCCAGATCTGACCCCGTTGGACTTTTTCGTGTGGGGCCGGGCCAAGGAACTGGTGTATAACAACATAGAAATAAACACTAGAGAAGAATTGATACAAAGAATAAATACAGCGTTTGAGACAATGAAGCAGGAGATGATGTTGAAAATAACGACTACAGAAGTTAGAAGACGGGGCCGTGCTTGTATTAGGAATCACGGCCGTCATTTTGAACATGAAAAATAAATAATTTTAATTCGAATGTTGTTTTAATTAGTCTGCCTAAAATAAAAAAAATTCTCCCTCAAATTGGTTTGTAGGCCCTAATTTCAATAATTTGTAAGATATCCGCATAAATGATACCTCAAAAGAAAGAGCGATTATAAAGCATGTCTTCAAAAAGGTTTGAACAAAAAAAGCACCCTCCGTTTTTTTTTTAAATAAGGTTTAAAAGACGTATTGTACAATTTTTTTGTTTTTTATGAGCTTTAAATGTCTGTAAAAAAAAATGTCTAATGACACAGAAGCCTAAAACATGTTTTGCTTGATTGCTTACACATTACTTTAATTAAATAAATAAAAAATGAATTCATTTATCATTCAATTTGGCCATAATTATGTAGTTTACATTAAATTTTGAGAATTTCGGAAAAAAAACTTACAAATTTGGTTAAAAATATTTGGTAAGACTTCGTCTAAGACAACCATGGCTTAAATGGTTCTAAATTGTCTGTACTATCTTCGCCTTAAAGCTTTGCACCCATCTTCCAATCACCCTGTATATCTATATATAAATTTTAGATAAAATTAATAATTTGGGATTGGTCCTAATGATCACAAATAAGAATAAATTAAGATTATATAAAAAAAAGGAATTGACAGTAGGTACAATACAATTCAATAATAAAAATAATTAAAAAGGTTGAAACGGTATAGATATTATAGACTATACAAGAAACAAAGTAATAAATGGTTTCCCAGTTACCAGTGAGCGAATCGACAGTCATGTGTTTTACTGCAAAGCTTTATCCTTTACCACGAAGCTTCAAGCTTTCTCTTTGTAAAAGAAAATTGTTCCTTTTCTTGAGTTTCCAGTAATGGATAATGACGGTTTCGTATTTTAGACAAAAGAAAATTTTTCTTTCAATATTTTGTGTAATCATTTTTATCAACTTATGAAAACAATTTGTATTCCTTCTTATATATATATTAACTTTGAAAGAGATTCAATGAATACGTGATAGATTCTGTCGTACAAAATTCACATGAAGATACGAACCGTTTCGGAATAGATAATAAATTTTGTTTAGGTTAATTTTGTCATGAAAGTAAAACTACTCAGTTTTACTTTTCATTATTAAAATACATTTTTTATGTATAACATAATTTTATTCAATGTTGTTATTTTCTCATTTGAAATAACAACATTTGAATCTCGCAACCCTACCCTAAACTAATAAAGTTTTTTTTTTCTGTTTTTCTTAATCTTTTTAAATGTAGGCCAGAGTAAATAGTCTGGGTTGAGTGGGTTGGTACTTACCGTGCGTTTGCACTAGCGAAACTTTTACGACAAAACATGTTGAAATCTCTATTTTCTGTCAATGTTCCATACAATTTTTGACAGGAACTAGAGATTTAAACATGTTTTGTTGTAATGTTTCGCCAGTGCAAACGCACGGTTATATGAACTGCGGGGCAATTGCGTAACACACAGACAATAAAATTGCAATGCCTTTCATTGTGACAATTTAACAACATTAATTGCGTTATTTACGTTGGCGAGCAGGCGATTTTTTCAAACATATGAAGCAATGGATTAGAAACTTCTTTCAAAGTCCTACGAATTATGAAAATTTGCGGGGCAGTCTTTGGGGACTGCCGATAGAAGTGAAAACTAAGCAAAAATGCGTAACCTCAACGTAATTCAAACGGTAGACAGTAGATGGCGCTAAAAACATTCCTTTCAAGCGTGACGGTGACGATGACGCGAGTTCCATGATTTTGTTCACCCAAAAAGTGCTCAACGCGCCTAAAGGAGTTTTCACTTTAAAAAGTGTGTTACCAAATCGGGGTGCTGGTATTTAGATTATTACAGACGGTAGTATTAATACTAAACTAGTACCTAATTATCTAACGTAGTAGAATTTGCAAAGCACTTTGCAAATTCTCCTTAGAAGACAAGTAATATTCGAAGAATGTCATAATTAAAACTTCTAATGAAGAATCTCTGTCTCTAAATATTTGTCTGCGAATTTTCAGCAGAACATACGAGGTGGAAAAGTGGTTTTGGAAAGGAGGGACAAGATTTTCAAACATGAAAACTTGGACATAATTTCAAACAGATAGTTTACATGTAAGGCGCAGGCGGGAAAGTCCGAGTTGCAGGAAAGTTCGAGTTGCGGGAAAGTTCGAGTTGCGGGAAAGTTCGAGTTGCGGGAAAGCCCGAAAGGGATACCGGGATCTTGGCAACAGCCAACTGCAGGAGCACGGGTGGGTTTTAGTCAGTAAAAGTCTGACACACCCTTCCGCTCCGCCAAGAGTGGGAGAAGACATCTGATGATGTCCCACTCTCAAAAAATAATAATTATATACAGCATGTAACGGAATAAACGCAAGAGCTCATACACCCCAATTAGAATATTAAATTATAAGACTAAAATAATATCTGTAATTTAATTTAATTAAACCACACCTTAAATTAACAATTTTATTTAACGCGCACTACACATAGGATAGCTATGAACGTATTACAATTTTGGTTATGCATTTAAATAGGCTTTATTCCTTTGAGATAAGGCTTAAATTTCCTTAAATAAAATGTATTAGTACCTTGTTATGGCACAGTGGTTCTAATTTCAGTTAAATAAAAGATTTTTTCATGAAAAATTAACATATATAAATAATGACGGAAATCGATTCAGAAGCCGATTCTGAGCAAACTACTTTCAGATCTTGCGCTTATTCTGTTATACGTTGTATATGGTGCAGGACATAGCTACACAATTGACGAGAGGCGAGGGTGTGGCGACGCGACGCATGACGGTGCGGCACGGTCCTTTCATATATCATACAAAATTTATAGAAGTGACGAGGCGCGGAATAAGCTGATCTCTCATTTTGCGAAAATCCTATACAAAGCGAGATCAGCTTAAACTGGAAATGTATAGCTTGTAGCCGGGTGTACTAACTTTTCTCGAAACTTCTAAAGGAAACATACTTGCTTAGTTTTGCATTGGTCTAGTGATCGCAAGCGCTACTGCTGAGCGTGAGGTCCTGGGTTCGATTCCCAAATCGAGCAGTGTTATTGGGATTTTCCATCAGGAATTTCTCAGTAGCAGTCCGGAGTTTGGATTTGTGCCCGGTTTGTGATAATAGGCTCGCCCCCTGTTACATGGGACTTAAACATAACTGGTGAAATATGGGTGTACTATAGTATCTACACCTCTGCCTATCCCTTCGGGGATTACAGGCGTGATGTTATGTGTTATGTATACCCTACTTTTTGTTTACGTTTACCGCAAATACAGAACAAAGCCTTTAAATAAAAAAGCCGAGCAATTTTTCATCGCAGCTTTTAGTGTCACTGTCGTGTTTGAGACATGTTTTTAAAACAAAGTTTGTTTTTTCTTCATTGTCCGGCGGAGCTCATTTTCTAGAAGGCTCGTTGAACAACTAAACTTATAATGATCTGCTTATATAAATACCTATTTTTTTTCAATGAATCGCCCTGTTTGTGTTATTGATTAAACCTTCCGCAGTCAGACGCGACGCGATAGCCCAACGCATCTCTAGTGGAAAAATGTCTATGAAAACTTCATGAAAATTGTTTTACCAGAAACCTGTCGCACCGTTCGCGACGCGCCTGTTTTCGGGAGCTTTTATGCATGAATCGAAGATATGACTATATCTATGGCCATGAACTCCATAATATAGGCTGCCACTGAGCACTTTGTTTAATAAAAAACTGACCAAATGCGTGTCAGACCACGCACAATGCAGGGTTTCGTGTTGGGATGAATTTATCTCAAGAACAAACTTAACGTTGTAGTTGAAAAAATGTTCTCCCATACATCGATATACGTCACGGTCAATTCGCCAAATGCTAATTTAAGTTTGTAATCGGACAAAAAAGTTATACAACTACAAATTAACGATTTTCGGAGTTCTTCCTTTACCTATTCTGTGCTGTGAGACCTGGCTTCTTGCCAAATTTTATGATTCTAGATCAACGGGAGGTACCCTAAAGGTTTTGATTTATTTGTGAGTATCAAAATATTGAAGAACTGATTAAAATATCTAAACAGATGATTTAAATGTTGGTGATCACAAGGTTTAGTGGTTTGTGCGAAGATATTAGAATATTAATGAGTAGGATGAAAGCTCTGTCTTCACTATCATTAGTCAGTACTTTCAATTAGCCCTCCGTCGATTAATCATAAAGCTAAGGGATAAGGAAGTCGCCAACGTTGTAAATCATGGAGTGGAGTAAGAGGAAACGTGGGATTCAAGTGTTTGAGAAGAACATGTTTCAAACTATTGACGTCATAACAGACAACAAACAGAAAAAAAAATGCAAACAGTACAGCGCTCTACGTGTCCAATACAACAATGCGTTCAGGGTACTCTTGGGGCTGCCTCGCTTCTGTAGTGCGTCGGGGATATTTGCCGAGGCGCATGTGGATTGTTTCCACACAGTCATGCGCAAGCGGTGCACATCTCTGGTGCGCAGGGTGCGGGCCAGTCGGAACAGTATCCTGAACGCTTTTACTGAACGTTTCGACTGTCAGTACGTGAACCACTGCTGTATGGTTCACGTACTGACTAATGTTAAAATACTATTTTAATTATTTTGTAACTTAGTTTTAATTGTATGATCCAAAGTTGATTGAAATAAATAAATAAATAATAATAATAACGTCAATCGCCGGCTGTCGCTGAAAACCAGCGCTGGGGCTCTGTCTCGCATAGGGTCGCAGCAAAGCTGAGCGATGGTGTAAACTCCACAGACGATAAAAAACGATAAAAAAGCAACGATAAAAAAGCAACAAAAAAGTAAGTAAAGTTTTTTTTCTGAGGTCAATGACCGTAGTTGAAATAGTTGAGAAAACCTGTTTTTTTTGTTTATTTTATCGCGTTTAAATATCGCTACCCATCACGTCTGTGAAGATTACACAGGAAAAAAAAACTGATTTTGAAACTATATTTGAAGTAGCTACAGTCGTTGATCACAAAACAAAACAATGATTAATTATTTTTTCATGTTGCCCTGCAGTGTTATAAATAAAATCTAATAAATACTCATATACTCACGCTTTTTTCCCATGCGGGTAAGCCGAAACTACAGTACGCTACCTGCTACGATCCTTACATACTCCTTTTGCTTGTTTACGTAAATACATTTGCACGCGTAGCATGACCACCGTAGAAACGGGTTTTGTCGACGGAAGAATAGACAAAATGACAGATTGTGATTATTTATCTGTAATTTCGTCTCGTGGTCATGCTACGCTTGCTGCTCATATACGCACGCCGCGCGCCGGTTGCGAGTACTGCGCACCTGATGTTTCTGAGGAACATAAAAACAACATAAAAAAAACCTAACAGAGTATTCCTAAAATCCAGTAACTATGGAAGGATTTACCTCGCCCCTTTTTAAAAGGTTAGACCGTCATCAAATGGTGCCGTTGGTCCAAAATCTTTTCAGTGGTTAAATTATTTCCAGCATCAGTTAACGGGCTTGTGTTATTTAAGTTGTCATTTCCTAAATGACAGAACAAATAGAAGGTTTTCCATTACAAGTAATCGGAAACAGTGTTTTTGACATCTCTGAAGGAACAATTCTCGAAATCCTCAAGTAACCCGATCAGGCGAAAATTGAGGATCAATAAATGAAAGTGTTGACACTACAAGATTTAGATCGTCAATGATACTTAACAGCTTGGCACTTGACATGCTATCTCAAAATGAGAGAACACGGGCTGGCAGACCTGGGTTAGGTTTTTATACCTGTAGTATCTACGCCCCCGTGGGATAATTTTGGACCTCCACGTGGGCGAGGGGAGTCTTGTTTAATCCTTACTTTAATCCTTACTAGTCCTTAGTAATATTATAAATACGAAAGTAACTTTGTCTGTCTGTCTTTCTGTCGCGCTTTCACGCCAAAACTACTGAACCGATTTAAATGAATATTGGTACACAGATAGTCTAGAGCCTGAGAAATGACATAGGCTACTTTTTATCGACGTACCACGCGGGCGAAGCCGCGGGTGGAAGCTAGTAAATTATATTAGACACATTAAGGTCAGAGGAAGAGGAATATAGAGCTTTAAATTCTACTAACTTGCTACGCGTGCCCTGATCAATCAAAACGTCTGGCAGTCCACCTATTAAAAAGGTTCATTAATTGCACAGGATAAATAAGTAACAGTATTATGTCTTCATAGAAAACGGCTGAAACGGCGCGCTTCGAATTCTCTGTGTATCAGCAGGCGTAGCATGACGCTTTCTATTTCTACGAAGAATAGACATAGCTTTTTCTATACAAAGTGACATTATTCGTTTCTCCATTTTTGACATCGCACCGTAGAAATCCTTCTACAATCTGTAATTTTGTTTTTCGTTCTAACAATCTTTGTCTAGGTCTTTTATGTAGACTATTTCGGAAGAAAGTTTTCTACTCAAACTGTCAAAATCACACTGACAACTGACATTTGTCTAAGGTAGTGATGACCATTCATTTTGAAATCGCCAGTAAAAAAACTTTCTACTCGACGGCCAGAAAATATAAACGGTTATATAAAAAATCATGATTTTACAAGGGAGCGATTTGAAAGCAAAACTGTGATAATTAATAGAAGAACAAAGCTATGTTCTCCTATTTTACATCATTTAGTTAATAAGTACCAAGGAAATAGTAAAGGCCATTACTATTGTAAAATTGTTTGATTCAAAATTCGGTATTTCGACACTTTGAGAAATATTGTTTTAGTTGACGTGACTTAATCAGTAAAAATTGAGAATCAAATAGAAAAAAAACCTATGACAAACCAAAGAATTCTGAGTCGAATTATGTAAAAGAGTGAATTTCGTAAAAAGTGCAGTTGACTCTTTCTACTTTGCTGCCGTTGTACTGTCTACACGGAACGTTATTTTTGTCTACTCTTCCGTCGACAAAACGGTGCTCGTGCTACACCTGCAGTACGCAACAGAGTGGAGTGCGGGGCAGTTACGCACGGATGCGAAATTAACCCACTGAACGGCCGCAGGTAAGGTTTCAAGGTCACTGCCGAGATATAATACTGCTACTTTATTATACTGTGTTGATTGTGACGAAAAATGTCAACCTCTACTGACACGACAATTAATCATAATTATGTAGACAAAGAAACCTGTCCCCCAATATTTATGTTACAGCTCAGAAAACAGTTTATTATAGTACATTAGCTCTAATAAAGGTAAGCGTTGCCTTTGTACGTATTTTTCTGTTCCTTTCTTCTTGTCTGAATTTATATCTGCCTAGCCTTTTCCCAACTATATTGGGGTCGGCTTCCAGTCTAACCGGATGCAGCTGAATACCAGTATTTTACATGGAGCGACTGCCTATCTGAACTCCACAACCCAGTAACTGGGTAATACGATACCCCTTGGTAAGACTGGTTGTCAGACTTTCGGGCTTCTGACGACCCGTAACGACTCTTGTCTCAATTTATATGTGTGTGCATAAATAGTTAAATAAAAGAAGAATTTTAAGAAGTAGGTTAAAATGATGACATTCACGGTTTCTTCCCAAAGTTGTTTGTTAAACAGATTGCTTACCTAATCCGATAAAACTTTCCGAGTTACCGACTGACTAATGTGCGATACTCTGCCACAAATAACAAAGAAGAACAGTAACCTTACATCAAAACAATACCTGTCCACGGAAGATATTCTAAGTCTACTAAATTATCTTTCAAAGTCTTTGGGATCTCTTGTTAACGCGGGACATTCGATATACCAAAGTGCTTTAGGAAACTCGATTCGAACTTAAACTTAATAAACGTCTAAACGATAAAATTTCGGATTAAAAGCTCTTGAGCTTGTTTTTTTCAGAAAAAACTTGTTTCTTTTCTGAGGTTTTACATTTTCAGGGATGTTTTAAGTTGTTTACCTATTTGTTCCGAGTGGATAAACAGAGAGCTTACTTCTTTTGTTTTGTTTCGGCAAAAGGATTGGCTGGGTTGTAAGAACAAGATCTATAAACGTTACTTAGCCCGTGCTTTGACTCAGACATGTCTCTATCTTGCACTTGTAGGTAGACAGTTGTGCGACACTAACAGGAATAATGCTTAGCTAAAGTACTTGCTAAATAACGTTTATAGATGTTGGCCCAAGATTAGTAGCGATTCTGAAAAGAACGTCTGAGGGCAGAGATATAAAGCTCATTTATAGATGTCTATGAATGGAAAGTAGGTACATTCGTAGAGCCTCTTTCGAGTAACTATTCCTGTAGCAATTTGTTTTATAGTAAATACTTGTTTTAGGGCCCCAACACACGTACCACAATACAACCACACCACATCGCAGCGATAAAATTTGGACAAGCAGTCGTTACGTACGAGTATGAATAGCGTCACTACAGCTTCTCGCAGTTGCGTTGTGGTAACTACAAAATTTGTATGTGTGTGCGATCTGGCCAGTTGCTAGTGCGCAGTTTCACTGGTGGTTACGTTGTGGCTGCGACGTGGCCTTGATGTGATCAGGATCGCCCCACACGGTTGATCTTGACGGCCAAATGTAATCCGTGTGAATAAACTATTCGTTTTCATACAAATTGGCGCCAGTCCATGTGTTGTCGTTGTGGCCTGGTTGTGGTGAGATTGTGGTACATTTGATCGGGCCCTTATGAAAAATGTGAGCATTGCAGACGGATTTAACAAATATCTTTAATGAGATTATTCATTTTCAATTCATATTAAAAAAATATATAAAATTTTCAATTCATATTAAAAATAATTATAAAATAAAAAATTATATAATGTAATATATATTAAAAAATCAATAATCTCTACTCAAATTGCTAAATTACGGGTGATTCTCCTCATTCAACTACAAATCTTATTACCATTAGTACTAAATTACCTTATAATAATAGGTAATACTAGCGATCCGCCTCTGCTCCGGACGGTTTTACGAGTCACAAAACATCAATATTTATGTAGTTTGGGAGAACAACGCGGTCATCACATCATCATCTGCCTAGCCTTTTCCCAACTTTGTTGGGGTCGGCTTCCAGTCTAACCGGATGCAGCTGAATACCAGTATTTTACATGGAGCGACTGCCTATCTGACCTCCACAACCCAGTAACTGGGTAATACGATACCCCTTGGTAAGACTGGTTGTCAGACTTTCGGGCTTCTGACGACCCGTAACGACTGTCAAAGATCCACAAATGACAGCCGGGACCAACGGCTTAACGTGCTTTCCGAGGCACGGAGGAGTTTCGGTATGTAAAGATGGTCACCCATCCACGGACCAACCCCGGCAAGCGTAGCTTAACCTCATGGATCGACCCGTGCGGCTGTTATTACGTAGCCACAAGCTCCTCCACAACGCGGTCATCACAGACTGACAAAAAAACTACTTTAATTTAAACGTATCGTTTAAATTAATTTCGTCCGCGATCCTGGAAAAAAAGTAGCTTATAACCTAACCTAAGTCATGGCCTACCTATGTGCTAAATTACATCCAAATCTGTTCACCGTTATAGCGTGAAAGCGTAACAAACAAACAAACAAACAAACTCACTTTCGCATTTATAATATAAGTTAGGATATAGTTATAATTAGGATATTAGAATAGTTATTTTTATGTAAACATTTTGAAACTATGTGAGTAACCTTACCGTACCTTTTCAATTGACCTCTCGAGAGTCCGCATTAAGAGAATGGTGCAGGCATTTAATATTAAGAGGGTGTCTGCTAGATAGTGGTCAGTAAAGTAAAGTTTATCCACTTAAACTCCTTTTAACCTCATTTGCTTTCGCTCCTTTGTTTTCTGGGTTAGGTAGATGTGTAAGTACCAATATTACATCCACATGGCACTAATTTTGTCTAAGGCTCATACAATAGGGAAGCCCGATCAATCAGAATTGGAATCGGTTTGAAACTAATGTCTACCATTGCTTCATAAGATCGAAAAAAAAATTTGCTCAAAATCGTAAATAACGCAATGAATATTGTTGAACTGTCCAAATGAAACAAATTAGTCGTAATCGGTTACGAAAATAAGTTACGCAATAAGATAGCTGGTCACAAACAACTGAGGACCACGTGAAAATGTGTGATACAAAATTATACTATCCTTATTAATCCATACTAATATTATAAATTTGAAAGTAACTCTGTCTGTCTGTCTGTCCGTCTGTATGTTACCTTTTCACGCCTAAACCACTAAACGGATTTCGACAAAATTTGGTAAGGAGTTAGATGGCACCCTGGGGAAGGACATAGGCTACTTTTTATCGACATACCACGCGAGGGAAGCCGCGGGCGGAATCTAGTAATAATAAAAATGTAAAAGTGAGTTTGTTTGTTACGCTTTCACGCTAAAACAGCTAAACGGATTTGGATGAAATTTGGCACAGGGGTAGAACATGACCGGGAATAGGACATAGAATTCTTTTTATCCCGATATTCCCACGGGATCGAGACTTACGCGGGTGAAACCGCGGGGCGCAGCTAGTACACAATAAGTAAATTTACTAATACCCTATTAACAACATTCGAAATGGAGCTTAGAAATATGGAATTAATGGCTTTTTTAATAATATTCTTAATATTTATAGTGTTTGTAGTGTATACTTTGAAACATCATTCAATCTTTTTAACTATGAGATCCAACAATACCCCATACGCCTATGTGCACTGAAGTTTTATTTTTCATCCTTGGTGTATATAATACACCTGCTTTCAAATTTCCATTGATATAGTGCAAACTATGTCCGAGTAAAATTGACTGTGTAACATCCGGACAGACAGACGGACGGACATAACAAAATTAAGGGCTCCACATTTGCCATTTGGTATACGATACCTAAAAATACCTTGTGAGTTCTGCCATTACATTATGACAAATGAAAAAGGAAACGGTTTGGAAAACCCTTGTTATTTAAAAGCGGAGTAAAGTTACAAACAGTATCAACTTCATAATTTCTTAACTTCTTAATTACTTACTATAATTAGTTAACTTAATTTGATTCATTGATTGTATTTTTATTGTTTTACTTGATCTTATTATTGTTAATGTATTTGATTTAATTATGTTTAACTTATTGATTTTATTGTTTTTATTACTTTAATTATAAATAGGCAAACTTTGTAGGTGCTGTGTACACCTTTAAGTGACAAGTTCGCTGTAGTTTATAAGTTATAATATGATATGCTCTCTGTAAATGTTTTTGTGATGTAGTCGTTGGAGTGCCATAATAAATAAATGAATATCTGATCTCACCTATCTATTCCTACCTAGATACAATAGCAAACAATTAGGTATCTACCTAGTTGTTTGCTATGGTATCTATAAGTAGAGATGATAGCAACTTCAGCGACGTGTGAACAGATAGTCAGTCAGTCAGTCATAGCAATGCCTCGGATATTTCTACATCCATGTTTCGTTCGTAGCAATATAAGTTTTGACTTGCCGGTGACGTGACGTCGACTGGGTGACTGGGCGCCGGTAGTAACGTGACTGTTGATGTAGCCAACATCCTACAACTCCTACGTAACCATATTTTTAACGTGACTGATCGGTGACTTTATGTTGACATGACTGACGTGTGTGCATGAACCTTTAAACTGCTGATTAGCAGTTTAAAGGTATTTGTATTTGTTTTTATTTCCCTTTGATTAAAGGGAAATAAAAACAAATACAAATCGATTAATCATTAAACTATACATTAATCATTAAAATGATTTGATAACACGAGCTTTTACAAATTAAAAACTTTTTATATCAAAAGATACTATTTTAAAACGACACCCATCACTTTTGACATTCAAAAAGTTCATAGTGATTGTACTTATGCCACGAACTAACACAGACTAACCTTGATACGTGTTACGGGAAAACTGTGTTTTGCTACTCTCTTGTAAACATAAAGAAATATTGGTGAGTCTGTGGTGTAAGTATACAGATGCGTGTGTAAACAGACAAATATACTGGAGTGGCTGGTACTGGCTTGGAGTATGAATCAGACGAGCTATAGATTAGTACACTAGAGCGTGGCTATCCGTGGTGCCCAACAATACATTGACCGACTGAAAGGGTTTTCTTCAACTTACAATAAACGTTCGATGCTTTAAAAACCTCTTTCTACACATCAAGCAACAGCTGTGAGAGAAAAGAAAGAATAATTAAGAATGAGAATACTTACAAGAAAATTAGGGTTACAGAATATGTATTACAGCTAAAATATTTTGCATAATCCGCCTATAAATTTTGCCACTGCTGGGCCACAGACTTCCTCTCTTTGAGAGGGAGTGGGCTATAATCCACCACGCGGGCCCAGCGCGAGTTTATAGATGTCACATGTCTTCGAACTTTTGGTTCTAGGACATGCCGGTTTCCTCACGATGTTTTCCTTCACCTTCCCACCTTCCTACTTTTGACAGCAGTGGTAATGAAATTATTTATACAAAGTAAAGCCTGGGTTCGAACCCACGACCTAAAACTCGTAAGTCGGGGCCGTCACCACCCCCCAGAACATTTAGTTTTCTTAAAATGGTCCCAAAATCATGCATATAGTAAACTAGATCTTTTCTTTGCGAGGAACTGAACTGTGTACCTTTATTATTTACTATTAACTTATTTAGCACTCAAATAAAGGTGGAGGTGACCACTTACTGAAACATTTCAATGGACCATTGACTCCATAGAGCGAGAAGCGCTCTCATCATTATCATTTCACTGAAGGTCATCTACCGCTGGACATACACTGGTTTGGAAGGCTGGAAGTTTTCAAACATGCACACGAGATGATTCGTGATGACTCTTGTAAAGAGGTTTTAGATATGGCTCATAAGTGAGATAGTCCTATAATTCTTAAGCAGGGCATTGTCGCCCTTTTTTATAGAAGAGTACCATCACACCTCAGTTCCGTGCCTGTGGCGTTTTACACTCGAATAGATGGAATCTAAGCGCTCTTATAGCTTTTATTTATACTCCAAGGCGCGAACATACTTAGCAATTATTTTGTGGATCGTAAATAAAGCCAGCTGGCTCGCAGAAGCTGGTTGCTAGCGAACAAAAGCTCTAGAGGTGCGGAAATCGAGATAATAAAGCAAGTTTTCACACTTTACCTACAAAAAGAAGTACCAAAAAATCAGCTGTTCCATAATAAAGTTCCTACTGTTTAAACTTTATAGAAAGCTGTTTTTTTTCCGATTTCAAAGTTGGTCCCATAGTAAAAGTTATTCAGTTAGATGGTATAAAGAACCTCTTAAAGTTTGTAAAGTTATTTTTTAACACCTTATACAACGCGTAACGGAATAAACGCAAGAGCTCATACACCCCAATTAGAATATTAAATTATAAGACTAAAATAATATCTGTAATTTAATTTAATTAAACCACACCTTAAATTAACTATTTTATTTAACGCGCACTACACCAAGGATAGCTATGAGCGATTTACAAATTTGGTTATTATTTAAATAGGCTTTATTCCTTTGAGATAAGGATTAAATTTCCTTAAATAAAATATCTTATTACCTTGTTATGACGCAGTGGTTCTAATTTCAGTTAAATAAAAGATTTTTTCATGAAAAATTAACATACATAAATAATGACGGAAATCGATTCAGAAGCCGATTTCTGAGCAAACTATTTTCAGGTCTTGCGCTTATTCTGTTACACGTGGTATATAGATTATAGATAACTACAGAACATGCCTGTCGTTAGTCACGTAATCATATTTGAAAATATGTTACTACCTACTCACAAAACAAATGAAAAAATTCAAAGGGAGGCAAAAAACGTGGGTTTTCGCATTGGGTCAGCCGATGGGCAGTGATAGATGTTAGCACATTATCACCTCAATACAACGTACGCGATTTAATCTCACTGAGTGTGTGGGATGAAAGCAACAACTCACCCTAAAAATGCAAAAGAACTTTGTGTATTTTGCATTTTTATTAATTACTAGCGACCCGTCGGGCTTCGAACATCGAAATTTCTTTATTATAAGTAGGTAAGCTTATTAGAAATGTTATAAACACATAAATCTTCCGAAATAAATTGTCTAAATAGGCGTAGTGGTGAAAACCGTAATATTTTAATTTTTTGCCCCCGACTTCCGAAATAAAATTTTTTTTTCACGTTGTAATGTTTATTTTGGAAGTCATTTTTTTTTTTTTGTTATGGTTCTAAAAACTTAAAATAAAAATCTGTTAAAAATAAGTACCATTACCTACCCACACCAATTCGTTTACCACTCTTTTCTATGTAAACCTCAGTGACAAGAAGTAATAAAACATCATCGAGATACACAAAGTGGATTAAATACATATTATCGAAGCTACCACAAAAACTACCCAAGCAAAGTAAATAAAATTTATACGCGCAAGCTTCTTCTACCAGATGAAAAAATAACTATCTGGAATTTTCAAAATCGGTCCACGAACGGGAATATCGACGAACATACAAAAAATAAAATATACCTAGAGACTAACATAATAACCTTCCCCTTTTTTGAAGTCGGTTAAAAACGTAGAGCCAATTCATCATATCTTCAATCTCCTTTAATTATTCCAGGCCAGATGGGAAGCAATGTTTCAAAATAAATAAAATCTGATTCGGATGGATTCAATTTGTTTGCTAAGCAATTTGATACGAGAATCAACAATTTGAAATATCTCGAGAACGAAAACTATTTATAACAGTCCGTACCACTTCCTCCACAAACTACTTGTTGAACAACATTTCAATTACATTCTTGTATAATCGAAGGGAAATCTCGAATAACTCTATTGAGATGGAAAACTGATACTATCTAAGGGGTGTTCTTTCTGAGCGATATTTCCATAATAGTTTGTCTTTTAATACCTGGATAGTTGGATACACACTTAGGACCTATCCATAAATTACGTCACATTAAAGGGGAGGGAGCGTCAACAAAGTGTACATCGTGTGACGCGGGGGGGGTGATTCGTACACACGGCTACACATCGAGCTATACATTTCCAGTATAAGCTGACCTCGCATTGTACGAAATCCTATACAATGCGAGATCAGCATGTGTACCAAAGCTACGTCACGCCACATGTATAAATCGAAAACTTTAAAATATTACCAACTCTGTCTATATTATAAAAAATGGATAAATATGTGATGTCGGGGGAAGGGGTCACAGAAATATGACCACCTGTGACAAGGTCGGGCTCCAGAAATCATGAGTTTCCTGTGACGGAATTTTTGGATGGCCCTTTATAAAGGGCGAATTATTTTTGTTTATTGACATACCTAGTGACGTCATCAAATAAAATCACCTGGAATTAAAAGACGAAATTATCTCGGAAACGTTTGGCAACCTACCAAAGAGGATTATAGATGTTTGGTTGATCTTGAATTCCATCTGTCGATATTATTGCTATTAGTATGGTTTTATGTCCATTCCAAGGGACATCATTCTATACCCATTATTCCACCACTTGATTGCAGATAAGATGTAAAGCTATCCACGAGGATGGTATTCCCGACTTTCTTGTAGAGCTGTTCCGGCTGTTGCCGCTGTTTTTGTGGACTTAAATAATAGACTGCTGGTTCATTTTGAAATATTGTGCATTCCGTTGTTAATTAGTTACGAGCTTCGTTTCTGTGATGGTTTCTGTTATAGTAATGACCGATATGGTGCGGCGCGACGTTCCTTGCGAGTGTTGCAACTACCCCTGGCGCCCCTGGTGGCGCGAAGAGACAACGACGGGGCATGGCCGCAGCAGTAAGACCGTAAGTACCGCCGCCGTGCGCCATCTGGCGGCGGCGGGGCCGTAACAGGAGCACATATCTTGATGTGACATGTTACCTACTCAATTAGGCTTATAACAATTCTAGGTATAAAATACGTAATGTGAACTTGAGCTTTCTACAATTAATTAATTTCGGAGATCAAAGTACTTACTTGGACTTTACTACACAAACAACTAAACTCAGTCTACTCTTAAAGGTAAGCCGATAATCCTAGAAAACAACGAAACGAGATACTAAAACCAAATGAAAGGTTTTTGATATGACCGTGGAACACAACATTTACGTCGCCATCTTTATCGGCCATCAGTTTTTGAAGTACCTGAGTCAATACACTCATAATCCTAATTCCTAACTACAATAATAATAAATGCGCAAGTGAGTTTGTTACGCTTTCACGCTAAAACGGCTGAACGGATTTAGATGAAATTTGGCACATGTGTAGATCATGACTTGGAATAGGACATAGGATACTTTTTATCCCAATAGTCCCACGGGATCAAGACTTACGCGGGTGAAACCGCGAGGCGTACCTAGTAGTTACTTTATATTTTTATCGAAAACCTATATAATGATTTATGATGTTATTGTGTATAAGTGTAATATAATAAATACACAAGGACAAAAGTTGTTATTGAAAATAAATCTTGGGCACAATGGGTCTTTGTCTAGCGACACTTTGATGAAAATATCGGCTCGTGTTATGGAATATATTGATGGGACAACGGGTCAGTGACAGCTTGGCTCAAGTCAAGTCAACCCAGATAATAGTACCAGATATTTCACTCCCGATTGACCCGATTACGATGATAGAAAAATAGAGCTTCCGTCATGTCATCCCGTAATAGCTTACTTCTGATTGCGGCCTAAAAACTATAAAAACCCGACAATTACATCGAACACCGATAATGTTACCCTTTTCCGGCAATTCTGGTATTAGAGGGGCCCTCGATCGCTTGCTTGATCGTGTTGCTCGGGCTTCTGAATAACCTCGAATCTTCTGTAAATACACATAATTGTTTAAATAAAAATAAATTGACCAGTAGGTATTTAATAGACCAGCTGCTGCTGCTCTTTGTTAAAAGCCTCACCGTGACAACTTTGGTGAAGTGAGCTTGAAATGAGCTGTCAATAGTGTCAATCCCTATCATCAAAAGTAATGACAGCTCACTTCACCTTAGTTTTCACCGTGAGATTTTTACTAAATAGAGCAGCTAGTCTGATATTATATAATATTCTTACTAAATAGGATCGTACCAGGTGGCGTTCTATAGTTTCTGCCTACCCCCATGGGAAGAAGGCGTGAGTTTATGTATGTATATAAGATCGATTAGTTCCAAGAGACGATATCAGTCCCAATGCATCACTTTCTGTTATACGTATGTTATGATATGTTTCTTTATTGATAAAAGTTTTCAACAGTCTTATAATTAAACTATGCCCCACAAACTTAGAGTAGGTATATTATAATTACAGTATACTCTAAGCCCATAACTATGCACGCCCATATTTCGTTTACCAAAGGTTCCTCTTCTGCCGAAATAACGCTGTGGTAAAGAAAAAGTAGTTGTAATCGCCACATGCGAACTACGCATCAAATACCTGACGTCACACAAAATCGTGCATCGCGCAGTTGAGTTTATCGCGCGATCAATATAACGTATTCAGCTGCATCCGGTTAGACTGCAAGCCACCGCCAACATAGTTGAGAAAAGGGTGGCTTCTGACGATCTGTAATAACTGTCGAAGATCCACCAATGACAGCTGGGACCAACGGCTTAACGTGCTCTCCGAGGCACGGAGGGGTTTTGTACGGTCACCCATCCATGGACCAACCGCGGCAAGCGGAGCTGAACCTGGTCGATCGACCCGTGCGGCTATTATTACTGAGCCAAAAGCCCCCTGTAAGGTTTATGTATAAAACCTTTATAATAAACTTACAAAGACTTAAAAACCGTACGAAGCAGCCCCCCGGTTCGCTAGTATTGTAGTCTATTTTCATATTTCTGCTTGTTGTTGTTCTAGCTTTAGATAAAAGCTTTACATAATGTCAATTTATTTACGTGACGATTTGTCCGAGGCAATTGGAACTGAAGGCAAAATTGAATTTCTTAATCAATTTGCCTAGCGTCGTTAATGAATCTGCTGCAGGCTTATTAAACGCTTTAGTATTAAGTTTGTGCTTACCTTACTTTAGGAGACGGGTTTTAAACTTTTAAATCAACGAGATGAAATTAACCTACCAATATCAAGTACCACCGCAACCTCGCCTCATTCGTGGTAGCACAGTGTGCTAGCACACTTTGTAAAAAGAGTACCTCGCAATATCTTCATTTTAAAAAGGTGTGCTTACCCATCTCTAGATGCGGCCGTTACTGAGAAATTCCTGATGGAACAATACAATAACACTTTGCCCGATTAAATAGGTCCCCATATAGTACAAAACCTAACTACCCGAGGTATAACCAAATGTGGATTACTGTTATGGGTTACCTACAATTCGACCCATTGTAGGTTGTAGGTACAAGTACGACACCACTTTTATGTAGCATAAATTCGAGCATTCATTAATTTCAATTTTACGAATGTATGTGGTTGTAATATGACTTGACAAGTTATTGCGGTTGCGTAAAGATCATTTTCACCTGAAGCAGTAGGTATTAAGATTCAGTCGGTTCGGATGGTGATCGGTGTTACGAATTTTGCCGATGCTACATCTAAGTTGTGTCGTACTGTACCATGCTGTACAAAATATTAAAGCCTGGGGCAGTGAATTAAATGCCAAAATCCTGTCAAAGTTCAGAAGAATACTTAATTACCTTACGAAAAGCCCAATCAAATTATGTTTATTTAACAAGTCCTTAATAATATTAAACTAAAGACTATTTTGTTGTCGTACAAAATGAAGTCTGGTGGAATATATTAGGACTCAAAAAATAAATTAGAAGACTCAAAGTTTTTATTATCTCGAGAGCCTTGTCTCACTAAATTGATGAGCTTAATACTTGCTCGTGATGAATAAAAGGTTTAAGGGGACTATCGGAGCTAAATACGAGTACACGTTTTATAATGTCTAAAAGTATATTCACTGCAGTAAACAAAATCAGAAAAATATAATCATTGTATTCTACTGGATATAATGCTAGTTAGATAGTGTCTTGCGATGACAAACTTACATTTACAGTTGGAGAATTTTATTTACAACAAAGTTAAATAATTTATTTCAAATAGGCACTTTCGAACGTCAAAAACAAAGAAATAGAACTGATTTTGGTTGCCCCTTCCAAAAGGTAGTTTTCGTATGGAGAAGAATGGGCAAGAAACCCCACCGTTACTCTTTTAAAAAATTATTTACAATATTTCGTATACATCAATTATATAATTACATGTGAATACGAAACACCTAGAATAAAATTACTGTACCACAATAGGTAAAAAGAATTAAAAATGGAGCTATCCTTACTAATATTATAAATGCGAAAGTAACTCTGTCTGTCTGTCGTGCTTTCACGCCAAAACCACTAAACCGATTTAAATGAAAATTGGTACACAGATAGCCTAGAGCCTGGAAAGGACATAGGCTACTTTTATCGACATACCACGTGGGCGAAGCCGCGGGCGGAAGCTAGTGACAAATAAATTAACTAAGTATGTTACAACTACAATGTTTAGCGTATCATTTGAGACCGGCTGGACCGATTTGCCTGTTGTTATTATTTTAAAAACTAGCTTTTGCCCGCGGCTTCGTGGAGGTTGAAAATAATCCCACAGGAACGTACTAGGATAAAAAGTCAAATTCACTTTGGCATTTATAATATAAGTTAGGATAGTTAAGATTAGGATGTTGGTTATAGTCTGAATTCCATTTTTAAGAAAAGAAAAATTGGCAAAATTGCCCGGGAAATTGGAAAAATCGGGAAAAACGGAAGATGATTTTTTTTTGTGCTAGACGTGATACGCCCCGCATTTTCACCAGCGTAAGTCTCGATCCCGTGGTAATATCGGGATAAAAAGTATCCTATGTCCTATTCCAGGTCATGGTCTACCCATGCATCAGTTTCAGCCGTTTTAGCGTGAAAGCATAACAAACAAACAAACTCACTTTCGCATTTATAATATTACTAGCTTCCGCCAGCGTGGTATGTCGATAAAAATTTGCCTATGTCCTTCCCCGTGATGCCATCTATAATAATTATCCTTGCCAAATTCTATCGAAATCCGTTCAGTGGTTTAGGCGTGAAAAGGTAACATACAGACAGAGTTACTTTCGAATTTATAGTATTAATATCATATGGATATTAGTATGGATTATAGTTAGGATTAATTACAATTTTATCCGATAATTCCATAACAAAACATCAATACACATCGAATAAGCTGTTAAACCTAGTAGGCAGCCAGCAAATTACCTAAATGTGACAGGTGCGACTAGGCGGGAACCCAGTTAATGGTCAACAATAAAATTAATTTTATTACGGCCACCGACGAATTCAGTGGAACGTTTCCCCACAGTTAGGAGCCTATAAACTTTGTACAGACATTAATTAAGTAAAAATTGGATAACGAACCACTGATTTTATAACGACGTCATGGTTTCATTATTGAACCGTGACGTTCATTGGTTTTAGAATAATTATTTTCGATAATAAGTTTTATTAATTGGAAAACTTTCGGAAATTATTAATGTTGGTAAATATCAATCAATCTGTCTAGCTTTTTCCCTGCTATGTTGGGGTCGGTTTCCTGTCTAAGCGGATGCAGCTGGACCAGTATTTTACATAGAGCGACTGCCTATCTGACCTCCACAACCGTGGTCGGTACCAAGCGGTAACGTGTTAGTGCGTTACACGATTCCCCTTGGCAAGACTGGACGCAGACTTTCAGATCACTTCTACAGATCTACTAATGACAGCCGGGATCAACTGCTTTACGTGCTTTCGAGACACGGAGGGTTCTCGGTATGTTACGGATGGTCGTGTCACCCATCCACGGACTGACCACGGCAAGTGTTGCTTAACATCGAAGATCGACCCGTGCGGCTGTTATTATTTAGCAACAAGCCCCGTGTGGGTTATTGTTATGAAATTGAGACTGTGTGATAATTGAATGCCACACACTCAAGAGATGCTCGAAAAATATTCAGAGAATGTTCACTGCAATTTGTTATTTTAAACGTATATTGTAAAAAACGAAACTTTTGTTAGAAAAGACAAAGACAAATACGTACTGAAACGTCACCTTATGACCTGTGGCATACACGTTGTTCGGTGGCAGGAGCTTGCTCGAAACCGAAACCACAAACTGACAATTCATAATATTATGATCTGCATGCGATTCATATTACGAAATAATTCATCTGTTTGACAGTTTTCTATGGAGATTCGTAATATGGTCCACACATTATGAATTGCTTTTCTGTCAAATTAGAGGAACTGCTAATGACAGCTGGAAATTCAGGAAATGAATTGCTTTTAGAGGAATTGCTAATGTGGCTGGTTTAGACCCCCAGCTCTTCTGCACACGGTGTGACCGGGTTTTCAAGACCAAGTTCAGTTAGTCATCAGAGAGCTCACGAAAGGAAAGTAAATTAGTCTGGGTTGCTGTCGCCGGATACGGTGAAAAAGACTAAGTACTGTAGACCTCGAAATAATACACATTCACTTTGCAGATGGATGACCAAACGCAGTAGTGGTTCGTCATTTGCCTTGCCCTGGTTGGAATCCTTTAGCCGACTCATATGGCAGCCTCTTTGCAGCCTCAATCAATAAACTGTTTATTAGTAAAGAAACCTAATAACTTTTTTTAAACAATCTTTAGTGAACAAGACTCCACAGACAGACAAATTAAAAATCCGGAGTCACACGTGTTAGGGCATAAATCAAACAGATTACGTGTGACTCCGGATTTTTAATTTGTCTGTCTGTGTTGTCTTGTTTATACCATTTTAGTCGTAGCTGGGTTTTTAGTTTTTATTACTTTAATTTTTTTTTAATTATTTGGGGTTATAATGTATATATTTTTGAAATATGCTCATTAAGCCCTTTCATTTGATACCCAACATGGTATGATTAAACAATTTTTTTCAAATTGTGATGAGTGGTTTAGAAGATAGAAGGGAACAGATGAACATACTTACATACATACATACATACCGGTCAAAATCATAACCCTCCTTTTTTCTTCGCCGTAGTTGGGTAAAAATGACTACATTACATCCATAACCAGTGTTGTTTTATACATAATACCTACCTACTACGAAGTTACCTCTGAATAGAAAAGAAAATATACTTAAAAATTGAATTAAACTTGCCGATGCCTTGTTTATGAAAAGAAATCAAACCATACAATGGACGCAAGAATTTCGATCAATATCTAAGGCTTCTATACTAAACAATAGCCTGCAATAATAAACACAATCTTTGCTCCTAAAATTGACATATATCAATTACCTACATTTCACTAGAAATGGATTTTATGATCGCTCAAAGGATCGTCAGATTATTCATTAATTAATATGTCGTAAACAGGAGTAACTTGGATAGATAAGGAACTATTGTTACCTGAGATTGATGAGAATGCTTGAGTTTTACTGCTAAAGCTTTGTCCATATTAATATATCCTAGATTTCGGATACGGTGACTGTTTTAAGGGTTCCGTACTCTAAGGGTGCCGTCCGTCTGTCTGTCAGCGAGCTGTATCTCACGAACAGACATAGGTAATTAGTTGAAATTTTCACAGATCGTGTAGGTATTTCTATTGCCGAAAATTTAATAAAGTTAATAAATAAAGGGCCGAAAAAAGCACGTTTCTTGAATGGGGACCCATTCAAGAAACGTGTTTTTTTCGGCTCTATGTAAAATTCGGCATGAAGGAAATAATCGAAAATGGTTTTATTGACACAGAATAAGTGTACATATAAAAAAAATATGACGAGTGACGCCAATATGGTGCGAAATTCTTATAAAACAATTGAATGGCCTTGCTTATGGAATAGGAATATTAAACGGGCGCGTGTTTTTGTTGGCTCGATGATTTGATAATAAAATGAAAAAGATGAATATTTCCGATCGTCAATTTTATTATTGACGAGGTTCCTCTGGGCTATATTTATATTTCTTTGATGTCTACTAGAATTAGTTTCAAACCATAGTACTAGCCTCCCGCACGTCACGCAAAGACCTTCCTCCCTACTCTCCTTCTGTATCAATCTGGTGTCTATTTGCTTAACAATTAATTTCCTGCTGAACCTTGACTGGCGCGAATCATGACATGTATGATGATTTGTGTTGTTTTCTGTGGACAGCCAAGATAGGTTACACTAGCAGCATAAGAGTACACGCTCCTGACCTATAGTAGTAAGTAGTCATCAGAAACAAATACTGGCCAAATGCGAGTCGGACTCGCACACGTAAGGTTCCGTACCGTATTAAGATCTAGCAAAAAATGCCGAAAAAAACACGTTTCTTGAATGGGTCCCCATTCAAGAAACGTGCTTTTTTCGGCCCTTTATTTATTAACTTTATTAAATTTTCGGCAATAGAAATACCTACACGATCTGTGAAAATTTCAACTAATTACCTATGTCTGTTCGTGAGATACAGCTCGCTGACAGACAGACGGACGGCACCCTTAGAGTACGGAACCCTTAAAACAGTCACCGTATCCGAAATCTAGGATATATTAATATGGACAAAGCTTTAGCAGTAAAACTCAAGCATTCTCATCAATCTCAGGTAACAATAGTTCCTTATCTATCCAAGTTACTCCTGTTTACGACATATTAATTAATGAATAATCTGACGATCCTTTGAGCGATCATAAAATCCATTTCTAGTGAAATGTAGGTAATTGATATATGTCAATTTTAGGAGCAAAGATTGTGTTTATTATTGCAGGCTATTGTTTAGTATAGAAGCCTTAGATATTGATCGAAATTCTTGCGTCCATTGTATGGTTTGATTTCTTTTCATAAACAAGGCATCGGCAAGTTTAATTCAATTTTTAAGTATATTTTCTTTTCTATTCAGAGGTAACTTCGTAGTAGGTAGGTATTATGTATAAAACAACACTGGTTATGGATGTAATGTAGTCATTTTTACCCAACTACGGCGAAGAAAAAAGGAGGGTTATGATTTTGACCGGTATGTATGTATGTATGTAAGTATGTTCATCTGTTCCCTTCTATCTTCTAAACCACTCATCACAATTTGAAAAAAATTGTTTAATCATACCATGTTGGGTATCAAATGAAAGGGCTTAATGAGCATATTTCAAAAATATATACATTATAACCCCAAATAATTAAAAAAAAATTAAAGTAATAAAAACTAAAAACCCAGCTACGACTAAAATGGTATAAACAAGACAACACAGACAGACAAATTAAAAATCCGGAGTCACACGTAATCTGTTTGATTTATGCCCTAACACGTGTGACTCCGGATTTTTAATTTGTCTGTCTGTGGAGTCTTGTTCACTAAAGATTGTTTAAAAAAAGTTATTAGGTTTCTTTACTAATAAACAGTTTATTGATTGAGGCTGCAAAGAGGCTGCCATATGAGTCGGCTAAAGGATTCCAACCAGGGCAAGGCAAATGACGAACCACTACTGCGTTTGGTCATCCATCTGCAAAGTGAATGTGTATTATTTCGAGGTCTACAGTACTTAGTCTTTTTCACCGTATCCGGCGACAGCAACCCAGACTAATTTACTTTCCTTTCGTGAGCTCTCTGATGACTAACTGAACTTGGTCTTGAAAACCCGGTCACACCGTGTGCAGAAGAGCTGGGGGTCTAAACCAGCCACATTAGCAATTCCTCTAAAAGCAATTCATTTCCTGAATTTCCAGCTGTCATTAGCAGTTCCTCTAATTTGACAGAAAAGCAATTCATAATGTGTGGACCATATTACGAATCTCCATAGAAAACTGTCAAACAGATGAATTATTTCGTAATATGAATCGCATGCAGATCATAATATTATGAATTGTCAGTTTGTGGTTTCGGTTTCGAGCAAGCTCCTGCCACCGAACAACGTGTATGCCACAGGTCATAAGGTGACGTTTCAGTACGTATTTGTCTTTGTCTTTTCTAACAAAAGTTTCGTTTTTTACAATATACGTTTAAAATAACAAATTGCAGTGAACATTCTCTGAATATTTTTCGAGCATCTCTTGAGTGTGTGGCATTCAATTATCACACAGTCTCAATTTCATAACAATAACCCACACGGGGCTTGTTGCTAAATAATAACAGCCGCACGGGTCGATCTTCGATGTTAAGCAACACTTGCCGTGGTCAGTCCGTGGATGGGTGACACGACCATCCGTAACATACCGAGAACCCTCCGTGTCTCGAAAGCACGTAAAGCAGTTGATCCCGGCTGTCATTAGTAGATCTGTAGAAGTGATCTGAAAGTCTGCGTCCAGTCTTGCCAAGGGGAATCGTGTAACGCACTAACACGTTACCGCTTGGTACCGACCACGGTTGTGGAGGTCAGATAGGCAGTCGCTCTATGTAAAATACTGGTCCAGCTGCATCCGCTTAGACAGGAAACCGACCCCAACATAGCAGGGAAAAAGCTAGACAGATTGATTGATATTTACCAACATTAATAATTTCCGAAAGTTTTCCAATTAATAAAACTTATTATCGAAAATAATTATTCTAAAACCAATGAACGTCACGGTTCAATAATGAAACCATGACGTCGTTATAAAATCAGTGGTTCGTTATCCAATTTTTACTTAATTAATGTCTGTACAAAGTTTATAGGCTCCTAACTGTGGGGAAACGTTCCACTGAATTCGTCGGTGGCCGTAATAAAATTAATTTTATTGTTGACCATTAACTGGGTTCCCGCCTAGTCGCACCTGTCACATTTAGGTAATTTGCTGGCTGCCTACTAGGTTTAACAGCTTATTCGATGTGTATTGATGTTTTGTTATGGAATTATCGGATAAAATTGTAATTAATCCTAACTATAATCCATACTAATATCCATATGATATTAATACTATAAATTCGAAAGTAACTCTGTCTGTATGTTACCTTTTCACGCCTAAACCACTGAACGGATTTCGATAGAATTTGGCAAGGATAATTATTATAGATGGCATCACGGGGAAGGACATAGGCAAATTTTTATCGACATACCACGCTGGCGGAAGCTAGTAATATTATAAATGCGAAAGTGAGTTTGTTTGTTTGTTATGCTTTCACGCTAAAACGGCTGAAACTGATGCATGGGTAGACCATGACCTGGAATAGGACATAGGATACTTTTTATCCCGATATTACCACGGGATCGAGACTTACGCTGGTGAAAATGCGGGGCGTATCACGTCTAGCACAAAAAAAAATCATCTTCCGTTTTTCCCGATTTTTCCAATTTCCCGGGCAATTTTGCCAATTTTTCTTTTCTTAAAAATGGAATTCAGACTATAACCAACATCCTAATCTTAACTATCCTAACTTATATTATAAATGCCAAAGTGAATTTGACTTTTTATCCTAGTACGTTCCTGTGGGATTATTTTCAACCTCCACGAAGCCGCGGGCAAAAGCTAGTTTTTAAAATAATAACAACAGGCAAATCGGTCCAGCCGGTCTCAAATGATACGCTAAACATTGTAGTTGTAACATACTTAGTTAATTTATTTGTCACTAGCTTCCGCCCGCGGCTTCGCCCACGTGGTATGTCGATAAAAGTAGCCTATGTCCTTTCCAGGCTCTAGGCTATCTGTGTACCAATTTTCATTTAAATCGGTTTAGTGGTTTTGGCGTGAAAGCACGACAGACAGACAGAGTTACTTTCGCATTTATAATATTAGTAAGGATAGCTCCATTTTTAATTCTTTTTACCTATTGTGGTACAGTAATTTTATTCTAGGTGTTTCGTATTCACATGTAATTATATAATTGATGTATACGAAATATTGTAAATAATTTTTTAAAAGAGTAACGGTGGGGTTTCTTGCCCATTCTTCTCCATACGAAAACTACCTTTTGGAAGGGGCAACCAAAATCAGTTCTATTTCTTTGTTTTTGACGTTCGAAAGTGCCTATTTGAAATAAATTATTTAACTTTGTTGTAAATAAAATTCTCCAACTGTAAATGTAAGTTTGTCATCGCAAGACACTATCTAACTAGCATTATATCCAGTAGAATACAATGATTATATTTTTCTGATTTTGTTTACTGCAGTGAATATACTTTTAGACATTATAAAACGTGTACTCGTATTTAGCTCCGATAGTCCCCTTAAACCTTTTATTCATCACGAGCAAGTATTAAGCTCATCAATTTAGTGAGACAAGGCTCTCGAGATAATAAAAACTTTGAGTCTTCTAATTTATTTTTTGAGTCCTAATATATTCCACCAGACTTCATTTTGTACGACAACAAAATAGTCTTTAGTTTAATATTATTAAGGACTTGTTAAATAAACATAATTTGATTGGGCTTTTCGTAAGGTAATTAAGTATTCTTCTGAACTTTGACAGGATTTTGGCATTTAATTCACTGCCCCAGGCTTTAATATTTTGTACAGCATGGTACAGTACGACACAACTTAGATGTAGCATCGGCAAAATTCGTAACACCGATCACCATCCGAACCGACTGAATCTTAATACCTACTGCTTCAGGTGAAAATGATCTTTACGCAACCGCAATAACTTGTCAAGTCATATTACAACCACATACATTCGTAAAATTGAAATTAATGAATGCTCGAATTTATGCTACATAAAAGTGGTGTCGTACTTGTACCTACAACCTACAATGGGTCGAATTGTAGGTAACCCATAACAGTAATCCACATTTGGTTATACCTCGGGTAGTTAGGTTTTGTACTATATGGGGACCTATTTAATCGGGCAAAGTGTTATTGTATTGTTCCATCAGGAATTTCTCAGTAACGGCCGCATCTAGAGATGGGTAAGCACACCTTTTTAAAATGAAGATATTGCGAGGTACTCTTTTTACAAAGTGTGCTAGCACACTGTGCTACCACGAATGAGGCGAGGTTGCGGTGGTACTTGATATTGGTAGGTTAATTTCATCTCGTTGATTTAAAAGTTTAAAACCCGTCTCCTAAAGTAAGGTAAGCACAAACTTAATACTAAAGCGTTTAATAAGCCTGCAGCAGATTCATTAACGACGCTAGGCAAATTGATTAAGAAATTCAATTTTGCCTTCAGTTCCAATTGCCTCGGACAAATCGTCACGTAAATAAATTGACATTATGTAAAGCTTTTATCTAAAGCTAGAACAACAACAAGCAGAAATATGAAAATAGACTACAATACTAGCGAACCGGGGGGCTGCTTCGTACGGTTTTTAAGTCTTTGTAAGTTTATTATAAAGGTTTTATACATAAACCTTACAGGGGGCTTTTGGCTCAGTAATAATAGCCGCACGGGTCGATCGACCAGGTTCAGCTCCGCTTGCCGCGGTTGGTCCATGGATGGGTGACCGTACAAAACCCCTCCGTGCCTCGGAGAGCACGTTAAGCCGTTGGTCCCAGCTGTCATTGGTGGATCTTCGACAGTTATTACAGATCGTCAGAAGCCACCCTTTTCTCAACTATGTTGGCGGTGGCTTGCAGTCTAACCGGATGCAGCTGAATACGTTATATTGATCGCGCGATAAACTCAACTGCGCGATGCACGATTTTGTGTGACGTCAGGTATTTGATGCGTAGTTCGCATGTGGCGATTACAACTACTTTTTCTTTACCACAGCGTTATTTCGGCAGAAGAGGAACCTTTGGTAAACGAAATATGGGCGTGCATAGTTATGGGCTTAGAGTATACTGTAATTATAATATACCTACTCTAAGTTTGTGGGGCATAGTTTAATTATAAGACTGTTGAAAACTTTTATCAATAAAGAAACATATCATAACATACGTATAACAGAAAGTGATGCATTGGGACTGATATCGTCTCTTGGAACTAATCGATCTTATATACATACATAAACTCACGCCTTCTTCCCATGGGGGTAGGCAGAAACTATAGAACGCCACCTGGTACGATCCTATTTAGTAAGAATATTATATAATATCAGACTAGCTGCTCTATTTAGTAAAAATCTCACGGTGAAAACTAAGGTGAAGTGAGCTGTCATTACTTTTGATGATAGGGATTGACACTATTGACAGCTCATTTCAAGCTCACTTCACCAAAGTTGTCACGGTGAGGCTTTTAACAAAGAGCAGCAGCAGCTGGTCTATTAAATACCTACTGGTCAATTTATTTTTATTTAAACAATTATGTGTATTTACAGAAGATTCGAGGTTATTCAGAAGCCCGAGCAACACGATCAAGCAAGCGATCGAGGGCCCCTCTAATACCAGAATTGCCGGAAAAGGGTAACATTATCGGTGTTCGATGTAATTGTCGGGTTTTTATAGTTTTTAGGCCGCAATCAGAAGTAAGCTATTACGGGATGACATGACGGAAGCTCTATTTTTCTATCATCGTAATCGGGTCAATCGGGAGTGAAATATCTGGTACTATTATCTGGGTTGACTTGACTTGAGCCAAGCTGTCACTGACCCGTTGTCCCATCAATATATTCCATAACACGAGCCGATATTTTCATCAAAGTGTCGCTAGACAAAGACCCATTGTGCCCAAGATTTATTTTCAATAACAACTTTTGTCCTTGTGTATTTATTATATTACACTTATACACAATAACATCATAAATCATTATATAGGTTTTCGATAAAAATATAAAGTAACTACTAGGTACGCCTCGCGGTTTCACCCGCGTAAGTCTTGATCCCGTGGGACTATTGGGATAAAAAGTATCCTATGTCCTATTCCAAGTCATGATCTACACATGTGCCAAATTTCATCTAAATCCGTTCAGCCGTTTTAGCGTGAAAGCGTAACAAACTCACTTGCGCATTTATTATTATTGTAGTTAGGAATTAGGATTATGAGTGTATTGACTCAGGTACTTCAAAAACTGATGGCCGATAAAGATGGCGACGTAAATGTTGTGTTCCACGGTCATATCAAAAACCTTTCATTTGGTTTTAGTATCTCGTTTCGTTGTTTTCTAGGATTATCGGCTTACCTTTAAGAGTAGACTGAGTTTAGTTGTTTGTGTAGTAAAGTCCAAGTAAGTACTTTGATCTCCGAAATTAATTAATTGTAGAAAGCTCAAGTTCACATTACGTATTTTATACCTAGAATTGTTATAAGCCTAATTGAGTAGGTAACATGTCACATCAAGATATGTGCTCCTGTTACGGCCCCGCCGCCGCCAGATGGCGCACGGCGGCGGTACTTACGGTCTTACTGCTGCGGCCATGCCCCGTCGTTGTCTCTTCGCGCCACCAGGGGCGCCAGGGGTAGTTGCAACACTCGCAAGGAACGTCGCGCCGCACCATATCGGTCATTACTATAACAGAAACCATCACAGAAACGAAGCTCGTAACTAATTAACAACGGAATGCACAATATTTACACTAGAAATGGATTTTATGATCGCTCAAAGGATCGTCAGATTATTCATTAATTAATATGTCGTAAACAGGAGTAACTTGGATAGATAAGGAACTATTGTTACCTGAGATTGATGAGAATGCTTGAGTTTTACTGCTAAAGCTTTGTCCATATTAATATATCCTAGATTTCGGATACGGTGACTGTTTTAAGGGTTCCGTACTCTAAGGGTGCCGTCCGTCTGTCTGTCAGCGAGCTGTATCTCACGAACAGACATAGGTAATTAGTTGAAATTTTCACAGATCGTGTAGGTATTTCTATTGCCGAAAATTTAATAAAGTTAATAAATAAAGGGCCGAAAAAAGCACGTTTCTTGAATGGGGACCCATTCAAGAAACGTGTTTTTTTCGGCATTTTTTGCTAGATCTTAATACGGTACGGAACCTTACGTGTGCGAGTCCGACTCGCATTTGGCCAGTATTTGTTTCTGATGACTACTTACTACTATAGGTCAGGAGCGTGTACTCTTATGCTGCTAGTGTAACCTATCTTGGCTGTCCACAGAAAACAACACAAATCATCATACATGTCATGATTCGCGCCAGTCAAGGTTCAGCAGGAAATTAATTGTTAAGCAAATAGACACCAGATTGATACAGAAGGAGAGTAGGGAGGAAGGTCTTTGCGTGACGTGCGGGAGGCTAGTACTATGGTTTGAAACTAATTCTAGTAGACATCAAAGAAATATAAATATAGCCCAGAGGAACCTCGTCAATAATAAAATTGACGATCGGAAATATTCATCTTTTTCATTTTATTATCAAATCATCGAGCCAACAAAAACACGCGCCCGTTTAATATTCCTATTCCATAAGCAAGGCCATTCAATTGTTTTATAAGAATTTCGCACCATATTGGCGTCACTCGTCATATTTTTTTTATATGTACACTTATTCTGTGTCAATAAAACCATTTTCGATTATTTCCTTCATTTAAAAATATTGTTAATGTTTTCATAACAACTTCGAATGAGTCATGTTGGTTTTAAAATGCGTCCAAAAAGCTTGACATGCTTGTTATGCTATTGTTTAGAAAATTAAGCTAAAAGAATATTGTAGTATACCTACCTTGGGTTATGGGCAGAAGAAAGATAGTATTTTTTAAAGTTTGAATGGAAGACCATTCAAACTTTAAAAAATACTATCTTTCTGTCTGTCAGCAAACGTACCGTTTGCTGACTGGCTAATATTTGTACCATATGCATGCCATGGTACGGCATTCGTTATTTTCATATAGGTATTTCAGGATCGCCACCCACCCAGCCAGTGTTGCGTGAAAGTCCGAAAGGGATATCGGGACCTTGGCAATAGGCAACTGAAGGAACACGGGTGGGTTTTAGGCAGTAAAAGTCTGACACGCCCTCCTGCTCCGCCCAGAGCGGGAGAAGTCATTTAATGATTTCACAAACTCAAAAAAAATTAAAAAGTATCGCCACCCACGTGTAATACGCCTATACAAAAGAAGAATATTATTTATAATGCTTTTTCCCTAATATAATATTTAAAAAAGTCGTTAGATCCCACACAACACGTCCTATCTACAACAATTCGCCGTCATTAGGTATAAAAAACTTAGTGTTCTCTAGAAATGTTTCATAAACGTCGCAGGCTGCATAACGAAGATTTATGTAAGAGATTACCGTCGTTTTTATGGCCCATGAATCCCGAATAACAATGTGCAAAGTCGGCCCAGTGCATCGCACTTGAGAAACTTGCGAAGTGAAATTGTCTTACAAACAAAAGACGAGGAAATATTATTATACTCTCTCGTAGCTACACGGAGCCATTGCATTCTCATAGAGTCGTATTTTAATTCTGTATAAAATAACAGTAATGAGGGACACAGCCAACATCCCCAACATGCAGTGCCAATACCCCCAATATTTCCCCAACATGTGTCCCAAACATGCATGGAAGTGACCTCTGAGCTGTCACCGACGACGTCGTGAAAGTGGCGAAGTTATAGGCCAACAAATTATGAATTTTTGTCGTGCCAGTGACACGAAGAAGTAGATATGTAGTTATGAGTAGATATTTGCAACCCTTGGCGGACCTCGCGGCTAAGTAATAACAGCCGCACGGGTCGATCCATCGGGTTAAGCTATACTTGCCGGAATTAGTCCGTGGATGGGTGACCATCTTTAAATATCGAGACTCCTCCGTGCCTCGGAAAGCACGTTAAGCCGTTGGTCCAAGTAGTAATTTGTGAATCTTTGACAGTCGAATCACGGGTCGTCAGAAGCCCGAAAGTCTGACAACCAGTTATACCAGGGGATATCGCATTACTCACTTACTGGGTTACTGGGTTGTGGAGGTCAGATAGGCAGTCGCTCCATGTAAAATACTGGTATTCAGCTACATCCGGTTAGACTGTAAGCCGACCCCAACATAGTTGAGAAAAGGCTAGGCAGATTGCCTTGCTCTCCCTGATATAAACGAAAAAAATATAATTATGGTAGGTGAGTGTTAACAGGACTAACTACTGTCTAGCGAGTGACGGATGTAATTTTGTACATCCTTGAGAGAGGGCCATACTGATTTCTTATGAATAGGTACTTTTGCTAGCTGCTATTTAAACACTGTTTTTTTCAACCTTAGCAAAATATTATACAGCGTGTAACCAAAACCCTGTCCGATCCGTGAGGTTGTTGTTAAGAATCATACTGAGAGTTTATTTATATGACTTTTTTCTGGAAAAACTAAAAAAAACTTGCCAATTTTTTTTTTTCAATCGGGAATTTTACCGGTTTTTTACATGGGGCGCGGGTGACTGTCGTCTTGCGGGTGTCCTTTCATATGACCTCTGGAGAAAATTTTGGCTAATTTTTAACGAAATTCGGGTAATTTTGATATTAAAAATGTGAATTTCAAATTGCAATAACTTTTTTATATTTACCAATTTTTTTTTTCTCTTATTGTTATTGCAGTACCTATGTGCCCCTTTCGGATCGGACAGGGTTTTTGTAACATGCTGTTTCTGTTTAACAGAAAACAAAAATGTAAGATAACAAAAAAAAAAAAAAGTTTTTTTTTTCAGCTTTAAATCCAGTTCTATTTTTATTTAAGTACTTGAACTAGTCTGGTTCCAGACCACCTTTGCTGTCGCTTTATTTTACTACTAGTTAATAAAAACTAACCTGAGGCGGGCTAGCAAATTGCACATTACACTAACACTACACGTCTGGAAATGACATAATCCCAACATTTTGCTTACAAACTTAAATATCTAGGAGTTTCTCTTTGTTGTCTCAATGTGGGAGAAAATGTGATATTTCTGTCATAATACATATATTTAGTAGTTCATTTTCATGTAGAACGGCTAGTCATATTTTATTAAGATTGTATCAAAAAGAAAAAAAAACGTGAGGCAGTCTTCGGGGACTGCCGATAGAAGTGAAAACTAAGCAACAATGCGTAACTTCAACATAATTCAAACGGTAGACGGTAGATGGCGCTATAAACATTTCTTCCAGCGTGACGGTGACGATGACTCGATGACGATGACTCGATGACGAGTTCCATGATTTTTGTTCACCCAAAAAGTGCTCAACGCGCATAAAGAAGTTTTCACTTAAAAAATAACTAAAGGCTCTTTTTAGCGTTGTTGCGTAGGCGTACGCTGAACCATTGCGTATTCTTATTAACAGCTATTACGTCTCAAATAAGACTTACGGTCTTTATATGTCAAATAAAATGTGAATCAAAATGGCTGCCTTTGCAATCAAGAAACCAACCCTTGGTTTGTTGGTTGGCCTACTAGCCAACCTACAAGTTTTTCTAATTGAGAAGAAGTTGCCAACGGTTTTACTCGCATCCTGGGGAAACTTCATCAATGATCTTAACTAAAATGAAGGAATTGAACAACTGAACTAAAATGAGAGAATTCTACAGGAGAATTGACTTCTCTTCCTTTAAGACAGCACAAGAAAAGAACGGTGACAGCTAAAAACGAAGTAAAAGATGTCAAATCAGTATATTTATGTCTTGAAATTCATGTTTATGGCCGATGTGTTCTGAATGTCAACTATGTTTGTATGGAAGTTGTAGTTCACCGATACAACTCGTTTTATACGCCCGTCCCTTTCTTGTTTTATATGAGAGAATGAGATGAAAATAACCATAATTAAGTTTAGCCTGTGCACAACAGATTCGGCACCATTGACGCGTGAACTAATCTGTCGCAAGCTTTTTTACTGGACACAAAAGGGTTTATTCATAAATGTTGCTTAAAGTTAAATAATGATTAGCGACTGGTTACCCATACATTTTTGACATTTGAACGTCAGTTAACTTTAAGCAACGTTTATAAATAATCCCCCACATTTGTATCCGATGTGCACCGGATGGCCTGGGGCTATAAATAAAACCTTTTGTCATGTAAATATAGTCCAATGTAGGCAGGTTTCGATGTGGGGTACTATTCAAACATGCCTTGATATTATTTCAAGCTTTGTTAAGCCCATTTTTTGGTCTAGCAATCCCTTTTGTTCAGTGGACATGATCATTGTAGAATCCTATTGATCCCGTTTAAGCTGATTATAACACTACACTGGTTTATCACCACACCAAGCCTCTTGTGCAGGTACCCCCTCACTTTCAACCATTTCCCGCCATTCGTGGTGAACTGACAGTTGACATTAGTGACAGCGACCTCACTGCTGACGTGCATGAGATAGTGTTTACATAACTATTATAATTATATATATACGAGTACTACAATCAGATAGTTAATTGATTCAGGCGTTGACACTATAGTTATGTTTTAAAAGGGCAATCAAGATCACGGCTCTCTTGATGGTACTCTATTGTTCATTTGCAACAGATACTATAGTAGGATAGGATAGTAGGCTGGAAGTAGGAAGTAGGATAGTAGGATTAGTAGGATAGTAGGATAGTAGGATAGTAGGATAGTAGGATAGTAGGATAGTAGGATAGTAGGATTAGTAGGATAGTAGGATAGTAGGATTAGTAGGATAGTAGGATTAGTAGGATAGTAAGTGTCTCTTGTGCTACTACATCATCACCCAAACCTTGCTAACTAGAATACTGCAAAGTGCCTCCTCGAACTTCCTCAGTTCTTACAAGTGTTAAATGGATATTATTTTAACTCATTTGCACTTTGACTAAAGCGAGAAATTATTTGGTCAGCTCCCTCTTTCTGAAGCATTATCATGTTCCTGCTTTTGTCCCATGTTAGGTACTCGTGGTGGCGCAACACGTTTTCTTCTTCCACTCTCCCCTGTCAACCATCACGATATCATTCACTTCTCTTTCATATCATTCCTCGCCCTCTTTCTGATGAATATCAGCTATAAATATCAATCTGCCTAGCCCTTCCCCAACTGTGTTGGAGTCGGCATCCAGTCTAACCGGATGCAGCTGAATACCAGTATTTTACATGGAGCGACTGCCTATCTGACCTCCACAACCTTCCAACCAACCAAAACCCAACCAACCAACCTTTCTTTTCAAACCTTACAACCTTCTTTAACGACTGTCAAAGATCCGCGAATGACAGCCGGGACCAACGGCTTAGCGCGCTTTCCGAGACACAGAGGAGTCTCGGTATGTAAAGATGGTCACGCATCCACGGACCAACCCCGGCAAGTGAAGCTTAACCTGATGAATCAACCCGTGCGGCTGTTATTACTTAGCCACGAGCTCCTCCGAATATCAGCTATAAAATCCTAGAAAAAAGTTTAATTTTTTTTGGTGGTCTAAAAATCTTGCCGCTTATTTCACAGGGTAATGAAGCTCATGAAAGTATGAGTAAGTTTGATGATATTTTTCATGATTTATGCTCATCGATAAAACAAAAGCCAGTTAAAAATGTTAAAACTCGGCGTTTTCGCAAAAAAGAGAGTCACGTTAAAACTTGTATCACGGATAACAAAAATACTCTACTACGTGATTCTATTACAAACTTGAAGATTCGCAACAGTAGACGTAAATAAATTGTATGAATAATACTAGTACATTCGACAAAACAAATAAGTAGACAGGCGACCTGTGGAGTAATTACGTAATATATGCTGCGGCATCGCCCGGGTGGAGGTCAGACATTATTCCACGGGAAAGTACTACATGGTCTACTCATGTACCAAATTTCCTCCAAATCCGTTCAGCCGTTTTAGCGAACAAGCGTAACAAACAAACTCACTGTCACATTTAAAATATTAAAGTTTTGATTTGATGACAATTGATCGCAATGTCTTTAATTTTCACAGTTCACCCACATTCATTGCATTATTTCTACTATCGAGCAGACAATTTTTTCAAACCTATGAAGCAATGGATTTGGGCTATCCTTCAAAACCCTAGGATTGTGATTGAAATTGTGTAACGCAATCAGGGTGCAGTTTCCAGAAGTTTACTGACTCCTAACTCTTTATACACACTAGACAGAATCAGTGACAGCTTAGTGCCTGATGCTTGGACATAGGCTGCGCCACAACACCCTGTCCTCCGCCTTCCGCATCCAGTCTGTCCCAGCCACCAGCGGTCCATCTAGCTGGGGGGCGTCTCACACTACGCTTGCCAAAACACGGTCTCCACTCCAGGACCACTTCTTCCTATATAGGTACCTAACTCTTTTGTTGACTGTACTTACAATTCTATTGCCAAGGGAATATGTTTTACTTACACAAAGTGAACTATGGTCTTATACCTCCTGCCCTAACACTTGTCCATACAGGGTGTAAAAGTTTTAGTTAATTATACAAAGTGTAAGGGACAGCCCTCCGCAGATGAGATGAATTCAGCATATCATACTAAGACGACCGATGCATGAAATTATTTCAGGAACGTTATGGGAATCCAATAAACCTGATTTTTGTTATTACCTCATGCGCAATGTATCATTACCTTGGCAAAACCCACGTGGCCGCACTCCCCATGGCGCGGGGGGCGCGGTCGAGTATGTTAACGTCCATTGCTGGTTTTTTTTATTTTAGCTGTTGTGTCCCTTACGTCCTGTATATCTATCTGCATACAAACAAACTGAAAATATAATTAAGTACATAACATAACATAACGCCTGTATTCCCTGAAGGGTTCGGCAGAGGTGTAGATACCTATAGTATACCCACATTGTGCTAGTTATGTATAAGTTCTATGTAACAGGGGGCGAGCCTATTGCCATCAACCGGGCACAAAACCAGACACCGGGCTGCTCCTGAGAAGTGTCAGATGGAAAAAACCCAATAACACTTTGTCCGACACGAGAATCGGACCCAGGACGTCATGCTCAGCAGTAGCGCTTGCGAACACTAGACAAAAGAGGTAGTCAGATATTTCAGTTTAGCCAATATTCTCTTTGTTATCTTTTTGGCTCAGTTTTATAGCAGGAATATTAAAAATAAATACTAGTTTTACGGCTTACTCTAAAATCAATTTCGCGGTTTGATGTTGAAAAATAAACAGCAATATTATGGTTTTAAATCTAAAAAAAAAAGTAATAAATACTAAAACCCAACTACGACTTAAAAGGTACCTATAAACAAGACACCATAGATAGACAAATAAAAAATCCGGAGTCACACGTAATCTGTTTGATTTACCCTAACACGTGTGACTCCGGATTTTTAATTTGTCTGTCTGTGGTGTCTTGTTTATAGGTACCTTTTAAGTCGTAGTTGGGTTTTAGTATTTATTACTTTTTTATTTTTTTATTCTTTTGTGGTTACAATATGTATATTTTTGAAATGTGCTCATTAAGCCCTTTCATTTGATACCCAACATGGTACGACTAAACATTTTTTTTTTAGTTCCTGACTTTATTTCCTTTAGAGGGCGCCATTTTTAATTGCATGTGACGTCACATAGCCTATAACCAGCAGACGATCAAGACGCTTCCAACGATATCTCATTTGTCAAATTGTGATGAGTGGTTTAGAACATAGGAGGGAACAGATGAACATACTTACATACATACATACATACATACCGGACAAAATCATAACCCTCCTTTTTCCTCCCCCTTGTCGGGTAAAAATAAACATCAATTTCGTGGACTCATGTTTTGATTGTTCTCGTTTTAAAACCCTGTATAGACCGACCACAAAGTACGTGTGAGAATGCAAACATCCGTTTCCGAGTTTATAGTTATTCGTATTCGCATTAACTGGTTGTAAACATAGCGAATGAATTATTGCGTGTACACTGTCTGCTACGAACACATTAGGCAACTAAAGCATTCTGTGTTCCCGAGACTATTCTGAAACATTCATGAATTCAATCATTTTTATATTGTGAATTTGGTGTGGCCTTAGCTTTACAATGTGACACATACTTGTGTACCTAACAAGTTAAATTAAATAAAGAATATGAAAAAACCCCGTCAAAAAAAAAAAGCATCAAGTCACCTTTCAAACAAAACCAAAAAAATCAAAATCTGTTTAGCCGTTTGGCGGCTACGATGGTGCAAACAGACACACAGTTACACACGTTCAACTTATAACAACCCTCTTTTTCCTCCGGGGGTTAAAAATCTAAAGCGGTTATCGCAAGAAATTATGAATTTTTGTAGCCTTTTCCATTTTTCCTTGAAGGTCAAGGTCAGTGTGTTACCACAGCATAATCAGCCTATAATGTTCCCACTGCTGGGACACAGACCTCCTCTCTGTGAGAGGGAGTGGGCCGTAATCCATCACGTGGGCCCATTGCTGGTTAGTAGATGTCACATAATGTCTTCGAATTTTTGGTTCGAGGACATGCCGGTTTCCTCATGATGTTTTCCTTCACCATTTTGACAGCAGTGATGATGAAATAATTTACACAAAGTAAAGCGCCTGTCAGGGTTCGAACCTACGACGTCAACTCGTAAGTCGGGGCCGTTACCACTGGGCCACCAGTGCTCCGACCAACCACTGACGTGTTGCAAATGCCATGACAGAAGCCCAAAAACCAACAATGTTCGTTTTTGGTCTTTAGCCCTGGCATTTTTCAGATCTTCTGCGTAGGTTTCCTCTAAACGCCATCGTCTTCCTCAAGTAGTTATTAGGCATCTGCAGAAAACATATTATTTTAGAGTACCTACTCTTTTTTTTTTTACTCATTTATTTATTGTTAATTGGTCAAGAATATTTTACATAAGCTGAAAAATTATACTAACTATTTATATTATATACTAAATTAAATTACTGATTAAAACTAACCTTACAAATAAACAATTGATTAAAATATGGCATACTCTCGGAGTAACACCTATGGATATATGGCCATCTCCCTCGAAAAATAGGGCTATCTATCCCGATTGCACGAGAGAGATGGCCAGAACAATAATTTTAAAACAGCATTGTCATTCTTTGCACGTTTTTAGGTAAGAATATGGGAAAAGTTATATTTCACAATAAAACTCTTTGGGACCATATAATAATATCAACCCCATAAATAAGGGGTTGACATTCAAATATCGGACAGTGAGTTAAAAACAAAGTGAATTATTTTACCAATATTTTTATTTTATTTGCTCAGAAAAATCACGTTTTCACTTGTTGCTGGCCGCAAGGCGAAGCTACCTTGGCCATTAATGGCTTTCCTCCCGTACGTCCATCTTCCCCGGACTTACCCAGTTATTATTTATTTTTCGAATTCTGTCAAAACAAATTATGTTCCATTTCTATTTCAAGTTTTCAGAAATACCTTTAATGTATTTCCCATTTTCATATTTGAATTTTTTATTAAGCTATAAAAATGCTCTTACTTTACTTATGCTTTTGTGCTGACAGTGGGAGTTTATAATAAAAAAAATGTACACCATTAATCACTACAACGAATTTTATTACTTTCATAAAAACCAATTGAACGTGAGCGAGTACCTTAATACTTAAAATTTCATATAAAATATACCTATTTTATATACTCGTATTATCTAGGTACAGAAAAGCGCACATCAGTGGAAACAAAAGCAGTATAAGCTGGCCTCGCGTTTTATTGAAACTCCGTACTATGCTAGATCAGCTCAAGCTCAAAGTGTTACCACCAACATGCAGTCGACGAAACTCTATAGTGAATATTTTTTCTTAACTTTTGAGTGACTGATGACGTGGTGCGACCGGATTAGGCAATCCGATAGAGAGGAAACTTCATACAAACGCGTAATGATAGATACACTATTATAAAGCGCAGAAATACAAAAAATTTAAGTGTACTCTGTGGGTACTGGGGAGTTACACTATTGCGCGATGTTCGTGCTAATTCGGAAACACATTATTACCGAAGCGCATACACTTTCTGGTTTAACTGTTCCTATGACTTAATTCTGTTCATGTATTTAATTAATTTAAAATATTATTTCTTCATAGAACAATAATTTAAGACACCTAATGTGTCACTTATAAATTTGTATGTCTTAAATTATGACAAATATAGCGCACCCCCTATTTATGTAAACACCTATGTAAACACCTGTTTCACAAATTAACAGATTGATTGATTGATTAATGATTTTACGTTTTTTATTAAAACTATAAATAATAATTGGGGAATTCAAATAATGTAAATAATAATATTTTAGTTTGTGAATAGTTTTAGTTAAGTTATTTTAATTTTGTTGTTATTTTAATGAATTAATTAGGTGAAGTTGTTATTTAGGAATCTACATTATATATTATTATTATTTTAATAATTCCCCTCACTCAGGCGATCACAGAATTTTTCACTAACGCGTATTTTTCATATTCTTACTTATCATGTTCTTCAATCGGTTGATCCAGTTCTCGAAGAAGTGAAAAGATTTTTTCATTTGAACGATTAAGCTTCTGGACCCAAGAGAAATCATGGATTACCATTACACTGGCCGTCAAATACTTAATACCACACTTCTAAAATTGCAATAACTTTAAAATTACACAAGATATAAGTATTTTCGAAATTGAAACTGAGAAAAATACGTAATTATTGAAGCTAACTCAAAAACTACGCAAGCAAAGTTAATAATGGGACCACCTCTGAAGCATGACCTACCAAACAAAAAAGAATCATCAAAATCGATTCATAATTCGCGGAGTAATAACACACATACAAATAAAAAGAAAAACACAGCCGAATTGAGAACCTCCTCCTTTTTGAAGAAGTCGGTTAAAAAGCAAACAACAACCCACTTTGACTAATACTATTGTTGGTTGTGATCCAAAACAAATCATTGAGGAAACAGTGATTTCCCTTTCATCCGAAACGAAAACCTTATGGAAAAATACGTGGGTAGGTACTTTCGTATCGTAAAAACAAATCGAGGTTCATCCACGTCATTACTTTCACTTTTGTGTGAACGTGAACGTAATATTCCCGGGGGTGAATGACAGATCGTGTTTTCGTCAGCTTTTGTGATAAACATAACTCTCAACTTCAAGCCCACGCTTTTATTTTTATTATTTAAATAATTTTTAAAATACTAGCTTCCACCCGCGACTTCGCCCGCGTGGTATCTCGATAAAAAGTAGCCTATGTCCGCGGGGAAGGCCCCAGGATGCTATCTATCTCCTTGCCAAATTTTTTCGAAATCCGTTCAGTGGTTTAGGCGTGAAAAGGTAACATACAGACATACAGACAGACAGACAGACAAACAGAGTTACTTTCGAATTTATAATATTAACTAGTATGGATTTATCATACAGTGGGTAGAGATTACATCTGTCTATTGGTGTTGAAATGATGTGTTACAAATATATCAGCTCTTTACATTGTAGGTTCTATTGCCGTAGGTACTTAGGTACTGTTATCATTTTGCGCGTTTAATATACCGGAACCTATGCTCGGAGTTTCACTGCGAGATTGAATGAATGAAGAAATCCCTAGAAAAACCAACCACACTTAAGTGGTGAAGGCCGCGGGAATCTGCTGATCTGCTGGGTGCGAGAAGCACAGAACCGGTCGAAGTAGCTGTGCTTGGAAGGCCTTTGTCTAGCAGGAAAGCCTTTCGGCTGAAATGATGATGTAGGATAGGCGATAGATACGAAATAAGAAGCGATATTAAATTTTCGCTATTTATTTCAAGAGGACATGTTCACTTTTACGCGCCTATCACTTAAGTGTTGTTTCTTGAAAACAATCGCCGCGTCAATTTTGAAAACTTAAATTCGCTTGAGTGATCGAATGCAACCAGACTTATTTTTCTACCACCCTGTATGATGTAAGGTTCCCTTTGCAGACAACCTTTACATAACCAAGCTGTAGGACGGCGACGGTACATAATTATATCAGCAAAGTACTTATAACAAATTAATTGTGCTCGATTTGAACGGGTGTGTTAGGCCCTACACAGGTAGACCACTCCGGTGGACCGTTGCGTTTATGGCCTTTGTCGCCATCTTTTTTAACCGACAGGAGAGGTCTCAATTCGTCAGTATTTTTTGTGTGTATTTTACGCGATTACCTCGCCAATTATGAATCGATTTTAATGTTTTTTTTTTGTTTAGTAGGTCATGTATCAGAGGTAATCCCTTACAAATTTTATTAACTTTGCTTGCGTTGTTTTTGAGTTAGGTTCAATATTACGTATTTTTTCCATCTAGTATTTGAGTGGGGTAAGTACCACAACTAAAAATTTAATAATAAAAACTTTTTACAAAAAAAAAAAAACAACTGACTTCCAAAAAAACAATAAAAAGGAAAAAAAAAATTTAAATTCAGAAGTCGGTGGCAAAAACGAAAAAATAAAAGCGGACACAGACAAGTTTTTTTTGGAAGTCGGTTTTTTATTTTTTGTAAAATGTTTTTATCATCGTCTCTTATTTGTCTGCAAAGGCATCAGTCGACAAACGACACGTTAAAGCCATGGTCGCTCGTGCGTCCCACCACTAAGGTATTCAATTTACTTATTCATTCATTTTATTTACATAAACATTTGAACACGATTCCTGAAACGTGCATGGTTACAGTTTATTTTATTTGTTTGAACCCAAACAATGAGCAGTATTTTAAATCAACCGGGTTTTTAACACAATATTAATAAAAACAACGGTTTTCTGGTAGCTTTTTGTTTAAAATGCTGGGTGCTTTTGAATATTCAATTAGGCGACGTGACATGGGCGTTTTTTAATTTATTTTAAGTACTAGCTTCCGCCCGTGGCTTCGCCTGTGTGGTATATCGATAAAAAGTAGTTTCCCTTCTCCAGGTCAAGGTAACATAGGGTAACCCTAAGCTAAATTTAATCCAAATCCGTTCAGCCGTTTTAGCGTGAAAGCGTTACAAACAAACAACTCACTTTCGCATTTATAATATAAATTAAGATTATTGGGTACTCTGCGAGTTGTTAATAACAGTTTTCTGTTTCGTAATTTTCTAGCTTGCACTAACTGACAAAATTGAAATTCTTATTATTATTAATTTTAGGCCTACTTCCAGCTACTGGTAAATGTGGTGTGCGTCGTTTGTTTGTTATTTTCGTCAATCCTTACTAATATTATTGCGAAAGTAAATCTGTCTGTCCGTCGCGCTTTCACGCCAAAAGTACTGAACCGATTAAATGAAATTTGGTACACAGATAGTCTAGAGCCTGAGAAAGGACATAGGCTACTTTTTATCCCGATATTCCCACGGGATCGAGACATACGCGGATGAAATCGCGGGGCGCAGCTAATAAAGTATAAAATATAATATCCACCATTCCACCAATAACGTTAAAAGTCTGCCAATATGAGATATTATGAAATTTACAGCAGCCATAAAATATAGGTACTACCTACTGAGTTTCCATTCAAAAAGTAATTTAAATTATTAAAATCATGGCTCGTAAATGTATGAAAAAAGGTCATAACTTCTTATGGTTTGGTTGACTTCACGACTTTGAAAGTGTGAAAATTAATTTGTAGAGCAATCATTTATATTTTTATGAAGATTTGAGACTAAAAAATTGATGGCCCAAAAGTAAATTAAAAAAGTAGGATTGATGCAAAAAGACTGTGATTCTAGGACTTAATTACTTAAACAGAAAATAGGTATTTCAGGAAAATTGGGTCTTGAAAGGTTTTAAGAAAGGAGTTGGTGTCTCACAAGAACTCTAAACACCAATCGACCAAAAAGAATTTAAATTTCAAAAATCACGATAATAGAAGCAACTACATGATATTTAAACTTGTCAGTCAAAAAATTCAAATGTAGAACAGATTTTAAAACATAGTAACGTACTAGACGGCGCAGCAAGTGGCGCCGCGCCGTCTAGTTTTGTTACGAAGTTACTAGGAATCACCGAAGAGATCGGTTAAGAGTGACACTGGCTGTTTATACTATCACACTAGCAGAGTGTCTCATGTCAATGGTGCGGCTGTCTTCTGATGACAGAAGATGACGTCAGCGGAGCCGAAGCTGCTGAACCACTAATACAATGACCACTTCTAGTAAAGACTATCCTGCGCCGTTATACTTATTACATTTCGTCGCGTTATTTATCTAATTGTACAAAGTGAGTTAAAGGCTCCCACAAACAGGCGCGACGCGACTCTAGTAGAACAATTTCTAGGAAAGCTTCATGGAAATTGTTCTACCAGAATCGCGTCGCACCGTCGCGTCGCGAGTGTCTGCGGGAGCCTTAAGTCATTAAACATAACGAGCACTGCTGTTGTACAGAATGAAGGAAGTTAGTTTAAACTTCACATTGTTCCACTGTTCTGTGGTACGAGTCCGGAAGACTATCTACAGTGTAATTTGGTTAAAGTTTCTTTTAGTACCTACTAAAAGGATGAAGGTTCTCTGAATTCTCTTTTATACTTATGCAACTAGCCATTACTTGTACAAAACTTTTCACATTTCGCCAGTTATGTTTAAGTCCCATGTAATACGGGGCGATCCTATTGCCATCAACCGGGCACAAATCCAGATTCCGGGCTGCTACTGATAAATTCCAGATAGAAAAACCTAATAACACTTTGCCCGACCCAGGAATCGAACCAAGGACCTGATGCTCAGCAGTAACGCTTGCAACTACTAGCCCAACGAGGCAATCAATTTCATGATATGCCACGAATAAGTAACTTGTACCGTGTAAATGGGGTTTTAGAGTCAACAACCTCTTGATAGAACGAGATTGTTTACCCACAAACCCGTATGTAAACATCTCCACCAAGATTATAACTAATCTCATGTTAATTAGAAGTTCCCTTTCAAGTTATATTGGTACTACCTGCGCCCAGCGGTTTCACCTGCGTAAGTCTCGATCCCGTGGGAATATCGGGATAAAAAGTATCCTATATCCTATTCCAGGTCATGGTCTACCCCTGTGCCAAATTTTATCTAAATCCGTTAAGCCGTTTTAGCGTGAAAGCGTAACAAACAAACTCACTTTTGCATTAACACGCAAGGTTTACCACCTTTTTTAGGCTTGACAATTAGGCAGAAAGTATTATGATCACAAGAATATTGTAATGAATGGAAAATGTCCTTTTTGGCCAAATGAATTCGAATATGAACCATCGTAAGTAAACTCTCCATGTCAAATATTCAAGACATAATTATGTGCTATCGAGAGGGCATAGACAAAGTGACATTCTATCAGCGATAACGATGATGGAAAAGGCAAAAATGTATAGGACTGACGTATGCTATCGAAAAGCTTACGTCAATTCTTTTGAAAGTCGTTGTAGAAATACGAAATGCTTTCGAAGCGATTGTCACTCGTCTACGCCGTCAGATCCACCAACCCGCACTGGGCTCGCGTAGTGGATTGCAGGTCATTCCCCCTCTCATAGTGAGGAAGCCTGTGTCCCAGCAGTGGGAACATTATACTTAGGCTGATCAATACTGATCATGCATAATGCAAGTCTAAATTTTTTTTGTACGAACTGTCTATGTTGTCACAACATCCTTCCTCTTGTGTCGCAGTGACGCTAACCTAAATCATTGACCTTTAACCTTAATAATTATTTCCTTGGAACACTAGTTAGGTAGGTGAATAATGAGCACAACTCAAAACGAAAATAGATAAGTATGTTCGTGTCAGGGACCTTTACAAGATCATAATTAGTTGCAATGGATCAGAATGTTGGGCCACCAAAGGGTCATGGGCATCAAAAGTCAATTGCATGCAGCTGAGATGAGAATGTGAATTCTTCTAAACCACGCAACAGATTATGATTAGGTTTTCACCATCGTTTAGAGAATTTAATCCGGAAGGTTGATGTGTATAATACGTTAGTATTAAAGTTACATATAACTAAGAAGTCTCGATGTTTTGTTAAGTTGTAAAAACCGTGCGAAGCAGGAGCGGGTCGCTAGAAATAAATAATTATTAGTCTAATCCGCACGGGTCGATCCATCAGGTTAAGCTACGCTTGCCAGGGTTGGTCCGTGGATGGGTGACCACCTTTACATACCGAGACTCCTCCGTGCCTCGGAAAGCACATTAAGCCGTTGGTCCCGGCTGTCATTTGTGGATCTTTGACAGTCGTTACGGGTCGTCAGAAGCCTGAAAGTCTGACAACCAGTCTTACCAAGGGGTATCGTATTACCCAGGTACTGGGTTGTGGAGGTCAGATAGGCAGTCGCTCCATGTAAAATACTGGTATTCAGCTGCATCCGGTTAGACTGGAAGCCGACCCTAACATAGTTGGGAAAAGGCTAGGCAGATGATGAGTCTAATCTTTAAATATAACTACACTATTGTATTAAGTAAGCCCGTGAAGATAGTTGATGAGTTTTAAATTAACAAAGAAATAAAAACTTAAGATTTTTTAAATCATTCCTCTCGCTTTCCTGCGTCTCATGCCTCTCGCATCTTAAGGAGTGATTTCGTGAAAAGGAATGGAAGTGTATTTATCGGGATAGAAGTGTCTCTTTGATTTGACCAATGAGCGTGGGCGGTGCTAGAGTGCGCGTGTAAACAGGATGATGATGATGATGATGACGATGACGATGACGATGACGATGACGATGACGATGACAATGACAATGACAATGACAATGACGATTACGATGATAATGTCAATGACGTTGCCAATGACGTTTGACAATGACGATGACGATGACGATGACAATGACAATGACTTTAACAATGACGATGACGTTGACAATGACGATGACGATACGATGACGACGACGATGACGACGACGACGATGACGATGACAAAGAAGATGACGATACGATGACGATGACGATGACAATGACAATGACATTGACGTTGACAATGACAATGACAATGACGATGACGATGACGATGACAATGACGATGACGATGACGATGATGATGATGATGATGAATATTTTATATATCATATATACGTCACGTCAGCCAAGATCTCAGATGTACAACATTATGCGACTACTTTAAGGCTAGCTCGTTTTTTTATTAAGTTGATTAAAAACGGGATGAGACTCATTTCCAATTTCAGTATTATTATTCATTTAAACAGATCTTTAAATATTGACAATCAGATACCTGCTTTCCAGTTCCCAAATGTAGGTAGAATCTACCATTAATCATTTCCTCTGTACACATTTTGGCAAATTAACACTGGCACTAGACCAGACAGGTACTAATTGACTCTCCTTTAATTACAAAGTGAACAATTCAGGTACTATGTTCTAACATAGGACTTAAACTGGCATAATGTGTAATTTCTCGAAGGGCTAGGTATCCTAACATCCTAACTATCTTCTAACTAATATTAATAATAACTTCTAATTAATGACTTCTGACTACTGAGTTTGTTTGTTTGTTACACTTTCACGCTAAAATGGCTGAACGGATTTAGATGAAATTTTTTTCACATGGGTAGACCATGACCTGGCATAGGATACTTTTTATCCCGATGTTCCCACGGGATCGAGACTTACGCGGGTAAAACCACGGGACGCAGCTAGTAGGTGATTAAAGCAAATACAATTATCTATTTGCACTAAACGTGAGACATACTTAAAGAAAAGCATAAAGCACATAAACACCAAAAGAACAACTTGGGGGTAAATATGCATCATATCTACATAAAACGGTCACCTCTCAGCATAATGCTGTGACACTATGCGAGACAGAGTCACAGCGCTGGTTTTTAGAGACTGAAAACCTCAAAGAGGTCTCTGCCTATGCCTTGGTGGAATACAGGTGAAGATAATGTATGTAGGTATATAAATCTGTCTGTATCCAACAGTTTCAGACTCACGTCGTTTTAGAACAGGTCCTTAAACTGCCAAGTAGTCAGAAATTGCTGCCTAAAACATGTGCCATAAACTTCAGGGTAGCTGCAGGGTTTCACTTTCGCCAACTGCTCCACAAGTTCACGGATTAAGTTGTAAGTTGAACATTCACAGATGCTAACGTAACGTTTCAAACTTTTGGTACATTCAAATAAATTGGTGCAGGAAAATGTTACGTACTTAGTTCTGCTCAAAGTGCCTTGTTGCATAATAGGTGCATTAGTTATGATTTGCTTATTGGGTGAATGTTAACCTAGTATGCCGTACGACTCTTTAAAAGTAGGGAAAAAACTGGTCGATACACGTCTTAAAGATTAGAGGAGTATTTAAGGGCAATAAGAATCTAAGAAAAACTTCTTTGTGGTAGATATCCAAGTCTGTACTTGAGCAACCGTAACAATCAGTAACAGTGGTACTTAATTAAAACTAGTTGTATACAAGTCCGGTTCTATAAGTACTTTCATTTCTAATAAAATGCTTGTAAACAAAAGAAATATTGGAAGCCGATTCCAAACAGTAACCACTAGGTAACGCCATCTATCATCGTCAATATGAATTACTGAGTCTGAAGCTTTCTCAAACGTTACCAACACTAGTTGCTGAAACAATGTTCCCATGAAGAAACTAATAGATACCGCTATTTGCCTTTGATTTTACTTAGGTAGTTCTGGTACTCACCTACAAAGTATTCATTTAAGGTATGAGTCTATACGTAACTACGTTGCATTACCAGCCTGTAATGTTCCCACTGCTGGGACCCAGGCCTCCTCTCGGTGAGAGGGAGTGTGCCGTAATCCACCACGCGGGCCCAGTACAGGTTGGTAGATCATATAACATGTCTTTTGGTTCTAGGACATGCCCATTTCCTCACGATGTTTTCCTTCGCCGTTTTGAGAGCAATGGTGATGAAATAATTTATGGGCCACCACTGCTGCAAGTTCGTTAGCTTAATGGTAAATAATAATAATAACACATACTAGGCTTTTAGCTTCAATGTGTAAGTGTGAGTATTTTTATTTTTAAGCGTCTCATTTATGCAAAATGAACAATGTTTATTTCATCTAAATAATACATTTTTATCAGCATTTCCCGGACTCTGACTGTCTGAATCACAAGACAAATAGGTAAACTATTCACCGAAATTAGAAACGTTTTATAAAATGGTAACTATTTCGGAAACGAGTATTTAATTCAAACCATCACCAGCAGCGGGTCAAAAGTTTCGGATAGGCAGCAAGTCTATAAACCAAGTCGATTTTCGAGTCTATATTCCCCGATTGAGTTTCCGCGTTGCGGGTAAAAAAATATAAAAATTCGGTGGATGCCCGCATTGTTCTTCTAAATCACTTAACGGGTTTTGATGCGTTCTTCACCATCATTTAGTTCATTTTCTATTCTAGAAGGCTTGTGTATAAAACTTTAATAATTTACTTAGAAATAGCACAGACATCTCCATGTTTTAATATGGTCTGTATTAATTAATCTAACCACGAATAACTCCCATTTTGTGCTCCTATAAATATTATTGATCACTCACTCTATTACAATTATTGCGCATCTTTTTGTGCATTCCTATTTTCGGGTCCTAAAAATACGAAATATATAAAAATAACTAACCTAACCCTAGCTTAGTTACTTAAAGGCCGGAAAGTTAAAAAAAGTCTCAATAATAACAAAAAGTGTGCATCATTTTTTTTTATCGTTAGAAGCGCAAAAAGTTTTTACAGGTCCATCAATAAAATTAAAATGTCTATCTTTAGAAGGTCAATAACTTAGATAGCGGATTTTCTTAACCATTTATGGCCGATTCCTATAATTTACGGACCGTATTTGGGTAAAATTAAGACTCTTGTATCTTCACCGATAATTAAGCTATAGGACCACATAGCTTTGCATAGTAGACTCGCCCCTATAGAAGTAGCTGTCACAGGTATAATTAGCTTTTGAATCTATTTATATGCCCAGTTTGGCTATAAAAAATTCTTCCATCGGTAAGTAAAACGATTCGTTTTTGTTTATAGGAACCGAGCATTCGTGTGTCGCCATTGTACCCGTGCGAAGCAGGGGCGGATCGAATATTGAATACCATTAAAAGGGTTTGTGCAATAAAATTATAACATTCAAAATCACTTCAGAACGTTGCTATCCCTTTCGGTACATTTTGAAAGTCTTAAAAGCTTTACTTAAGGTTTTTTTTACATTGGCAGAAATCACCAATCTATCACAAAGATTAATATGGATGTAAAAATGTAATATATTCATAGTATCCATAGCCTGTCAAAAATATGAAAAAGATTTATGAAGACATGTGTATAAATTGAATTGAATATTTTATTGCATGCCTACAATTTCAGTAGTGTATGGAGCGAGTCTGAATGGAAAATGTAATATCAATCATGAATTTCGTAAAATATGAATTTTTATTCATTTATGTATTTGTTCATAGCAAGACAAAGGCTTCTCTTATACAGGGTCAAATAAAATAAGATAGCGAAACTTCGCATATGTGATGGGCATCTAAACACAGGGTCAACGACCGCTTTTAGTTATGTCACTTGAAGTATGCGTTGAGTACCTAGAACACTCATATTTTGCCAGTTATGTTTGAATTCCATGTAATAGGGGGCGAGCCTATTGCCATAAACCGGGCACAAATCCAAACTCCGAGCTCCTATTGACAAATTCCAGATGGAAAAACCCAATATAACTATACCCAACCCGGGAATTGAACCCAGGACCTCATGTTCAGCAGTAGTAGCAGTAGCGAGGTAAGTAAATAAAGAAAAATCGATGTTTTGTCAAGTCATAAAAAAAGTTAGAGCCACGTCACTAGTGTTTCTATAAAATATAACCTCGAAAACGAGAAAAAATATTACGGAGATATAATTTATTAATACCTCAATCTGCCTAGACTTTTCCCAACTATGTTGGGGTCGGCTTCCAGTCTCAAATCAAATCACATCAAAATATTTTATTTCACATAAACCTCCACGAGCACTGAGCACTTATGAAACGTCAGAAGCTAGGTGCACGGGTCCAATTGGTCGTTTCCTATGGAGAAGAGCCGGCAAGAAACTCCACCGTTATTCCTTTAAAAATAATTGGCTGTGACAATATTTTCGAATAACAGTGTTTATTATATATGCAGTGCTTTTCAACAAGTACCAGGTAAGTACTTAACAAAATAGCAAATGTTCAACAAATCTACAGTCCACTAAGCCTACATCGTTCTCACATTCACAAAATGGAAAAGAATCTATATAAAAGATAATAAAAATAAAAACGTGATAATGACATGATTGTCATTACAACTGTATCAAATCTGAATAATTAAAATGTCCACAAAAGCCACTAATAAACAGTTGAAATTAAACTATAGGTATATAATGTCAAATAATAGGATGATTATGTAAAGGTGAATGTAAAAAAAAAATTAAATAAACATGGTAATTTGGGAGCAGTTAATAGGCTCTTACAAAATTATGCCGTTAATAAGGTACCAGGGTAGCCACATGTGCAGAAGGAATTATTGCCAAACTTCCTTGTCTTCAACGTAGTCTTTAATCTTATTATAATAATGCTTTTTTGATAAAGACACGTTTGATGTGGGTTTTGAACTTTCCATCGCTAGGTTCTGTAACCGACTTTGGCAACTTATTATAAAAGCGGATACTGTTTATAAGAAATGACTTACTAGTTTTACTTAATCTTTTGGGTATCACAATTTCATGGTTACTACGTGTATTTATATTGTGGAAATCGCTTCTTATTTTGAAAAGTCCTAAGTTTTTGCGAACATACAAAATACTTTCTAAGATATAAAGTCTTACCTTATGCAGCTGGATACCAGTATTTTACATGGAGCGACTGTCTATCTGACCTCCACAACCCAGTAACTGGGTAATACGATACTCCTTGGTAAGACTGGTTGGCAGACTTTCAGGCTCCTGTAGGCACGGAGGAGTCTCGGTATGTAAAGATGGTCAGTTGGTCACCCATTCACGGACCAACCCCGGCAAGCGTAGCTTTACCTGATGGATCGACCCATGCGGTGTTATTATTTAGCCACGAGCTCTTTCATGATTTAATAATACCTATTTGATTTATTTTTTACATCTGTTTTTTTAATAAACTAGAGTGAAATTGTTTTGAAAATATAGAAAACTGAGGTTATTGTTTTTTAAAACAAGGCTAAAATGAAATCGCCTTTTCGCAGAACCGCTTAATATCCAACAGCAAACGAATATATTTAATAAAGACTCAAAATCTAATATCGATGCAAATATTAATTTGTTACAACGAAAAATAATAAAATTGAAATTTATTTTTTCTATTAAACAATCGCGCTGTTCTTTTAATAATGAGTAATTTAAAAGTTCACAAAGACCGACTCAATGTCACTTTGTTTTGTGCCTGTTCTGAATCAAATTAAGTCCCCGTGTTTGAAAATCGCTCGTATCACGTAAAGCGTAATATTAATTTATGAAGAAGATGTAATTATTCAATTATTTGAATACTCATTTGAGTTTACCATTAAAAGTTTAGAAAGAGAAATAAGACACTTTTAGGCGCGCTACCCTCTTCGGGTCGGGTCGGGATGATTCGGCACAATCGGGCGGCAGAATAAACACCATGTATCAGAAATGTGTGGTTATATTTAAGGGTGTGGTACAGGCCATCAAACTGCACAACTTTCTCCTTATTAATTATGCTTCAGTAGGTTTTGAGTTACCTTCAAAAATGCGTATTTAATCCACTTTGTGTATGATGTTATTATAAGTTTCTGTCACTGTTATTAACATAGAAGGAAAGAAAAAAAACATATTTATTTGCAGTAAACATTACGCAGAAAACAAAATAAACACAAAGAAAAAATAAATAAGAAAAGGTTGGAAAACATGGATCACATCCACGCAAAACGGCAAGCAAGCGGCATAGCAAGTTGTGATAGACGAATTTGTGTGGAGTAGGTACCATAACTAAAAAGTGAAACAAAAACTTTTTACAAAAAACACAGTAGATGTCCGATATACTTTTCACCCTCCCCATGAGCATAGTATAAATAAGCAACGGTATTATAATTTTCATAGAAAACGGCCGAAACGATGCGCTTCAAAATCTGAGTCTCAATCTGTATATCAGTACACAACAGTATCGAGTGCTCGGCAATTACGCACAGAGAAAGTTTATCTACCGAGCGACCGTAGATAATTATTTTAAGGTCATTGCCGACATATAATACTGTTACTTTAGTAAACAGTGTACAAAAAAAAATTTGTGTAAAAATACAAAAAGGTTCTTTAAGATTGATGTCTTTTTGACTTGTATTAGGTTATTGGCATCTAGATTTTGCATTTTTATTATAATTTCTGATCAGCACATGAATATTTTCCATAAAAATGTAAAGCGTTCCACGGATTATTCTATGCACTCCAACGTCAACTTCTATGCATAAGAAATATAGGAAAACAATCTTGTCTCTTTTCAAGTCCACGCCAATAAATATTTGTAACCACTTTTTATTTATTTTATAAAATTGTTAGTAGTAAATAAGTAAGGTTATTTACGTATCAATTTACATAAGGTAAACTGAAATAATCCTGTAAACTCCCGAAAACCTTCTCGAATTTGCTTTAAATACCTCCTAAAGTTATAATAAATTTACCTTATCAAGGAAAGGTAATGTAAGGTATTAAGGTTGTGGTAAAATTACACAAATTTAGAGATATCTCCCTTCCTCTAGCGAGATAATTAATTAATTATGATGTCCCTGTGTTATTTATCCACGGAAATGGAATAATGAAATACCAAAATGGACTCAAATAGTCAATAATGTTACAATTGTATTACCGAAGTTAATAGAAGTTATAAGATGTAATAAAATAGTTTTACAACCCAACTGAGGCGACGGCGACGCCAAAATCAGGCAGTTATTTCGTTTTTAGGGTTCTGTACCCAAACGCCAATGAGACCGAGAGAATACAAAGGCTACGCTGTCTGTCTATCCGTCCGTCTGTCACAGGACTGCATCTTTTAAACCGTAATAGGTAGACACTTTAAAATTTCACAGTATTTTAGACGAGCACCCTACGCTATAATAGCGTGCATTATTAAAGGTATTTTATAAACACACGGTAAAAAATAACCTTTCCATACGTTTTGGCCGTATTGATATTGCCTTTTGGTACGGAACAGCAGATTTTTTTTCGAATCGCCGAAATTTGTCAACGCTGTGGGGTTTAGAATTATGTAGGAACTGAATTCATGGTAAAAGTGATGTCATGATGTCCCCCTTCCACCGCTTATATAAGAGCGTTTCAGTTCAAAGTAAAAATAAGTTTTTTTTTTTCAGTATCCTTACGGAAAAACCAATACCATGTTTAATACCCCTGCTCGGGAATTAAACTAGAAAACTTAAGCAACCAAGTTGAAGTACTTATTATACACATAAGTCTCTCCAAATCCGGAGATCAATTTAACTAATATTCTAACTTATTCCCTCATATTGTACTTGTAAGGATAATAGGTACCAACAAACTTCTGCAATCAACTTGATTAATTTCCGTTTGTTTGTTTTACGAGAATTAATTCTACTCCCATAGATTTAAAACATGGTTTTAGCCGTAGCAGACATTTACCAATATCATTATTTTCAAATTCAATAAAAAAAATTGTTTCAAATAATATCCTTATTACTATTTTTTTATGTAAATTCATACATCTGTAACGTAAGTACTCGATGCTTGGAGAAAAGGCTTGTAATATTACTGCTACGCGAGGCTACGCGTTCGTAGCACGAGCGAGCTACGCCGTAGCACTTCATGAAATTAATTTATTACTCAACCACCTTCTTGTATTAGTCCAACGATTCCATACCATACCTTTGGAAGCTGATATCTCTGAGATTTACTTGAATGTGAATTGCTACTATTAAGATAATGGTGTAATTAAGGTAATCATGATAAGGTACTTAATGAGAGGAGTCGGTGAAGCGCGGTCTCGTGATTGTTAAGTACCGACTTCGTGATTTTCGCTCCATTGGGATCTGTAATTGTAAATTCTACTCTCTTATACAGGGTGAAATTGAATTCATGGGCATCCTTTTAAGGGGTAATTGTACTCATCATTATGAATAACTTTCTCTCTTGTTCATAATGATGTAGTACAATGACCCCTTAAGAGGATGCCTATCAATTCGATTTCACTCTGCGTACTGTTTGTGGCTGAGCGTGGTCTATCAGTCAGCTAAAATAAAATAACAATGCTGTTTTTATAAAGGTGGCCAACTCGAATTTACACAACTTTAAATTAAGATTATTTGTATTCCAATCGATTATCAGATATTTTCCCATAATTGTATGATGCAGGTTTTGCAATTTTGTACGAAAAACATCATCAACCAAATCACTGGATCTGCCGCATTTTAAGTAAATAAAAATAAATAGGCCTTTATTTCGACTAACAATATTACATGTTCAACTTAATTCTATTCTGTTACCGGTAGAAGTCGCCTCTTTGGCGTAAGTTTTCTGTTTCTGTTTCTCTCTTTCATAAAATATGTCCCTTTTCTTCTGTCTGCCTTGTCTTCTTTTCCTTTCTCTTAGTAACCACAATGTGGCTACCTTTGCCCATTTTTTGCCATCCATCCTGCATAGATGCCCGGCCCATTTCCATCTCAAAAGTTTAGACATTTTAAATAAAATTTGTAGTCAATAATAAAAATAACATTTAATATTAATTTAATTTGTATTTGTGTTTGTTGTATTTTGTGTAATTCGAGTTGGCCACCCTGTACTCAGTGCCAATCAACAGAGGCTGTATGCTTTATTTAAAAACAATCCTTCATGTGAGATCATAAATCACACGCAGACTTACCAGACACATTACTGTGCCCTTCCCTACTTATGCATTCAAACTTTTTCTCGTAGTTCAATCTGGATTACCCCAGTTCCTCGACCGACATTGAGGAGCACGTTTCAGTTCTATACACAAATACAGCTATATTTTCCTAAGGAATAGACTATGTGTATACTCGCGTAAGACTGACGTGACATCACATAATTAGATTATCTCTATGAGGAAACAGAATACAAAGGTTTTGCGACTTTTGAGGATTTCCGAACAAAAAGGTGTACTTTCTATAAATAATACTTTTTATAAATATGGAAACTGGACTCAGCACAGACCTAGAAACGTTTAGAGGTCTAGGTCTTAATCTTCGACAGACTCTCTTGCAATCAGTAGACTATTAAAAACGTGATTGAATAAATTGCAGATATCCGAATAGAATGAAAAATCGGGTGTAATTCTCATATAAAGTGGTCCAAAAATAACAATTTATATTCCCTTAGCAACGCCTTCTTTACGTATTCTCGTGAAGAGTGATCTTTATAAATTCTCCTAATTTCAGTGTCTCTGGCGAGCGCTAAAAAATATGGAGCCGTCATCTTGAGCATAAAAATGAGATTAAAAGACGTCGGGACTCATTTAAACTTATTCTAACATTAATAAGACCTAAACGTGTTGCCACACCAAGCGCTGGACGCAGAGTTCGGTGTAGCAACACGTTGTGTTCTGGTTTGCAATTGGTCAATCGTCATCCTGAGGATGCCTCGTTGAGAGTTGAAACACGTGTCGATTTCTTACAGGGTTTTTTATGACTCTTGAATAATAGTTAAGTGGAATAGGTTACTAAATATATCTACGTCTATTGTATTTTATAATGGATTTCCGCAAAGTCACGCCTGAATCAATTAACTATCTTAAGCGTAATAGGTTACTAAATATATCTGCGTCTATCGTATTTTATAATGGATTTCCGCAAAGTTACGCCTGAATCAATTAACTATTTTACCAGCTGTTGTTTTGCAGTAGGTATCTATCTATTTTAACGTCAGTGGAAAATTTCAAAGTGGGTCACAATAGAATTAACTCGCACAAACCTAGGCAGGTGTGTGCTGAAAGATACGATAAGCGGCAAGCAATTATTTTATTATTACTGGAGGTCGACTTCACATAAATAGACCGCTAACATTTTATGACCTCGTATTTTAAAAGTTTCAAATTATTAGTTAGTATCTAAATATTTAGTTTCATCCCGGCACTAAAAACCAACACTTGCAATGAAGCTGAAATAATGAGAGAGAGTAATTTGTTAATAAATAGCCACCCGCCCCAGCTTCGCACGGTTTTTACGACTCGCAACCGTAACAAATATGGATTTACAGAATTATAAACATTAGAATCAACAATACAACTCTCTACTCTAAGTTCATATTCCTATTGAATGACAATTTCATGAAATCATGACGTTTGAGGATTATTCTAACTTCAGAAGTTGCCTTATCAGACGGCGAGCTACCCATTGCTCACCGTATGCAAGCCTGCGCCTTCGGTGGCCGGCAATCTGCCTGGGATTCCCGACGCCCAGGGCGTCTCCTGCGGCGGCTAGGGGCGTGAGGGCGTGAAATTTGACTCCACGGTACCTACCTGCTTTCCTCAACTTCGATTTAAAGACGTATTACTAGAGACATTGAAAAGAAAGTTATATTAACGAAGAAGGTTTCATGTTGTTGTATTAGTTCACACGAACCAAGCCGCCGTCAAGCCAACAGACACCCATTAAATTAATTACTTGATTACTTACGCCATTAATCTCTTTCGGTTTAATTAGTTATTTTATCGACAGGAAAGACCACGAAATCTATTTGTGATACTTTAAAACATTCCTATATGGGAATTTGGGTATTTATCAAGTAGAAAAGTCAAATGAATACAATAAAGTGGTAGAGTTTGTTTGTTTTTTGTTTGATCGCACTAATCTCTGGAATTACCAGTTGGATTTGAAAATATCTTTTTTCATTTGATTTCAATGGTGCAGCCGCGGTGAAGCGTCGAACAGTGCTGCCACTGTGTATATTGTTGTACTTAGTATAATTATTTAAATTACTAACATAGGATAAGTTTACTAACAAATGAGTCATGGCCACTTGAATAAATTGAATTGAATTGATAGCCCAATTTTTCAGGACGTTTATAGGTTAACATCACGCTAAGACCGTCAGGAGTCGAGCAAAAAGATAAATTCAGAAATAACGCTAACCAAAACGCAGTAGCAGCACGGGCGGGCGGGCGATGCGGAGGGTTGGTTACCGATGCACGGCGGCCGCCTGACGAGAATCGAGCATTACTGAGAAGAGCCGAACTGAGCCGCGCCGGATAGTACCTCTTTGGCATAGGTCAACGTGGTACTATCCCGCGCGCCTCAGACGCTTTATTATAGTACTTAAAGATATTGTGGTATCTTACGACTTCCACGCGAAGTCGCGGGCTGAAGGTAGTAGGTAAAAAAAAAAAAACGCCAATTTTTGTTTGTGTCGGATCTTTTTTCTCAAAAGCATTTTTATTTATATTTTACAATAAAAACACAACAATTACCATGAATTTGAATGATGGTGGATGCACACTCGAGCAAGGTTTATCATAGTAGTAGGAAGGAAGAGATTTTCAAAGCGATTTGCTGAAATTACGTTGCATACGGTCTACAAAAAGATTCTTTGCGAAAATGAGCAACTGGCCTACATTCAAATAGCTTGACTCAAAGCAAATTCCGCTCAGTTACGCTCGTCATGCGCCGCTCGACACACCCCACCCTTACACTATTTATATCATTGCTTGTTGGACAAGTGTGTCCTTATATTATATACAACATGTATCAGGACTGGCCTTCAAAACAGTACCACACTTTTAAAATTGCAATTTCTCCTAAACTGTGGAAGCCAGAGTTTGGAAATAAAAAATGTTATAAAGCAAATAACATCAGCTTTCTTGGAAATTATAGTTTATTATACGTAAGTAACGTTTTTAACATAAACCAAATAATAGCCATTTATAACTTACTGGCAAAAAACTCAAACGACATTTATAACTACAGTTTTACGCCTTATTTACATTTTAATAATTGGTATTTGGCTTTTGAATCAAAATTCATTTATCAAGAAATAAATGTGAAAACAAAAACAGACACAAAAAAAGTTAAAAGTTTCAAAAATTTGAAAAGTTTTTTTCAGCCATTACTTAAAAGTCGGTTATTGGCTTAAAATTTTTATATAAATAATTAAATTATTTTATTAATCCTTCTTATTTCGAAAATATATCTTGTGTAATTTAAAAGTTATTGCAATTTTAGAAGTGAGGTACTAAGTTTTGACGGCCAGTGTATTAAAGGGTACAGACCATCAAACTGAACAACTTTCTACGTGTGACCAAGATCGTAATCGCGAAAAAATTATCAGCTAACTCATAGTACTGAAATGAAATTGCTTATTCTGTAAATAGGATATTGGAATTACTTTTACACGTCATATCATTTTTTTTTTAATAAGCTAAATGAGGTCGGCGTTTCCTGTCTGACTACTCTGAGAAGAAAGGCCGAAACAAACTCAGAGGTCGCAATCTCTTTAATTTTGGTCAGGCCATATGACTACTACTCTCACTCACTCACCATTTCACCGCCACCACCACCATTTTCTAACCATTTTAGTATTGTTTATATATACTTTATTGTAAACCAGAAAATACATAGCAAAAATAAATAAACACCATACCACATAATTTTTTTTTTATGGTAGTAAATCATCAAATGATTTCTCCCGCTCTGGGCGGAGCGGGAGGGCGTGTCAGACTTTTACTGACTAAAACCCACCCGTGCTCCTTCAGTTGCCTGTTGCCAAGTGTCCCGGTATCCCTTTCGGACTTTCCCGCAATTCTGGACCATATCACAAAATACCATTTTTTTTTTTTCATTTCACTTACGTATTTCGGTTGTGTAGGTATTGAAGTTTTGTATGGGACAGTTGATATTTTTTACGCGATCACTTACGATTTTGGTTCCACGAAGATGGAGAAAGTTGTTCAATCTGATGGTCTGTAAACACACCCATAAATATAGCCACACCTATCTAATACATGATGTGTATGGCTGGTAACACATTAGCCAACCTCAACCACTTACGTAGGACAAACACTTGTTAAAGATAAAGGTAAGTTTACCATTAATTCTGGCTACCTAGTGCGATAATGTGTCCTAGGTAGTAGTAGTAGGTTTACCCGTGCCTCACCGGTCGACGTCATTACGTCAGCGCCGGCTGTCGCTGAAAACCAGCGCTGGGGCTCTGTCCTGCATAGGGTCGCAGCATAATGCTGAGCGATAGCCGTTTTGCGTGAATGTGACGCATGTTTTCCCCAACCTTTTGTATTTTTTTGTGTTTATTTTCTTTTTTTGCGTCATGTTTACCACAAATAAACGTATTTTCTTTCTTTCTTTTCTTTCTTATATCAATCTTATGTCAAAAACAGATATACATATATAAACATAGGTGCAGAAGTATAATAATTAGAATATTTTACATTTAAACCTTAAACTATATTTACAGGAGTGGCAACGGCTTATTTTCCACTATCATTATTAACATATAATTCGTTTCATTTAATAACATGAATATTATATTTTGGCATTACAGTACATACTGATATTATATGTAGGTATTGTGAAAGTAGCCCTGTCTGTCTGTCTCACGCTTAAACTACTGAACCGATCGTGATGAAATACAAAATATACGCAGACGAAGTCGTGGGCTAGTTATACAGGAAAAGTTTGTATTCACTGCGCAAATTTTGACAAATTAACCTTAAACCAGTTGTATTAAACATATTTTTTTTATTTTGATGCGTCTTAATACAAAAAGATAAAAAAATCGTTAACGAAAGATGTTTATTTTAAAAGTGGTTGTATGGCTAACCGGCGCCGGCGGCGCGCGGCGAAGCGGAACGCGCGAAAGTACCTACCTATCAGCTGTGCGCTCGCTCGATTCGCCGGCGTAGGTATTTACGTGGGTTTACTGGCCTTTGGATCTCGCTCAAAGAAATCAAAAATGCTTTCTTCGTTTTCGATCGCCAGTCGGGGTCTGCCAGACCCTCGTGCATGATTCGGGGTTCTGAACTGTCCGTGATCAAGCAGCCTTTGAGTGGCCGCTAAAATGGTCTTTTCATTAGGGACCGCGGGGTTAAGGATTCCATGGGCTCGCATTCGAGGTATGCTCTCCGTCGCATACATTCTGCGAGCTGCACGCAAACTTTCATCACTCAGCACATACACTCGCACCATCTCGTAAAACTCGCGGTTACTGAAGTCCGACATCGTGACCGGTAGGTACAAGCACGACACTTGCGGCGCGGCGCTTGCGCGGTAAAGCGATTAGACGCGACGTCACACGACAGCGCGTGCGATGAGCGAACTGTCGGCCACAGCGCCCGGCGCCGCCCTGCCGCCCGGGAGAGGATTGCACCCCCGTGCAACACCGCCGCCTGTGCGCCGGCCGCCGCACGCGCCCATTGATATTATTACGAATAGTTTGTGTCCATATTTTGCTGATTTAAAGTAGGATAAAAAAACAAAAAAAGTATTGAATAAATAATGGAAATGTGTTCTATTACTGATATTGAACCACCAAAAAAAATTTGCGCACTGGTCAAAAACTTTTCCTGTATACAGAAACTATATATTTCAAATCAATTTGTTACTACGTCATTCCTAAAAATGATTTCACAGTGTTGACATTGTTAAATCAAAGTCTGTTGTTTAATGTTATAAATGTCGTCATAAAAAATATTGAATATCATCTATCTACAAGTTGTCAACGACTTTATTTAGGTTTTATTATGGCTGATTTTTCCAACGCCAGAATTTATCCGGAGAATAAAATTGACGTCTGACAGATTTTGTATAGAAAAGCTGCCGAAAATTCAAAATGATTTCTCGGATATCTGGCGTTGGAAAATTTAGCCCAGTTGTGTTGTGTAATTCATAGATAAAGAGTTTAACCTGAAATTTTGAACGTCTGTTCGGTTCTATATAATCCATCGTTCTGTTAATTTCTAATAAGATGTCTGTCTCGAACAAGACATGCTACAAATACTAACTTTTTTTTTCAACATCATTGTACACAGTGACAGTGTGAGTGTCAGTGTGTGTGTAATTGTTGTGACAGTGTGTAAGTAACTTAAAGTTAAAATATTGACAAGAAAAGACGCGCTGTTACAAAAAATTCAAAAGCCATTCTTGGTGAGAACCCAAATCTAATTTCGTTTTCCTTATAACAAGTTACAAATCCTCGCAGGAATACAATATTTCTGGTAAACGACACTTTCTGATTCAACGTAAAAACACTTATTTCGCTAACGATGTCTCCGTGATCAAACATTCTTCGCTATGGTTTATTTTTGTCTTGCTAAGCATACATTCCTCATAGAAGGTCGTCATACGTACCTACCTTTAAATACACACAAACATACATAAACTCACGCCTTCATCCCATGGGGGTAGGCAGAAAATACAGTACGCCACCCGCTACGATCCTGACATAGTCCTTTTGCCTCGTTTACGTTCATACATCTGGTCACACACGCACGCCGGTTGCGAGTACTACGCACTTGACCTTTCTGAAGAACATCACCAATGATGTACCTATATTTACCTAAGCTATAGTATCTCACTTATCTATTAAGAATGCTTGAATAATCTGCATTGATCTCTGAATTGTGTATTCACCTCTCAACTTCGAATTCCCAATTCAGAAACTGGGTGAATAATATTTGCTTAAAGTTTTGATAACAATAGAACGGGTCGGTGTTCAAAACGTTTCACTATTTTAGGACAATCCGATCTGTTAGTATTTCACCCAGAAAGTTTTCGTCTGCCAAAAATATCAACCTATCACAATAATATACTGACTAAAACTTTGTGAGTTAAGCGGTTCATGACGTTAAAATCCATAAGGTCGACAACGATCAAAATTCAGACCGGCAGACGATGGTAACGATCTCAACATCTTTGCCGGTGTTGGTGGTATAGGAAAAAATGTACGACTATTGATAAAAAAGTAAGTTGGAATACTTGTGGTTGGAGTCTCACATCCTACGAAATGTATGGAAAAAGTTTTTTTTGCTATTTCTAACTTTTCTGGAACTCAAACCTCAGTTGGACCGATGCACGGTAGTACCACCGTAGGTCATTAATCCAAAAATGTAATCATCAATTACCCCCACTTTAATTACTTATAACGATTTACCGATAAACAAGCTACCCAAAAATATAAATATGTCACCCATTTTACCTAATTATCAACACATTCGATGCGCGCCAGCGGTAACGGTCGGTCGTGTTGCCCTGTGTGTGTTTTCGTGCGTTCCAGATATTCAGGAATCTAGTATTCCCGAGTGCTTCTTAGTCATTGTGACTAACTTCGATCTATTAGCTGAGTGCCTTTTTCAAGGCACAGCTAATAAGGTATTCTTATAACAGAGGTTGTCGTCAAAACGTTCGTCGTGTATTTTTGATCCCTTACGGATTAAAACCACAGTTTCGTGGTCCCCGGTGGATACCTAACGGTGCTAACGAAACCGAGGGGGTGTTGACCCAGACGCACCCGCCGATCCCCTTCAGGGTGAGGCAGAAAGTTGGACGGGTCCCAGTGTTCGGCCTTGGGGGATCTCCTAGTCGGCATTGGTGACAGTTTTCCTTTCACAGCTACACACCTGGTGTGGTTGGGTGTGTCTACCCCGACACACTAGACCTGTTAGGACCCCGTTGCACAAATAAGATAGGCAACGGGCAAAAGCAAGCTTAGGGCTCACTCTAAGTACACAACCTCCCTGTCTATACCCGACAGGGAGGGTTTTACACATCCCCGGGCCAACCTCCCGGGGAGTTAGCGAGTAGGATTAATGTTATGTTAGGAAATTAGAATTCCCTCTCATTAGTTTTCATTTAGTTTAGTCTATTTTAATCGATTGAAAAATGGATCCTGTTTCAAGGAAACTTTTTTCAATCGTCCTCAGGCTCTTAGCCAAGCCATCTGATAAACAGATGGCATTGATAGGTAAGGAGGTAGACCTCCTTTTGCCCCTGTTAGAACCCAGTGCGGACGAATTAGCCGCTTTCACGGACGTACTGTCCTCCCAATCCCGCCCGTTACTTCAGATAGAATATCCTTCTATCCGTTCCCCCAGCCCGGCCTTCAGCCCGCCCTCTAGCCCCGCGGCGACAGAAGCTATGGATACTACCGAGCCCGCTTCCTCTTCTTCCTCTAAGAGAGCGATCACTCAGTTCGCGCACGCCTCGGACTCAGAGAATGTCTCTCCTTCTTCCTCTCCTTCCCAGTCTGACGACGACGGGTTCACCCCTGTCATCGGAAAAGGGAATAAGAGGAAGAAAAAAAAACAGACCTCTAGTCAAGCGTCAAAGGTAGTCGCGGTTGACGTCATTTCCCCCACCCCTACCTCCGTCTCGCAAGTAGCCGGCGCAGCGCCAAGCAGCGCTACCGCAGCTGCCGCGATAACTTCCCCCTCCACCACCCCCGCCGCGCCCGGCGCACAAGTTGCGCCCGCAGTCCCGCGTGTAACTATTAAAAAAGTTCAGCCCCCTCCCCCCGTGTTCATTCAGGACAAGGCTAAGTGGACTGACGTATCAAAATGGTGTGTAGAGCAAAAGATCTCTTTCACCAATGCCCGATCCACCCTTCAGGGTATTAAAGTAATAGTCCCGACCGCGAATGACTATCGCGACTTGACGAGGCTACTGAGAGCTAGAGGTGTGTCATTCCACACCTTTGCGCTTCCAGAGGACAGACAGATTAGGGTTGTGGTCAAACGCATCCCTAAGGAAATAACATCAGACGATATTAAAGCCGACCTTCAGTCGCAAAATGTCCCCGTGGACGAAGTCCACCGTATGCACCGCTCGCGCGGTGGCGAAGCATTCGACATGGTACTTGTCGTCTGCTCGCCAGTAGAGGGGCATCACCCCATTTTTAACATCAAAAATCTGTGCAATCTCACGGGTTTCCTAATCGAGAAACCCCGTAAGAATGGCAACATAGGGCAGTGTCATCGCTGCCAGTTATACGGACATTCGCAGAAGCATTGTCATGCGAAACCTAGGTGCGTAAAGTGCCTGGGCGAGCATGGCACTGCTGAGTGCACCAGACCGAAAGACCGAAGCTTATGCCTCAGTCCTCCTAGTTGCGTACTATGCGGACAAGAGGGACATCCAGCGAATTACCGCGGATGTTCAAAAGCCCCCAAATCGAGTTCTCCCAAGCTCACAAAGCGTGCTGACAATCGTCAGTTTAGGGAATTCCCCCCTCCGATACCCTCCTCTCAACTCCCCCAGAGGCTTAGCCTCCAGAGGCCTAGCCCCTGGAACATGCTACAGCACCAACAGGCTTTCCCAGCCTTGGCTGCTACTAGGCCTCCCCCCCCCCACACCCCTCTCTACTCTCTCATGGACCCGCGTGTCCGTGCCCACCAAGCTCACCCCCCACCACCACCAACCGCGCACTCTGCGCCCCCCGCGCACTATGCGCCCCCCTCCACCCCCGCCCCCGCGCCCTCAGCGCCCCCCGCAAAACGCGCTCCCGCTCCCGTAGCGTCGCGCCCCACTCCCCTCCCCACTCCCGTGGCGGCCCAGGCCCCGCTAGACCCGTTCAACGAGATAACATCTACCTATATGATGTTTCTCTCCCCCCGCGCTAAACGTATGGCCGCCGAAATTAAGGCAGCTAGAACTAGCTGTAACATAGGACAGATCGCTGTCATCTATAATGCTTATCCCGAGATAAAGCAAGCCCTTGAGAACTTAGCTATGACATCCCATAATGTATAACGCCACTATAGAAAGGTTTAAACCCCGATCCCTCAGACTAGGAATCTTCAATGCCAATGGCATCAGAGGTCAAAAAGAAGAGACCGCTCTCTTTCTTCGCGACCATCAATTAGATATTCTCCTTATACAGGAAACTTTCTTAAAACCCCATCACCGCGATCCCTCTCTAGCTAACTATCGCTTGGTTCGCAACGATAGAACGCTCCGTCACAATGGTGGCACTCTCATTTACTATAAAAAGGAGTTGTATTGCATCCCCATAGACCCTCCCCCGTCCCTCTCACGTATTGAAGTATCCGTATGCCGCTTAGGCATGACCGGTCACCAACCGATCACTCTCGTATCGGCGTACCTCCCTCCGACCCCCTCAGAGGACTCTCTAGCACTCTCAAATGACCTCTCAGCTCTTCTCGGCTTGAGTAGCTCCGTTATTATAGCGGGCGACTTCAATGCCAAACATCCCGCGTGGAATAGCCTCTCCACCACCACTAGAGGGCGACAATTGTTCAACCTCTCATCCTCCCTAATCTTCGACATCATCGCTCCGATGACTCCCACTCATTACCCCGATAACCCAAACCACACCCCCGATATTATTGATATGGCGCTCCTTAAGAACGTCAACCTTAGATTAGATTCAATAGAAACGGTAGACGAGCTTAACTCTGATCACCGCCCAATAATTATTAGTCTCGCCCCCCGCATAGGTCTCTCTGACCCCTCTCACCCCCTCGCCACCAAAAGGGTCACGGACTGGAAGAAAGTAAGCGAAAAGCTGAAATCCAACACGTCCCCCCAATTGGACGCTATCCCAGATAAATTCGACTCTACCGCTGATACGGCGGCCGCGATCGACTCTCTTACCGATCACGTACAAACTGTGCTGAACAATAGTTCAAAGGAGGTTCCGGCGACGGACGACCGTCGCTGGAGGCTCCCGCAGGATGTGCGTGATCTGATAACGGAGAAGAACGCGTCCGCCCGTGCGTACAGCAACTTCCCCTGTGCCGCAAACAAAGCCCATATGCGCTATTTACAGAGATCTGTAAAGAAACGTGTAGCGGAGCTGCGTGACGCGGGATGGGATAAGTTGTTGAGCGATCTAGAGCCGAATCATCTCGCCTTCTGGCAACTAACTAGGAAGCTGAAATCAGATCAGTGTGCGAGCATGCCCCCCCTAGTACGCCCCGATAAGTCCATCGCATTCGAGGACACCGATAAGGCTGAATGCCTAGCAGACAGCCTAGAGGCTCAATGCTCTCCCAGTACCCTACCAGTAGACAAAGCTCACCTCGATAAGGTCGACGCTGAAGTCGAACGTAGGTCTACTTTACCACCAGTAGAAGACCCTGACGATCCCTTGCCCCCCGTCACACCAGATGAGGTGCACGAGATCGTCAAGGGTCTTAAGACTCGCAAAGCCCCCGGTTCAGATGGCATCACCAATAAGGTGATGCAACTGTTCCCAGCCCACCTTATAATGCTACTGACCACCATCTTCAATGGTGCTCTGAGCAATAACATCTTCCCACAGGCATGGAAAGAAGCCACGGTAATAGGTATCCCGAAGCCCGGCAAGCCAAAGTCGGCACCTTCGAGTTACCGCCCCATCAGTTTGGTCAAGGTCATAGGTAAAATCTATGAGAGACTTATTTATAAGCGACTCAGAGATTACGCCGAGACCAAAGGCCTCATCCCAAACGAACAGTTCGGCTTTCGAACTGAGCACTCTAGCGTGCATCAGGTACACCGGATCATAGAGCACGTAAGCGCCGGCTTCCAGCGCGGCAATGTGACCGGTGCAATCTTCTTCGATATAGCGAAAGCATTCGACAAGGTCTGGCACAACGGTTTGATATACAAGTTATACCAACTCGGTGTGCCGGATCGTCTCGTACTCATAATACGGGACTTTTTGACGAATCGCACCTTCCGCTATCGCATCGAAGGAGCCGTCTCCTCCCCCCGACCCATCCGCGCGGGCGTCCCTCAGGGCTCCGTGCTATCTCCCCTCATTTTCACGCTGTTCACCAGCGATATCCCAAAACATGGTAAGGCACAGTTGGCTCTGTTCGCAGACGATGCGGCCATCTACTACAAGGGTATTAGTAATGATAATATACGCATAACTCTCCAGAGAGCGGTCAACAATCTTGGCGCCTGGTTTCAAAAATGGCGTATAGAAGTCAATCCCGACAAAAGTCAAGCGGTATTCTTTCAGAAACCGCGGGGCGGTTGGCCCTTCCCCCCCCCTCCTCCAGTCACCATGTTCGGCAAGCAGATCCCTTGGGAGAAGCAAGCCAAATACTTAGGTGTAACTCTGGACCAACATCTCACGTTTCGAGAGCACATAAAGCAGGTTCGTTCGCGAGCTGCTCTCGCTCTAGGTAGACTCCACTCAGTTCTGAATGCACGCAGCAAATTATCACTCAAGTGCAAAATGCGTACTTACATTGCGTGCATTCGCCCCATCATGACCTATGCGGGTTCCGTCTTTGCTCATGCAAAACCCCATCATATACATTGGATGCAAACACTCCAAAATCGATTCCTTAGAAAGGCCACGGGAGCTCCCTTTTATGTTCGTAACGAGATCCTCCATCTCGACTTAAAGATTCCCACAATCCGCCAGTTTCTCAAACGCCTCTCAAAGCGTTACTTCGAGTCAGCCGCCACACATCGCAACCCTCTGGTTGTCGAGGCCTCCCGATATCGCACATCTACTATTAGCGTCATTCGCCGTCCGCGGCATGTTCTCACTGAGCCAGACGACCCCATAACTCTCCTCCAGGAGAGCAGTAGGGAGACCAGTACAGTGCACAAATACAGACGCCTCCCGTCATTCCGACCTCGCCGTCGAGGCAAAACACGTTCGCGTCCGTCCCGATTATTAAATTCACCTCCCCGTCCCTTGTCCGATGAAGTAATGCCAGCCCGCGCCGTAGCTGAGCACGTAGCTTTAAATTCCCCGTTTAATAATAATGATGATCTAAACCTTTTGATCCAGCCTGTCCCAACAACTTGCTGTCCCCCCGCCAGTGATGTCGCCCTAAGCCGAGGTTCGTACCCCACAGGGGGTGCCCTTAGCGAGCGCACACTTAATTTTAATTTAGAATAGTTTATATGCCCCTGGCTGGAGGCCCTGAGTGTAGAAGCTTAAGGCAGCCACAGGAAAGTCCGGTTAAGAAGTTATGATATCCGAAATCACACTTCAAGATGCCATAGTTAAAAAAAAAAAAAAACCTAATTATCACTTATTTTTCGACCCCCGAAGTGAACACATCATTAGGTTGCGCTCGCCTTATCAGTAACTCATTAGCACATGTTGTTTGTGTAACGGTGAATTCTAAGAATTGCATTATTTTTGAGTGGTGTTTGTGACATGGATTTCTAAGATCAAGGTATGTTCTTACTATTTAGTTATATTTTTTAAATTTTATTTGCCTTATTATGACGTTTTTTACGTGCTACGCCACACAGGATTTCTAACAAATATTTATCTTATTGTTGACTTCACATAGACTTACAACTAATTTCAACTATATTCGAATACTCTCACATATCTTAAATTAAATATTGAACTGTCTATTTTTTTAATTTAAAAAGTTTTTCTGCGTCCTTTTGCGACTTTAGTTGCTATATAGCCTCTACGACTGCGTAGGCTCAGGCGTAGCACGGTCTACGAAATCTCAAATGTTGACTATTTAAATTAATATATAAACAGTACATATTGTACAGTTTATTGTATATTATGTGTTAAATGATGTAAATAAAGCATTAATGTACATTTGTGAAGTATTTTTTATTATTTACCCTTCAGAAAAATCTCATTTAATAAAGTAAGTTATTTATGACCGCGCTTGTAGGGCGCTTGGACCACCGTGCGATGGTGTGTTTGAACCTTATAAAAAAAACAGTATCAATTGGCATCTAATAGTTAATACATATGAAAATTTGTGTTTTTTTTCTTCAAAATTTGTGAATGCAGAAAAAATCTCCGAACCTTAAATAGTCTCTTAACACCATTTTCCTGTAATGTACTGTATTTTTACCACGGAATAGATAAATAAGGTTGGAATGGTAATGTGGGCGTGGCAAGCGCGCCACAATTATGATTCGATAATCATAACTCGACCGATTCATTCATTCACCGCGTTTCGTGCGCTTCGGACTACTGCGGAGAACAGAGCTTTGCTTTAAAATGCCGTGTTGTGCAATTATAACTTGTAAAACAAAAAGTCAGACCGCAAGTATAGAGCGAGGGGGTATATCTTTCCATCGGTAAGTCGAAAATAACATTTAATTATAATTTTATTAGTAAAAAACATAAAAATATTCTGATCACTATGAAATTCCAAACATTAACGACATTATTGCAACAAGTAAAAAAAAAAATACATTGCACGATGTGTACTCGCGTAATCAACGCAATTACTAAGTCCGCTTACAATGTACTGCATGCGTCGCGTCCTCTTCACTTCAACCATTGACGTTTCGTCGTTTGCCCTGATTGGCCGTGATGCACGGTCGATAGTGAGGTGACCATGTGGTTAAATAAAATCATCGATAGAATTCTCAAATAATATAAATTTACGTTGGACAAAGATTCTTTTTGAATTATTTTATATTTAATTAATGATAGTATATTTTAAGTTAGATGTATAATGAGTCAATTAAATATTACAATAATTATTGAACGAATGATACAATATAGTAAATACTTGTAGATGACAGATTTACAGGGAGAAATTGAATTCATTGGCAACATTATACGAGATCATTGTACTCATCTACAAGTATTTACTATATTGTATTTAGTATTAAAATATAAGTAAAATCCAATTTTACTTACGCAATAAATTATAAATTTTAGGTTTCCTAAAGAACCTAACGCCAGGGAACAATGGATTGACGTGACAGGTAGAGGAAACTGGATGCCGACAAAGACGAGTACTATTTGCTCTATACATTTCAGTAAAGATGATTTTATCATTAAAAAATCAGGTTATAGGTACCTAAAACCAGGGGCGATCCCAAGAGAACAAATTGTGCAGATTTCTTCTTTGGTAGGTTTTGTTAAAATGTATTACTAACTTGTTGGAATTAAGTTCCGATATTTCATATTCTACTCCTATTTATTAACTCCTAAATTATGAACAAATCTGATCCCTGCATTCAAAATGTAAGGATCATCAGGTTTTATTTTATTTGATTGTTCATTTTCATGAAAAATATTTCGAGTATGTATGGTATCATATAATAATTACAGTAGATTAATTATCACACTCGGGTAAATCATTATCACGCAAGCATTCAGCTCTAATATTTCAATTTTGAATTATTATTAAGTGTACCGTGCGTGACATGTTAAGACTTTTGCATTATTTTTCAGACAACTAATTCTTGCAATGCTATACTTAATAAGCCCAGTTATGATGCTATTTCCACCAGTGTGCAAAATTGCGAAGGCGCTCAGGTAACCTTATACTTATATCTTGAATTATAATCGCTCTTGTAAAGTCCGCATTTCAAAATATTTTATGCTATTTATAATTTTAGGATTTACAAGCACATGCTTCATCTTCAATTTTGTTGACACCAAAAAAAGATAAATCTTTAAAAAGAAAAAACACTGAAGTAAGTAAATTTATACCTATAAAGATTGGTCAAGAATCGTTACATAGATATTTTTTTTAAAGATTAATGGTTTCACTAATATTTCACCAAAACTCATTTCACAAGTTTAATTTTTCGATAATTTAATTCGATAAAGAATATCGGCTTTATCAAGCACTAGCGTGTATGAAAATTTTTATTGCTTTTTTGCGTGTGTGTGTCTATGCCTACGGGGGCTTAGTACTAGTGTGCGAACGAATATCTGCCCTGAGATTTATGTGTATCTCATTTGGTTGTGTGCGAAATATTTGTAAACATAGGAGTGCGTATGTGTAGAAATTAAAATAGTGGGAGACAAGCGGTGACACTGGTCCTGATACAAAATTGGAGCTAGGGCCTTTCCAACCTTATTTATCTATTCCGTGATTTTTACTTATAGCATATAACCTTATAGTTACAGGACATCAAAAGGAACACCTTGTAATGTTCTGTGAGTTCGAGTGACGTAAAGGTACAAAGGAAGATGATATACCGAGCCAGTTCCGAGCGGAGGTGCACTGTAGACGTTTCACTAAGTAGAATGAATACACAATAATAGTTCATTCAAAATGTTCATTCTCTCGAGTCTCGACTCGGTTTAGTCTCTAAATCATGAAATTCATTTATTAAACATGAGTGTGTTGATTCAAGTCCAATACCAATTCCAGCCTAAGTATTATTATAATAATCGTCAGTTTAATCCTTTGAATTAGGCCGACCGATATTGACAACATGAAATAAATTATAGCTCTAAGTATGTGTATGGCTTGGTCGTATTAGCAACTAAATCGAATATTAATATCAGTTCCCAGTATTGCATAGACTAGCCATAATTTTATTCATGAGAGGTTTATGCCCAAGTCACCACCCTGGGCAAGCGGGTTGGTGAAAGGAGAGCCAAATCTTTCGCAAGGATGACGCTGCTGCCCATCATCGCTCCGGAAAATTTAGGTTGGCTTGCTAGATGTTATACCGCCATCGGTCGGTCGCTAGCGCCTCCTCCGTCGGTGGCAGGGTATACCGCGCACAAGTGAGGTTGACATTTATGGAGTCCGGTTTTGTATGCTCCCTCTTACACCCGCGCTCCCCGTCACACCCTATATACCAGATACCTTGCAGAATAAGCAAACTGAACTGGCAGTGGGCTGGCCATGTTCGTCGAAGGACTGATGGCCAGTGGAGCAGACGAGGCTTGGAATGGAGATCGCGTATCGGCAAGCGTAGCGTGTGACGCCCTCCAAATAGATGGACCGACGACCTTTATTAGAAAGTGGCTGGGATAGAAAGGATGTGGAAGCCAGAGGATAGGGTTTTGTGGCGCTGATTGAAAGAGGCTTCTGTCAAGCAGTGGACTGAGACGGCTGAGTTGATTGACCCATAATTTATCTTTATTTTATCGTCAGCTAATGGAGTATACAAAAAGTTTGGGTGAAGCCCACCTGGTAACTAATAAAGTCTATTCGATATTGCCAACTGGATATAGGGCGCCATTTAATATGTTATAGAGCCCATAAACAAGTCGGTTGTCAGACTTCATAGACTATGATGGATTGGAAACTTCCCATAAACACTGACCAATGGCTAGCTCAATGTTGCCACTCTTCACGTATATTGATTGATCGGTTACTTTGACATATTACTACTGTAGTGGTATGTAACCCACACATGCAGACAAACTTGTGAACTCAAGTACCTATGACGCCACACGTCCGTTAGTTCGAATTCAGAAATCCACCGTCGATCACTAGCCGCCACTCGCATCACTTCGTCATTTTCTGATCATCCTAAGCGTCATTTTATAATCACCCTAATCTTAGTTATTGTTTATAAACCGTGTTTAGTTATAGTAACTTTATTATTAAACCCAATGAACATTTAATTTAATTACATTATAGAACCTATATCACATCCTAACAAAAGTTATATACTACATTGTAACTTTAACTAAACTTGACTAAATTAGTATATTTTTATTCTTCTGTATAGACCAATAAATACTCCATCATTTATTGCATTCCGCAATGTGTGTGAGTGTGTGCCTGTTACATTGTGTGTGTGCCTGTTACATTGTGTGTGTGCCCTCATAATATCAAGCTCTCACACCAACTAACACTTCAAATACTGGCTTTGAAACTTTAAATTTGACGTCGCCGCTTCTTTTGTATCACGTGGGAACGAAAATATCTCATACAAAAGTCCTTTGGCTATTCTTATTCATTCTCATAAATAAGTTTCGGTCGTGTGTCCTATTTTAGGGAAAATTCCCTAATATATCATGGCGGTGCTTGTATACTGTGATCTGCATAACAATTGGCGGTAAAAAGCGCAATATTGTACTAACAATATAGTATGTTAATTCTATTGTGGGTTTCAACCTATTTTTGTAAGATATTTTCGCGAGGAAAAATTTAGACGACGGCGACGTTTCCATGTGGAATTAATTAACTGGAAGGGTGCTACCACATCATGGACTGATTAATTCGCGGAGGAGTTGAAAAGCTCTCCTGCAATTTTATATAGAAAAAAAACATCATTTTTTATACATTTTTTTTGTTGAATATGTTTGTTTTTTGCAGACTGTTCACCATCACTGTTTAAAACCATGAAATTAAGCACAAGAGTTGCTTATTTTACGACAGGCACTAAGGAAGATTTTTTTTTAATTCATCTCCTGATTATATAGAGTATGAAAAGTATGGAAGTTCGTAATTTTTTTCCGATGGGATATCCCATCTGGCGCACGGCTCGATGTTATAAATATTAATAAAGCAGAACATTTTTTTAATTGTATTAGTTTATTTTACTGGTTAAGGCCAATGATGTGCCGACATCCTAAGCCTGTCAATGTATTTTGAGTCCAGAGGCAAATAATATTACAACCAAATGTATTATTCAAAAACCAATTTAGCCGACTTTGGCTTATTTAATCGAATGTCACCCAGTTTGACACCCGACGCAACGTGGCTGAGCTCCGTATGAAACTACTTGTAGAAATAAAGTCCGATTTACACGATACACGTTTCTTGTGACATAACATAAAATGAAGCAACAAATAACGCTTTAGACGATGCAACTTTTATAGTTGTTTCAACATAAGGTATACCACAGGCATATTATATCACAACGTGTAAATCAGGCTGTGGTGTTTAGGTTAATTGTTTCTTTATTTAGTTTATGTAATGGAGCTGACATATAGAGTGTTGTGTGTGTGTGTGTCAACCAGCGCTGGGGTAGCATAGGGTCGCAGCATCATGGCTGTTTTGCGTAGATGTGACGCATATTTTCCCCAACTTGTTCTTTTTTGTGTTTATATTCTTCCTTTGCGTCATGTTTCCGGTAAGGAAATAAGCGTATTTTCTTTCTTTCTTTAAGTGTTTGATTTCTTGTTAGTTAATTTCAAAACGATTTATTTACTTTCACTAATAAACATCGCCGTTGTTACTACAAAAGATTCAGTCGACTTTCATTTCAAATTGTTATTTAATTAGTTCGGTTGAATTTTTTGGTAAAATAATAAACATTTTTCCTTATGATTTCTAGAAAATGTTGTTTACTAAAACTAAGATTTTCCTAAAAAAGATTTTCGTGGAAACATTATTTTATTGGTAGATAATGAGTTTTCATTTAATTTTAAAACGTAACAAGATTTTGTAGTACTCGAATCGACTTTATTTACCTACGTAAACAATCTGGCTTCACATTATTCACGTTCTAATATTAAAACGTTTGAAAAGTTTGTGTGCTGCCAATACCGCTGGGCCAAACGGTCCTGCCGGCCATAAAAGCCCAATAAAAACCTCATATCTAGTAGGTATTTAAAGGCAGACTATGTATTCTCGCCTTCTTTATAGCCTAGTTTTATGCGCATTTCAGTTGGGCTATAAAGGTAACTTCCACATTATGAGGGAACTAGATACTCTAGTTTATAGTTGGGAAAACAGTTTTGAAGCGATTTTAAATTAAATTACTTAAAGCTGGATTTGTTGTTTACGACATTTTCTTGTATTTTATCATTATTTAAAATGTCTTGCTTTTGAATGCTGGGTGTTTTGTTCGACGATTAAGCACTCTTGTCTTAAATATGGCCAACTATGTACCTACCTAATATTTGTGATTTTTTGTCTTTTACTAACAGATTTAGATACAAAACCTTAAAAAAATATATATAATTATAGAAAAAAATCTATACATGTATCTTATCTTATTTATATATCTATTTATTTCGTATATTTCGAGAATTAAATACAAATACCCAATCAACGAACTTTAATACATAGCTAAACATTTATTTTTAAACAAAACTGATCAAAGATGTATGTTATAAAACGTTGTATGTATGTTTTATTAAATGTTGGATACAAAGAAGAGTTTGTATACATCTCAAAAGTTTACATTAGCGGTCGTCGGCCAACTTTTAATTTAACGTATTTACCTTCACCGGTAAATACATAAAAATCATAAAATATGGGAAAAGCAGACATGGCCTATCTTTACTTGGCCTTGTATTACGAGATGTGATGCAGAACATTTTCTGGTCAATGTACAGATAAATGAGGGTAAAGGTGACCGTGGTGTTTTTTTTTTGCTGTCTTCTTGACTAACATTCGTCCAGAGGGCCTAGACAAAGTGGAATTCTATCAACTATAACGACGATGAAAAGTAAGTCAAAAAAAAGGATTCAAATTAATAAATATCTCTTAACATAAACCTACATGGGCACTTCTGAAGCAGTTGATCGATTCCTATGGCGAAGAATTACAGACAAGAAACTCCACAGTTACTCTTTTAAAAATAATTGGCTGTTACAATGTTTTCAAATTATACTCTTATCGCAGACCAATTGAACTTTTTGAGAAGTGTGAAGTGAATTTGAACCATGTGCATTGCAACTATTACTGCATGTCGCCTTTACCTGCCCTGTGTTTGAACTGCCCTGCAAACGGTTATGGTACGGGCCCCTGGTTCCTAAACTCTCTAGTAGTGCTGTTCTTGGTGTATATTCGTTCTCATTGCGATTATTTTTGTCAATGCACTGGTTAAAGATCATAATATTATTTCGCGGAATCCAGAGAAAAAATCCAATGGAATAACTTCTACCACTATTTCCAAGTTTCTTACAGTTTTTTTGTGTTTTGTTTATTTGCCTTCAAGCTTCGCAATAAAATGAAAACACGCTAGAGCTTTGATCGGAAGGCGTTTTATAACATCAAAAAGAGTCGTGACCGCTTTCACTCGACAACGACACGCCATTTAAGCAGCCCTCGAACCATAAATAATGAAATATATCCTCTACAAATAATTAAAAAAACACAAGTTTCGTCCGCAAATATGAAACTATTACACGATTACCACGACCACGATTTTGCACGATGTGCAGTAATTCCGCACGAACGTAGATTTCATTGCAATCGTTCAAAATGTACGAGAGTACTATACATTAGTTGGGTTCTATGCAAATCATAGGAAACCGTAAAACAGTAACCCTGAATACTGATTTATGTAGGTAAGCATTTACATTTAGTTTTCTTTGCTGAGTAAGCAGCAACAACTCCTTCATAAACCCTTGCAAAGACACTCCCCTTTGTTTATGAGGGGAAAGTCGTATAAAAAAGGTCTCTAATTCTTTTTAAATTGTGCCTATAAAGATGGAAAATTTACCTAGGGATGCTTTAATTAATAGTCCCAACGTTTTCGTTTCTGTATATTTTTAGGCAAAATGAATCGCATCTGCAATTAATCAGGGTCGGACCGTAAAGTATAAAGGATCGTGACATTTGTGAATTTATTTAGGTATCAACCTATTATTTAATTTGCATATTAGGTAGGTACCCGCATTTAATTGTAATGGGGATCGCTGTCAGGTATGGGATTACCTGTCCAAATCATAGATTAATGCAGATGGTTCAGTCATTTAAATAAGCGAATCGGCAAGTCCAGAAATCGATTCGCTTACAAATAAATTAACTTTGTGCGAATCGCCTCAAGAAAAAATAAATTATTATTCAAAAGTTTCATTATTATTCGCCCGTTTTCGGGCGCGTAAATTCGTGCGAGTCACCAATAAGCCTCCGCATCCAGTCTATCCCAACCACCTTTTTAAGTAATATGTCTAATTTATGAAATATGTATACCAACTATATCTGAGTGTCTGAAGCGGCCATATTCGATAGAAGACTGAATAGAGGAGTTTCAATCACTGTCTTGAATATTTACGATTCGATTTGTCTCCGTCGCGGTCAGTTCATGACCAAAATGGATAGCGCTTCTATCACCCGTTTTTACAAGAAAAAGAAAGATATCCTTCATAAGTCCTACGACTTTCAAGGCTCGTGCAAACTGGCGTGATATCGCGGACGCGACATGCAGCGCTACCCTTGTCGCGCCCCCGATATCGCGCCTGTTTGTGGGAGCCTTTACTGGCGATAATATTTTTCAGATAGTTTACATAACATAACATAACATCACGCTTTATTTCCCCGAAGGGATGGGCAGAAGTGTACCTATAGCACACCCACTTTTCGCCAATTATGTTTCAGTCCCATGTAATACGGGGCGAGCCTATTACCATCAACCGGGCACGAATCGAGACTCCAGGCTGCTACTGAACATTTTGTCCGACCTGGGAATCAAACCCGGACCTCATGTTTAGGACCTAATTTCAGTTAGTTTATTGCATCATTGATAAACATCTTACAAAAACGTGTATTGTCTTGCTCTTACTTTACACCACAAGGATTATGGGTAGAATTTGTAAAGGGTTTTTATATAATATACAAATATTAAGTTTTCAAGAATTAGGGAGGTGCCTGTGTATCTCTACAGATAGTTTCAATATTAATGTATGAAGCATGAAATCAGATATGGTTGCAGAGTGGTCCATCTATATCTATATATCTTCTATCTATCTATAAATCAATTGCCGTGCGTTAGTCTCGCAAAAACTCGAAAATGGCTTGACCTATTTGTTTTTTTATTTTTTTTTGTTCTCATCAACACTGGGGTGGTTTAGGAAAAAATAAAATTAGAAAAAACATAAAGGAACAGCCGAAAAAATCGAAAAGTTGTATGGAAGTGTAGTCTTTTACTTGTTATAACAACTATGGAATGCAATAAAAAAAATGAGTATTGAGTATTGAAATTACCCACGTGGTACGAAGTTCACCGGGTCATCTAGTAGTAATATATTTATGCTTGTAACAGAACTTTTTTTTTTTTAAACTTCCGCGGTTATCTCCGTTACTCACGAGTCGTGTCGAGGTCGTAGGTTCGAACCCAGGCGCTTTACTTTGTGTAAATTATTTCATCACCACTGCTCTCAAATCGGTGAGGCCGTGAGGAAACGGGCATGCCTTAGAACCAGAAATTCGAAGACGTGTGACATCTACCAACCCGCACTGGGCGCGGCCCCCTGGGAATATTACAGGGTGACTATGCTTATGCTACTGTCATGTATACTGTCCGACAGTCCTTTTAAAGCTCGAGGTGTCATACTTCTGCCTGGGTACTAATCAATCAGTAAAATATTAGGTATCCCTACTATTTACTAGTTTACAAAGGAAACAGGTTACTATGTGGAGAGAAGGTGTCGTTTATTTACAACAAAAAAAAAGTTTTTTCAGATTAAGGTTTGACAAATAAAAGATTCAACTGATACGTATGTTGTAGGTAAAGTCCATGACATTAATTGTTAAGAAAATTGACTATCAACTTACCTAAATTGTCCCGCCCTCAGCCGGCACGCAAGATGATTCAGTTCGATAACAATAAAAATTATAGTGTGTCTTGTTAGTGACAGTTAAGTACATTTACTGACATGATCTGACCAAGATTAGGTCTGGACTTTAAAAGAGACTGTGACCTCTGAGTTTGTTTCGGCCTTTCTTCTCAGAGTAGTCAGATAGGAAACGCCGACCACATCTAGTTTTAAAATGTGATTGACGTGTAAAAGTGTTTTTACAAACCTACTTACAGAAATAAAAATCGTTTATCATTTATCATTTATTCAAATCACGACTGTCATTTTTGACAGTTGTATTAAATGGATATAACACGTCAAATTGGCGTTAGATGCAAGTTTGCTTAGCAATTAATTTCCTTGACTGTACAACCCTAACACACCCTTTCAAACCTTCCTTATCTTAACAAGCTTCGCGCACACAAGTTTTAATAACGTGATACAAATTGTAATTTTCTGTTAGAAACACACGAAGCTTCCGATCATATCCGGTTATTATAAACGTTCTGTTATACTATACATCCTATTTTAAATTTTTGGTACCCGACTAACATAATTAGGTTGGAACTTAATTACGTAACACACTCAAGAACGCACTAGCTTTCATTTTCAACAATCAACAACAATGATCAATACTTCAATTTACCTAACAGATATTTTTATTTTATCAAAAAAAAGCTTAGCTATTTTATACATAAAAATGGCTGAACTCTTAGTATATCTTACTTGTCCATAAAACACTTTAAATTTACTTACAACGATGCCCATAGTCCTTTTTGTTCACATTTTTGTACGACACTTTAACCACAGTATTTTCAAAGGCATGTTTTTAATTTATTTTGCATGACGGTCTGATTTTGGGTTCCAATTGAGTCCATAGCTATTCACGCTGTCCTGATAGAACTCATATCGCCGTTTTCCCGAACATGAATGTCTCTCACGATAATTATCATAAAACACAACATAAACTTAAACATACGTAGTCTGTAACTCAGTATGTGAGTTCGCTCTTTGCGCTGGCGCACACCGGTTGCGTATCATCTGTCCGAAGGTTGTCCGGAACTGGCGTGACATGGAACAATACAGCACGAAGTTGATGGCCCCGTTCAGAAGGGCCAGTGCATCCATCAGCTCTCCAAAGAGATCGTAACACTGCTTGAAGAAACATCTGCCTAGTACGCCGCTTAGAAGACCTGGGGAGACAAGGATTAGTTAAATACTTTGTAGAACTTTTTAACCATGAGATACCTACTAGATACTAGAGATACTAACTAAGAGATACTAGAGATACTAGGATCTTTTTGACGACATTTATTTATCTTCCTTAGAATTTTAATATTATCTTAAGTCAAGCAGGTATATTAGCATTTTGTTAAAAGTTCGTTCGTAAATCATAATATTTGTTTAAAAAATAAAGAAAAGGTGGTATGATTTATTACTCAGTCATAAAACTTACTGACTGATGATTGTTTGTATGTTCAACATTATAAAGTTCAGATTTATTAACTAGCACAATTATGTTTACTAAACAAAAAATTTCGCAATAAATCCAGTACAGACTAAAAAGAAGGTGTGTGCTTTTATAACCTCACTGTATACAGTGTGTTCCTTTCGATGTCCCATAGCACAGGGTATGAATGAGACCATGTTAAAGAATCAACTGGCATATTATGATTTTGTTTTTCAAATATACATATTTTTATATTTTTATACAAAATAATTCGACAAAGTGAAGATTATTTATGTGAAAAAAAAACATTTAATTCAGACTAATTTTTTCCATAAAAAATAACCGTCGCCTTTACTTAGCTTTAAATGTGAATGATTGGTTTGAATGAAAATGATTTACTCGTACTTATCAATGAACGGAACACCAAAAAAAAACAGTGTGAACTAAATAAACTTACGATTGGAGCCGAGTATACGCGATTCAGCGTCACTGATCGGCTGGAGCCGAGTTTACTCGATTCAACGTCACTGATCGGCTGGAGCCGTGTTTAATCGATTCAACGTCACTGATCAGCTGGAGCCGAGTTTAATCGATTCAGCGTCACTGATCGACTGGAGCCGAGTTTACTCGATTCAGCGTCACTGATCGGCTGGAGCCGAGTTTACTCGATTCAGCGTCACTGATCGGCTGGAGCCGAGTTTACTCGATTCAGCGTCGAGTGTGACGGTTCAGTTTCGTTCATTGTTCAGAAAGAGCGTCAAGTGCGCCTACAGAAATTTTCATTAGAACAATAAAATGAAATACTAACCTAGAATGCCTTGGGGGAACTCCGTGAGTAAAAACAGAAGTAATACAGCGACCAGCATCTTTGTCGTTCTGTCGGTCCGTCTCTCGGCTTTCGACCGCTTCGTCGATTTTCTAGTGAACACATTCCCGTTGCCATTAACAACCGTATTTGCAGGACAAGCACTGTATCCTTTCAGAGCTTTCTTTCTGCTATTCGCTCTGTATAAAGCTCTGATCAACCAAGCGCTAATCACAGTTAGAATCACACAAGGAAGAAGCTTTATAAGTACTGCGTGCACCCAGAAGTTAATCTGGTATAAGCTGCCGTTGTAGTTGGAATCCACGAAGTAAACTTTCGTCAGCATATTCCCACTTTTGTCAAACGCGAAGTCTTTGTGTATTGTGAATACCTGAAAGAAAAATTAATTTTGTTACATTTTCAAAGACTTCTTTTGATATGATGAAGTTTTAGTTCTCCTTTTCTATTAGTTTATAATAGACCTGCGGTGTATTGAACAACAATTTTCTTGGTGTTTCACAAATATCATTTCTCTCAGTCAACATGGTTTCAAGGGGCGATTTTATAAGCAATTTTTCGTTTGAAGTTTCCGAAAATAGCACCTCGGCACCTTGATGTGAAACCTCGGCCTTCATTAATTATTGATTCGTGTGATGGAAACATCAATCATATCCTATAACAATTTAGCAGAAAATGTTGATATTGATAAGATAAGCCACCCTATCTTGCTATTTGCCCGACCGAACGCATAATTAGCAATCGTCCGATAAAAGTTGCCATTCATGAGTCAATGTTGCATCTGGTATTTTTATAGGACACAATAGCATACCTAGACACTTGTGAATAGAAATTGTTTCGAAAAATCTTAAATTAGAATCGGGAAAATGCTACAAACAGAATAATACATATTAGCACATTACTGTCGCGGCTAGCAATAAGGGCATTGATGGACGATCGTGAAAATATGGAAAGAGGCGAAGCCGAGGCACACATACGTGAGTCCATCTATTCCTAATTGCGGCCAAGGCTTGTATAGTACTTTTCTCAAATAATGCGCGGAAATTTAAACTGAGTAAATTAAATTAAAATTCCAGAATCAAGGATGAACAACTACAATTTTTCACGCGCCAATATGTTCATTTGTTTCTTCTTTACTTTAAACAGTTCTATTTGTAAGCCAAATCGAAATTTAAATAAAATCTTTGCTAAGTTACCTCCTTCGTTGTCATGTGTTGAAGTGAAGAGTTCGATCCATTTTTAAATAACACGACAGATATGAGTTTTCATAGTAATTTATCTGGCCGCTAAACACGCCAGCTAAGGATTTTCATAGTAACTATGCTGGCCGCATCCTCACTTATTTTTGACCAGTACAGCAATTTCCATTTATCGAAGAAGGTTGTCAAAATAATGCTCGAATTTCCAAGCATGTTTGAGAAAATATTATTTGCATACATAATCTATGTCTAATAGACCTACTCGTATACTGGCCCTCTTATTGCTTTATACGATCTTCTCGGAACAATATCTTAGCTCGGATTTTAGCCTTGTGGTTCAGTCCTACCTTGCTAATATTACTACGCAAAAGCGATTCAAAGCGGCGCACGGTGGATCGAAAATTGGCTGTAGAAGACATAGGATCTCGATGTCTTAAATGTTATTTTTTTTGCTGGAAATGACTTCTGCCGATCATTACTGTTCTATTAAATGTCATATGAAGTAATTGTGTGCACAAATGGAAGAGTTATAATTTTTATAAGAAAAAAATGTATGGAGCTGACATGAAAAATGAGGATATCTCTGGAATCGCTAGGATGGCCATTATATCCTTGCACACTGTTATAGTACTATTTATTTGTGAATTTTTGACATACTTTTATAGTACTATTTATTGGCGATTTTTTTTTTTAAATCGTCAAAATTAAAAAATTAAAAATGTTTATGATATGTACATTTTAATGCTTAAATATGGCTTTACCAAGTGTAATTTACAATATTTTTTATGCTTAGACCAAAACATTCTAAGAAATCACAAAGTCGTATTACCTACTTTGTGATTTTCATTTGAAATGACATGGTAATTATGAATTACGTAATACGTAATCTTGTCTAATGCCTCAAGTCCACATTAGCTAATGATTAATAAAACTTAATACCTATATACCTAGTTAAAAGGATACGTAACAAAATAATTTGGGGTACTCGCTAATTTAGCAATTAGTGCAGGATTAACTTAATGAAAGTAATTAGATAAATGTGATACCATCATTAGTCAATAACAATAAATAGTCAAACATTGGATTCACAACTTCAGTTCATTTAGAGCTTTTCTAATACTAACATCTATCCTACCGTGTCTTTTTACTCAGTGATCGTGAATAATGGAAAGCATTATTACAAATTTGGATTTGTTTGTTATTTTGAGCAATCAGGATGCTTCGTCTTTCGATCATGAAATATTGTTCAACACACTTGTTATTCGACTGGGCTCTAGCCTTTCAGATGAAGACAGTGTTACCGTGAAAGAATTTTGTCGAAGATTTACACGGGCAGTTCAAAAGAGATGGTTACGATCCCACAGGAAAAGTGAAGTTTTTAGACGTGATTACAGTAATTGGCTTGAGGCAAATATTGACTGGCCAAACTGCGTGCAAACCAATTTGCTCATTCAAGAATCAACAAGTGAAAATATTTCTACTGAACCTGTACCTGAACCTGTACCATCAACTTCAACAATGAAATCAACTTCAACGATGACAAAAAGATCTCGAAAGCCGTTTGATAACAAGCAGAAGAAGAGACGATCTGATGAACATATAGGCGATGACCCTAATGAAGTAGCTTATTCAGCTGCAGCACTTTTGAAAGGAGATGGTCGTGAGGATATTTCATCTGTTATTGAACATATGCTCCAAAATCCAGAAGCAGCAGCAAAAATCAAGGAAATGTTGAACAAACCAGCTCCTTCAACAATATTTTCACCAGAAAAAGCACTGGGTTTGCTACTTTCATTGAAACTATCGAAATGGCAATATATCACATTAAGGGAAACGACTATTCGAGAAGGTTCAAAGGAGATATATCCGTCTTACTATAAAGTGCAAAAAGCTAAGCTACAGTGCTACCCTCCGAAGACATTTGTGACTGTAACGAATTCATCTGCTAAGATTGCACTACAAGCGTTACTAGATTTAACAGTGAACAGAATTTTTGAAACTATTCGTAGTCCTGATGCGATACAAGATAAACAATTGATATTAATATCAAAGTGGGGATTTGACGGTGCATCTAACCAAAGTAGATATAAGCAAAACATAGAGAGTGGTCAAGATGATTCCAGCATATTTATGACCTCTTTGGTTCCATTAAAGTTGACAGCTGACGGTGATACCGTATGGGTGAATCCAAAACCCTGCTCACCTAGGTATTGCCGTCCAGTCCAGTCTAGTTTTGTGAAAGAAACCAAAGACGTTGTCATAAATGAAAAAACTGCAATGGATAACGAAATTGAAGCTTTCGTTCCCTCAAAATGTCAAGGACATGAAATTAGTCACAAATTAATGATGACGATGATTGACGGCAAAATTTGTACATATCTGTCTGAAGCTAAGTCAAACGTGGCCTGCTACCTGTGTTTGGCTAAGCCTACAGAAATGAATAAGTTAGATGTCATTGCGTCAAAAACCATTTCTTCTGGTGTGTATGAGTTCGGATTATCATCACTTCATGCCCGCATTAATGTGATGGAATGTCTTCTACACATAACGTATCGTCTCGACTTCAAAAAGTGGTATGCAAGAGGAGAAGGTCATCAAGAGTTATTGCATTCACGAAAAAAACTCATTCAAGATCGATTCAAAGATGATCTCAACCTTTTGATTGACATCGTTAAGCAAGGATCAGGCACAACTAACGATGGGAACACAGCAAGGCGGTTTTTTGAATTTCCTGATAAAACTGCAGCGATCACTGGATTAGATGAAGACCTAATACGCAGATTTGCTGTGATTCTGCAAGCTATCACATCTGGAGAGATTGTAGACGTGCCGAAATTTAAAGAATACGCTAGAACAACCGCTGAAAAATACGTGGAACTGTACGATTGGTACTACATGTCATCAACCGTCCACAAATTGTTGATTCACGGAGGGGACATAATTGCAGAAAATGCTATTGTACCAATTGGAAGTCTTTCGGAAGAAGCGAAACAAAGACTTTAGGAGGTTCAGAGAACACCATTCGAGGAAAAAGAGTAGACAAGCATCAAACGAGGATATCCTCAATATGCTTATCGTCTCTTCTGATCCTCTAATTTCTTCCACAAGACCAAAATTAAATGCCCACAAGAGGCAGACATACTTTAAGGAAACAGTAGAACTACTGATACTTCAGGATCAGGAAGCTCCGACAGAGTTCTTAGAAGTTATATCTATTGTAGAGCCTGATTCTGAAGTGGATTCTGATGGTGACAAAGTATAAAATAAGTTAACTTTTATTGTTTATGTTAGGTTAGATTAAGTTAATATTTTTTTTTAATAATTTGCTTTTATTTTTAATCATACAATAGTTTACCATTTATTGTTATTGACTAATGATCACGTTTATCTAATTACCCTCATTATGGTACGTATCCTTTTAACAGGTATATAGGTATTAAGTTTTATTAATCATTAGCTAATGTGGACTTGAGGCATTAGACAAGATTACATATTATGTAATTCATAATTACCATGTCATTTCAAATAAGTAGGTAATACGACTTTGTGATTTCTTAGAATGTTTTGGTCTAAGCATAAAAAATATTGTAAGTTACACTTGGTATAGCCATATTTAAGCATTAAAATGTACATGTCATAAACATTTTTTATTTTTTAATACTGACGATTTAAAAAAAAAATCGCCAATAAATAGTACTATAAAAGTATGTCAAAAATTCACAAATAAATAGTACTATAACAGTGTGCAAGGATATAATGGCCATCCTAGCGATTCCAGAGATATCCTCATTTTTCATGTCAGCTCCATACATTTTTTTCTTATAAAAATTATAACTCTTCCATTTGTGCACACAATTACTTCATATGACATTTTATAGAACAGTAATGATCGGCAGAAGTCATTTCCAGCAAAATAAATTACATTTAAGACATCGAGATCCTATGTCTTCTACAGCCGATTTTCGATCCACCGTGCGGCGTTTGGGTAGCAACATGAATTTGGAAGATGTCTGCATGCATACAGAAACACAGATACCTATATGCGTGTCGTCAGAAGCCCGAAAGTCTGACAACCAGTCTTACCAAGGGGTATCGTATTACCCAGTTACTGGGTTGTGGGGGTCAGATAGGCAGTTGCTCCATGTAAAATACTGGTATTCAGCTGTATCCGATTAGACTGAAAGCCGACCCCAATATAGTTGGGAAAAGGCTAGGCAGATTGATGTAAATTGATGGATCTACAACACACCGTACTCTGTTATGTTATTCATTATTATCGTTACGACACAATACGCTAAATGCTTAAAAAGCTTTGTTTTACGAACATTGTTCATAAAAGCGCGCTGTTGGATTTTCAACGCTCGGCTTCGCACTGAAAGTTGAAAATCCAAGAGAGCGCTTTTATTATCATTACTATGAAAGCAGTGGTGGCCCAGTGGTAACGGCCGCGACTTACGACTTGTAGGTCGTAGGTCCCTATCCCATAAATTTACATATTTTCAGTTAATATCTCCGGAAACATAGGCATGACAGATGTTACTTAACCTTTCTGAAGTATAATACTACTAACATGTCGGACGAAGGTTTGACAGTGGATGAATAATCTTATAGACATACAAACATAAAACGAAACAAAATTAAAGTGTCTGTTTGTAATGTAAAAATAACAGCTTTTTACTAAACGCATATGAAAGTATATACGGTAGGCACTAGTAACATAATCACATTTTTTTTTTGTTTTTTTTGTTCCGGCTAATCTCCGAAACGGCTTTACCGATTTTGAGGGACTTTCACTGCCAGATAGCTGATATTATAAGGAGTAATTTGTGCTACTTTTATTTTAGAAAAACAATTATGGTCCACGGGCGAAGTCGCGTGCAGCAGCTAGTTTAAGCTAAGCAGCTTTTGATGTAACGGTCACTGCCCAACATAAAGTAGAGCACAGACCTATGTAGGTATCAGTAATGAGGTTACCGAATAATCTCTACTTTTGGTAAACTAGTAGGTAGATGTTGTCCATAATGATACTAAACTAAATTTCATAATGTAATTTTTTTTTTGTATTCGTTTTTCTTAATTATTTATTCAGATCATGTGTACTCAGTAATGTGTACGCTGTGGTTACCTGTAATTGAGTGTGCATTACGGGATAATGTTTATTAAACTAGTTTTATTATTGTAAAAGATAATTGTAATGTATCTCATTGGTAATTCTTAAAGAAATAAAATAATAATAAAAAATAATAATTCTCATTATCTTGTTACAATTCCCTTGTTGCCCTTTACGACAAAAGAATTACAAAAAGAAAGTTCGTTCCCATACTGACATGTTTGTTAATTCTTATGAAAAGGTATGTTCACTTGACATCCCGAGACATGTTTCTCATGTGTAGCCGTCGTGAAAAGTTAAAGATAGTACTAACATCAAGTTTTTATGATGATAACGCATTGTGAAACGTATGTAATGTCGACGTCATTTGGGTTGCCATTTTTTGCGAGTGAAGTTAACTAACTTGGTTTAGTCTTACGACTGTTTGAACGATATACGTTAGACAAATTGTACTTGATTTTGGTTATAGTTATTGAACACTAGCTGCTGCCTGCGGCATCGCCCGCGTGGACCGTATTTTTTTTTTCTAAAATAAAAGTAAATGCCTTCCTAAATTACTCCTTGTAACATCAGCTGTCTGTTAGTAAAAGTCCCGTCAAAATCGGGGTTATTAAACCGAGTATCCCGCTTTTATTATATAGTAAAAAGTATGTAGAAATCAAGAAGTACCCCTGATTTATATAAAATTATAAACAACAGCCAAAGACATAAATATTTCTAGATAGACAGACAGCCAAAGCTGAGAACTCTCAAAATAAATAGCGTCCAACCGTTAGCCACTTTACTCCATTTGAAATAAAATTTGACATTTAAACAAACCTTTTTACAGTCTGTTCAACCGATTTTGACTTCTATACCGTAGGCATAAGCATGGAGCCAGGGTTGCAGGAAAGTCCGAAAGGGATACCGAAACCTTGGCAATAGGCAACTGAAGGAACACGGGTGGGTTTTAGTCAGTAAAAGTCTGACACGCCCTCCTGCTCCGCCCAGAGCGGGAGAAGTCATGTGATGATTTGAGGATGGCATTAAGTTGTTTACCGGTTAAAAGCAAAAAAGGTTACACAATACCAACTGTCTACTGCAGCTGCCATTTGTCATACCACCAACGCAATAGAAGTCAAAATCGGTTGAACGGACTGTAAAAAAGGGTTATTTAAATGTCTAATCTTATTTCAAATGGGGTCTAAATGCGCTGGAAAAGCGTAATGACGAAGCATAACGACGATAGCTGGCACGCACACAACTTATAAAAGTTGGCTTGTTGGTTTTAGTTCTTTTGCAGCGCGACACTCAATCTAGACATATCAATATTAAGCAATATTTCGTTAGAAAAACTGAAAACAAACTAAATTTTTTTGCTTAGCATTATTCTTGGTAGTATCATCAAAATGCATTTTACATTATTCTACTTTGATGATGTACAATAAAGCTTATTTTATATAACACAAACAAAGTAAATTGTATTTTTGATAGCCGTGCTAAAAGCTTTCTTACCAAATGAAAGGCGCAATATTGTGTATTGTATCTTTTCCGTAATATTACGCTGTTGTAGGTAATGTGTTTTTTTAAATAAAATAGGTACAAACAAAGAAGTAATCTATCCGAGAAAATCAAGAGTACATTTTCCTGTAACGGAAAAACATACATAAATGAAGGATATGGGTTTGACAGACTGATTTGTTTACCAATGGCAATAAATGATAAGTCAAAAAGCGATTACGTACTTCAAAATGGCGGCGTTGTATTAAGGTAAGGGTACCTAAAAAGGTATACACACTCACGAAACGGGAGACGGAACAAATTGTTTAATATCGGCAATTTGTCGTAAATGTTTGCTTTGTCTTTTGATTCGAAAAGGCTTTTGACTTGATACTCGTCAGCCAAATTAAGTTTTTGAAAGTCTTTATAAGGCGTGTATGCACGAACGAACAAAACATGATAAACACAAACATGGAACCAATGACGTATCATGGAACACGGAAAATTTGGCTCGGATGTGTGGATGTAAATTAGCAAAGCGAACACGAACACCATACGAACACAGTTCGACTTGTGTTCGCGCTCAACCGCCACGCTCTCTTTAGTAGCCATGAATTAGTCACGAACATTTTTGACGAACACAGTGTTCGGTGTTGGTTAGTGGTACGCACATAAGAACATAGTGTTTGATGTACGTTAGTGGTTCGCTCATGAGAACAAACTGTTCGATTTTCGTACACGCCTTAACACGTACAATCAACAAACTTTAAGCATGCTCAATTAAGAAAATTTTCTGTGGCAGCGCAGCTAGTGACAAACCCCACTCCTTCCTGGTTTTGCCCAATTAGAGACAATATGTATTTGTGTGAGTGTATTCACACAATTCCATGTTGTCTTATTGTGTTTGTTACACGCCCTGCAGGTATAACAAAAACATTTAGCCATTGGTTTAGCCGTGCTACGCGATTAACGCCTTAAAGGAGAGCATGCGGAACATTTTTCGACTGTACTTATTCATAAACATTTTTTTTTGGAAAATGTTTTCTTGAATGTTTCCTAAGCCAGTTTCCCCGTATCTGTCAAGGATACGGCTTTCCGCATACCAGATTTAAAAAACACTTTTTAAAGGCTCTCCTCACAGGTCGAATCAAAGTGGTCAAAGGAATCATGAGCTCGATTTTCTAGATGACTACAACTGCACCTTTTGATTTTGATCCAATTTTGTAAGAAAAAGAACCCGATTGTTTTTGCAAAAAATAACACACTGTGTACCCAGCGATAGTGTTGCCGGTTAGTATCAAGCAGCAGTGGTTAGCAACCGCGATAGGCTGATGATGAGGAAGTAATTTAACCTAAATCTAATAAAATTGCATTGTTAAATATTTCCTTAGCACTAAGCAGTTGATCCCGGCTGTCATTCGTAGATCATTGACAATCGTTACGGGTAGTCAGAAACCGAAAAGTCTGTCAACCACTCTTACCAAGGGGTATCGTATTACCCAATAGGTAACTGAGTTGTGGAGGTCAGATAGGCAGTCGCAGTGTTTAAATGGACAATACAGGAACCTGTATCCGGATAGACTGGAAGCCGACCACAACATAGTTAGGAAAAGGCTAGGCAGATGATAATATGATGTGGCTGGTGATCATACTCACAAAATACGAAGGTATGCAGAGTATAGGTGGTAGGACGAAGCTGAGCAGTATGGCGATCGTACATCTTCGATCCGTGCACAGTGTTGGGCTGTACGTAGGATACCTGCGGACAAAATAACTGTTAGGTAACTGAAATCTTTCTTTAATATATAAAATTCTCGTGTCACAGGTGTTAGTTGCCATACTCCTCCGAAACGGCTTGACCGATTTTTATGAACTTACATATATTCGATAGGTCTGAGAATCGGTCGTAATCTTTTTTTCATACCCCTAGGGTAGGTAGGGTAGGTACGTAGTGCTACCCGTGCGAAGCCGGGACGGGCAGCTAGTATATTTACAAATAGAGATATTTATTTCCCGGTAATTTATTTACATATTACGTAAAAAGTATAATGAAAAGATCTAGTTAAAAATTAACTATAAAGAAGTATCTATTACATAGAGCTATTTTAGCCCCAAACTAGGCAGTTAGTCTGTTTTCGATTTTCTAGAAAGAACTCCGTTTATTTATTTATTTATTTATATATACTTTATTGTATACCAGAAAATACATAGCGAAAATAAATATAATTAAAACACTACAAAACATACAATGGGCGGCCTTATCGCTTTCTGCGATCTCTTCCAGGCAACCTTAGAATGGACAGTGATTGCGTGGACATAAAAAATGGGGTTGTACTTGGTGCAAAATAATAAGTAGGTACTTAAACTTACCAATATATACAGTATACTATACTTAATAGATATATATATATATATACTAGCTTTTGCCCGCGGCTTCGCCCGCGTGGATGTCGGAAAATATCCCACGGGAACTTACTACCGCCCGGGATTGAAAGCACTCTATGTGTTAATCCAGTTATCTAATTGCGTAACTAATTTTCTTTCATTTTGACAGTTCAACAGCATTCATTGCGTTATTTACGTTGTGGAGTAGATGTTTTTTTCAAACTTATGAAGCAATGGATTTTAAATTTGTTTCAAACTGATTCAAATTGTAGATTGTGTATTACGCAATTAGGGTGCAGGTAAACTATCTGTGTGCCTTTCATCCATATCCGTTGTGCCGTTTTTGCGCCAATCCGGAACAAACATCCAAACAAACAGACAAACGGAAAAAATTTCTTAAAAATATATTTTCGGCATCAGACTCGTTCCCACACCTCGTAGCAATTACTTTTTTTCAAATTATTCAATGCACAGTTCTTAGTTACTATTTTATTATGTGTCCCTTTTCCCGCAACACGGGCAATATTTCCATTTTTTTGTGATGAAAAACATATGTGCGGGCTGCAACAACATATGATAATAATTATGGTGGTTTAAATATTATTGTATTATTACATAATGAAGGTATTATTCAAGAGATAGTAACTTACAAAACCCCGAAACACGTACTTATATTTTTTTTATTTTAAGTATTAGTACCTACCGTACCTACCGTACCGAGTTAATCCGACAGCGCGTTAAAATTTTTACTTACTTACTTTGCAACCCCGTTATTCGTCTATGCGACGGATTGCTTAAAAAACGAAAAGTGACAATCTTTATTATTTACTATTGCCAAGTTTCAAGTTTAATAACTAAAAGAATAAGGGCCAATTTCCAAAAATCCTTTCTTAGTGGATTCCTACGTCCCAATAACTATCTGTGTGCCAAATTTCAGCCCAATCCGTTAAGTGGTCTGAGCTGTGACGTAGACTACCCATGTTCACCCCGTTAATGACAGATTTTTGAAAAACCCTAATACACATAATTCTTTATTTTTAGTTTTAAGTATAAATACTGAGTTTCGAGTTAATCGGACAGCACGTTAAAATTCTTCTATACAAACTTTGACACCCCCCAATCTTCGACTAGGGGGCAGTTTATATTAAAAAAAAATGACAAACTTTAGAATGTACTTAGATAAATATTCGTGCCAAGTTTTAAGTCTATTAACCCAAGGAATAAGATTTTTAATACAACTGAAATCCCCCGGTTTCACCCTCTTAGCGGTGGAATTTCGAAAAATCGTTTCTTAGTGGAAACTTACTCTTTATAAAGAACACACACACCCTACAAATTTCATGTCTCTCGGACCAGCGGTTTAGGCTGTGCGTTGATATCTCAGTCACCCTTGCCTTTTAATATAGATTCATTAAAATAAAATAAACTTTGACTTTGCAATGTCAATTCTAATGACTCGACTTTGTATATAGGTATCTTTTGATTCAAGTTCTAATTAATATTACTGAGGCATAGTATGTAAGACTATTATGTTTGTTTGATGTACTGAAAATAAATCTTATAGTACTCGAAGTAAGAAGACCGGGGAAATATGACTTGATTGAATACCTATCGGTCATCCTGGTTTTCCTTAAGGGTCTTTTCTATCTATAAAGGTACTGAATCATTAACCAAGTCGGACAGATTTATATGAAACGAACTTTTGCCAGCGGCTTCGCCCGTGTAGATGTCGAAAATTAACCCATGGGAACCTACTACCGGGATGAAAAGTATCCTATGTGTTAATCCAGGTTATAAACTGTCTGTTTGCCAAATTTCATCCAAATCCGTTCAGCCGTTTTTGCGTGATTGAGTAACAAACATCCAAACACACAAACACACAAACTTTCACATTTATAATATTATATATATATATATAGTAGGATATGTATATATATATATATAATATGCTATATAATAGATACATAAATACATACATACTGACTTTAAAAGAATATTTATATAAGCAACGAAAAATTCATGACGACTACAGATTATTACAGCTACGAGAACAAGAAGAAACTACTCTACAAGATTATATGTCTCGAGAAACGTTATTTGACTCGTCAGAGATCGTGCGGAGTCGAGCGATGTCACGTCTAATTCGCAAGCGACAGATGATCTTCCAAACTTTATTGGTTTCCTTAGGGGATTTTCTAGAGAATAAACGCTTTTTAAATATTCAGCAAGTTGTGAAACAATTACATTAATGGAAAAAATGGCCACCTCATCACATCTTCAAGAGATTTTAATTGTGGTGGAAGTTTGTGCTTGTCATATTTCGTATTCAGTGTGAGAGTTTATCGAGGGAACTGTACCTAACATCAAAGCTGTCAGTATCAGTACTAAGTTAATAAACAGCAAAGTCTACAGTATTCAGGTAAAAAATCAAATCATCTGCCTAGCCTTTTTCCCAACCATGTTGGGGTCGGCTTCCAGTCTGACCGGATGCAGTTGAATACCAGCATTTTACATGGAGCGACTGCCTATATGACCTCTACAACCCAGTAACTGGGTAATACGATACCCCCTGGCAAGACTGGTTGTCAGACTTTCGGGCTTCTGACGATCCGTAACGACTGTCAAAGATCCACAAATGACAGCCGGGATCAACGGTTTAACGTGCTTTCCGAGGCGCGGAGGAGTCTCGATATGTAAAGATGGTCACCCATCCACGGACCAACCCCGGCAAGCGTAGCTTAACCTGATGAATCGACCCGTGCGGCTGGTACAACATAGCCACGAGCTCCTCGTAAAAAAATCAAATAAGACCATTAATTCACATCTACCGTAAGCACCAAAATAAATCATATTTTTTCACAGAAAATGGTTGTAATTTACAACTTTAAACACTTTTCAGCTTTCAGAGTTTTATGTATTTGGCGTAATTTCTCACCATTTATTTACTTGTACTTTTTATGTACGTTGTGGCTGACCTATACAAAAGTTTGTGCTCTGACCAGAAATAGTAGCAACAGTAAAACCACTAGAGACCACCTATATTAACGAACTCAGATTTTTGTGTATTCGTATATATTTTTTAAGAAAAATCGCACACTAGATCTGCTTTGCATCGCGCTTTTTAACCGATTTAAAAAAAGAGGAGGTTATGCATTCGATGGGTTTTTTTTTTCATGTTTGTACACACGGCCACACATCAAGCTATACATTTCCAGTTTATGCTGATCTCGCATTGTATAGAATATCCGTACAATGCGAGGTCAGCGTATACTGGAAATGTATAAGCTTGATGTGTAGCCGTGTGTACACCAATTCCTCAGTAATTACTGGGCCGATTTATGAGTTTCTTTTTCATTTGGTAGAAGACGCCTTGTTATTTGTTATTGGATCCTTGACCACTTATATTATTTAACTTTACTGAGTATTTAGTTTTTGATATTGGTTAGACTGATTGTCAGACTTTCGGGCTTCTGACTATTCGTAACGACTGTCAAAGATCTACGAATGACAGCCGAGAACAATGGCCCAACGCGCTTTCCGAAGCATGGAGGGGTCTCAATATGTAATGGATGGCACCCATCCTCGAACCGACCGCGGCATGCGTAACTTAACCCGTGCGGCTGTTTGCCTTTTAGCCACGAGGCCCTTACGAGTTAGCCATGCAGTTCGTATATGTGGATGATGTTGGTTTCTTCACATAATTCAAAAGCATAGTACCTACTTAGAAGATGATAGTATATTTTTTATTTTTTTATTTTATGGTTTTCATTGAACTGTATTTTTTTAAATTCTCAGTTATAGGTACATACATTATTTGTTGTTTTTAAAGATTTACTCGCCAAACGTTAAAGTTTGATGGCGAGAATGCACTGCACTGCGGCTCGATACGAATGTTATGTGCGCGTAGCTTTAGACAACTGTGCCAGTAGGTATGTCTTATCGACCTAATTTAAATAAATGAGGGCAAGTTCATGACTCAACTTGTTGTTGTGTTTCTCGCTGAGCAATTCGATCTAAATACTTAAATAGGTATTCGTAGTTAAAGCGATTAGTCTGGAAATAAACTTGAAGTTGATAGAACGCTTCACCTTTATTAGGTAACTACTCTATTTTCATTGAAATGTGAAGGAAACTCTTTTAAGTTGAACGAAAGATAAAAGTGTATCCGAAGGGTATAGATAGGTATATAAAGCTATACATAGTTATATTGATTAAATCTGAAATTCAGATGACACGCGATGGCGCGACTCGACACCGGTAAAACAATTTCCGTGAAGTTTTCATAGAAATTGTTCCACGAGAGTCACGTCGCGCTTTTCTACGGGAGCTTTTGATCAGTTACCTAGGTATAACAAAGAGAATGCTATATCCGAGTTGGTAGAAAATGCCTATGGCATTAAATCCGCTCCTGTACATTTGTAGTATTGAATAAGTACTGAAAAATAATTCGTATGAAAAACCAATATAACTCTTTGTCCGACCGAGCCTAGAAAGCAACAAGTGCGCGCGGGCGATTCGTGAAAAAAATATCAATTTCTATTCAACAGTAAATAAACTATTTCGATGCATCTATGAAAAGTGTTTTTTTCGACTCGTAAGTAGGTTATATGGGTTTCATAGCGAAAGTTGTTTAGTATGTGGGTAAAGTCCCCCCTTGACGAATGCAGGTGACTAAATCGCTACATTGTATCTATCTATTCTATACTTATATCAATCTAATACATTTTAGACTTTTCTATCATCGTTATCGCTGTCACTTTGTCTTCCCTCTGGACCACAATGTGTCACACGCGCTTGATCTCGATACACACTACCACCGGTAGCAACAAAGCCCATTATAATTTATTCAAGACCCGCGGCAACGTGTGAGACAATATTGTTATTCAGTGTTATCTCTCAAACCCTTCAAACAAATACGGTAGCACACCTCCGAGGTGTGCTACCCGCCTAAAATTACAATTATCAAAAAGCTTTAGGGCATTTTCACAAAAACAAACGTAAATTGATCAAAAACAGACTTTGTTTCACAATAGTAGTATAGCTCGGAGCGGTTATTCTTACGTTATAATTATTGTTTGGCGAAATATGGGTGTACTGCAGGTACACATCTGCCCAACCCTTCGGGGAAACGACGCCGACGTGATGTTATGTTATTTTATGTCCTACTTGTTTTACTTGATGATTATGTAGGTAGTCTCATTTGTTTTAGCTGTAAACGTTTAACTTGAAAACAAACAACGTCAACTTGCTGCTCGAACAACGAAGGTATGTAAATTGATTTACTGAACTGAATACGTAATATTGACCCCGTAGAGCGAAAAGTCACTAAGTCGAAAAATGGCCAAAATGACTTATCAATGTCACTAAAATCAACATTTTCGTCTCTAAATATCTGTCTAACCGTCATTTTTGTAGCTGCCCCCGATTCTGTTTTACGAAATGCTTTTCACGTGTTTTAGCTCTTATTATAATTTTTTTTTATTTCCTTCAAATTAAAGCTAAAAACATAAAGGTTTGTAAAGGTAAGCCAACGTTATAACGATTTTTATTTTCAAAAACTTTAACTCTCATTATCTCAAAACACTTCGATTCTCATCTTCGATCATTTTTCGACTTAATGACTTTCGTTCTACGGGGACGATATATTTTCTAAACAAATAAAGGTGCTCTTAGACGATGTTATAGACTTGTTCAATATCTATTTTCTTTACATACATACGTAAACTGATGCCTTCTTCCCATGGAGGTAGGCAGAAACTAGGCTCGCCCCCTATTACATGGGCCATATACATAACCGATGGCGACATATGGGTGTACCTACCTACTATGAGTACACCTCTCACTAACCCATCAAGGCGTTATGTATGTATGTATGTTGTTGTTAAACTAGCTATAGAAATATATAAGCTATGAAATCCTACACTTACTTGATAGCGATATATCGCCAGACCGCTAGCGATAACGTGAGCAGTATGGACGCAGTGTGCAGTATCTGGGTAAAGTGACTGTGGAACAGCATGTAGACCGCCCAGGAGTAGGGACGCTCTTCTTGGTCCGGGAACAGCTGTGAGAAGAGAAGTAGTTGATTTGGGAATATTTTCACTGGTACATCAAAATCAAAAGTCATTTATTCAAACTAGGCTGAGAATCAGCACTTTTCGAACGTCAAAATAACATAAGACAGGCCCCCAAAAAGCCCACCCTTCACCACTTCCTAGTGCTTTAGCTGGGAAGAAGAAGTCGTATGGAACTGTATGGAACTGCCGTTTGAAAGGGGCAGCTAGTAAATTTTTCTCAATTCAATTTTCTTTACATCCAATAGCGCTATAATATATCCTTATTTGCATTCCATAATGTTTTAAGGTGTTATAATGGTTTAAAGCTAAGGTTTTAATTACTTAACTTTGACTGTGTCGTTTTGAGCGACAAGATATTTCTGTCAAATTTTTAGTTATGCATTATAGTCATTCATTTAAAAAACATTAGCAATTCCACTAACAGCAATTTTTTTCCTGAATTTCCAGCTGTCATTTCCTCTAATTTGACACAAAAGCTATTCATAATGTGTGGACCATTTTAAGCATCTCCATAGAAAACTGTCAAACAGATGAATTATTTCGTAATATGAATCGCACGCAGATCATATTATTATGAATTGTCAGTTTGTGACATGTTACAATGATTCATAATATTTTCCTATTATGATTCTGCCAAAAGCTTCTCGGACTCAACGAGTTCCCGCGGCCTAATTGACTACATCCAAGTTGAATAGTCTACAAAATATTGAACTAATAAGCATAACATTTTAAACGTAGACCAAGATAATTCAATAGAAAGTAGAACTTTCCATAGAATTCAATACATTACTTTCTCACGATCCTAACTGAAACACCTATACTATAAATTATAAACCAATAATATTATTAGTTACGAAATTTGTTATGTATCAAATTGAATATATAGATATACTTGAGCACCCCGTGGTTTCAGAGTTCCATAAGGTACCGTCGAGGGACCTCTGAATTTAATTTAATGGAAAACTAAAAAACCAATGTAGGTATTGTTAAATTAATTTAATTAAAGTGACGACTACAGTAATTATTTTGCTTCGTATGGTACATGATTTGAATTATTCAAAGCCGCTCTCTTGATCCGAAGCCCTTAATTGAAACAGTTCTCCAATTGCGTAGCTTTCAATCACAATCCAAAGGACTTTGAAGCAATTTCCAAATCCATTGCTTCATATGTTTGAAAGAATTCATCTGCTCAACGTAAATATCGCAATGAATGTTGTTAAACTGTCAAAATTTATGGCATCGATTACCCGTATTATAAAATAACCGCACTCTGTTTCTTATCATCTTGTCTTACGAAATTGAAAAACTTATTCAATTGTTTCAAGCTCCAATAATCTATTTTCGTTCATCATAAAACAGTAATCAAAGAACATAATCAAGTTTTCACTACTTCTTTTGTGTTCCATTACAATTTAACCCCTTTTTATTGAAACTTTAGAAATAACAGACGTTTGAAAAGCAGACAAATTATTACTTGGGAGTTTTGTTATAAATAAACTCTTTATAACAAAAATATTAAACATGGTTACTTTTAATACAACAAAATATACAAGATATAATATTAAAATCATGTGAATATCAATAACATTCTCTTGCTAATTTATTTGGGGTCTCTGCAACTTTTCTACTTCTTCCATATTTCTCTATTAGTCGTCATCTCGATAAGTCACAGTGATATACAATTAAATGTAGCACATAACTCAAAGGTAGCGCCTCAAGAGTGTCCCAATGAGTCCCGCTTTATCCGGTGCCGGTACTAGACGTTTCCTTTGCGTTGTTGTGTACTTACTGATAATTTGGTGGTTTTACTCTAAATTCAAAACCCCTAACAACTGATTCAAGTCCACACCACAGTCACCTTCTTTCTCGCCCTCTTAGCCAGCCACAGCCATCCACATTCATACTCATTCATATCATCTCCATATTATGTGAATTATATTGTGCAAACTACTATCATCACATCGTACAATGTTGGCTTGCCAGGTGCAAATACGACATTGTATCACTTTAATATCGAAGTATTAAATCTGCAACCATAATGGTGATTCACTATCGAATAATTATGAAAACAATATATAATTACATATACAATGATATACCTCTAAAAAAACAAAATATTTTACAATTCCAATATAATCAGGGTTTAGCATCGTCGACCTTAAAAGGACCCTGGGACTGATACAAACTCGATGAAGAAGGCGATTAACTGGATATTGTGGTGCAACTTGGGAGAGGCCGTAGACCAGCAGTGTACTGTGATAGGCTGAGTTGTTTTGACAATATAAATGGAACCCAGACTCACAAGCGACCTTAAAATCGCAAATGCCCTTCACCATGACAATAATATCACCAAGCCCGAACTATTTCAGTGGCCTTTTAATAGCACTTACAGCAAGGTAAATGCTCCTAAAAGCTTTCGAATAAACACAAACAAGATTTAGTAATATTCGATCCAGGTATGACTCACTTGATAGCCGAAAATCGTGAATAGGCCACTCTTCAATATCACAGTGACATCACTGATGTTCAACTACGTATTTCAGACATTGGTTTATAGAAATGTCTCGAATGTTGCCAATGTTAACACAAGTAGATTATTGATCACATCATCATCTTCTTGCACGTTAGCCAATAAATTTGGTGTTGGCTCTGCATATCTTCTTCCATGCATCTCTATCAGTCGTCATCTCTGCATTCATTTACTTCCTACCCATATTGTTATTATCTTTCACACAATCCTCTCATCGTTTCATTGGTCTTCCTTTATTCTTATCATCATCATAATAATTCAGCCGAGAGACGTCCACTACTGAACACAGGCCTTACCCATGCATCGCCACATCAACCGTTCGTGTACGTCTTACATCCAGCAAATTCTCGCTACTTTCTTCAGGTCATTGGTCCACTATTCTCATAGCCATCCATCCACATTCACACTCAAAATTTATCTGGAATCTTTACGCAAACGAGGTGTAAACTGACTAACTGTTGACCATGACTTCGTCCGCATGGATTTCATTTTTTTAATTTTATATCCATGACAGACATGACAAGTTGCTTTCACATTTATAATTTTTTGAAGGTGTAGCTTGTACTCACCAGGTACCTGTAGATCGCGAAGGGCACGTACTCCAGCATGACGAAGACATCAGCTACCGCCAACCACTTCAACAGCCGGTTGATAGGAGTTACAGCTAGATCCCGACGGGTCAAGACAGCAACGTTCAACGCATTGGCTAAACTGCCGAAGAGACATACCTGGAGAAAGAAAATAATAATTATGATATCACAGCAATAGGGAAATTATAAATGTTCGTGTGTGTAATGATGAAAATAATCGTATCATCAAAATATATAAAACGTAAATTATGTCAATACAGTAACGGAATGACATCATACATCTTATAACAAAACATACAAATCTACAGACTGTGAGTGGCACCGTCTACCTTTCTTTGTACAGGGTGTCCCTGGAATTATGGATCAAACGAATAGGGGCGTGGGCAAGGGAATTTCCAAACATAGAAAGTTTGGAAATTACCTTGCCTGAGAATGTCGATGCAACGTTTTACGGTTTGAAAGTCATGACCAACTTTCTATCAGGGATAACTTTTTTTTCCCTTCCTTTTTGTCCATTCCTATGGTAATACTTTTACGTAGCTAGAAAACATGGGTTCAATAAGAAACAACCTTAACTGCAAAAGATTTGCGCTGGCAAAAATTGTACTCAATTTTCGAGCGATTTTCATAGGAACAAGTTTCAATAACGAAAAAAAATTCCCAGGGTTACAAAGTTTGGAAATTACCTTGCCCACGCCCCTATTCGATTTGATCCATACATCCAGAGACACCCTGTATATACAGTATGTTTATCTAAAAAAGGACGTTCCCGTTAACCTGCAATAGTATAGCGTCTATACATGCCTATACGTCTCTACGACTGAAAAGGTATAAATAAGACACCACAGACAGACAAATTAAAAATCTAAAATTGCGTGTTAACTGGAACGCCAATTGTTAGTTAACACCCTGTATAGGACTAGTTCTCTCATATCTGAATTTGTAACAGATGTAAGGAAAATTGAATAAATCATTGTTGAGTAAATTCGTGACAATACTAATGTATTTAGATAGGTATATGTAGAACTACCAAAATTGTCAAACAAAGTAAGACGCTCATTATTTTCATGCCTTTATTTTAATTAACTGGCTGTGGTAAATTGGATGTTGTTATGCGAGACAAATCTTTACTAATTGAACGACTCTGTCTCAAAATTCATTAGGTACTTGTTAAATAAATATCAAAATATTATTGGGAAACAGGCCTGGAGTACCTACCTAAACTATATTTCACTGTAGTGGAATAATATTCCTAAACAAACAATTTTCCAAACACAATGGGCAGTTTACGTGATCAGAATATTTTGTAATGAATATTAAATTTTGTAAAGTAAACATCATTATTATACCTACCAGAAACTAACATTGAGAGCTGAAAATCATAGTTTTAAACCTGAAAAAGTTCTCTCTCGGTTTTCAGAAACACAAAAAATATAGACTACAGGAAATAAAGAAATACCTGATGAACACTTACCAGTAAGCTAACATATCCATGTATACTGTTGTATGCGAGAATCAAATCTCTAAATTCCCCGGAGCAATATTCCGACCTCTCACATTCTTTTACGACGGAAATATTGTATTTACTCCGCCAGTCTTCTAGTACTTTAATAACATCGCCAATGTTATTAGTATGGTTCGAACCTCTATGTTTTAATATCGATATGAATCGTGGGTCTTCAAAGAAGAAGTTGTATGTGCCATTCAATCCAGGGCCATAACTGTGGGTGTCATTGTCCGCAAGCATTGTGATGCCTCTTTGTTCATCACTTAAAGTAACACAAACTATTTGTACTCCTCTGAACCCCTACCAATTTCCTCGTTATAAATTTTCTCAAACAACTCAATGGCTTTCTCATGTCGTACAGTTTTCTTTCTGAAACAAACAAAATTATCTGATATAGTTTTCGTAAAAAAATCTTTGTTTTTTTTATCAGCTCGTAAATTATATTTTGTTATCATTGTAACAGACAAAATATTTCTAGATAGTTTATCAGTGGGAAAATCTTTAGTTAAATAATAGCCAGACGCTACATGTAAAAAAATTCTAACCCTGGTAAACTAAACAAACACAGTAGCACTTCTGGTAATGCTTTGCCATCTGATAGTGTTTGTCGACAATTACATAATAACCGACCAAGTGCATGTCGAACCACGCACAATGAAGGGTTCCGTAGTTGGGATGAATTTATCCAATAAACCTAACATTGTAGTTGAAAAACTGGTTCTCCGATACAGAATGTATGGGAGAACATGTTTCTGCAACTGCAAATTAAAGTTGGTCGATTATTACTCGGTAACTGTTGGAGCCTTCGTAGCGGTGATAGTTTTCCTTTTAATTTCGTTATTTAAACTACTGCCGTGAATTTTTTCACATTTCCCTACCCAACCATTTAGCAGGCAGGGGGGGACACACTTAACTCTAACAAAAATTTGCACTTTAAAGCTTAATATTCCGCAAACGGATCCCTGAATCCAAAAATGGTTGTCACAAACTCCCATTATTTTTAAACGACCTTTCCAACGATACCCCACACCATGGGATTGACGAGAAAAAAAAAAACAATCCCCAAGTTAAACGTAGGGGAGGTACGCTAAAAAAAAATATTTTTTACAATTTTGTTTTACCACTTTGTCGGCGTCGTTTATATGTATATCCATACCAAATTACAGCTTTCTAGTACCAACGGTCTTTGAGCTAAGCCGCGGACAGACGGACAGACAGACGGACATGGCGAAACTATAAGGGTTCCTTGTTGACTACGGAACCCTAAAAAATCGTAGAACGCTAAGATTATTTTTAGAAAAAAAAAAAAACAATCTGTACCATTAATACCGGCTGAATTGTGAACTCAATCCCAGCAGTTTTAGATTACTGCTTTGCTTAAGTTGCAATTTTTAAACGAAAACTGAAAATATATAATGTCAGAGCTTATCCGAATATATATTTCAAAAGATTCGAGTTTCAGTCGCTGTACTTTAAGATTACGTAAACGAATCCGGTGAAATCCTCTACACCGAAATAAATGATAGTGGTATTTCTATACAGTATAAAAAGCAAAAATTTTTGTTCAACGTTTAAAATATCAAGTATAGTCGAATTTCAGCTGCAATTTTCTAAAGACTACAGACGCGTATGTATTATGTTATGACGCTCTTAATTAACGAAGCTACGTCGGAAAAGTTACACAAACGCTAGTTTTAGCAACCATAAAAAATAAAGGGCTACATGATACAAATGTTATCTATTCACACTCCTACACATTTTCGCTATTTATCTGTTTTCCCTTTTGTGTTCCAGTTGCATATTTCTCCAATATACAATGTAGGATGAATATAGAACTGAAAACATTTGAACACCACCCTATTTTTATTTTCCTGCCTCGTGCTCTCAATCGCGTACGGAATCATATTCATAACCAACACAATGTAACAAAATAATGAAATGAATTCTGATGTAACATTTAAAACCATACCTCATTTCACCCAAATATTCCTGTTCTAAAATATAACCCAGAAAAGATTTGGCATTTAATACGACAAAAGGATGATAGCCACTTCGAGAACACAAAGAAACTCGTAACATTTAACAAAATATCAAAAGACCACTTTACCGTAATCACTTAAGGCCGCCATAACATCGTCGTGTACAAAATACCGACCGCAAATCTTACGTTAAAACATTTTTCAGCACGTGCTTAAAATAGAATATATAATTATGGCTAAGTTTATAGTTTGCAAACGGTGGCTTAGTCTGTACCGATTCGACTACGGTAGAATAATTTCCATGAAGTTTTCATAGAAATTGTTCCACCCGTGTCGCGTCGCGCCTATCTGCGCGAGTCTTAAATTGTAATTCTCTCAACGTCTGTCAACTTCGCACGATGGCGACGTATAATTCTTAATTTATAGTCTGCCTGAGTTCATTTCCTACATGTGAAGGCGGCCATCCCTCTTCTAGATATTCGATAAATATTTGCAACGGTTGCAATTTCTGAGGTGCAGACAGATTTATGAAGGCAGCACATTAAGTTGTATCTCATAAAAGAAAGAAAGAAAGAAAAATCGGTTTATTTGTCACAGAAACACGTGCATACAAAATAGATAACTGATCAGCAATATTAAACAGAATAGATCTACTTAAATACAAATATGAGATTACGAGTTTACAGATAGATAAAAGGGCTTCTAATAAAGGATGCACAACTGGAAATTGGTATATTTTACGGAAGGTATAGGTACATATAATTTGGGACGAAATAAAACCAGATTGAAAAAAAACTAGTCATAAAAAATCTTTAAGCAAAATGACTCGATTGTACATTTTAATATGTTCTAACAAGGTATCAAATCAAGCCATAGCTTTAAACACATTATCCTTATGAATAGTAACACTTACATGAGTAGTGTATTCCTTCTATGGTTTGCAAAACTTGTACACAATATCACATTAAATTAATACACTAATAAATCGTATAAATTACACCAACCGTCTAAACTGGCGCACTACTTAGTTCACACTTATACTCAACTTAATAAAGCAAATAACACACCCAGTCATTATTACATCACAGTAAAATAGCCGCGTATTTTGAAAAAATTCGGGAATTTGTATTCGTCACGAATGGGTTTTACATTTTACTAGTGTCCCGAATTTACTTACGGTATTCATTATTTCGCGCCATATTGAAGCAATAACAACATCGTCATAGCTTTTTTGCCTGAAACATGACTAACCAATTTCTAGTTCAAAGTCATATTTTTCATTCCTTTATCGTGCGACAGGTGAATTTATCATCGCAATGTGTTCACTCAATTGATCAATTTATCACCAGGCCATGATTTTTCAATCGTTTTTCATGTTCTAGATATTTTTTCAACTTTCACCGTACTCGTCATTATATTGATTGTTCATATATCGTTGTATAAATTTACGATTGTATTAAACTCGTACTCAAGAGCAAAACACTTCTGTGTTCATAAAATAAAGGATAATACGATCTCTGATACAATAATATCGGCTAATTTTGGTTCAAAAGTGGATAAGTTTCATGGATACTGATTGACGGACTGTCTTTTGTAGATAGATTCACCTCGTAGCGTCGCGTCGGCAAACAACATTACTTATTTCGTGAAAGGTTTAAAAAAAGAAGACGTTTTACGACAAGATGGCCGTTTGAATAATATATGAGGTCCTTCATTAAACTGGCCTATGGGGTAAACCCCCGGTTCGGTAGCTGTCACATATGTAGATATGGGAGGCCATGTGTTGTGGCGTTAGTAAACAGGAAAACGGATTAAAACGTACCTCAGAGTTTGATCAAAATTCACAGTTCCATTCACAGACCCATGGAATTGTAAAGATTTTAATTTGATACGGGAAGCCTTTTACATTAACTATACCATAAAAGATAAAATGCGGTTCAATGTATGTTTGCATCTTTTATTACTCATTTTCCTGTATTATGATTTGTTTTGTTTCCTTTTTCTTATCCTATTTTCATTGATTATCCTCAATAGTTTAATCCGTGTTAATACGCTATTTTAGTACTTATGGCATGCGAGTTATCCGCTTAACAATTAAAATTCTATTGCGATCCGATAACAATTAAAATTCTATTGTGTCTCGTAAGTAACAGTTGGAGGTTTAAATAACTTTTTGCTAAAGTTCAATTTCGATGAGATACACAAAAAAGTAAGTGTTTTGTCATCATTCAGAACTTTACACTATTGCAGGTTGATATTGACATTGTCAGATTTTTATCTCGAAGAACAAATACGAAAATTATGTCCTCAATAAAGTTATCAGACCATTGAAAAATCAGCGCTAATTCATTTACACTTTAGGCAACGAAAAAATTGCGCACCCTTGCAAAAACTATTATTAATATCACAATGAAAAAATGAATTGGTTCCAAATAGGACGTTACGTAAATAATATGCAAATGAAGTTTGATGATATTATAGCAGATTGCGGTTCGGCCGGCCGGCGGCGGCGCCCGTCCTCTTTGAATATTCATTATTATGACATTTCACTGATAATTTCCATTCTGTTTTATGTTTGAATTGAAATCTTCCATGCATGTTGCTAAGATACAGTAAAGGATACATAAGACGCTGTAGTCCGGGCTTGAAATACCGTTAAAAATATGGTATCGTTACAGCCTTCTGATGCAGATATCGTTAACTAATAAATAACGTTATAATATTTAACATTATATCTGGCACATTTTATCGATAAACACACGTAACGTTAAAATCTACGCTATCGACAATTTTATCGTTATGATTTAGTTTTGTTACCGTCGCTCTGGATATCGTTAAAAAATTCAGACTGCATCGATGCTAAGACTGTGCTGTACGACTATTTGCGTGTATAATAATTGTTAATGAGAGGACACACGTATTAGATTCAAAAGTAAGAGTAAACGAGATAAAAATATAATTTCTATATGTAAAAAAATTGTCTGGCCCCAGTGTAGTGGTTAGCCAACAACAGTGGCCCAAAAAAAAGGCTGTCACGTTAAAGTGTCTTTGAAAAGTATTACCCGACTAAGAGTAGGGGAAGCCCAAAGAAACGATGAATGGACTGTGTGAAAGATGATGTGGATAGAAAGGGAATGACTACCGAGATGACAACTAATAGAGAAGTATGAAAGAAAAAGGCATGTTTCGCCGACCATAAATAAATTGGGATACGGGCAGGAGAATAATGATGATGAGTAGAATGAGAACCAGTTTACAAGTGACTGTCGAAGACTATGTCTTATACTATGAATTCTTCAAGGACTTTCTAATTAACTACAATAGTTTTTGGTCCGCGCGCAGCCCGTCCGCGGTCATACAGGTTAATTAAATAGTACATTAATGTCGCGGCCAGCAATAAGGGGATTGATGGACGATCGTGAAAATGAGGACCGAGGCGAAGCCGAGGCATTCATGTGTGAGTCCATCAATTCCTGATTGTGGCCAAGGCTTGTATAATACTTTTCTCAAAAAACGCGCGGAAATTCAAACTGAGTAAATTAAATAGAAATTCCAGAATCAATGACGAACAACTATCATTTTTCATGCGCCAATATGTTCATTTGTTTCTTCTTTGTTCTATTTGCAAGCCAATTCGAAATTTAAATAAAATCTTTGATAAGTTACCTCCTTGGTTGCCGTGTGTTGAAGTAAAAAGTTCGTTCCATTTTTAAATAACACGACAGATATGAGTTTTCACAGTAATTTATTTGGCCGCTAAACACGCCAGATATGGATTTTCATAGTAAATTTGCTGGCCGCATCGTCACTTGTTTTTTACCAGTACGGCAATTTTGGTTTATCTCGAAGAAGGTTGTCAAAATAATGCTCGAATTTCCAAGCATGTTTGAGAAAAAGTAATTTATTAAATATATTAAAGGTACAGTGATTACTGATTATGGCATACGCTGGCAACTAGTCTACACCATACTCTATCTGCGATGAAACTCCTAACCAATATGACACTTGACTTTTTTTCTCTCAAAAACCGGAAACAATGTGTGGTGATTTATGCCAAATGGTCACATTTATTTCGGGATCCGTTGCGTTCCTACTTTTTCGACTCTGTTATACAAATGTGTTGCTCTTGTCTTGGTCTAATAATATGCTTTTAGATTTAATGAAAATAGTTTAGCCTGAATATATGTAGATATCTACATCTACTCATCACGTTCGAACCCTTTACGAAGCGCATTAAATAAATGGAAAAATACTTTTTGAAACGTAACTTCAGATACAGACTTTAATTTATTTGCAGAGAGCTGAGTAAATACAAAATTTTGGACTGCGCCAAAAGCTCTTTTTCTTTCATTCGTCGGGTGTGTTAATATTCTGCTAGGGGCAGCTCTCCCAAATCTCGGCTTCGTCTATAAATCTGCAAACATTTTAATAATATAACCTTTCCTTGCAGAGCAAACACATTCTTCGACGTTATTAAAGTTCCTTTACAAACAACATTGAGGAATTTACATTTTATATGCCAGTACCTATTAAGTACGAACTGCTATTGTAACCCTGTGTACACAGTAAGCAAACGTGAAGCTAGCGTTTCATGTCCCTTGCTCCATTACTAACGACTTTGATGGACCCATTGTATATGTGGTCAGCAATGAATGTAATCTTAGACGTTGGCTCACATGACCTGGCTATTGTGATAGAAGAGACAGGTTTTATATTGAATGCAATATAAAACCTGTCTCTTCTATCACAATAGCCAGGTATAGTTTAGTACCTAACTTGCCACTTAAAAATGTCTGTCATGCAATAATTTACAGTACATACTAATTCCGTGGATGTAATAAAAAAAGGAAAATATCGTGCTTTTGACAGAACTTCAAACATGGAACGAATGTTGATTTTAGAGAGAATTTACTACCAGAAACGACTTTGTTTTTCACAACTTTGTAGATACAATACCCAAAATAGATGAACACTTTGAATATGAGTTCTCTGTGCAACGGAGAGCAGAGATAGCCTCCATAAAATTTGTTTGGAACACCTTACTTTGTATGTGAAGGTAAACGAACTGCAAATGGTTTCAACATCAGGAATAGGAACAGGTCAAATCCAACATAGAGGAACTGATGGCCTTAAATATGCAAACATTGAAAGGAAAAAGCTTTCGAAGCAAAAGATGCTTAATCTTGTATTTATAGTTCGGATATGATTATAAAATATCGGATCAAATGGTTCTTTATCGATGAAAAACCATTCAGGGGTTAAGTATGAAAACAACTTACATGTTCTTTACCTAATTTACGTAAGTTAAGGGCCCGTTAAATCTTCAATATGATTATAGGTATCCATAATTTATGTCACATCTCTCTTCTTTTCGTGTGGTTACTGACTAACCCATAGAAATATAAATATATCGATGGACTAACCTGACACGTGATGTCAAGTGAATATTTTAATCGAAACAAAAGCTATTTTTCTATATTTTTTTATTTGCAATCCCTAACATTCTGTCATATTTATTATATTAACATTAACTACGGAATTTTAAGATATGAGTTTCCAGTAATAATATTGGTAAAATAATTACCACACTAGTAAAATTATTTTGCGAACAATTTTTTTTTCTTCTGAATTAATATTTTGAATTTCATCATTCTTTATTGCTAATGTAATTTTAGAACAGTTGCTAGGCTCATCCATCATTGATGCACCCTGTCGGGTGCAGCTCAGTGTAGTATAGTAGAAGTTTTAAATAGATCTTTAATACATTTATTATAACACTAGCTGCGCCCCCGGTTTCACCCGCGTAAGTCTCGATCCCGTGGGAATATCTGGATAAAAAGTATCCTATGTGGTAATCCAGGTTATAAACTGTCTGTTTGCCAAATTTCATCCAAATCCCTTTAGCCATTTTTTTGCGTGATTGAGTAACAAACATCCAAACACATAAACACACAAACTTTCACATTTATAATATTAGTAGGATTAGAAAAATAACGGTTATCACCCTTTCGTTATTTCGATATAAAGATATAATAAACTACGTTATTACACAAAAAAATACAAAGCAATGTAATCTATTTACCATTTATATTATAAAATTAAAATAACTCTAAAGTGCAGTAATTTCAACAATATTACACAACAACTGTCGTTATTATGGCGTTTTTTTTTTCAAATATAGTATACATTCTAGTCGATACCTACTTACTTGACAAAGTGTGACCACTGTTTTAAAACCTAACTACATTTATTACTTTCTGCCAACTTGCTACCATTTTGCTAAACTATAAACGTAAATAAGTTGTTAACTCAGAGTTACTTTTGTGGGTTCTCACTAGTTATTTATCTTTCCAACTGCTAGGTGGATAGCATTATGTTCCAGTTGTTTAATTTAAGTTAAGATGATATTTACAAAGGATAGTTTCTTATATGTTGTATTGTGCAAACCATACAAGGGAATTCATAACCAGATAGTTAAACATGGCTTCAAGATGCAAAACGAGAGAGTAACAAAGATGCTTCATCATCTGCCTAGCCTTTTCCCAACCATGTTGGGGTCGGCTTCAGAGTAACAAAGATGCTTAATGCCCATAAAAGAAAGACAATATTAAGTTAACAATCAATATTTTTATATACCAAAATGCTTTTCAGTCACAATTAACACATTTATTTCCACCCAATCATTTGGTTCTATTACAAACCAATAAGAAATAACACAAAATGCAATTAGTACAATTACGGCTATTGATATCGGCCTGTGATCAATCATATCCGTTATAATATTCAGAATGTTATTGGCGCCACAAATTATTGATATTTGTTATGAGGCCTTTGTTTGGATATCATAAAAACATTTCCAAATGTATTTTCAATTGTATTTTAGTACAGATTTGAAATGTGGAAACCTCTGGCAACAATATTTATATAGATACTCTTTAATTAAATACACCATAAAAATTACAGATATAAATGTATTTTTATAGACTTCGTAGGTTATTTTTATTAGCCTTTCACAAAATATATAACACTTGTGCAACGTCATATTTGAATTTAACATTTTGGTCTAAACAACCAAACGTTCGAAATACAATTTTTGCATTGATAAATTCATAACATTTGTATTTCCATTGTTCAAACCGTCTGTAGTTAAATAAATGTTTTTAAGATTTTATACGTGCTTATTGGTACAACATGAAACTACAATGGTGCATAACAACGCCGTTGTAGCCTGAAGATAAAGAGGAACAATTAAGGTTCGTCCATCATTGTAAGATTCTAAGTTATTGAAGATTTCCATGAATTAGTTAGTACTACGGTACTGTAGAGGTTTTGTCTGGATGGTTTTGCCTACTGACCTCCGTAAATGGCATATATAAGAGCTTTTATTTAAAAAAAAAGGAAAAGAGCCGACCGTCAGATCAGATCGGATAGCTGACAGCGCCTGTCTTGATAGAAAAATGTAATTTATTTAGCACGACCCGCCCTTGTCTCGCAAGGTTTATACGACTTGAAAAAAAAAACATCTTGATTTCTTTACTTTGTAAGTTTAATGTTTTATTATACACATAAATCTTCGAGAAAAACTTCTCAAAATGATTTTTGGATGGGTTTTTGATAATTCTCCGGGTATATAGAGTATATTAGAGAAAGTTTGTATGAAATTTCGTCATTTTTGCCGATAGGAAATCCCGCCGGGCGCACTGCTTGACAATTTATAACTTACCACTCTCGTCAACGAACGCTTTTCACAAAAGCGGCACGAATACATTTTGCAATCAAATTGATGGTTATATGTATAGATAAACATAATGTATACCTACTGTAAACATTTCCCAAAATGCTAAAATTGTACATTAAGTGCTGGCGGGGCTAGGTGTATCTAAGTAGACGAAAGGCCATAGGATTAGGTTTTGTCACTTTAGGACCTCGATATTAGCAAATACGGTTTTGGAGATTAAACAGTGACCCATCTGTTTACGTGATCTATTTCATAGAGGTGACTAAGTGTTACTTTACAGATTTTGGACAGGCCTTTTATAAAGTTGAGTTGACCTTTTGTAAAAGGTTTGCTTAATCGATTATACTGCTTAAAGCAAACAGATGATGAAGTTCGGGTCTTTTACTATAATAGTATAATAGTATTAAAGATAAGTGCAACAAAGAGTATGATAAGCTGTTTCCCATCTGTAAAGTATTACCCGTAGATAAAAAAGTAGATTATTTGGTAGGTATAGAATACTATTATAATGAAGAGTATAAAGTTAATGTTAATAACAAGTACAACACACGTAGGGTTAGAGAGAACAAGCTGGTTCAACCACAGATAACAAATTATTATGGCAAGAGAACATCTAAGTATTTGGTACCTAAAGTGTTTAACAAATTAGATTTATTAAGAGAAAAAGAAAAAATATGTATAGGATCACTTAAGACAAAATTAAAAAACATTATACAGGATAGCAAAGAGAATTAAAAACATTGTTAATATATAAGTAGTATTTATGTGCGTAAGGTTGGTGCATTGTTATGTAACAGAGTGCCTCTCGCCATCAAACGTAAAAGTTTGGCGAGTTTAGAATTAAGTAACACCTCTGTATCATAATATCATTAAATAAATAATTAAAAAAAAAAAAAAAAAAAAAAAAAAAAAAAAAAAAAAAACTACATTTTGTAGCTCGCTTGAATGTGAAGTTAATTACTTCACATTCAAGCCCCATTCAATGAATTTTGTGAATTCCACAAGGTTCTGACTTCGGACCACTATTTTAATAGTCTCATTTAAGTTTGATGTCACTTTGATTGAATTTCTATTACCTACAATCCTAATTTTCTCGAGTAGTTATTAGTTACAAACTAGTTAAAAAACGCTCGTCCTGAAAAACCATCCATTTATTTAATTGCAGTTCAAAACAAAGCCTGATATGGAGTTATAAAAGTAGTTTAACATACGAACTTATCAACTAACCAATACTAGTTTGTAACAACAGATTAACCTGTTGAGTTATTATCTATTTTCCATTATTCATAAAACACTTTACATGTATAAACTATTACCATAATAAATACGATATGTTTGCGAATATACAATATATGTACATACTTACTGATGATTAAATAGATAATGTATACTGCCCGATTGGTTGTAGATAATCGTGACTACTTTATTTAAAGACTTGGGTTGAATTCCTGGATCAGTAAAACAATATTATGAAAGGTTAACTTCAAGTTTATCAACTGTGTGGATTATGTTTCGTGTAAAAATTGGAATAGAATTGCCCACACCAGCAGACTGTGGAAACTTTACCGTTGAAGCCATTTTATAAAAATTTCATGTATTATTCAGACCCGGAAGTGAGAATGGTAAACCCAAACTGCATACGGACGGGACGGAAGCGTTGGGGCTACACCTTGCCAAAAGCGATAAAGAGCTAATTAAAGAATAGACACTTCAAATTGAAACACTAATATTGGTAGAACAAAATATTTAAAGAAGTCTTCAGCTCTCTATAAACAACAGTTATAAATGAAAACTCAATAATAACTTTTACAAAACATGTACGTGAATTCAGTTCGATTACATCCAAAAATACTCTAGTACCTACGTAGCTTCATTCTTCTCAGCTCATTTATTTAGGTATTTCAATCTAATGAGCAGTAGGCTAACGATGTGAGTACGTTATTAAAACAGATGCCGCTAATTAGCTTCAGGCAGGTAAATAACGCATTTTCTGGAATTCGTATCATGAGTAGGTACTCTAATACGAACGGAATACTCCATTTGAAATAAGATTAGACATTTGAATAAACTTTTTTTTACAGTCCGTTCAAACGATTTTGACTTCTATTGCGTTGGTAGCATGAAAAATGGCAGCTGCAGTTAACAGTTTGTATTGCAACCACTTTTTTTGCTTTTAATGCCATCCTGATGCCTACGGTATAGAAGTCAAAATTGGTTGAACGGACTGTAAAAAAGGTTTATTTAAATGTCTAATCTTATTTCAGATGGAGTATAGATGCTTGTAATATACAACTTGGCAGTTGAACTATTTTGCTAGTTTTAATTGTCTAAAAAAATATGATAATAATTATGTTTATTCAATTTCAATTTATTTCAAGTAACCATTAAAAAATTAGTTTAAAAGTGTTAGTAATTAATATATTTATAACTACACAAATTCCTGTACAATATAAACAGCTGCAGCGGCAGTGCTGTCCGACGCGGCATTCACCGCGGCTAGGGCTGCACCATTCCATGGGACATGGCGCAGCAGCGATTCACGTACAGACAGTCGGGCCTGGTTGAAATTAGGGACAGGATACGATACTATTGTAACGTACTGTTATAATATTATAATATTTCGTTTCTTTATTCGAATGGAATATTGAAACGAAATGTAATATTTTTTTGTGAACAGGAAACCGTTACAAAACGCCTGATCAAGTCTCTGACAGGTTGTCTGCTTTCAATCCAATCTCAAATCAGCTGTTATGTTTTGTCGACCATGATAACAACCGCCATTGTGCGCTTTTATAATTTCTAACGTGACGATATAGTATCGTGGACGTTCACGTCCATCCTATTTATGCTGTGCTATGATCTGAACGTATGAGGGAAAAAAAAAAAAATTACAAAAAAAAAAACAACATCATTCCAGAACCACGCATAGTACTAGATTATTATGAACATGCGGATTTTATCTGTGACTAGCCTTTGCCCGCAGCTTTGCCCGCATGGATGTTGGAAAATAGCCCACGGGAACGGACTACCGGGATTAAAAAACCCTTTAATCCAGTTTCATTATACAAAACTCCTACGTAACATGGCTGTAGTTTGACTTCGCTGGGACTTATTACGCCGATAGAGCAAATTTCATATCAGTTGGATAAAATTGTTTGTAAAGCTCTCGTAAGCACATAGTGACTCTTTAATCTTTTTAATATCAATATTTTTTATTCTATTTAGATAAACTTCGAAAATGTTCATAATACGTTTGTTAGAAAATTAAGCAATGATGTTTCGTTTGAAACACAGAGCACGGAATCGGCATCGTTTAGAGACGGCAGACTAATAAAATTTGTGGCTTTTAAAGAGCGTTGAACACAAAACTTCTGATACCGACCGCGTTCAAAGCTGTCATTTTCTTTACGTATCGTAGTACGAGTAAACGGTGGCACTCTAGCTCAAAACACACACAAGGCGGGTACGTGTCGGGCGCGGATCGGGACGGCAGTACGGCGCGGCGGGCTTGTAGAGTCTGGCCAACGGAAGTTGATCCTGAAAACACGAAATTTCAAAAAAACAAAACACTTTTTCCCTGTACACAGTGCGATAACACGTGTTGATACTTGAAATTTTATTTTATTTAAATGAAATTAAACAGTTATCCACACGAATTATCGCACTATATTTAGGGACAAACAGTCTTGTTTTTTTGACACCGGGTCTGTCGAATCCTACCGAATCAAAAATAATATACAGGGTGAAATGGGCATCTTCTTAAGGGTTCATTATATTCATCACTATGAACAACTTTGTCTATAGAATCAACCCTGAAATCACGAAAAAAAGTCACCAGAAGGCCAATTCTCGTACTTAAAAAACGTTCAAATTCCAGTCGCAATCTGTCAAACTTGTCAAAAATGTTGGTAAATTGATAGTGTTTTTGACAGATTGCGAATGAGATGCGAATGCGAACGTTCATTAAAAATACGGGAATTGCCCCTCTGTTCTCTACATTTTGATGAACTATGCGAACATAAATGTGGGGAATAACTGATTTTTTTGACTATTTGAATTCAATTTCACCCTGTAAGTATAAGTTTGCCTAACTCTGCACATGAATACAGGTAAGCATTGGATTTAGAGAGCGTTGTTACTTGCACGTAGTTTAGACTAGGTAATGTCTCCAAGCACCATTAAATGGACCGTCTCGCTTCACTTCCTACATTCGCATGAACAGATAAACACCTGATGCACTCAGTGTTATTTTCCCCTTTCGTGGGCACAATAATGAAGACACAACGGTTAGAAAACTAAGTTTAGGTCCCACAAAATTCTACTTTTTACAATAATGTTTAGACGACCAGTGATGTGACATGATTTGGTACCGTGTGCAAAGTAACACTGTTAACTGTCACCTTTACCACAGTATAATAAAGTAACAGTATTAAGTATCGGCAGTGACCTTGAAAAATTATCTATGGCCGCTCGGTAGATATACCTTCCGCATCTATGCATAACTGCCGTGCACTCGAGACTGTTGCGTACTGATATACGTCCGTATCGGCCATTTTCTATGAAAACAAAATACTGTTACTTATTTATACTGTGCCTTTACCTACCCAGATAATGATTATAGTAGGTAGGGCCCTATAAATAAAATACAAAGTTCAATGGAAAGCAAGTAATATGTACCTATTAGCGGAGACAGATACAAACATTACTGTTTTCTGATGTTTGAAATTAGATATAATATGTAGTATTGATTGGCTCAGTAATTTAGTATACCTCCTATCAGAATTGGTTTTGCCCTAGGCTACTAAAACAATATAGCCAAATGTCAGCTAGGTTGAAATCCGACCTCACAACAAAAACAATCTTTGAAAATAAAGACATAATATTTTTTGTCGATATTTCGTTGAGTAATTGCCTCTTGCCAATCATAAGACCTAAAGGTCTACAAGTCCTACACGACGACGTATACATCGAAGCAGTTAAAAACACAATTGTAATAGAAATTACATTGAATCGTGACCCACCGACCACGCTCTAAAGCGTGACTCGGAAAAAGTCAACTATTCACGCATCAATCATAATAAAGGATGAGTAAACTGCCGGGAGCCGTCTTGAATTATTCAATACTTGCAACTTAAATCTACTACAATGGACAATAATTGACTGTTCTGTTCTATTAAATCATTCGTCTTTATTTGAACACGTGTGCAAATATTGGACTACGATACGGTTTTATTTTTAGTTTTGTTATTTGCATATTTTAAGATGGTCGTCCAGCTAGTTATCTATAACTTTTTAATATTTTTCTACTGTACGGCAAACATCGATCCCTACACTAGGTTATTGCGAACAGACAATTTCAAATTGCGACTTTTCCATTGGAAACAAATCAGATATATTTAATGCAATTGAATACCTCTGGCTTCTCATAACCCACCAAGATTGGATTCCAGAATATTTGCATATTGCAACAAGAATATATTATCTGGCTTGGCGTAAAATTGTCTATAATCTGCAACATTAACAATGAACATCTGACTGTTTTGTTGCCCTGTGATCATTTCCCCCCTTATTTTTATATATTTGTACATATTTTTATTATTAAGTATTTTTAGTCAGTAAGTACCTAGTTGTTTTACATTTCGTTTAATAATATCCTTGATAAATAAATAAACATCTGAGACTATGGACATCTTCGACCTGCTCGAAATGTGTGTTGCAGGTCCTATTATTCAACCCGTCTGTGTAGGTGTACAAACAATTTTACCGGAGGAAGGAAGTTTTACTGAAGATATAAGGTGATTGTACTGTCTTGAATAGCTATAGAAACATGGAGGACGCACGTTGCATTTGAAGAAAGAAAGAAGAAGAAGAAAGAAAGACAATAAATTTATTTGACCCAGGTAAGGCACACAATATTTATACAAAAAACAAAGAACATAAAGATAGTATTGTGCGCCTCACGGCGCACAATAAAGAAAAGAAAATATACTATCAGGCAATTTCTCAGGTAATTCTTTAATTATACAAGACACCGCATTTACTGAATGGTCACCAAATACTTAACTAATTATCACAGAAGTGACCGTAGGTAATCCAAAGTCCACTACTGAACATTCATAGGCTCGGCACACGGATTGATGATCGCACACGATACTCAATACGAGTAGGTGTATTATTAGAAACACATAAACAACACTATGCCATCGATCGACATTACGCCCTCTTACGAAGGAGGACGCCATCCGGAACGGAACCGGAAAGCCGAAAACAAAATAAATGGAGATTTCCAGTCCTTTCTTTAACCCCGTCATTAATTCAGACTCACGTTAACTTTGTTTTAGAAATATTATGTGCTCAAAATTTAAATTTATCGGCGGTGCCATCGCTGAAGGAAACATGCGAGGAAATCTACACGTTTAAAATTAAAATTCTAGACGTATAAATATAATGCTTTTTGAAGCGTCACCTGTCGAGGAAAGACCACCATATTTTTATGTTTACACCTTTCTATTTATTGCCGGCGGCGACTTGACATAGATCGCAGGAAATATTCTGACAATACAATTCGTAAAGATAATATAGGTACGTGAACATGTAATATCGAAACGTATCCTGTATTATGGGAAAACTAAAGTATTTTCGACGTATTTCAAAGATGGAGGCTATCAAGGCTCATGTTCGATTTCGAGAAGGGGAAAAGTTTAATTGGATTTATTGTCAGAAAAAATCTTTCTATATCACAGAGTATAAGCTGCGTTCGACACGTGAAGATAGGTTGCCCCAGTGGGAATTGTACTCTATGGTCGATAAATTGTGGATATACGAATGTAGGTCAGAACCTATTCGCCCGCCTACGCCTTCTGAATATAAATGCGTAGCGTTAATTTCTATCAACTAAACTCATATGCGCCGTGAGATTGTTGGAAAAGATTTTAACATTACCTCTCTATTTCAATTTGTGAAAGATGGCACATAGCCTACGTCCAGAATATCTACACTCGCGGTCAAATAATACGGGTCGATGACGAATATCCCTGTAACTTGCAAATTAATAATGGTCCGTGCATGAAACTAACTTTATATTAAAGATAATTTTAATATCGTATGACATAAAACCTTAAATGATCTACAAAGTAATTAAAAAAAGTTTAAATTGTAAAAACCTCCAATTTGGAAGTAAATTCAATGCCCGGTTGCTTTACTTTTGCTTTTTTCTCACTTTTGTTTTCAATCTCAACTCAAAATAATAAAAGGCGGTCATTATCGTCTTCCACCATCATTATTGAATTATTATGATGTCGCTAACACCAGAAGAATGTACGCGTATCGTCACTATGTTAGAAGACGGCAGAAGTGAGCGAAGTACATCAAGAACAATAGGCGTGTCACTTTCTATAGTGCAGCGAGTCGTCCAATGTTTCCGAGAAACTGGGCAGAACATAAGAAGACCAGAAACCGGCAGACCAGATGTACTACGGCTCGAGAGGATCGATTTATTGTTACGAACATGCTCCGAAATCGGCACCTTACGGCAATTGATGTAACAAATCTACTTCGAGAGACCCGTAGAGACGACATTAGCGAGCGGACTGTAAGGCGGCGGCTCCTTGAACCTAATTTGACCCCACATAGACCCGCAAATGATCCAAAACTTGAAAGGGAACATCGGGTAGCAGGATTACGTTACGCCCACGAACAGGCACAATAGGGAGACGAAGAATGGGCCCGAGACTAATTCTGACGAATCCAGATTTATGTTGTATGCACATGATGGGCGGCGAAGAGTCTACCGACGGCCAGGGGAACGATTTATTTCAGCTTGTTTTGTGGAAAAAGTGCTTTTCGGCGGTGGATCTGTTATGGTTTGGGCTGCAATCTCTTCAGAGAGTTGCACGGAGTTAATGCTGATATAAAATGGTACTCTAACTAGTGCAAGATATGTGAAAGAAATTCTTAATGAGCATGTCAGCCTATATTTAATTAATATGGGTGAAAATTCAATATTTGTGCATGACTACGCCAGCCCACGTACAGCTTAAATTATAAATGAATATTCTCAGGACGTTGGCATCAATCGCATGGACTGGCCCGCGAGAAGCACGGACCTGAATCCAATTGAACATGCTTGGGACGAGCTTAGGAGGTAAGTAAGAAATCGAAAACCGCCCCAGCTACACTTCGAGATCTGAAACGTGCGTTAGTGGAAGAATGGGCCAATATCCTGCAAAATCGCATAACAAACTTAATAAACAGCATGCCCAATTGCCTGGCAGCTGTGAAAAGAGCCCGTGGAGGCAATACAAAGTATTAATTTTGTTTTAAAGTTCGTTTTTGTGTTGTATGTGAGGTGACAACCATCAGTTTTCAACGTAAAAATTATTGATGTTTTGTTTTTTATGTAATTTTGACAATTAAACTAATAATTGTTTCCAACCTTGTGGTGTTGTTTTATTAACTGGTAAATTTTATACAACATACAGTTTAATTCATGCGGCTAGCTCTATTATTTTACGAGTAATTTTAGTTTTTCGTACCGACCCGTAATATTTGACCGCGAGTGTATTATTATGACATGTGCAAGTGCGTCCTTTACCGTAATTGCGTAACACACTATCAATCACAATCTGAATGATTTTGAAGGATATTGCTAATCCATTGCTTTATATGTTCGAATAATTTGTCTCCTCAACAACGTAAAAAACGCAATGAATGTTTTTGAGTTATCAAAATTAAAGCCATTGCTACAGTAAGTGTGTTACGCCATTACCTCGATGTTGTCTGCAAATATTATGCTGTCATCGCAGGACAAGCTTTATGACACACTAGATAGTCCAGCAGGCCAAAAAAATCTAGCTAGAGAGAGAAGGACGAGGGATGTCTGTCAGAAAAATAATGTATAAGGAATGAAGCTGGAATAGTTCTTTCGGAAGATGAGAAAATTATGGATAGGTGGAAGGGCTATTTTGAAAGACTGATGAATGAGGAGAATGTCTGGAGTGGTGTGCTGAAGAATAGACCAGTAAATGAGGGGCTAGTGAGAATGATTAGTATGGATGAAGTGCGAGTAGCAGTAAGTGGGATGAAGAATGATAAAGCAATGGGTCCGGATGGAATACCAGTTGAAGTGTGGAAGTTATTACGGGTAGATGAATGGACGTGGTTAACTTTATTGTTCAATAAGTTGTTGCTGGAAGAAGCCATACCTGACGAATGGTGTAACAGTTCGCTGGTACCTATTTTTAAAAACAAAGGTGATGTGCTGGAGTGCAACAACTATAGAGGAATAAAGCTAATGTCACATAGTATGAAAGCTTGGGAGAAAGTTATTGAAAGGCGACTGAGAGAAGAGAGTGAAATTTCGCAAAACCAATTCGGTTTTATGCCTGGTCGGGGAACAACGGATGCCATCTTCGCTCTTCGCCAGCTGTGCGAGAAATACAGTGGTGCACATAAAAACTTACACATGGTATTCGTTGACCTCGAAAAGGTATATGACCGAGTGCCTCGTGAAGTTTTGTGGTGGTCCCTTAAGGAGAAATGTGTGCCAGGGAAGTATGTGCAGTTGTTTTGAGCGATGTACAGTCGTTGCAGTACCCAAGTCCGGTCTACAGTGGGCACTACTGGCAGCTTCAATGTGGCTGTCGGCTTGCACCAGGGCACAGGGCACAGGGTCGGCACTCAGCCCTTACCTCTTCCTGTTGATAATGGACGCTCTTACGTCGGATATTCAGGAAGAGGCTCCCTGGTGTATGCTGTTTGCCGATGACATTGTGTTGGTCGCCGAGAGCGGCTTAGAGGTCCAGAGCAGATTGGAGGTGTGGTGGGAAAGACTGGAGATTGTTGGCCTGAGACTAAGTTGGACCAAAACAGAATACATGTTCTGTGATTTTGGTGGTCTCTCCAGTCCTATGCCCATATTTCTTGCCGGAACGCCCTTACCGATCTGCTCCGACTTTCGGTACCTCGGGTCGCTTGTCCAAGGGGATGGCGGAATAGACCGAGACGTAATGCGCCGGATCAACTCGGGATGGATGAAATGACGACAGGTTACAGGAACAACTTGCGACCCACGGATGCCCCTCAAGTTAAAGGGGAAAATCTATAAGTCCGTTATAAGGCCTGTCGTACTGTATGGATCGGAATGCTGGGCCGTGAAGATGACGGATGAAAAAAGAATGCATGTAGCGGAAATGAGAATGTTAAGATGGATGTGTGGAGTGACGAAAATGGATAAAGTAAGAAATGAGTATATAAGGGGAAGTTTAAAAGTGGCGCCGGTGACAGAAAAGTTGAAAGGTAATCGTTTGGCCTGGTATGGGCATGTGATGAGGAGGGAGGAAACGCATGTGACTAAAAAAGTGATGAATATAAATGTTGATGGATGGAGCGGGAGAGGAAGGCCAAAGAAAAGATGGATGGATTGTGTGAGGAATGATATGAAAGAGAAGGGAGTAAATGATAACGTGACGGTTGACAGGGGAGAGTGGAAGAAGAAAACGTGTTGCGCCGACCCCGAGTAATACAGGACAAGGGCAGGAAGATGATGATCGCCAATCCTCTGACAAGCGTGATGATGATAACTATAGCTACAATCAACGTACTTCGCAGATGGCTGGTAGACGCTGGATGCGAGTAGTCGAAAGGTCGTGTCAAAATGCCCTGCGATTGGCAAGACCTATGTCCAGCAGTGAACTGCTTTAGGCTGATGATAATGGAGGGAATATCACATTGAGGAACTTTTCAGTTTTAAAATCATGTGGGTACATGACGAAGTCTAAATTATTCTTTAACTAGTGGACGATGAACTTTAGAATGCTAATACTAATAGCGATATTACATTCATTTTAATGGCGCTAAAGGATACAAAATTTAAATCATACACCTGGCGCTGACCGGTCAATAATTATACTGTCGGGCGACTGAGGTCAACATGACGACAAAAATACGATGTTTATTCACCAACGTTGTTATTAAACTCGATACTTCATTGTTAAAATACTTTAAAAATATCAGACCCACGTAACAAGAATGAATGGGTTCAGGCTTCAGACCAAATAAAAAACCAAGGCCGATTTAGTAAACATGTGTACACTTAGTTTGGTGTAGTTTGATTGTAGTGTCATTGTAAATATTTTTAAATGTGTGTGTGTGAGCATGTATGTACAGAGCTTTGGTGTAGTTTTAGCATGCTTTACTGTATTGTTCGCAGCGCTCCGTCTTGGTTTTTTATTTGGTCTGAGGTTCAGGCTGCAAAAATCGTGCAAAATAAGTTTTTGACAGTATTATGGGCAGCCGGCATCCTCTTAGCTTCGTATCAGTACCTACCTACCCTCTTGATTGGCTTGAACAAGAATCTGTTTGACTCTTTAGAGACTGGCATCACCTATCTTAAGATCTTTTACGCACCAATATTCTGGTCAATATTTTAAAACTACCTACACGGTGCCGGCATTTCCTAGCTGACTGATCCCTGAGCAGAAATACCAAAACCAACTCAGAGGTCATGGTATCTATTTATTGTAATTGCCGTCGTTGGTAAGTCGTTCCTTCGTTTAATGTAACGTTCAATAGGTAGATAATTAAGCACATAATAAAGCGTATTCTATTCTATTCTATAATTAGTCAACCACTTACCGATGACGAATACCTTTCTTCTATTACTTTGCCTTCTAGGGTGATTTATATGAGATTTTAGTTGAAGCATCCTTACATATTATAAAAAAAAGTCCTGCGCCGCGCCTGTCGTCCTGTTCGCGTTAAACTCAAAAACTAGTACACCGATTTTCATGCTGTTTTCACTAACGGATAGAGTGGTTCTTGAGTAAGGTTTTAGTATATAACCGTCATCCACGCGGGCGAAGCCACGGGCATCAGCTAGTTAATTATAAAATACTAATGAACAGTGATAATGATCAGGTAATGATCAGTCTTACCAAGGGGTATCGTATTACCCAGATACTGGGTTGTGGAGGTCAGATAGGCAGTCGCTCCATGTAAAATACTGGTATTCAGCTGCATCCGGTTAGACTGGAAGCCGACCCCAACATAGTTGGGAAAAGGCTAGGCAGATGATGAATGAACAGTGCAGGCATGCCTTTGAATAACCAAAGCATGCCTCAAAGCTATTATGCCAGATTATAGTATTTGCTTGCAACGTCACAGGTAAAGCCTTTGAGCAGAAACCCCAGCATTACATAACTTATCATGACGCCAGTTATGTTGAGGTCCCTTGTAATAGGGGGCGAGACTATTGCCACCAACCGGGCACAAATTCAGACTCCGGGCTGCTAGTCAGAAATTCCTGATCCGGTTCCTGAATCGAACCCAGGATTTCATGCTCAGCACCAGCAGTAGCGCTTTTTTACTCTAAATGTAGAATCTTATAGAAAGAGATTGGTCACCGAGTCCAATAACAGTAAAATAGAATTTCAATAATCATCATAAAATATCAGCAGAAAGACGATCACTGCTGAACATTGCTCCACAAGCATCAACAAAATGAGAGAAGAGCGGTGGTGGTGGCCCAGTGGTATCGGCCCTGACTTACGAGTAGGGTCATGAGTTCGAACCCAGACAAGCGGTTTACTTTGGTTATTTCACCACCACAGTTCTCAAAACGGTGAAGAAAAACGTGAGGCAATCCGCATGTCCTAGAACCAAAAATTCGAAGTGTGTGACATCCACTAACACCCGCTGGACCCGCGTGGTGGATTATGGCCCACTCCCTCTTACAAAGAGGAGGCCTGCGTCCCAGCAGTGGGAAAATTATAGGCTGCTTATGCATCTACAAAATGAATAGTAGCATAAAATAAAAACCTATTTTTTATTATTTTACAGTACTGACAATCATTACATTAAACTTCAATGAAATTCCCGTTAATACTTTTAACCCACCGTCAGCCCACAATCTACCCACTGTGTACAAGCACCTTTTAAACGTCATTTTCTTCAAGGGTACCTACCTACCTTCGCAACGTAAAGGATAGTCGCTAAAAGGTACTCAGATGCTCTTTACATCCACACCTCTCCTTGAATGCAATTAATATACCTAATTAACTAATTGGGTAGGTGTAAAAGCTACATATTAGATGCTCTTTAGTCTTTGACACTTTGCTGTTAGTAAAAAAAAAAGTGGAAGAATATGGGAGCTGTAACTTAAGTCCTAATGCTGCCCGAGGAAATTGTAGGTATAAGTACCCATGCGAGATCAAAATAGCGAAGATTTTAATTTAATAAATATAAAAGATTCATCTTTGTAATATCTTAGCATCCATCAGAATCCGCAGATGGTACGTGTTATTAAAACAAGTCTGTTATTACGATTGTCTTAACTGGAAACCATCTTACTGACGCTCAAACGACTGAAACTGACAATGCAGAACAATTTGTCGGGTTATGATTTGTGAGCGACTGACAACAGTTGACGAGACAAGCGTATCCAAACAAAAAAAAAACTACAGTGCCTTACAGTAGTCGCATACCTATATAATTATAATGTGTAACATCTTACATCTTGGCTGACAGTACCTACTAACCCACGGAATAGATAAATACTAACCTCTCGGAAAATGGGTTGGTAGCATCTGAGGGCCAAATTTAGGCCACGTTCGCTCATTGGTCAAATCAAATAACGCGCGCTCATTGGTCAAATCAAATAGCGCGCGCTTCCCCGGCTTCCTGTTACACACTTCCGTCCCTTTACACGAAATCGCTCCCTCTGATAGCAGGAAAGATGTAACATCTTTCCTCTCGCAAATCAAAAACTCTTCAGCTTTATTATATTACTATAGATATCTCTGATAGTACATATTGCAATATCTAATGACCGTCAATAGTCGTGTCTCATGAAACATGATTGATATTACACCCGAAATGAAACAATCCATACAACGTGTAACGTTAAATGCGTAAAATCTCAGACATCACAGCTGATTTTTAATTCAATTGACCTATTTCAGAGAGAAAATCGTATTTGCATTGAAATAATAGTTATTATTATCCCGCGTATGAGAAAGTTTAAATTGCTCGACAACAATTTGTGTTTATTTACCTATTTTGGCGGGACGGGTGCGCATGTGATGGCAACGTTTCATAACGAAGATTTTTTGAAAAATCTGACCTATTTTAAAAAGTGGTTTAATTGATTCTGCTCGTTATTCTGATCAAAGTATTTCAGGTTTTGTGCATTTAACGTAACACGTTGTATACGTTGTCACGATTGTCGTGTTTCAATACGAACATATTACATAACACCTGAGAGAATTTTGGAGGGGCAATTGGGAGTTAACTACCGATATGAGATTGTATGAAGGTCATAACGGGTGTAAAAAGACGCTTAACAAAGGCGAGAGTCACTTGTGCTCAGCCTATTGTGTTTTTTGTACTGGATCATATCTGGGAAACTTCTGATTACAAAGATTTATTTCAAGTAGGCACATAAAAGGCACTTTTTAACGTTTTAGGGGTATGAGGAACAGGGTGTAAAGTTCACTCATACTCCATAGAAAAGGGAGGATCCTCCGACCAGACGCGTGTTGTGTCTGGCGGGCAACTGCCCAACGATTGATGTCGGGTTCTTGTATATATGTCCATTGCACGGTAAACTTTAATTGCGCAATGCAGGATTTATGTGACGTCAGGATTTTTGTGTAGCGTCAGGTCTTTGATGCGTAGTTCGCATGTGGCGATGTAGATACCGCCACAACGTCAAAAACCTGTATGTGGTGCGAAGATTTAATATCAATCAAGCCTGTGTTCCCAGGTTGACAAAGCTCTACTTTATCTCTATTCCTAATAATAAAACTTTAAAAAAAAAAATTGACCGACTTCAAAAAAAACAAAACAAAAATGGACTTCTGTACTAAAACCAAACGACAAAAGTACTTCTTTAATAATAAGAGAAAAATAAAAAAATAAAAAAAATAATTTTAATTTCGGAAGTCGGTGTCTTTGCTTTTAATTTTAGTTTTTGGCCACCGACTTCCGAAATTAAAATTATTTTTTTTATTTTTTTATTTTTCTCTTATTATTAAAGAAGTACTTTTGTCGTTTGGTTTTAGTACAGAAGTCCATTTTTGTTTTGTTTTTTTTGAAGTCGGTCAATTTTTTTTTTAAAAGTTTTATTATTTTTCCATTTTTTGTGAAATTTGATTTTTGTAATCACCATGGATAGACCAACTAAAGGAGCCGCCCGCATGAAGAAAAAAAGAATTAAAGAGACTAATACTGCTGAAAAAGAACGCCTATCAAAGAATCGCAAACGGAGTGCTATGTCCGGTTTCCAAGAATCACCGTTAGCTTGTCATGCTAGGTTATCTCAGATGAGAAATTACATGCATTCTCATTTGTCACAGGAGTCGCCAAATGATAAGATCTGCCGACTCAATCTTATTCAAAAACGATTAAGTGGCGAGTCGTCTGAACAGCGCAAGTATCGTTTAGATGTTATACGAAACCGGCTGGCTAATGAGACTCCCGTGCCTTCTCAAGAATATAAGGGTGAACACTATACATTTGCTTACACTGTATAGTTCCCCTCATCATCATATTATAAGGTGACCATAATCAGATCTGTAATGTCACTTACAACCTATATGGTTGCAAAGTTCTTATCAATATAAATGAATTAAGTCCAAACACAAGGTAATTACTGTGAACCGTTGAGGAGTTCCGTTAATCGTCCTTCGTCTTCATCATCAGACCCTTAAAGACAGTCACAACCCATCCAAGTGTAAGGTTCTTATCAATACAAATTAATCAAGCCCAAACACAAGATATCTGCTGTAAACCACTGAGGAGTTCCCTCGACTGTCTTTCGTCTTCATCATCAGACCCCTAACGACAGTCACAACCCATCAAAGTGTAAAGTTTTTATCAATACAAATTGATCAAGCCCAAACACGAGGTATCTGCTGTAAACCATTGAGGAGTTCCCTTGACTGTCTTTCGGCTCCATCATCAGATCGACTCCAGACCTTCATAAAATTGTAGTGCTGTAAAATACTTAATGAATAAATTAAGGAATGCACTAGTTGCCCTTACGATTTTTGAAAGTTCCCCTCGATTTCTCTAGGATCCCATCATCAGATCCTGACTTGGTGACAATGGGACCACCTCAGAGGTATAAGCTTTAGAACAAAAAAAGAATTTTTTAAATCGGTTTACAAACGGCGGAGTAATCGGTGAACATACATAAAAAAAAAAAAAAAAAAAAAAAAAAAAAAACAATCATCCCGAACATAGTACCTCCTCCTTTTTTGAAGTCGGTAAAAATATGGATCCAAATACGTTTAACATGACACGATTAGGGAAAAGTTCCAGCCACCCCTAATACGAAATATAGTTCTAAATATATCCTGAATTTGCGCTGCTTCAGCTTCTAAATATACAATCGTCGATGGCGACATGATTACGATGAAAAAATATTTTATATGATATTCATTTTAGGGAGTTATTGGAACGTCGAACATTTCCCTAAATCATGTTATTGAAGGAAATCTTTTGTCATTCTCTGGGAACAATTTCACAACCGTGACTGTTGTTCTGGTGCTATTCATAAATAATCCATATATGTAATTTTTATTATATTCCTCTTCATGAATGACAACAGTAACACTACCGGTACTTGGCCTCGGATATTTATATATACACCTAGATTTATTTATAGTTCGTTCGTAATTATAAATGCAAATAGCTACTGAAATATACTCAAAGTTGTGGAATAATTTCTCACTAAATATCGGTATTTCCAAACATCGAAGTGCGAAAGGATTAAGTATAATATTATCTCTAAAATTAATGATAAGCATTAAAACGTTTTCACAGCTTACCGACGTTATGTGTTGACTTAAACTAAGTTTTAAAACTTCTAAACGTTCAAAATCCGAAGTTTATTTGGTATTGAACAATTAATTTACGCCTTACGCCTGTATTATACATATAAGAGCTAGACAGAGTTTTGGTTGATGATAGGTATTCAGCGGGGTCATTGGGTCGTTCATTGTCTTATTTAAGTTGTTGAGATGACGAAGTTTTCAAACCTACGAAGCAATGGATTAGCAATATCTGAAAAAACTCGCGAATTGTGATTGAAAGTGTGTTACACAATTAGGGTGCTAAACTAAGCCAAACCCATTACAAGCACAAAGAGAAGGGATAAACAAATATACCAACATGTTTCTACAGGTTCATTCACAGAAAGCCTGTTTAGCATGCAAAGCATCCAAGTGTAACATCCACAATTCTGTTAAGCATCCATGTTGATTTTACTAATTGTTAGAAAAACAGACACGCTTGCTGATTTTCTCGTTTAAAACATTGGAGTTACTTACTTGTCTTAACAAATCTATCCGTTGGTTTAGACAGTTTAGAGTTTCGTATGTTCAAATTATTTGTTTTTCTGTTTGGTTTCATGTGACAGTACCTACTCACAACGGTAGGTACCCACGACAACCGGTCCCCTATGGGGGATATAACACTATCATTATTATTTATCTAAGATCATATACAGGGTGGCGGGAACATCGACTCGCAAACTGTTACCATGAATTCAGCACATGATGAGACCCCTTTTTTACACGGCTGGGAAAACGCCTCCCCCAAATTCTTCCAACCTTCTTTTCCAGGAATACCTCAACACAACCCTTGCGGTACGCGTCTAAGTCGTCTCGTCACCTCTTCCTGGGACCTAGAGCCCTAGTTATTAAGAAAGAAATCATCTGTTCCATACATTTTGACCGTGATGTTATTGCAGTAGGAAACAGTTGTTTTTTTAAACTAATAAATATTATAACTAGCTGCGCTCCGCGGTTTAATCCGCATAGCTAAGTCTCGATCCCGTGGGAATATCGGGATAAAAAGTATCCTATGTCATGGTCTATATATCCATGTGTCCGTTCAGCCGTATTAGCCTGAAAGCGTAACAAAAAAATAAATAAACAAACTCACTTTCGCATTTATAATATTAGTTAGGATTATACCGAAGCTCACAAATGAATCTTAAGTCTAAATTACATTGTCGTTCATCTATTAACTTGTGGCGGTATCTTCATCGCCACGTGCGAACTATGCATCAAAGACCTGACGTCACACTAAAATCCTGACGTCACATAAATCCTGCATCGCGCAATTAAAGTTTACCGTGCAATGGACATATATACAAGAACCCGACATCAATCGTTGGGCAGTTGCCCGCCAGACACAACACCCGTCTGGTCGGAGGATCCTCCCTTTTCTATGGTGGGTGAGTGAACTTTACATCCTGTTCCTCATACCCCTAAAATACCTAGTGTTAATTCACTAGCATAATATGGAACTTTGACTTTGATAGCGCCTTTACTAAATACATGGTACGTAGGTACATCCATTAGTTTGTGCCAGGAGTGTAGACATATACTGAACGATACAACATGTTCCTCCCAACACGTTGAGGTCTTATAAAAAGATTCAATATCGCTCCAACAAGAGCTAGTTAGATTGGCGTAGTTCTGACACGAGTAGGGTTGACAATCTGACAAAACGTCGGATATTTTACTGTTTTAAATTAACATTTTAAAATTTTCAATAAAAAAGAAGTCGTTGACAAAAGAAAAGGCATGCCCCATTAGTCTAGTGGTCGCAAGCGCCACTGCTGAGCATGAGGTTCTGGGTTTGATTCCTAGGTCGAGCAGTGTTATTGGGTTTTCCAACAGGAATTTCTCAGTGGAGTCAGGACTTGTGCCCGGTTAATGCTAATAGGCCGTTATTACATGGGACTCAAACATAACTGGCAAAATGTGGGTGTACTATAGGTGCACCTCTGCCTTCGGGGATATTGGCATGTTGTTATGTTAAAAAAGCCTAAAATCCAGACATGTCCGGCCTAATCCGGACGGATGGTAACTCTAGTCACGAGCCTTTCAAAAAGTAGGTACCTATATTGACTAGCTGACATTAGATGACTACTACCTACTGTATAAAGTTACATCATCCTATTATTTGTCTCATTGATCACAACTTACAATGATTACTATATTAACCGACTTCTAATCCGGCGCATGTTCATTTAATGATAACCTTTTACTATCAGATGACTCGTCTAGTCTAAGTGTTAACGTTTATTCAAAAGACCAAATATGACATAATATACAATTGTTAAATTGGATACCAATGTCATACCGGACACCAATTGAAGTTCAAAGAAAAGTATAAAGCTTGACTTTGCTATTTATTTCCTTGCTTTGCACTTAAAGTGCTGTCGTAAGCGCCGATACCTACCTACTTATACGTCGTAGGTACACATGGCTACACATCAAGCTATACATTTCCAGTATAAGCTGACCTCGCATTGTACGGAAATCCTATGCAATGCGTGAACAGCTTAAACTGGAAATGTATAGCTTGATGTGTAGCCGTGTGTACGTCCGGCGCACCCTTGGTAAGCACTCAGTAAGCTCTGCTACCTACCGGCTATGCTCTTTACTATGGCTTGAGCTATTCTTGTATAACTCGTGCCGACAAAAGAAATATATTGTTTCGATTGTATAAAATAAAAAAACCCGTCTGCGACTAAATAGTTTAAGACAAGACCACTTTTCAGGCCGTCTGATACAGGTGATGGTTTTAGTTCAATGTCAGAATTGATGCCATCAATTGCATCAGACAGAAAGTAGACGCTTAAAAAAAAAGACAACCATTCCATTATGTTTGTGAATAAACACTTCTTTTTTTTTTTTCTTGTCCTTGCTGTCGCGCAGTCGGATAAAAAGGTAAGCTGGTACGAATTTTCATGGTAGCTTACAAAGAAACAGCATTACTTCTTACAAGTACTATTAGGTAACACTATTCAATATTCTGTGGGTAACATATTTTGAAATCGTAGTCCAAGCTATAACTAAATAATGCAGCGCCAACCGTTCCATATTTTAAGGGACTACTAAACAACGATTTTGTATGGAGACGCATACGCATCCAAAAGCTGAACGGATGCGTGCGCGTCTCCATACAAAACCATTGTTTTCCATGGTCCCTAAACCTGCTCGCTTGATCTATGTTAGCTAAATTTCTCCCATTCAAGTTTCGCTCAGATCATACAATAAACAATTGATCATTGGGGAATGGTTGTTTGGAATCATAGACAGCATATATGGAAGTAATACAAAGCCAAACGTTCTTTCTGTTTTACAGCAAGACGTCGATCGGTGTGCGAGAGGGAACTCGCAGCTGTAGGAAATGGCTGTAGCACGGCAAATTGACGTAGCGTGTCAATTCGCTTAACAATTAATTTCCTTGGCTGTACCTACACGATCAGTATACTTGAGTGACCGCTCTGATCGGGTTACCACCGGACGTCTTACGTTACAACGATGTTATGCTATGGTTTCCCAGAAGAGTGGTGGCCGGCTGGCCGCGCCACATAGCGTCCGCAATTTACCGGCGAATGACGTCATTGAAACGTTATTAATGAAAATAAGTTGGTGTCTAATATAAATAAAGAAGGAACGCTGTATAAATAAACAGTAGGCAGATACAGTTACGCGCATTAAATACCTTACAGTTACGCAACTTACAAAAGCTATTTAGCGTTTTCCTCCTGAAATAAAAATTGCAGCTTTGAGAAAAGACTCATTTCATACTAGTTGATTTCGATAAAACTATATTCGTAACACCATTAAACGTACGTTCGTACTTTCTAAGTTGGATTGGGAAACCTGGACTTACCTACTACCTTTAGTTAATAGTCGTAGTAATAGTATAGTTATTATGTCTGAAATCGCCAACTCATTTTGTGCAAGCATTGTAATCAATCCTAGTGCCTTCTCTGTATGAGAAGAGGCCTTTGTCCTGCATTGGGACAGTAAAATGCCGATAGTGATTTTTCAGTGTTACTGTACTTTACAAGTAGGACGTTCTGCTAATAGGACCATTTGCTCATAGGACGATTTGCAAATAGGTCATTTTGCTGAAGTGTCATTTTGATTATGGTTCGTTTGGCTAATAGGACCATTTGCTTGTAGACTTTTAGGACGTTTTGATACGGAGGGTAATTAACACCATTAAAGATCTATCAATTCTTTAAGAAAAAACGCTTTTGAATCTAAATGACATAACATAACCCATTTTATTGGAACCTCTTAGTTATGTCCGTAGTAGGTATCATCAATGTCATCACTATCACGACTACCGACTACACTTATCACTCACTACATAAACGGTGAAGGAAAACATCGTGAGGAAACCGGCATACCTGGAGAGATATTTCTCGACAGCATGTGAATCCAAATCAGAGGCCCGTGGGCGGCATAAAAACTCCGACACTAGGGGACTTAAAACAGTCACTTTGGCAGAATCATAATAGGAAAATATGATGAATCATCGTAAAATGTCACAAACTGACAATTCATAATTTATGATCTGCATGCGATTCATATTACGAAATAATTCATCTGTTTGACTGTTTTCTATGGAGATTCGTAAAATGGTCTACACAGTATGAATTGCTTTTGTGTCAAATTAGAGGAATTGCTAATGACAGCTGGAAATTCAAGAAAAGAATTGCTTTTAGAGGAATTGCTAATGTGGCTGTTTTAGGTCCACAAGTTACTCACTAACCACACGCAAAGACAAATCATTTTAATCAAGGAACAGCGATAAACGACAGGACAACACATAAAATCCTTATCAGTGCTGCTTTATCTAAGCCTTAATTAAAATAACTCGTAAAACTATCTCGAGGGAAATCTTCAGAATGTGACCTGAAGTCGTAAAGACATTCATTATATATATACCTGTACAAACTTACACGTGTATGGAAGTATGTGTTTGATAATGTAAACATCTTCCTGTTGATGTCCTTAGGGACTTACCTATATCGTGAGATTGTAAGCAAGACCATTTTAATCAAACTATTGCCTACATATTTCTAATTATAGCATTCTGTTGACAATAAAATATTTATGTGAACATCTTGGAATCAAGGTGACATGTAACAGGGTGGTTTTACAAAAAAAAAAAAAAAATTGTTCGAAAATCTCACGTTCAATTACGTTACTACACCTTCCCTCCTAACTTAGTCAACCGTAACTACACAAAGTAGATTGATTCGAGTTAATCGCGCGTAACGTTTTTTTTTTTTAATTGTTGTTCAGTGTCGCTGTTTTAAAAAACCTCCATCTTGAATCATTTTAATCGAAAGTAGCGATCGTTCCCTTGAAATATCTATCTATCTTTGAAACTTTAATTTTAATTTAACAAATAATCATTGCGATTAGTGTAACTGGCCATCAAAACTTAGTACCACACTTCTAAAATTGCAATAACTTTTAAATTACACAAGATATATTTTCGAAATAAAAATACATTATTTTTTTGTATAAAAACTTTATAGCCGTTATCCGTCTTTTAAGAAATGCCTAAAAAAACCTTAACAAAAACATTCCTTTTCAAATTGTTGCAACTTTTGACTCTTTATGCTTTCACATTTATTTCTTTTGATTCAAAAGACAAGGTGTAAAAAAAAAAGAAAATAAGGCGTAAAACTGTAGTTATAAATGTCGTTTGGGTTTTTTGCCAGTAAGTTAAAAATAGCAATTTTTTGGTATAAGTTAAAAACGTTACTTATATATAATAAAATATAATTTTCAAAAAAGCTGATGATATTTGCTATAAAACGTTTTTTATTTCAAAACTCTGGCTTGTCCAGTTTAGGAGAAATTGCAATTTTAAAAGTGTGGTACGACGTTTTGAAAGCCAGTGTATTTAATTAACTTACCGTAATCATGAGCGCCGTATGTCACATAACTACGATTTTCATGTCTAGGAGCTTAAGTTTTACTAGCCATAAGAGCGGTAACAATGTTAGGACTAATGTCTAGGAAATTATAAAATTGTATATAAAACAAACATTTTAATAAAATCACGTTTTATGACGTATTTATACTAAAGTAAATCAAAATATAATTGATGTTTTTTAATTACACAACACTGAGATAGATAATATCTGTAAATCTTGAACATAATTATTAAGAACAGTATTTTTTTATTTTTCAGCTATCTAATCTTGTTGATCAGTGGAGTTAGAAATTGATAAATTGTACCAGAAGGCGCTCCTATTCTCTGGCATAAGTGGTACTGATTATTTTATGATTTGTTCTTATTTATCAGACTAATAATAATTATCATCTTATCATCAGCAATGAAAACCACGGTAAAGAGCAGTTACTGCTTTTATGTCTAGTACATATTAGTTGAGATATCCACCGTATACTAGTAACTTACGGCTTTATTTTTAGGATAAATTTTCGATGCATTATCAAACTTAAATAAACACGTTACGCTAAAGGGCCGTAAGAGCTCATACGGTTTTTATATTAAGGAACGTACAAAAAAAAAGCAGTTACGCCGCTTATAACTACGAGTAACACTATCTCCGTTATAGTAGGTTTTATCAAAAACACGTCAAAGAGAACATTATAGTTCTAGTGACGCTGATTCCGAATCAACTATTAACAAATTTTTCATAAAACTGCGAGTTACTGTTGTCTTAGTTCGGAGGGCAGTACAACGAACTTATCAAAAATACGGTTCGGGATTTTAAACTCAAACTCAAAGCATTTATTTCAATTAAACCGTTTACAGGCAATTTTGAGTTGACAAAGAATGAAGCTAGTTGCCCATTCCAAAACGTAGATCTCTATGGAGAAGTTAAGTGAGAACAATGTAAAAAAATAAAATAAAGAAACAATTCAAATTATGATCAATAATAAACTAGTCTATTGAGAATGGTCCTCTTTAACTCATCTTCTGCCTAGCCTTTTCCCAATATGTTGGGGTTGGCTTCCAGTCTAACCGGATGCAGCTGAATATCAGTATTTTACATCGAGCGACTGCCTATCTGACATCCACAACCCAGTAACTGGGTAATACGATACCCCTTGGTAACACTGGATGTCAAACTTTCGGGCTTCTGACGACCCGTACCGACTGTCAAAGATCCACAAATGGTCCTGGTCCTCTTTAACTAAAGAGTTAAAAGGACCATTCTCAACCGACTAGTTTTTTTATGTACCTAGAGTAAGAACAAAAATGTAAGAAATAGTGCATTTTAAAATGGAAGTGAAAGTCAACAGAATTTGATATTTAAAATAACATTACTAGTCGACTTGAAAATCAAAGAGGAAACTGAAAAGAAAGCGGAATGTTTTCCGACACGAAGATATTCCGGAATTCTTTAAAAATACGGAATTCTTTCTCGGATTTCTTTTTCTTTTTTTTTATATTAAAAGGAATGTCGTGAACTCGTGATATGATTTTTGAATAGAAATACTGTGTAGAAATGCCCTATTTGGAATAATGTGAAGACCGACTGTAAAATGTACACCTATGCTATTAAAATAGCTTTTATTTAATCAAATGGGGACCCAGAAAGTGCCGGAAGAAGAAGAATTCAGGAAAATGAAACGAGTTAGAATTTTAGTGTTTCTTTTTTAACTTATTTTCAAAGCGAAGCATAATTTCGAATATTAAAAATTCGCTGGCCCGACAGGCGTTGTCCTGTCCAAACATATCAGAAGAAAGGACAATAAACTTTTCCCGATTTTTTAAATTTTCATTGTACCTATCTATCCGACTATTCTGAGAAACAAACAAACTTGTTGAACAAACTCATAGACATCCTAATCATAACTATAGATTATGTTATTATAATTTTAATTATTATTATATCCTAACTTAATACAATAAATGCGAAAGTGAATTTGTTTGGGTGTTTGTTACGCTTTCACGCTAAAACGGCTGAACGGATTTGGATGAAATTTGGCACAGGGGTAGACCATGACCTGGAAAAGGACAAAGAATACTTTTCATCCCGATATTCCCACGGGATCGAGACTTACACGTGTGAAACCACAGGGCGGAGCCAGTATTTTATGTGCAAAAGTGAGTTTGTTTGTTTATTACGCTTTCACGCTAAAACGGCTGAACGGAAGTGAATGAAATTTGGCACATGGGTAGACCATGACCCGGAGAAGGACATAGGCTACTTTTCATCCGCGATAGCAGACGAAGTTGCGGGCACGAACAGCTAGCAGGTTTATAAACATTTGAAACATTGCTAAATCATACCTACTACAAGTTCAAGATTATTTTTGTGCTTCGTATTATTTAATCTTGAGAATAGGCCACTGATAGATTGCTATAAATTAACCAATCGTTATTGGTTTTATCGACGCCTCGTAACGTCACTTTAAAGATTTATAGCACTTTAAGCTTAGTTTAAGAGACTATCATCATTTTAAAGTGTTTTAACGACATTTAAATGTATGTCAGTAGGTATATTTAATACTAGCTTCCGCCCGCGGCTTCGCCCGCGTGGTATTTCGATAAAAAGTACTCTACATCCTTCCTCAGGATGCCATCTATCCCCTTGCCAAATTTTATCGAAATCCATTTAGTGGTTTAGGCGTGTCCATCGTCTGCTCAGTGCCTTAGATGACTAACACGATTAAATATTAGCAAAAAAAAATAATTTATAAAGAAATAAAAATATTTGAAATGATAAATCTTTTTAAATCTTGGAAAACAATCTGTAAGATTCATAAAATAAAACTTTTTAAATTTTTTATTCAATTGAGGGCGTTGTTTATTCTAGACGCGGATTTCAGATCAGCTTGTTTATTCTTCAAAGTGTTTATCATTACATTTTCTTCATATTCGCAATGGGTTAGTACCTACCTACGTAGCTACGAATGATTTGTATCAGTTTTAAATAAAACAAGAAGCTACAGTATTGTATGCAAATGTTATGTAGACATTCCGTGTAGAAAGAAGAATAACAGTCAGCCGGTAATTTGTAACCTATTTGAAAAAGGTTTAAAAAAAATGTACCTACATGAAGAATAGTTTTAAAAAAATATACAAAAGGAAAATTTTGACTTTTATACCTACGTATATCTTTTAATACTAAATTTAAAAAAATTGATACTTCATGCAAATCGTAACTTTTTAATAGTTTTGTTAAATTTTTTTATACCGACCCAACCACTAGTTAACATTAGGTAATTTCCTGAAACTTTCAACAGCCATTCAAAGGCAAAAGTAAAACATTTCTGCTAGTTTTCCATCGTCGAAATAGTTCACTAACAAACGCCCCATTAGAACAGGCGCTTCATAAAAAAATATTTGTTCAGCGAAACAAGAACCGTGAAATTCAATGTTTACATGACAAATAATAGGTAGATTACAAGATAAAAAAAGTACTTACAATGTGTTAACAAACAGTGGTTATCAGAGTAAACTGGGAGATTATTTTATTTGTGAACGGATTGGTGAAGCAAAAATGAAGATATTATTTTCGTTAGCGCGCGCACTTTCGCGGGCTGGCGGTCGGTCCGCGCGACGCGTCATTGAGTACTGACTACCCAGCACAGTCCCGCCAGCTCTCGTCACTTGAACTATCTCTATGATATCGGTACTTTATCTTCGATAGCTTTGTAACAAGCTCTAATGAAAGCCTATCAATGATATTGATAACATTGACATTATAATCTACTGCTTTCACTAGGAAAATATATCATCTCGTCTGTTCGTACGCCTATTCAATTTTGCAGCCATTTGATAATTAGTTTGCTTCATGTTGTTGATTGCGGTTAGTGAATATTAATTACAATCGGAAATGAGCAGGACAATTAAATGTTGACGAAATTGTGCTAGGTAATCGCTTTAAAATGATAATGATAGGATAGGCAATTTTAATGTGCTAGGAATATTTTAATACTAGCTGTCGCCCGCATCATCGTCTGCGATCCAGGATGGAAAGTAGCCTATGTCCTTTTCTAGGTTATGGTCTACACCTCTGCCAAATTTCATCCAAATCCGTTCAGCCGTTTTAGCGTGCAAGCGTAACAAACAAACAAACAAACTCACTTTCGCATTTATAATATTAGTTAGGATTGATCTTTTCTACAAACATAATATTGGTAGGTTATACCTACTTATATTTCGTAGACCCATCAAAATTCAAAGAAAAACATTCAGCAGATTCTTCACTACGGAAATCTCAATGGTCATTGGATCCAAAAAAAAAATCCGGCCATTTCATGTGTGACCTACATTCTTTTACTCTACGTGAAACGGTAGTAACCTACTTTACAGATTTCATTGAGAGGTTTCTGTTTATTCAAGCCGAGGAACAGGGAACTGAATTTTGATTGAAAATGATTAATTAATGTGTCAACAAACACCGGCGGCCTGTGCCATCAAACATTATGAGCGAAGCGAGAGCGGAGCGAAGCTGTGTGAGCGAGGAAACGTACAAAACAAGTTTTCTTTTTTGTTCTTTTTTACTGACACTGGCTTTTGTTTTCCGTGATATGCAACCTTCACGCAGTGTTCTTTTTATTTGCGATTTTTTTCTCATTTTTGTTTTTATTTACCTACATTGAATTGAAAACAAAACCACAGCTGACTTGATAAAGCATATTTCCTCACATAGCCTTTGTAATATAGGCATGCATAATCAGCTTATAATAATGTTCCCACTGCTGGGACACAGTCCTCTCACTGATTTAATAGAAGCTGTTAGCCTTCGTCATAGGGATGTAATCAGCCGGAATCCATTCTGTGGCATAATAGTGATACTATTTCCTATATACACACCGTTTCCTATAACTACCAGGTCACAGCAAACCTTATATACCCACGTATACTGTTATTAAAACAATTCAAACCAAACACGAGTAGTTTACGTCATCATAATAATTCTGAAACCCGACCGAAAACCAACTCGGCCGAAACATTTTCAGTGTCAAGTGATAACTGTTACGCGGACAGTGTAAATACTTACAGGGAAATATTACAGACATTGATAGTGACACCTAAAGTTGGTTATAATGACGTCACTCGTTTATTTTGGATGATAAGCGGTCTCAACTGTCTACATAGGCGTAGGTACTTCTTTTGTTTAATATAGTTTTAGGTACAGGCACTTTAAAAACGAGTACAAAAGAACTTTCATAAAATAAAAATAAAATGGTATTAGCGCCATCTATAGTAGTAGTACAGCACTACGGCACGAGCATGTCGGTGACGCGATTACTTTACCACTACCAAAAATCGCACAACGTGCCTAAAGAAGTTATCACTTCACTACACTTCCCTGCGAACCCGAGTGGTAAGATGTCCAACCTCGTAAAGTGGAGCTACCTCGGTGGAACTGAAGCAGGGTGTAAATGTGGAGCTGTACCGCAAACTGCTCCATCTCCTATCCTACCCTCTGTGCCCCAAAACATTCAGTAAAAGTGACCTCTCCAACGACGCCGTGGAAGTGGCAAAATACTGTATATTTATTAATTTATTTATTAGGGACAAAAACAGTTACTGCTACAAAATGCAGATAAATAATTAAACTAAGATTTAACAAACATGTAACCCACATGGCCATCATTGTCCACGTTTTAACAAAAGATTAAAAGAAGTGCTGAAGACAAGTGATAAAAAACAAAAAAAAACTATAAGTAGTCGCTGCCAATATTGCTATGTTACTTAGCTTAATTTAACTTAAATTACTCGCTACACAAAATATCCTTTTCTTAAATAATAGCTTAGGTAGACAAAATATATCTAGTTCTATAAAATGCGCGTTGTAAGAATCAAAAAGGCGACGAACAGGTGCGCGTTCCCCAGCGTTAGTCCTACATTTATGTCTGTGTAGAACAGTTGAGGCACACGCTCCCCCCCCCTTCGAATAACACTTCTGGGTACTTTGTAAGTGTCACTTCCAGCGACACGAAGAAGAATTGCCATACAACGTGGCAATGCCACTAGTCTGTTGGGTACATTACCAGTCGACAGCGATGCGGAGGACTTTTTCAACGCCATTTGTTTGTTAATATACTTAGTGTGGCGAATTCGAAGGTATATATCGTTTTTTGGCCCCCATTTTCATTTGGCGCCTTTACGGTTATTCGATATCCAATACTTACCTAAAATGTGGCATGCAAAGCCAACCCTGTGTTATATAATTATGAGAAAATATCTTTTGTAATAAAAATAATCTTAATTTAAAGTTTTACTTTCGAATTGGGCACCCTGGCTGCTTTAGTTAAATTAGAATATTATATTTTAATTTTATTAGTGAGTACAAGTTATATAAGTTACATTTCACTTTAATTCTGGATTTTATAAAAAACCTTTAAAAGAATAGAGGATTTTTAGTTAATGGAAATGTACCTACAGAAAAAAATAATAGAGGATAGTTGTATTTTTTTATTCAACAATCGTTGTAATTCATATAGGTACCTACGTTATGTTTACGTAGCACATTTGAGTACCGTTCGCGTGCCGCTCGTGTATTTGAGCACCGTACTAAAATACACTAGACACAGGGCCCGATTTAAGGCGAGGCAATAGGGGCCATGGCCCCGGGCCTCCACAAAAAAGGGCCACAGCAAATAGATATTTTTAATTAAAAAAAAGTTCTACTTCACAAGGAACCTTTTAATTTTCTTCTCATGTCCTAGGTTGATGGTCTTAAAATGATACCTACGTTGAATTACTATGATACCGAAAGCCAAATTAAATCTTTTATTTTTTCGTCTGTTCCATAAAATTTTCGGGGCGTCCACTTCTTGGTTGCCCCAAGGCCTCCACACCTTTAAATCTGACCCTGACGAGGCAACTTCAATACACAAGCGGCACGCGTCAACAGCAGAGGCAGCGGCAACTTCAGCCGCCAACACGCGACGACAGGGTCGACGGCTGAAGTTGCCTCTGCCGTTGACGCGTGTCGCTCGTGTGTATGCGCACTAAGGGCGGTGGGCCTCGAGATGGGACCCATGATTATATTGTAGGGGTTGTAGGTGTCGCAATAGTGACGTTTCATTGGAGATATACATATCAAAGTTTCTACTTTGTTATTATTTATGAGCTATCCAAAGTCTCTCAATACGTCCATAGTAGTCCGTCAGTAGTATAAATCTTAATCGTTGTATTTTTTAACAAGTAGGGATCAGCTTTGTTTATCTTGTGGGTAAACGATAAAAGACATGAATGATCGGATTGGACGCCAGCCATGTTACAATTACCACACTGACCTTGTCTTTTTATAAATTGTGCCTCCTCTTTTTTTGTAACAATGTTATCGCGACGATCAATCAACTCGTAGTCCACTCCTGGGCGTAGGACACTTCAAAATGGTTTTTCACCAACCACAAAACATTCAACATCCTAAAGCACTAATGAAGACATGGAAAGCTAATTTTATTTGACATTGAAAAGAAAATTTAAAGTCCCTTACGCACTTTTAGAAAGAAAACCTTTATTTAAACCGTCTACCTACCGAATTAAATTAAGCAAACAGCGATAAATCTTATTTATTGACATCCAATTTATTTGTAAGCTTCACCCTGCTTTACCTCTCATTATTCTTCAAGCTGCCTACTGTTATTCAATTTATCCAATAACTGTTTTTTAAACAGTTCAATTTTCACAGTGGATATTGCTGCCGGGAAATGGTTTTCAAGTAGAAGAAATAATAACTTTTAATTCCGTACAACGCTTGATTTATCGGTACCTACAGACAATAATTGTAAAGAAAGTAATAAAAATAAACAACACTTACTACGGTGACGAAAGGAACTACATACGCACGACCAAAGTTTGAAAATCTCTGCCGGCGTCTGTGTCCTTCGTCATAAAACCCGTCAACCTTCAAAGCAAGAGTGATCAGGTATCTTCTGGGCTTCGTTCCATATGTCATAAGTCATTTATTCATTTGTGTAACATATATACAATAATAATGGTATAAAGATAATGAATAGTGCGCTATGTTATGCCAGAAAGAGTACAAATATTTGTAATTTAGTAATCAAGCCAGCCAAGTCTCAAAAAATGAATTAAATAATCCTGAACAATAAAAAAATCTATTATTAAAATGGCACATTTCATAATACAAATTAATTATAAATAGCAATAGAAATCAATGTCTATATAGAGAAAAAAAAAATGAAAAAAAAATGTAAATGTCAATACATGTCAACACGCAGACTGAAAAAAAATTTAATGACTATGTCATTAAACAGAATTAAGGTCACTGAACAAAAAAAAAAACATCGTAGATTAATTCATCCATCACTTTCCACCAGGCGAGATCGAGGTCACGAGCAGGCCCATGTCACAATAATAATCCACCGCCGTATCTCTACGTTGACGTCGTGGTGGGGCTTGCGCGCTCCGAACTCTAGGTCTGTGCCGGTAGAGTTTACTTTGCCGGAACGGGTCTAAGGTGAGGAGCCAGACCAAGAGAGATACAAAAACCCGCAGGGCAGCATGTGGCGAGCTGTTGGGCAGTAGCGACCCCACGGACCCTACCTCCCGGGAGAAGTCTCGTTCCTCATCTCTGGCTTGCCTTTATTGGCCGGCTAGAGTGAACACTGACGAGGAACAAACGTGCTCGGAGGAAGGAAGTATTCCAGTAAGATGCTGGTAGGGATCTTGACCGTACTTCCAGGATTGTCCTGATAGCCGTGGAATACCTCTCCACTCCTCTCAAGCACCTCAGGACATATTGCCCCCTTGTCGCTACGACACTGTGCTAGCGACCATTTTTGGGGGGCCCATAATTGAGTGTGCAAGTCACCCCCTGCCATTTTATCTATGTATTTTATATTAAAAACATTGGTCAGGCAGGGGCCATAGTCTTTCTATAGTTCAAAATAACCAGTCCACCAACCCACCCAAACCCATAGTCCAATATCTTTGTTTCCATGTTCTGCAATAGTCCTACACCAACCGGGGGTTGTCCTTGGCCGCATTGCATAGTGCGAACAGGGATAATCGTCGGTTGGTGCCCCATTTCATTATGGATGTCTAACGGGCCTCTGTGAGTTGGCTTCGGCCCCTCGTACGCCTTCCAAAGGCCCGGGAACCCAGGGTCCCGAGATATGACAAAGAAATAAAAAAAAATTAAAAAAAATTGTTCCCAGCAACAAATATGACAACACTCTTTTGTGGAAGTTTTAATAAAACTTTTGTACATGGACTTAAAGATGGGTAACACCAACAACATACAGCCATCACCAATATGTTTGCCAAACATGGTGTTCACAACATACGAGTATCTATAGGCATAACAACTATTGGTACGGATCACGATCATTGTAGACATCAGCCAATTAGGATACCCAAAACAATAGTAATAATGAGCAGTTGTATGCCTAACAATTCAGTCATTAATTCCCGTCAAAAAACCTTTGTTATGATGTTCTGATGTGCAACAACAGTAAACAATACATAATGACACTCGTTGCTTTCCATTGAATTAATCGAATTCTCCAAAATGCTTGTACCTGAAGGAATCTTAATTCACATTGGCGATGACTATGACTCAGCTGTGACTACAACACTGAATAAATTCAATGAAACCTCTAAATTATGGACAATTGACTTCAAAACCACTAGTGTATGTCAGGAGAATATTAAAGTACATGGTTCATCATTTTCCAAGTAAGTATGTAGGAATAATTCCGAAACTGTCATTGCCATGAAATCCTAACTTTTATTTTTATAAATGCGAAAGTGAGTTTGTTTGTTTCGCTTTCATGCTAAGACGGCTGAACGGATTTGGATGAAATTTCGCACAGGGGTAGGTAGACCCTGACCTGGAGAAAAACATAGGCTTTACATCCTGGATTTCAGACGAAGTCGCGAGCAACAACTAGTTAGATATAATAATGGTATTAAATTCGAAGCATCTTTAAACGAACTCATGCTTCGCAAATTTCAGTCAGACTATTCCATAAAATATATATTTTTTTAAATTGTAAATTCCACGACCACCTGTACTTTATACTGTATAAAAAAAATCCGTATCAAATCCGTCGCAGTTTGTTAGTCCTTCATTATTTCCTGAAAAATATCAGTCATTTCGACAATTACAAAGTCAACACTTATTAACGGTATTCATGTCTTTAAGGCACTTACATACTGGGGCGATTCGTCGCACGACGCGACGCCGCCGCATTGTTCGCGGTGAGAAATTGTTTTGTTAAAATTCGCGTCGCGCGACTAATCGCCCCAGTATGTAAGAGCCTTTTTAGAGGTATTTTTATTTACATTAGCCAAATGATGTATTTTGTCTTTATAGAGGTATTTTTATTTACATTAGCCAAATGATGTATTTTGTCTTTATAGAGGTATTTTTATTTACATTAGCCAAATGATGTATTTTGTCTTTATAGAGGTATTTTTATTTACATTAGCCAAATGATGTATTTTTTTATGTCGACAGTTCGTTGTTAGTCAATTAGTAAAATATTGTAATATTTTTCTATATCCTCGAATTTTCCTAAAGCAAATCAGACGGCTCACTGGGGTGAATGTTCATTTTTGTTTCATTCTTCTCATTACGTTCACACAACATCGACAAATTCTTAGGAAGGAAGGAATGTACGTTCATCTGCTCATTTCGTTTCATTTCTCGATCATTCGCTATGCGAGTAATAGATGCCACTGTTAGCGTAAAGACTCTCATTTCAAACGCCTCTGACGCATACATGTAAATTATCCCCATTCAAATTTAATGTAGGTACCAACAAATATGTTTAGAGTCTAGACATCAGTTACCATGCTAATCTGGGGATAAACTCTAAACATAAAATACGGATACATCAGTCATTTATATTCTTGTATTAGCATTAAAAATAAACTCAGGAGAGAATGGTTTATTACGGGTGCAATGAGCTTCAATGTGTACGTCATGTAATTTATGGGGAGCAGCCGTTACACGAAGTATTTAATGCTATCAAAATGTTTACTACAATATCGTTATTAGTATCCTTACATATTATAAAACAAAGTCCTCCGCCGCGTCTGTCTATCGTCCTGTACGCGATAAACTCAAAAACTACTTTAGGGGTATGAGGAACAGGGTGTAAAGTTCACTCATCCACCATAGAAAAGGGAGGATCCTCCGACCCGAGACGGGTGTTGTGTCTGGCGGGCAATTGCCCCACCATTGATGTCGGGTTCTTGTATATATGTCCATTGCACGGTAAACTTTAAATGCGCGATGCAGGATTTATGTGACGTCAGGATTTTTGTGCGACGTCAGTTCTTTGATGCGTAGTTCGTATGTGGTGATGTATATACCGCTACACTACTGCAACGATTTTCATGCTGTTTTCACCAATAGATAGAGTGGTTCTCGAGTAAGGTTTTAGTATATAATAACCGACATCCACGCGGGCGAAGTCGCGGGCATCAGCTATAGTAGTGACCGTATAAATCTTTGTGAAAGAAGACAATTTACAAGACATGACATGAGTCACACAAAAATATGATATTACCTAGTTGGGCTTGTTCCCAGGTGCTAGAAAACTATATATGCATTTGAAGGTCACAAAACTGTATCAAAAAATATGTGCATAAAAACAAAAATAAAAACTTAAACGACATTATGCATAAAGAAAATAATACCAGACTATTATTGTTCCACTGCAGAGCAAGGGCCTCTCATCTGTGCTCTCTGCAGAATTCACATTCACCTAGCGTATCGATGGCAAAAATAACAAAAGTTTGCCCCAAAATTCAGCGACATGAGACACACCACAATAACTGGCGAAATGTAAGTGTAGTCACCTCTACTTAGGCAGAGGTGTACTAGGGTTAGCCCTTTGGGGTTAATATGCATGATGTTATGTTGTGTTAATACGAGACTTCAGGAACTCTTTCTTAAAATACTTTATCTGGAAAATGCAGACTATATAAATTAGCAGACTTATTGTAATTAACTTAGCCGCTATTTTGAAGTTAACAGTTGCCGTACCTTCGTGTTGCGAAACACTAACACGAAGTTTGTTTGTAGTGGAAGCTAACGTAAACCACAACAGAAAACTATGTATATGTAGGTATGCTATTACGTGCCGTAAAGGTTGGTATACTGTTACTCATAATTTTGTCTACCTCTCTATATACATTTAGGTAATACGGGCGGTATCCGCAACTCCACGTCAAAGCGCGTATTTTGATAAGTCCTTTGAGGTTCCTGTCTCAAGAATAATACCTATGATCCCTTCGATTTTAAATTCTTTGGTAGGACTTGCTTCTGAGGAGAGAGGAGCTCGTGGCTAAGTAATAACAGCCGCACCGAGTCGATCCATCAGGTTAAGCTACGCTTGCCGGGGTTGGTCGGTGGATGGGTGACCATCTTTACATAACGAGACTCCTCCGTGCCTCGGAAAGCACGTTAAGCCGTTGGTCCCGGCTGACATTCGTGGATCTTTGACAGCCGTTACGGGTTGTCAAAAACCCGAAAGTCTGACAACCAGTCTTACCAAGGGGTATCGTATCACCCAGTTACTGGGTTGTGGAGGTCAGATAGGCAGTCGCTCCATGTAAAATACTGGTATTCAGCTGCATCCGGTTAGACTGGAGCCGACCCCAACATAGTTGGGAAAACGCTAGGCAGATTGATTGGTAGGACTTGCTTCTATTAAAATTGCAAGATTTTTTACTCTTATAATGACCAGTCGATACTAATACTATACTTCCGAACGAACTCCGAAGTGGGTAATCTTATCATCATCATCATTTCAGCCGAAAAACGTCCACTTCTTGACATAGGCCTCCCCCAAGCACCGCCACTTCGACCGGTTCTGTGCTTCTCGCATCCATCGCATTCCCGCGGCCTTCACGAGGTCATCGGTCCACCTTGTGGGGGGGCTTCCAACGCTACGTCTTCCGGTTGCGGCCGCCACTCCAGAACCTTTCGGCCGCATCGGCCATCTGTTCTGCGAGCAATGTGCCCTGCCCACTGCCACTTAAGTTTGGCAATACTTCGGGCTTTTTCCGTTACCTTGGTTCTCCTACGGATCTCTTTATTTCTGATTCGATCATGCAGCGAAACTTCGAACATAGCCCTCTCCATTGGTTGATTTTCAACCTTCTAATAAGGCCCATTGTGAGCGACCACGTTTCAGTGTCATAGGTCATCACTGGCAACACATACTGGTCAAAAACTTTTGTCTTGAGACACTGCGGTATATGAGACGAGAAGATAGCACTCAGTTTCCCCAACGCCGCCCAGCCGAGACGGATTCGATGATTGACTTCTTTCTCGAAGTTGGACCTCCCTAACTGGACAGTGTGTCCTAGGTACACGTAATCGTCTACAACTTCGAGTGTAGAGTCTACGATCTTCATGAAGGTGGGTGTGACGTGGGCATTCGACATAACCTTCGTTTTGTCCATGTTCATTTTAAGACCCACTCTTTCGGAAGCTCTACTGAAGTCATCGAAAATTGTACTGAGGTCCTCCATAGACTCAGTCAAGACTACTATATCGTCGGCAAACCGAAGGTGAGTGATGTACTCGCCATTGATGTTGGTCCCAACCCCTTTCCAGACCAGAACCTTGAACACATCGTCCAGTGCAGCGGTGAACAGTTTCGGAGAGAAACCTTCCTATCTCACGCCTCGCTGAAGAATCGCTTAATACGGTACGGAACCCCTCGTGTGTGAGTCCGACTCGCACATAGCCGATTTTTTAAAGTTCTTCCCTTGACTTGCCTACTCTAGACATATTGTAGGAATCTTCTCAGGCATCCTGTTTCACATTTCAAGACATGCCTGCCATGTACAGTTTCGTCTTAAGTATGTCAAATACTGCTCACTATTTATAGCATGCGCCAATTCCTTCAAACGCATACCAGCAATAAAATGCAATACATCCATACATGCAAATAGTCTATGCGATGCATGTGAGCTAGCGACAGCGTGATATTAGTTTGAAAACTGGAAATTTGCGCCATGTATACCTTATACCTATACGTATCAGGCACGGTCTATTAAATCTTCGGGAGTTTAAACTTCACTCGGAAAGATCAAAAAGCAATTATGTCCTATTTTCAAAATCTAGCCTTTTACCAACTATGTTGAGGTCGGGTTCCAGTCTAACCGGATGCAGGATTCCTCCAAACCCCAGTTAGGTTAGGTTAGGTAATGCGATACCGCTGGGTAAGTCTGGATGTCAGACTTTTTGGTAAACTTAAACGACTGTCAAAGACCTACGAATGAGAGGCGGGACGTGCTTTCCGAGACACGGAGGAGTCTCGATATATCATTATCATCATCATTACAGCCGAAAGACGTCCACTTCTGGACATAGGCCTTCCCAAAGCATCGCCACTTCGACCGGTTCTGTGCTGCTCGTTTCCAGCGGATTCCTATGGCCCTTACCAGGTTATCGGTCCACCGTGTGGGGCCTCCCAATGCTACGTCTTCGGTTTGCGTTCTCGATATATGTAATGGATGTTTCTTTTGGAATGATGCTCTCATCAATCAAATAAAAATATCGTCTAATTTATCAACTTATGCATCTAAGAAAGGGGAGGCATGACTGAGCTAACGATTAAAACCCTTTTCAGTGAGTGCCTCGTTCAGTACCAAAGAGCAGATACTTCACTGCTCCAAAGGATCCACATTAAGAAATGTCCAGATTTTCTCATATGCTATGCCTATGAGACCCTGACCAGATACATTGAAACCCGACCACCAAGACTTCAAGACCCTCTGTCTCGCCAAACCATCCCACCACGATTGCAGCCACCCAAGAAAAGGCATAATGTATTAAGTTAATATAGGCTCCAAATTTTATTAAATTTTTCAACTCACTTATAAGACGTTTTCCACGGTAAAAACCGTTTTTTTTTAATGAAGTGGTACCTAGTGCTTATTAACAAACTCGCTAATATATTATTTAATAACATACAAATAGGTATTGCTCCACAAAGTTAAAGCTACCTAATGTAAAACACGTGTGCTTCACGTGTTTCTTAACGTGCTCGCTCAGCGTGTAACTGCTTAAATTACATAGTTTAGTAACATTAATAACGTGTTTTATTTAGGCGCCAACAGACAGGTGCGACACGACACCGGTAGAACAATTTCTGTGAAGTTTTCATAGAAATTGGTCCACCAGAGTTGCGTCGCGCCGTCGCGTCGCGCCTGTCTGCGGGAACCTTTATGTTATAGAATCGTTCCCAGACCTCGTACAAATTACTTTTTTCAAAAATATTCAATGTCCCACAGATTTGAGTTTGCTACAATTTTATATAATTTACTAGCTTCCGCCCGCGGCTTCGCCCGCATGGTATGTCGATAAAAAGTAGCCTATGTCCCTTCTCATGCTCTAGACTATCCGTGTACCAAATTTCATTTAAATCGGTTCAGTAGTTTTTGCGTGAAAGCGCGACAGACAGACAGACAGAGTTACTTTCGCATTTATAATATTAGTAAGGAAGTAAGGATTATGTTTAGTACTTAGTTAGGGTCCTCTACGTTTTTTTAATTCATCTCCTGCCTAATCAAGTTTTAGAAACAATATTTTTAATTTATCTGCAAAGGTCACTCGCAGCTGCTTGTAACTGGTCATCCTTAGCCATCACCTGTTGCTAATAATATCGGGGCGATGCAACGTTAGTTTCGCGTTAGCGCATCGTAAATAAAACTATTTTTCTTTCTTTCTTTCTTTCTAAAAGTTTGACGAACTCCTAGATGCAAAGGATTTGTTACAGTTGTTTGTGGTTTCGATCGTAATAACGATGTGAGAAGTCTGTGTGCAAACATTGAACTATTAAATAACCACTACGTAGCTCAATGTGTGCAAATCCTATAATTGTTCGAATTTAAACAAATAAAAGTAGAACTAATGGATTTAGTTTGAAACAATGCTGAACTTCTATTAAATAAACGAACTAATTTGAAGCAGTTCTGTATTAAAACCTTTAAATTAATAATTTACTGACTTTGTTCGTCCGACACAGTTTACCCACAATTCCTCAGCAGTAACAAAGCAAACAGCTAGGTACACCATAAAAAGAACTCGCAGCCAAGCGCTTGTTTCAATGCTCGTTTATTTGATTTATTGGAAAATGCTATGTTCTAGGAAATTGTATAGGTAAGTATATAAATTGATTCAGTAATCCTGCTCTGAAGTTATAGAAAATACCAGTTTTATAGTGCGCTAGTAAAATACTTACAATCCACATTTTTTTTATTAATAAAAATGATGATAATAGCAATGTTTTTAAACTTAAAAATGTTCAGCTTCTTGGCTTCACAAATGCCTTTTAAATACAACATGCTGTAACACTGCAAACGTTTGAAGATTTTCAATTAAAATTCCTCTAAACATATTCCAAGCTTCTATTCTAAAATAACCTGTGACATACAGACAGACGGATGTAGACGGCCAGTGATATATTACCGTAAAGATGTCTAACGTACTCGTAACTCCATTGGTATGGGTCCTTCATAATTTATAGCTGCACGCATTGCTTGTCCATTGCTTCTTCCGTTTTGTAACAAACGATCATATTTTTACAGGGAAAATCATTAAGGCTCTTTCATACTGGGGCGATTCGACGCGCGACGCAGCATTGTTCGTCGCATTGTTCGTCGTAAGAAATTGTTTTGTTAAAATTCGCGTCGCGCGACGAATCGCACCAGTATGTAGGAGCCTTTAAGGAAAAGGTGCTTCTGATCAGACCATGCCCCACTTGCTGAAGTGTCCTAAGTGCCCTTTCACGTGCACCTCGGATGACCTAAAGAATGCCACTGATGCCGCAATTAACGTGGCCACCTACTGGGCATAAACAATATAAAACCAACGAAGAAGAGTACCATCGACAATAAAAGAAGAAGAAGATCAAGGAAAACTCATGAAATTGAATTACTAGTCAGAAAACTATGTTCTCCGACTAAATCTATATCTATGTATATTATAAATTAAAGTCGCTTTTCGTGATTGTCTGTATGACCGCGTCGTTCTTCTAAACCAGGCAACAGATTTTGATGAGGTTTCCACCATCGTTAAGAGAATTTATTCCGGAAGGTTTATGTGTAAGCATAACATGTTAATATTATAGATGCATCAAAGAAATCTCGATGTTTTGTCAAGTCGTAAAAGCCGTGCGAAGCAGGAGCGAGGGCCGTATTATACTAATTTAAAAACGTTTCAATGGTCTCGGCATTATGAGTTTTTGACAGACTTTGTATGGCAAATCTGCCAAAAAACTCACGATGGAGAGACCATTGTAACGCTTGTAAAATGTGGAGAATAAATTGCTATAGATAATTTAGATTACCTAATATTCCCAGGCTTGTTAGCATAATAATCCGATTGTTCTATATCTATCGTAAAATACAAGTGCGAAGTGCCTCTGGCCGTCGTTCTGTTACGTTTCCACGGCTACACCGCTGAACCAATTTTTATGGACGTGTAGAGATAGCTTGAATCCATACAAAGGACATAGGCATAACCCAAAGAAGTTTCAAAATCAAAATCTGCTTTACACATAGAATCAAAATTTTCCTCAGTATAATCCGCATTCAAATCTGCTTCATTAGGGAATGTGCCAAACATTGCAACTGAACGCGAAAAACTGTTTATTTTCTGGTCAAGCAAAAGGTATATATAACTAACTGTGCCCTGCGGTTTCACCCGCGTAAGTCTCGATTCCGTGGGATGACGGGATTAAAAGTATCCTATGTCCTATTTCAGGTCATGGTCTACCCGTGAGCAAAATTTCATCCAAATCCGTTCAGCTGTTTTAGCGTGAAAGCGTAGCAAACAAACTCACTTTCGCATTTATAATAGTAGTTAGGATGGCACATGGAGCTCGATGACACAGAGAAATTGAGGTTGGCATTACTTCCCAAAGGCTAGCTAAAGATTATGGCAAAGGTAAACATCATGCCCCTAAAGTCTTCAGTCTTTAAAAGCGGACTGTTGTATTCGCAACGCCAGACTCAACGCCGAAAGTAGAAAATGGCGGTAAAAAAAACGTGGCGTTATTAAAACGCCCGGACGTATTTATATGGTCTAATATATAACCAGTTGACTTTCTATGATGAGATTCTGGAGAATTTTCTAGACTTCTTTTTCGGGCCGATGCCGATGGAACGACCGTTTGTTTTTTGTTGGCCCAAAATTATGCCGTCGTCGGCGTCGGCGGTGGCAGCGAAGAGGTAATTTTGGTTGCATTTTTTGCATCACTGAGTTCAATAAAGTTAAATTCTAAGTACATACCGACGTCTGTAATGCCACAGTTCATAAAAAAAAGAAACACTAAATCTGACTAATCACCTCATTAAGACTTTGCACCTGTATGTAAATTAAATTATGCAAACACGTTTTAAACGGTTTGAACTCGGAGCTCCAAACTAGATTTTGTATAATCTTGACTGCACACAGAATAAGTTACAAATATGCAAAAGTGGGAAAACATAATATGAGCCACTAAGAGCCAGGGAATATTCTTAGAGTAGACCCACAATCTTCACTCATCCTACATTCTTAGAGAACACATTTATTGACACCATGACAGCCACTGGGCAAAATTAGGAACGCAATTATTTAAAAAACAAAAAACCCGCCTGCAAAAACGCAAGAGAAAAACAAGCATTATAATCTTTAGAATTTTGGTATTACAGGCGGGGAACAACAGTTGCACAATATTTCAGGCTATTGGTTTGTTTCCCGCCTGTAATACCAAAATTCTAAAGATTATAATGCTTGTTTTTCTCTTTTAAGTTATGCGTTTTTGCAGGCGGGTTTTTTGTTTTTTAAATAATTTTCTTTATTTCAAGCTTTTTGGTTTTATACAAACATATATTGGAATTGACTCATTACCAGCTATTATTTGATACCAATATTGTTGTATTGTTTTTTTTAAACCTTCCCCTCCCTTTTTTTGTATTTGTAGTAGCAATATATAAATATTATATAGCCTATGTCACTCCCACAATTAAGACGAATCTAATGACACCTCATTAGCTAAAATCCATCAAGCCGTTTAGGCTACAGAGCGTGCCAAAGAAATAGACATACATACATACATACTCTCGAAAAACATTGCCCTCCTTCTGGGGCAGTCAGGTAAAAATAAAGAACACCTCTGTTGTGCCAATTGTTCTTTCTTCACACGTAAGTTCACACTTTACCTTTGAGCAACAAGAGTATAAGGGACATGATCGTTGACGCCTCTTACGACCTTCTATTACAAAAGTGTTAAAATGCAATAGCATGCATGTATGCATGACACACAATATTCTTTACGGCTATATAAAGATTATTTGGCTCAAGCCATGCATTCTATGTAAATGGGGAGCTTTATGGTAGGTACTCAGATATTATAATAATGCTCGCTGCTAACACGGCGCGGCGCGGCGGTGTAGAACATAAATAATACTGGGTTATTGTAATTAATACTGTGTAGAACGTCGATGTTCGAGATTTTGGACTAAATCGTGTCATGGTTGTATAGCTTCCGATTGAGATAGGAACAGTTAAGTTTTATACCCCTCTTGCTTTCTTGATTACTTGAACCTGAGGGGTGTTACATGTAATTTTTGTTCGGGTCAGCCTTATTCGGCACAGAGTTTGTTTGTTACGCTTTCACGCTAAAACGGCTGAACGAATTTGGATTAAAGGCACATGAGTAGACCATGACCTGGAGGAGGAAATAGGCTACTTGTTGCCACGCTGAGCGCCCGTATCTGCGTCTGGCGTTCACCGTGGCAACACGTCGTGTTCGGATTCGCGACAAGTCAATCGTCATCCTAATTCATCAGGAGGCCTCGTTGAGAGGTGAAACACGTGTCGATTTCTTACAGGGCTTTTTATGACTCTTTAGGAAAAAAGTTAAGCGGAATGGGTTACTAAATATATCTAGGTCTATTGTATTTTATAATGGATTTCCGTAAAGTCACGCCTGAACCAATTAACTACAAATAAAATTATCCTAAAAGTAACATTCAAAGCGACATTCCAAAATAAACTCCATTTCACGGCATAAAACCTATGAATATTAATCGCACAAATTCCAAAGAAAATCAAACAAATACTCGTTATATCAAAGAGAAAGTAACTTTCATATTAATTGAACGTTTACGGGAAAACCGTGAGTATCCGACTCTGTGGCATTAACATGTCTAATGGACGGAAATATGTCCCTTATGTAAGACTAGACTCGTGCGAATGTTGGATAGAAATCTGTCAACGAATAGAGAATTTGCTCCACACAGTCTCTCGGGCGTATCAAGCCCTGAACTCGTGGGAAACAAAAGTGGAGAAACAGTTGCCAAACATTATTTTCCTCAACATCCTTTTTACCCAACTACGGCGAAGAAAAAAGGAGGGTTATGATTTTGACCGGTATGTATGTAAGTATGTTCATCTGTTCCCTCCTATCTTCTAAACCACTCATCACAATTACACAAATGAGGTATCGTTGGAAGCGTCTTGATCGTCCGCTGGTTATAAGGCTATGTGACGTCAAATTAAAAATGGCGCCCTCTAGAGGGCATAAAGTCAGGAACTAAAATAAGTTTTTTTTTTAATCGTACCATGTTGGTTATCATATGATAGGGCTTAATGAGCACATTTCAACAACATATATATTATAACCACAAAAGAATATAAAAAAAAAATACTGTTTGTGGTGTCTTGTTTATACCTTTTTAGTCGTAGTTGGGTTTTAGTTTTTATTACTTTATTCTTTTCTTTATGATGACTGATAAGGATTTAATCTCTCTCTTGTACGTTAATAAGAAGGTATCTTTTTTGGTAATTTGCCTTAAAGTTCTCTCGTTACGGCTAATGGAATACTCGTATCAAGGAATATAATTATTATCTAGTCTCTTACGGGAGACTCGTATATGAGTGCGCGCAAGATAGTCTGCGCGCGACTGGTGACGCTGCTGGCGGGCTTAATTATATACTGTAATATTTAAATCTATATTATTATTAAATCTATATTATTCATTAATTTCATATTAATATTAATGAATTAAATAATTCTATAAGTACCTTACATAAACAAAAAGACGGCGGCATACTTATTAGTTCCGATTTCAACCGCGCGACTTATCTTGCGATCACTCTAACGAGAGGTTTTAAGGTACAAGACTACAGCTAATTAAAATTGCCTTTTCAACTATATACAACGCTGTAACTATGTTAATAAAATCTAAATACGGGCAATTTAATGTAATTAATGCTAAATCCTTGAAAAGGCGAGCATTAAAACGCTAGACAGACAAGATTTAATCCGATTTTCGGAAAGGTGTCTGTCTTGTCTTGTAGAATAAATCTCAAAGGATGATAAGCTCTATAAACTATACTTATTATTCATAATAAATTAGAGAATTTTAAAGCGTACAAGTAAGTAAGTACATCTCAGCTTATAAAAGGTCGAATTCAATTAACTAGTGAAACTCCGCAGGCTTGATGGGTCTAAACAAGACAAAATAAAATAAATAAAAATTTGTTGATTTTTTTTGGGGTCATCTACTCTTGGTGCTGTTGTTACTTGAAGTATGAGTTGAGAAAATAAGTTTTAATTAATTATGTTTATGTAAGTAATTAAAATGAGAATGAATGGGCGAGCGCGCACTACGACTTTTTATCACGCGATTATTTTGTCGCAGAAATGCAACGTATGGGTTTATAATGTGTGCGCACATACACGAGAAATATGTCGCCGTGATTTAGCATACGTTATCTACCATATAAACCAACTAGCTGCGCCTGCGGTTTTACCCGCATAAGTCTCGACCCCGTGGAAATATCGGGAAAAAAAACCCGTATCATATGTATTAATCCAGGTTATAACTATCCGTCTGCCAAATTTCATCCAAATCCGTTCAGTGGTTTTTGCGTGAAAGAATAATAAACATCCATCGATCTTCACAAACTTTCGCGTTTATAATAATAATAAGTAGGAAGTAGTATAGGAGTAGTAGTATAGTAGTAGTAGTAATAGTAGTAGTAGTAGTATAGGAGTAGTAAGTAGGAAGTAGTATATTGAGTGTGGGAAATCATCCAATGACTTCTCCCGCTCTGGGCGGAGCGGAAGGGCGTGTCAGACTTTTACTGACTGAAACCCACCCGTGTTCCTTCAGTTGCCTATTGCCAAGGTCCCGGTATCCCTTTCGGACTCGCCCAAGGCTGCGAGCATGAAAACAGCAGTGAGAAGCAGTGGCCAAGCGGAGCGACGGAAATGGTTCAAAATTGTTGCGTCGCCGTCGCCACCGCGCACCGCCCCGCTTGGCTACTCCTTGCCGCTGATTTCGTATCCGCAGCCTTAAATCTACTTCAAGACTTTGAATATTCCGAAAGTCTATTTAAGTCTTCAAATTAATCCCTCTACTAGAGGGATTAATTTCCACACAGTTTTAGTATTTAGGGGTATGAGGAACAGGGTGTAAAGTTCACTCATCCACCATAGAAAAGGGAGGATCCTCCTACCAGACGGGTGTTGTGTCTGGCGGGCAACTGCCCCAATGATTGATATAGGATTTTTGTATATATGTTCACGGCACGGTAAACTCTAATTGCGCGATGCAGGATTTTTGTGACGTCAGGATTTTCGTGTGACGTCAGGTCTTTGCTGCGTAGTTCGAATGTGGCGATGTAGGTACCGCCACAATTAATTATAGTTTACCGATTCTGACGCTTTTCACTTTGAAACCTATACTCCTTTTGAAATAAGATTAGACATTTAAATAAGCCTTTTTTACAATCCATTCAACCGATTTTGACTTATTTGCGTAGTTGGCATGACAAATAGCAGCTGCAGGAGACAGTTGGTATTGTGTAACGGTTTCAATGCCGTCCTTATGCCTACCATATAGAAGTCAAAATCGGTTGAACTGACTGTAAAAAGGTTTGTTTAAATTTCTAATCTTATTTCAAAAGGAGTATAGGTTTCAAGGTGAAAAGCGTCAGAATCGGGAACTTTCCTCGACAAATCCTTTGCCGTCCAGGCCGCTCGTTTGTGGAATGCATTGCCAGTTCAAATAAAACGCGCGCAGTCGTTAATAGAGTTTAAAAGACTCGTTAAGGAACATTACTTGTCGTTGTGATATTGTCTTCGTAACTGTGTAATTATCTATAGTCTTCATTTATTTTTCGTTGCTTATTTATTTATTTCCTATGTATGTATGTATGTATGTATTATTTAGGACAGTATCTATATGTGTATCTATTTTAGTATATTGTATATTTATTTTTTGCACCTACGACAGCCCCATTTTATGTCTAGGCAAATCACTGTCCATTCCAAGGTTGCCTGGAAGAGATCGCGGAAAGCGATAAGGCCGCCTATTGTATATTTTGTAGTGTTTGTTTTTTTCCTTTTGTTATATATTTTTGTGGTGTACAATAAAGTATATATAAATAAATAAATATTTCAAATGGAGTGTAGTTTCTGGGTCGTAGCACATTTAATTGCTCTTCGATCTATTACAGTGTCTGTTTGACACCTAACACATGCCTCTGTGAGCCTAGCACGGACGCGCAGCAGACATACGTAATGTAATTCAAAAGCCGGGCTTGAAATGTTTATTGACATTAATTATTGTACCTAAGTATATTGTCTGTAACGTAAATTCGAACGATTTTAAAATTGGGAATATTCGTTTAGCACATATTACCTAACCTTATTTTAAGATATTATTATTATTTTCATAATCTATGGGTAATACTTATTGCGCTTGCCGCAAAATTTTAAACCACCATGTTACATGCTAAAAGACAGTTCTATTAAAACATCGTTCGAGTTTACCTACGTAACGTTTCCGTCGCGCATTCGTACTAGTGCCAATTGTATCGAAAGTTCCTGTTAAAAGTTTTACAGTCGAAGGTATCTTGACATTATCGCAGATTATATTATCTAGTGGGGTAATGCGTAACAATGTAATTCGTAATACACATAAGATAACAATTGATCGCAATGGGTTTCATTTTGACAGCTCACCCGCGTTCATTGCGTCATTTACGTCGTTGAACAGACGAATTTTTCAAACCTATGAAGCAATCGATAAGCAATTTTCTTCATAACTTTCGGATTGTGATTGACAGTGTGTATACAATACCCTTTTTACAGTAGTGAATCTATTTACACGGGAAAAAGCTGAAGAAGGGTGAAGTTTGCCGGACTTTTAAGTTTAATCAACTTGATTAATGTTCAATACTCAATACTCAATACTCAATTTTTATTACATTCCATATGTTACATAGATGGTACAGTAAATAAAAGATCGATATGGACCCTGTCGGGCACAGCAAAATTAGGAGAGAGGAAGAGGGCTAAGCAGAAATGTAATATTATTATAAATTATTAGATGTGTTTAATTATGTAGGTAATATATTATTAGGATAGTATAAATAAGTATAGTATATTAGTTATTTTTATTTTATGTATTGAATAAGAATAATCTAGGTAATTATTATGAAATTAATAAGTAGAAGTATTTTCATTATTATTAAATTATTTTGTTATTTATGTATTCATATTTTGCAGTCGATTTATCATCCAAAAACTCCTTTACTGAGTAGTATGACTTGGATTCCAATTTTTTTTTCAGTTTATTAATAAATATATTTGTTTTGCCTACTTCTCTAATGTCATTTGGCAATTTATTATAAATTTTGATAGACATAACTAAAGAGCTGGTTGAGTGCATTTTGAGTCGGGATTGAGGTATGTTTATTTTGTTTTTGTTGTGTCGAAAGGAGTATTTTGTTTGTGTTTCTTCGCAAGTGGTGTAAAACTCTGGGTGTGTTCTGACAAATGTACATAATTCTAAGATATATAGACAGGGAAGTGTGAGTATTTTGTGTTTTTGGAAGTGTGGTTTGCAGCTATCTGTTTGTTCTATGTTGGTTATTATTCGAATTAACTTCTTTTGTAAGATAAATATGGTTTGTGAAGCGGTGTTCGTCATCATTTAAAATGTTTCTTGGGAAATGTATAATATTGATTCAATATAGGCTACCCAAGGAAAGTATTTTTTTTTTGTTACACTCGTGCTTTCCCGATCCTTTCATTAGTAGGTATTCATTATACAAAAAGCCAGAGCTACTTTGCGATTAATTAAAACATACAAAGTAAAAGACTCCGACAAACAGAACCTCTTTTTTTGAACATGTTAAAAACAGAATTAACATTAAAAGTTAGATCTAACGCTAAACCACAGTTTGCGAAAAGGTCACTCCTACCCGTAAAGGGTTTAAAGTTACATAACTCATTGACTACAGTAACTACAAGTAAGTAATTTGTTACCGTTGTAAAACAGTTTGTCTTAATAAGTACCGGACGAAATGACCAATTACTCCACATTGTTATTTATTACAAAAATTACTAAAACAAACACATAAAGTATCTAATTAACTCTTAGCGGTCATTGGATATTTAAAATTATGCGCTGGCGCCGGCGCGGTGTGGAAATAGTTAAATAATTCAATGCAAAGTGGCGCCACCATCTATCTTAATATTGGCACCAGGCCTAAAAAACTATTATGTTCTACCATTTGACGCCAAATGCGGTCAGATTGAATGTCTTTCTGTTAATAATAAAGAATAGATAATGGTGTCACTACTCTATTTAACATAACATCACGCCTGTATTTCCCGAAGGGTTAGGCAGAGGTGTATCTACATTTCGCTATTTATGTTATACACTACAATAATAGAATTTTTTACTGCCAGTTCCTTTAGATTCGATTTGAGTCCGACAAATTGATAAGATCCCCTGATCGTGAAGAAAACCCTCTGATCCCCTGTGACGACCAATCAGAACTTTGCACTTAGTGGCGGTTAAAATGAAGTAAGTGCATTCGAAGAATGAAAAAGGTTAACAACCCAATAAAGGTTTATTTTTGCAAATATAATTAAATAATCTTGAAATTTCACCGAAGCCGTTTCAGCCATTTCAGTCGATTTACCAACAAAGGACTCTGGAGGGTAACAAAACTCTATTTGGAATTTGTTTAACGTTTTTCGTTCCACGGGTGTACATGCAGGTACATTCGTATACCATCTGTACATTTAAGCTCATCTCTTAAGGAGCCCGTGGCTAAGTAATAACAGCCGCAGGGTTCGATCCATCAGGTTAAGCTACGCTTGCCGGGGTTGGTCCGTGGATGGGTGATCATATTTTACATACCAAGACCCCTCCGTGTCTCGGAAAGCACGTTAAGCCGTTGGTCCCGGCTGTCATTTGTAGATCTTTGACAATTATTACGGGTCGTCAGAAGCCCGAAAGTCTGACAACCGGTCTTACCAAGGGGTATCGTATTATCCAGTTATTAGGTTGTGGAGGCTAGATAAGCAGTCGCTCCATGTAAAATACTGGTATTCAGCTGCATCCGGTTAGACTGGAAGCCGACCCCAAAATAGTTGGGAAAAGGCTAGGCAGATTAATTGAAGCCCATCCCATCCCCATTCTGTTAATTAAATTCGATGCCAATCATATTTTATTTTTGCTCTTAAATACAGTTGAAAGACCTTACTGAAAGAAAATCGAGATATATTGCTATCAAAATCCATTAAGTCGTCCATTATGGAAGACCGAGCACGTAAAATAAAAAGACAGCAATATCAAACAGAAATGCGATCTCGTAAGATCGTCAGATGCAGTCTGGGAGATTTGTTTTCAAACGTCAAAGGAAAAACAATTTTCTTATACAACACAACAATATTTTCAAAATAGAATTAATAAACGATTCTTGCGTACATAGGAAAACTCGCAGTAAATATTCTTCTTCTTCACCATTCGTCTTTTCGCTTTACATTGAGAGGCCCTATTCTAAAATGATTAAACTAAATCATGAACCTCAATATTTAAAAAAAAGTAATAAAAACTATAACCCAACTACGGCTAAAAAGGTATAAACAAGACACTACAGACAGCCAAATTAAAAATGCTAGGGCATAAATCGAACAGATGAACATACATACATACATACCGGTCAAAATCATAACCCTCCTTTTTTCTTCGCCTTAGTCGGGTAAAAAGTAGAGTTTATTTATTTATTTATTTAATACTTTAAGCACGTAAATGTACAGATGCGGACTTAATGCCATAGACATTTTCTACCAGTCAACCTTTGGGTGATGCAGAGACAAACAGTGGCCTCTAACATGAAATCTGTCAGACTTAAAAGTAGATTAGAGTTGCCTAGAATGAAATCTGTCAGTCTTGATATTAGATTAGATTTGCCTAGCATGAAATCTGTCAGACTTAAAAGTAGAGAGTTGCCTAACATGAAACCTGCCAGACTTAAAAGTATATTAAAGCTGCCTAACATAAAATCTGTCAGATTTAAAAGTAGATTATAGTTACCTAGAATGAAATCTGTCAGTCTTGATATTAGATTAGATCTGCCTAGCATGAAATCTGTCAAACTTAAAAGTAGATTAGAGTTGCCTAACATGAAACCTGCCAGACTTAAAAGTAGATTAGAGTAGCCTAGCATTAAATCTGTTAGACTTGAAAGTAGATTACAATTGCCTAGCATGGCATCTATTAGTCTTATAAAAGTTTTTATTTTTCAGTTTAGTTGTGGTACTTACCCCACACAAAATCAAATAAATATACTGCTATGTGAATAACAGTGACGGAGTCAAATAAAATATCGTCTACATAGACTAAGTGGGAAAAATACGTAATTATTGTATCTAAATCAAAAACTACGCAAGCAAAGTTAATAAAATTTATATGGGACCACCTCGGGAGTATACTCTATCGAAATAAAAAAGATTTTTTTAAATCGGTTCACAATTCGCGAAAATATCGATGAACATACACAAAAACCTTTTTGAAGAAGTCGGTTAAAAAGTAGATTTGAGTTGCCTAGCATAAAATCTGTCAGTCTTAAATCGAAATTCAACAGTTTAAAAGTAAGCTTTTGTTATAATATAATTTCGCTTACAACGGTGTGTTTTATTTCCATAAATAGATAGTAGCCTGGAGTTATTAAATTAACGAGTTATCCTGACAGGAAATATTTCCTGCCACATAACAATGGCCACTGGCAGTTTTATTTCTGTCGTTTTATTTTTAGATTCAGAACAAAAGTATTTAAGCGCCGCGTAATAGGGAAACTGGTATTTATGTAGATATTTAATTTTAGAGTGTATTTAGAATTTAGGTGATGTTTATTATATTTCGGTACTGGGATGATAATAATGACGTGTCAAGTCAAGGTGTTAAACAAGCACAGCCTTGTACCTGCAAATTGGCTCATTCATACGATAGTGCCAGATTATTAGATTAGACTGCTCATTGAAGCAGTCCATTCAAAAACGTGAGATAACGAACATTATGGCTTTAAATATGAATGCAACAAACACTATCGACGGAATAGGTCCTCCTAAAGCAATATAATTCATACGTTTATGTACTGCCCCGTTTGTCTAGTGGTCGTACTGCTGAGCATGAGGACCTAGATTCGATTCCCGAGTCGGCCAAAGTGTTATTGAGTTTTCAATCTGGTAGCAGTTCGGAGTCTGGATTTGTGCCCGTTTGATGGTAATAGGCTCGTTCCCTATTACATGGGACTTCAACATAAGCGTACCTCTATGGGTACACCTCTACCCAAAACTTCGGGGAAACGAGGTGTAATTTATGATATGTTTCCACAAAACTTGATCGGAAAGTCAGTCTTCCTTTACAAACTGAAATCTTCGCCAGCATCTGCTTTCTTTACTACCTGTAACCCGTTAACCTGTAAGGAAAGTGAATCTTCTAGACGTGCTCGTTCCATCGTAAATCTCATCCATCCATTGCTTTCCATCAGGCGAGTCCGAGGTCAAGAGCGGACCCATTAATTAAAATACACTCAATAAAACCAAGGAATTTAGTTTCCCGTATATCCCACGATAAAGTTTACCGTTCGAGAGACCGTCAAATCTTAATTAAAGAAACCGAGTTAAGAACTAAGGACAATGTGTAAATTGGTGATTCGGCTCTTAGATACGGACGCTTCACAAGTCGGTCAAACGAGATCGCAAGTTGGAAAATTCTCAGATAATCCGTTGCTGCTGACTTAGAGTAATCCAATCTAGATTTTCCGAATAGCTTTTTACGGTGCATTCTTACGTAAGGTATTTGCTGAGATTTCTTCTTTGTTCTACTATACGTGTGTTGCTCAATTTTCTTTCATCAACGTCTGGTTGTATTTTGTTACTGAAGATTTTCCATCGCGCGAATGTTTTCATACCGTTGGAGATCGACTTTAGAAAGAAAGAAAATACATTTATTTAGCACAGACTAAAAATCACAAAATAGTACAGTAGATAAAAAAAATATAACAAAATTTGTAAAGTACTATGTAAGAAATCAGCAGAAAAATGTGCCTCAAGGCTGCGCGAAAAAGGTCCCAGCAAAAATGCCAGACAACCTATAAGTGCCCGACGCTGGTTTTCAACTGGACCTGAAACTTCTTCAACTGTAATTACAGCGGAATACAAGATAATATTACAAGTTATAGAATAAGTACCACATTTTTATTAATAAGTACCACAGTTTTACAAGCGTGAATCCAAATCGTATTATTTGTTATTTATGCGAATTCATTTTGGATGAAATCTGGGATGAAATCACAAGTATTTAGCCTACTATAATTTTGAACGACACTTCAAATAATGAGGTAATACGGTCCAGCCATGGTTGTGAGGAGTTTAGTGCTATTACATCCTATTCTGTGAATTAAATAAGCTCCTTTTGTAGAAGTTTACAACGTCGTTAATGAAACCGATAGATATGATTGGTTGGTTGTAAGGATTGAGAACTTTTTCAGCTAACTTCTTCCCTACTTATAGATTGTTGATGTTTTTTTTTTCTGAATAATTTTATGTTTTTTTAATCCTATTAAGTATGTTAGTGTAATTGTATGCTCCAAAAAGAAAGTTTATTTAACAACTATATAATTTAGGCAATCTTTATTTTGTTCTACTCATATAGTGAAACTAAGTGCTGTAGTAAATATTTATTTTATTTATAACTAGCTGACCCAAGAGGAGCTCGTGGCTACGTAATAAGAGCCGCACGGGTCGATCCCTCAGGTTAAGCTACGCTTTCCGGGGTTGGTCCGTGGATGGGTGACCATCTTTACATATCGAGACTCCTCCGTGCCTCGGAAAGCACGTTAAGCCGTTGGTCCCGGCTGTCATTTGTGGATCTTTGCAGTAGTTACGGGTCGTCAGAAGCCCGAAAGTCTGACAACCAGTCTTACCAAGGGGTATCGTATTACCCGGTTACTGGGTTGTGGAGGTCAGATAGGCAGTCGCTTCATGTAAAATACTGGTATTCAGCTGCATCCGGTTAGACTGGAAACCGACCCCAACGTAGTTGGGAAAAGGCTAGGCAGATGATAACTAGCTGACCCAACAGACGTTGTCCTGTACAGATTTCAATAATTCATACTAAATTCCCATAGAAAATCCACTTTCAGATTTCCCAAATTTTCCAATTTTCCCGGCAACATTTCAATTTTTTCTTTCCGTAAAAACCTGATTCGGTCTATTACGAACATTATACAACATTGTATAACAAAAATTTGCCGAATCGGTCCAGCCGTTCTGAAGAGATGCGCTTACTAACGCACAGAATTTCACTTTTATTATAGAGATACCTCATTATAACATTGTGAATCCTAACTACATCCTAACTAATATTATAAATGCGAAAGTGAGTTCGTTTGTTTGTTACGCTTTCACGCTAAAACGGCTGAACGGATTTGGATGCAATTTGGCACAGGGGTAGACCATAACCTGGAATAGGACATATGATACTTTTTATCCCGATATTCCCAGTGGATCGAGACTTATTCGGGTGAAACCACGGAGCACAGCTAGTACGAAATGAAAGCTACTAGACATGCAATTAAAACAAATGAACATTCCATTCAAACTAAAAACGGATAGTATTATAACTACAAAAGAAAATTTTAATGGAAACATAACTCACGAAGTCACGACTTCCAAGGCACAAATGTAAACAAACAATAGAATGTTCAGTAATTTTATACTCCATACTACAACCATTTTAAACTTTATCAAAACGAAAGTTCACATTTTCTTTTTAGAATCCAACTACTCATCATATGTTGGTACCCTTTTATGTTTGAACAAGATAATCTCGCTACAAACAAGAACAAAAACATTGAACTCAACAAAAGAGTTTCATAAGGAAAGTTAACGAACTCTTTTGCTACGAACTAGCAACTCTTTCACTGAAAATTCAATGAAATCATTTCATTTAATGAAATCTTCTTTTTTTTCTAAAAGTCGATGATACACGGTCTTAAAAGAAATATGAAAGTATTTATTATATTACTAGCTTTTGCCCGCGGCTGCGCCCGCGTGGATGTCCGAAAATATCTCACGTGAAAGTACTACCGGCATTAAAAGTACCCTATTATGTTAATCCAGGTTATTTTTTCGAAAAATTGTATTTTCGGCATTAGACTCGTGAAACGTAGCAATTACTTTCTTTTAAAAGCCGTTTTTGCGCCAATCCGGAACATACTTATGTATGTTCCGGATTGGCGCAAAAACGGCTGAACGGATTTGGATGAAATTAGACACACATAAATTAAATTAAATTAATTAAATTTGTCCGTTTGTCTGTTTATTTGGATGTAATTTCGAAAAAGTTCGAAAAATTATTATCGATTAGCAATTACTTTCTTTTAAAAATATTCAATAAACAGTTTTGACTACTATATATATATTTTTCCAAGTGAGTTGATATTAATAATGTTTGCGAAGTCTTGAAAAACTCGTGGAAAGCTTTTAGTTAGCTGATACTTTTATTTCGTTAAGGCAGTACATAAGTACTCATAATACGGTATAATACCTCATCCATCTTCGTGTCTGAAAGGTTCTATTCAAAATTGTTTAATAAATAATACTTTTGTGGTTTTTCTATTTTGAATTTCCCTGCGAAGTGGTCCTGAATTCTTTAAAAAATAAAAATAATTTTACTCTGGCATCCTTGTTCCTGTCGTCAGAAACACAGGCGTCTTGTTTTATTTGAAAAATATGCAAAATTTCAAAATCGAATTACCTATAGAGTCTGGCAAACGAAAGTTGATACTGGAAATACGCGCGAAATTTAAAAAAACAGGACTGTTTATCCCTGTACAAAGTGCGATAACACGTGTTGTTAATTGAAATTTAATTTAAATAAAATACAGTTTCATGTATCAAAACGTGTTAAACAGTCTTGTTTTTTTAAATTTCTCGCGTATTTACAGGATCAACTTTCGTTTGCCAGACTCTAGCAAACTCATACTTACTTGTAAATTACCTCTACAAGAAACGAAAAGTAGATAGAAAATACACTGGCCTTCAAAACTTAGTACCACACTTTTAAAATTGCAATTTTTCCTAAACTATAGAAGCCAGAGTTTTGAAATAAAAAACGTTTTATAGCAAATTTCATCAGCTTTCTTGGAAATTATAGTTTATTATACATAAGTAACGTATTTAACTTAAACCAAAAAAGCAATTTTTAAATTACTGGCAAAAAACTCAAAAAACATTTATAACTACAGTTTTACGCCAAATTTACATATATTTTTTTGACACTTTTTTTTTGTATCTAAATTCATCTATCAAGAAATAAATGTGAAAACAAAAAGAGTCAAAAGTTGCAACAATTTGAAAAGGAGTGTTTTTGTATATAAGGTTTTTTTAGCCAATCTTTAAAAGACGGTTATCGGCTATAAAGTTTTTATTTAAAAAATTAAAATATATTTTTTTGTAATCCTTTTTATTTCAAAAATATGTCTTGTGTAATTTAAAAGTTATTGTAATTTTAATAGTGCTGTACTTAGTTTTGACGGCCAGAGTAGCTTTCTCTATAAAATGAATTCACTTAGCTATTACATAGTTGCTCATGTTTCCATTTCCTGCCACACATAAAATACCTGAGACTCGTTATATCCTTCCGCCAAAGTTGTTAGAATCAACAAGGGAAGTGGATTACTAATGGTATCCGTTTGTCGGAGCCGTTGAAGGGCTGCTGGCAATAATATGTCACGACACGACACACATCCTTATGTCATAGGAAGATCGAATAGAAAAGTGCACACACCAGAGACAACAGAGGGGCAATTCCCGTAATTTTTAAGAACGCATTCGCATCTCATTCCCAATCTATCAAAAATACAATCAATTTACCAACATTTTTGACAGATTGCGACTTTAATGTTAACGTTTTTTAAGTACGAGAATTTGCCTTCTGAGTTTTGTCTCCTCGCGTAGACGGAATAGTAATTTTATCTTGGTTAGAAACATTCTTCAGTACTTATTATGACAAACTTGACAATGATAAAACATTACCCTCCTTCTGGGGCAGTCGGGTAAAAATGATAATTATGTATGTGTGTGTGTGGGTGGGTGCGTGTGTGTGTATATGTGGTGTAATTGGATAGGTCACACATCTGCTTATCTCTTCGGGGAATACAAGCGTTATGTAATGTTTTTGTTGTCAATGAGACAGTTTTATATCAAGAGATGTTCAGTTTTCATAAAGCGATTGCTATTTGCTATTACCTACCAATTTTTTACCTATTAGTTTGCACAAAGCAGCCTTGTCTGGTCTGCGCACAAAAGTAGACTTACTATGTGTCAGTCAATCTGTTTCGTCGCTCGAAGCAATGAACGAAATAGGTAGACTCATTTCTTTCATTGCTTCGAGAAGCAAAACCGTGTAAGTTTATTTTTTGTGAAAGAGGGGAATATGTGATTGATAAACAGGTTGATACGTCCATGCATAAAAAGCGTTTATTGTTAAAAAAAAGAGGTTTTGCAGCATCGATTTTATGACTCCTTGGAACGTGATTGAGATACTTTAATTAACAGCTAAGGCCTATTACTGAAAGGAAATAAGTACTGCTATAAAAAGTTCAATTTTACACTTCTAATGAAAAGTAATAAACAAAATATGGAAGTATAATACTTAGATACGATAAAGGCGAAGTGTCTGTAAAATAAAACCAATTTCATTGATATTAAAAACATGTTTTTTTTTTGTGTTTTATTTCAATTTAACGCCTCTAAAAAATCACCCTTTATATTAGATATGTCTCCAACAGTAAGTTTTCCGAAGTATTTAAAAAACTCGACACAAAAGAAGTTTTTATTCGCGTGGAACTGCCTTTAAAAAACAATTTTTTAAATTAATTATACAAGTTTCATTGAAGTTGATCTCATTGATTAAATTAAAATATACTTTTCTCAAACATGCTTGGAAATTCGAGCATTATTTTGACAACCTTCTTCGAGATAAATCAAAATTGCTGTACTGGTAAAAAACAAGTGACGATGCGGCTAGCAAAGTTACTATGAAAATCCATATCTGGCGTGTTTAGCGGCCAAATAAATTACTATGAAAACTCATATCTGTCGTGTTATTTAAAAATGGAACGAACTTTTTACTTCAACACACGGCAACCAAGGAGGAAACTTATCAAAGATTTTATATAAATTTCGAATTGCATTGCAAATAGAACAAAGAAGAAACAAATTAACATATTGGCACATGAAAAATTATAGTTATTCGTCATTGATTCTGGAATTTCTATTTAATTTACTCAGTTTGAATTTCCGCGCGTTGTTTTGAGAAAAGTACTATACAAGCCTTGGCCGCAATCAGGAATTGATGGACTCACGCATGAGTCATTTTCACGATCGTCCATCAATCCCCTTATTGCTGGCCGCGGCAGTAATGTACTATTGATAACGACAGTTATCTTTGTTTTCATTATAGCTTAGAAAAGTTAAACCTCTTGGGAAATCATGTCAGTACCTAATCTTGGCTTGCTCAGTTTCATTTATCTATTAATTATTAAGATCGTGGTAGATAGGAGGTACTCTGTGAACTGTGTGTTAAATTTCGAATCTCATGTGTTCAGACAGGTGTTCTCAACCAAAATCACACCCCCGCATAGTGATTTTAGAAGAAAGTTGGGGAGGTGCATTTAGTAAAAGGTTGGGAACTCCTGTCCTGTTACGGTATGAAACCACAAGGAGCAGATGATCGGCCGCGTACGCTGATAAGGGCATAACGTGCTCCAAGTAACTTGATTTGGTTACATACAAGGTCGCTGGTTCCTCAGTATTGTCGGGACCAAGAATTTTTTTCGAATACAACGTAAATGCCTAAGTATACAGTTTATTTTTGGAGCAGCCGCAGCTCTGGGTCACTCCGTGCCCCAAGTGGGCGTGCGCCACTGGTTGGGTTGGGAACCCATAGTTTAACAGAACAATAGAGCAATGAGGTGGTTGGATTAGAGTCTGCATTATAAATACACTCCAAGTCTGGAAACTACATTAGTATGTAGGTATATTATATTGACATGAACGCAAAAATGTGAGGTATAAAGTAAGTAGTATCTACTTACTTTTATAGGGTCTAATAAAAAAAATAACAAAAATAAAGCGTTACAGAGTCGGCCCTCAAAAAAAAACGAAGAAACTGGCAGGTGCTGTTCCTACAAGTGAAAGTAGGAAGGTACATTTCAGCATCATAATGTGAATCTATTTTCAATAAAGATGCTAACGTACCTACGCTGCCAGAGACGTAGCAAAACTCAACCTAAAAATCTGAAACTCAGGTCAACCTTACTTGCGGGTGATGCAGACGCTAAATTCCTTTATCCAGTATATAGCAGTCTCGTGTTGGGTCCCAGGACTTCTTCAATCCAACATAGCAGAGATGCAGCGTTCACCAAGCTCCAACCCATAAACAAAAATGACTGATGAAAGCGTTCCAAATTGCAAAAACGGGAAAAGCATGTTTTTAGCCGTGAGGCACACACTATTGTCTTAAACATTTTTTTTTTTAAATACTTTATTTTGTTATTTGTATTTTGTGTTTCATGAACTGTGTCCAAATAAACGTTATTCTTTCTTTCTTTCTTTAATTATTTTAGCCCGGGGCATTGATTACCGACTGAATTAAATAACGTTTAAGCTTTGATCGACTTACAAACTCCGCAGTCCAAAGATAATTTATCGAGTACCTACTGTCAACCACAATTTGGTGGTAACGCTTGAACTAGGAAAACAGCCTTAAGCTACGGGTTTCTAGAAGAGCGATGGCCGTCACGTAACGGCCACAGTGACGGATGTCATAAAAATGATGGCAGCGAGGTTTACCTTTACGGTATCAAAAAACGCTCTCTAGGAAAACACACCAGCTTACTTTCATAAATAACGTTTCATCGACATAAATCTTGGACGCTATATGACTGCCACCTCTCTTCTTGGAAACCGCTAGCTTTACTGCTAGGTATAGTATGAAAGCATGCGGTTGACTGTACGTAATGCCTTCAAAGCAGGAGGGATTCATTTCAGAATTAAATTCAAATACCTACTTACGTAAGGTAAATTTTTCAAAGTAAACATAGATAGAAACCTTAACAAATAAAACCCTTAATAGGGACTACCTTCTAATTTATTTCTGCAGAACAGTAAATAAATTAAACCGACGAATTTTCTATAAAAAAACTCTATTAACGGCTGAATAAACTACTAAACCAAACTACACTAAGTACTAGGCTAAACCAAAAATGATTGCCTAAATAAAAGCGCGCTGTTGGAATTTAAATTTTCGGTTTTGAGCCGAAGGTTGAAAATTCAACAGCACGCGGTGTAAGTGTCTCTACGTATTAGTGAAAACGGGCATTAAGCCTATTCGAGTCCGAAAAAACCCTATGGCGTCCCCAGATTAGGTAGGTAGGTATAGTACATAAAATTTTCCACACGATAAAAAGGGTAATCACCAGACAAGGCCAAAACTCATCCACTCTTAGAATATTGCAGTCTCCAAGAAAACAAATTAAAATCGCATCTTCATTGATGTCATTTCTCTAAAGGTGAGTATAGACTAGAGCATTCACTCGTAACAACAAATCGAGCATACGCCGTTTATTTTTTTTTATCGAACCTCACTTTGAACATGATGCTCGATGTTTTGTTACAACGTGTTTTTAAAAAGCAATGAACTTATTTGCGTATCGTTTTATCGAGCAAGGGCGGGCGACGCGGAGTGAGGTGCGCGGTTCGAGGGCAGGTATTACAATGAACGCAAGGTAGAAAGAAATGTTACTGGTAAAAGTGGTAAATGCTCATTCGCCGTGAGCACTACGTCGAACGCAGCGTCGAGCATTTGCAGGAACGTTACATTACATGGAAATGCTTTTTAAATTGAGCTTTTGCTAGTATTGCACAATTCATAAGAACGTTACATTACATGAAAATGCTCGACAAAATGTTCCAGTGTATACTCACTTTAACAAGATTTTATTCCTCCAGGGATTAAGGAAAACACAAACGCTTTAGGAAACAAAGTCCACGGTGACATGAAGCTATAATGCGCTAAGTTTAAAGACAAGATTACTTAAGTTTTGCGATTAAAGTTTAAGAAACTTAAACCAATTTTCATTGCAGTGTTTCAATTTGCGGTAATTTCGTTAAGACTCTTAAAGACATTCTTTGAGACAGTTTATTAAGTACCGTAAAAGAAAATAAAAGTATGCAGTTTATACGTAGTTGTTTCTTCATGGCTATAAAGGCTCTTACGTACTGGGGCGATTCGCCGCGCGACGCGACTTTTAACAAAACAATTTGTCATGGCGAACAATGCGGCGGCGTCGCGTCGCGCGACTAATCGCCCCAGTATGTAAGAGCCTTAAAGCAAACAGCCACGAGAGAGCGAATTTAAAATTTCCTAGGTACAAATATTTCAATCAAGTTACTGGCAAGTATATGATTTTCCAACGAGGATACAAAGTTTCCTTTATTTTTCTTACCATATCGTTTACCTAACAACTTTCAAAACAAAATGCATCTTTGAAAAACAGGAGGTTATAATGCACTATCGTCGACTGTTATGCTCAGAAAGTTGTCAAGCGTACTGGAAAAACCATGAAAACTTTAATTTTTTTTTAGAGTCAAACTATTCTACCTCCAGAAGTCGTCATACTGTCCAGTTCTGGTAGAATCTTTAGGTATTCAGTGTTAAAATTCCTAGGATAAATAAACAAAGTCCTTGTAAAATAACTTAGATACTTAGTTAATTTTCGAAAGTTCAAAGTGGACCGTGCCGTTTAGAATGTTCTAAATATTAAGGTCGAAAATAATCCGCCTAAAGTTAGGTTTATTATTAACTAGCTTCCGCCCGCGGCTTTGCCCGCGTGGTATGTCGATAAAAAGTTAGCCTATGTCCTTTCTCAGGCTCTAGACTATCTGTGTACCAAATTTCATTTAAATCGATTCAGTAGTTTTGGTGTGAAAGCGCGACAGACAGACAGACAGAGTTACTTGCGCATTTATAACATTAGTAAGGACCTAAGTATAAATAAACTCTAACAAACAAACGTTATAGTGCGTCCTTATTTAACAATATTTAATTGTAATTGAGCGACTCTTTGCTTGGTAGGTACTTAGTTTATTTAAATTCGATGCTGTCATTCAAACAGGTTAATTTTGTAATTAAATATGTGATCACCTGATTTCTGATCAGAGAAACTCTACGTACATACAGTTCAAGTTAAAAGTTCTTAACCCTTAATTTAGCATTGTATGTACTGTCATTTTCAAACTGTCAATTCAGAAACCGGTGTAAAGGTAGAAACACACTAGAGTGTCATATTGTGTCGTGTTGCGACAGAAGTAAATCACACAACACATCATTAAAGTGTGCTGTGTCAAAAAAAAAAAACTCAAAGCATTTATTTCAAATAAACCAATTACAGGCACTTTTGAATTGTCAAGGGGTCGGTCAGTCAGACAGATGATGCTAGTTGCCCATTCCAAAGCGTAGGTTCCTATGGAGAAGAACGGGCAAGAAACTCCACGGACACTCTTTTGAATCAGAATATGTTGTGTCACAACAACATACAGTAATAATGTGTTCCTACACCGATATGCTTCTGACGCGAGTGACGCGACACGCACGACACAACACGACACAGTAGTGTATTTATAATCTTGCCAGCCTTTTGCCTAGAAGTTAGAATTTGGTAACTTTCGGATACCTATTTAATGGCGTATAAGAATAAGAATCATTTATTTGCAGATTTTTATGGGGTGAAATTAAATTCATGGGCATAGAGGATGCCCATGAAAAACAAATCTGCTGTTCCCTGCATTTTAACGAGTTAAGTATGTGATAATAAAATGTAGGGAACAACTTTTTTTCGCGATTTCAGTGTTTGTCCCATAGTGAAAGTTGTACATAATGGTTAGTACAAGAGGATGCCCTTGAATTCAATTTCACCCAGTACAAATGTGTAAAAAAGAAAAAAAAAACCATTACGCTTACATAACAGACCGTAGCAGCAATCCTGTTAGTCCTGTTAGATCCTTGTTTAATTGAAGTCGTCGTGATAAGCATGGCTTACACAATGAAGCAATCCTTACGACGGATTACTTGCCCAGGATTACGATGCAAAGACGCTAGCTAGGCCAAAGGAATAAATAATTGGGAATAAACTATGCAGGGTCAAATTAGATTGGTAAGCATCTATACGAAGTCTAGTCTTAAAATAACATGGTAGGTAAATCTCTCAATACTGTGCGTATAACCGTGCGTTTGCACTGGCGAAACATTACAACAAAACATGTTTAAATCTCTAGTTCCTGTCAAAAATTGTATGGAACATTGACAGAAAATAGAGATTTCAACATGTTTTATCGTAAATGTTTCGCCAGTGCAAACGCACGGTAAACTGAACATGTTTTCAACTATTTAATTTACAACGTTTTTTATGTCCACACAATCACTGTCCATTCTAAGGTTGCCTGGAAGCGATCGCAGAAAGCGATAAGGCCGCCCATTGTATGTTTTGTAGTGTTAAATATATTTATTTTCGCTATGTATTTTCTGGTGTACAATAAAGTATATATAAATAAATAAACGTTAAGAGCTAGTTTCACCATACTCTGTTAGTTAGTTTTAACTTCCAATCAAATAGACAACGGCCCGTTAGGCGTAGTGAGTGTTTCACCACGTACTAACGAATGGTTAATACTCTGAAAAAGGCGTTAAACGTAATCACTGCAATAGAACGTAAACCTTTTTGACGTCCACATCAATTTTAACAGAACATTTTTCTTAATTGCTCATTTAATAGTTTGGTGAAATCGGATCTAAGTTTGTTCTTGGGATAAAAAATATGGTAAGTACTTAGCTATCATAAATATAATAATTTATCGTACGGAACCCTCACCACGCGAGTTTGTTTGTATTCCGATATTCCCGATTTCGGTGACAATGACAAACGGTAATGATAGTGAATGACTGGCTTCAAAACTTTTTTTTTTCTGTTCTGCCATTATTTATTTATTTATTTTATGTATTTGGTTCACCAACGAATGTTTACACTAATAATATACATAAATACTATTTTATAAATAAAGGTCAACACCACAAGCGCAATATTAAGCTAAGTTAGTAATCTAAATTTAAAATATAACTATAACTATAAGAACTATATAATTATAAGAAGATCTTTAGACAAAAATATGCAGGGTGGCTCGATTCAGGTGACCTATTTATTATAGACGTGTATAATGATAATTATTTACTTACCTATTAGTGAAAATCAAGGTTCCTTTAATAATTATATTTATGACCAGTTGTATAAAGCTTGCGGTTTGATTAAAAATAGGAACTCAGCGGTTGTGATAATCCACCAGAGCGGGCTTTACTAGACCATTATTTTATTCAAAACATGTATTGTAACGACATCTAGTTGCGGAAATAAATAACGCTTACCAAATTTAGTACTAAATAATATTCACAGATGGCGTAATTGGCACGAGTATGTTATAGTTTCCAATCCACGCAACAGATGTCGGTATGGTTGCGTAAAATATAAAATATTTTTTCACATTTAGTTTATCGGTAAATATCAGAGCAGAAAATAAAATTGCACTCTGTTTATTAATCTATTACCATGATGTGTATCCTTGTGCATGAGAGAATTATTAAGAATTAATTTTAATTAATCGTCTGGAAAATCTTTATTGTTACCGTACATTCTCTGTGTTTATTTTTATAAATTGTCTATGGCGCATCAAAATGGCCGTCTGTGGTGATGTCCGATCGGAGTTTTATATTCTTTGTTTACGATAAAAACATATTATTCGTTTCAAATTTCTGACTTTAATGTGACAAAATAAAATGTTTATAGATATAGAAACTTTGGACAATAGTTTGGGTTCATACAAGTGTGTGATTTGACATAAAACGAGTGGTACCAGACTCACCTTGTAAAGAGAAAATGGGGAACTGTTTTAGTAGTACAGGAGAAAAGGATACTAAAAGCAAAAATGAAGGAAGGCCTAGCAACCCGCACGAAGAGGACCCTAGACAGTTTCAGACTCCAGTGCCGACCCCTCCGCCTGATCCAATTCGATCCTCGGTAAATCAAGGTACAGATACGAGTGAGGTCCCTCCCACCCGAATATTCGTAGCCCTGTACGATTACGATGCCCGTACCGATGAAGACCTTAGTTTTAGAAAAGGGGAACATTTAGAAATCTTAAATGATACACAAGGTGACTGGTGGCTAGCTAGAAGCAAGAAGACCAAACAAGAAGGCTACATTCCATCGAATTATGTCGCTCGCCTGCAGTCTATAGAGGCCGAACCGTGAGTAATCATATCTGTTTTTTATGCAATCATTTCAATAGTGAGCGGTTCCTGCGCGATTTCTTTTCCTTTACGTGCATTAACCAGTCATACATGTTTTCTGTTGTACATGAACTGAGGCTGTAATTACTGTGTTGTGGACAGCAGATTAACTTACTAAGTTTTAAAATTTATCATAATGTATCATCTATATTCTATTTAATTTTATAAAGCAAAACAATAACTAAATGGTACTTATCAACAACTTTTACTAAACAATATGAATACAATTACGTACCTATTTCAGTAGTCTTGTTAATTTTTCCTCACTATACAGGATCTAAATATAAACAGTTGTAATATTATTATTCAGTTATTAATATAATAAATAACTAATGAACCTCGCTATCCTGTTTAGTAATGCATTAACAGTATTTCTATTAATTAATTCGAACAATAATACAAATACTCTCACTTCAATAAGGCTAGCCTTTCCCAACTCAGTTGGGTTTGGCTTCCAGTCTAACTGGATGCAGCTGAATACCAGTGATTTACATGGAGCAACTGCTTGTCTGACCTCCACAACCCAGTTACTGGGTCCCTTGGCAAGACATACCTACAATACCAGTAGCTATTTAACTACTACTTATAAAATATGACCTATTTTAATTTCATGTAGTACATTTCTGGATATTTGTAAAGCATATGAAATGATATTATGTGAAACACATTGTACCTAACTTGTTTTGGCATGAAGCATGTTTCATCAGAATCCAAAGTGAAAGCATTACTGGTATGCTCACATTATCACAGGCGCTTACACTCTTAATAGGCTGTGAACATGACATAGGTTATTGTTTAAGCTAAAATCACCCTTATTCTCTTTTCCTACACACTGCCTATTAATTTTTATGGTCTTCATACATGCAAATGTACTGCAGCAAGCGACTAGACTTCCAAACTTCCACATGCTTATGACTAATAATAAAACCAGACTAATTTAATTATTAGGTGATATTAGAAATCATGTTTTCTGCCATTACTGTGGAATTTCCAAAGCAATGTCTTGTTCAGCTTTTACTTTCACATGGTATTACCGTTGTCATGTAACATTTTTTTTTCTGCATTGGTAAATACCTATGCTGTCTACTGCTGCAGAGCATAAGACTTTACCATCCTTCTCGTTATGAGCCTTTTTTAAATGTATTCAGTTCTGTTGGCCAGCTATCAGATGTTATGAAGTAAAAGTTTAATGTAATGATACTAAATGGTGAAACCAAAAGTGATTAAAAGTCAATTGTGGTGGCTAACTCTTGGCACAGGACATATCCTTGTTTGGACATCTAGGTTGTGATAGTAGATAGTAGGACAGTGACACCCGTAACTGCCCTCATTTGAAGCTATTACACATCTAGTGCTTGTCACTAATTTAAATTAATTAATTATTTGTTTTGTTATATAGTTGGTGTGCATACTTTTGATTAGCAAAGTATATTCTTGTCATCTCTATTCCTGATAGGCATTAACGCCTGTAGGTCTAAACCTACCATACCTACCTAAACCTAACCATCAGAAGATATTAGTATCTTCGTCAATATGATTCATACTGATGCAGAGTTGTATAATTATTTTACAAAGATAAAGTAATTATTTAAAAAAAAAATTGAACATAAGAGGAAATCTGAAATTGGCACCGGTTACTGAAAAGTTGTGTGGAAATTGGTTGTTATGGTATGGGCATGTGATGCGGAGGAATGAGGAAAATATTGTGTGGAAAGTTTTGAGTATAAATGTCGATGGCTATAAGAGTAGGGGAACAATAAATAAATATTGGATGAACTGTGTGAAATATGATATGCCTAGAAAGTCTCTCTCCTCTATGGTATGGAAGAAAAAGACATGTTACGCCGACCCCAAATAAATTGGGATAAGGGCCGGTGAATGATAAAAGTTATTATTATTCTATCTTTTTCTAAGAAACAAAAGCATTTATTAATTTGTATACTATTCTAGAAAGAAACCAAGTATTTAAAGCATAATAGAAAACCTTAATAGTAAATAAACAACACACACTTGTTTATGTCAACAGTAACTACTTTGTGAAACAGATAAACCGCTCTACCTTTATCAGTTCTAGGCAAAATAAAAACATTGTATGAGAATTCTATTAACACAATTTGTCTCTGTAAAAGTAGGTCACATTTCAGTGTTTCACACATGCACAACACTTTCATAGTTGAGTATGCGGGGACAATGACCTCTTGTTGAGCATTGGTGCACTATGATAATTATTTTACCCCTTTATTCATGTGACCTACTAAAACTGAATGTTTAAACATGCCCATCCCTTATCCAGTCTGATGTAACTGAATAAATGAAATTTACTAGCTTTACAGTTAATATGATTATTGATTACTTATGGCGGATTTTTCAATTATCAGATAACTTTTATCTGAAGAATAAACATGGCGGTTAGACAATTTTTTGTACCTAAACTGTTTTTATTCCTCAGATCAAAGTTATATTATCTTAAGATTGAAAATTCGGCCCTAGAATCCATACTAATATTATAAATTCGAAAGTAACTCTGTCTGTTTGTCTGTATGTTACCTTTTCACGACTAAACCACTGAACGGATTTCGACAAAATTTGGCAAGGAGATAGATGGCACCCTGGAGAAGAACATAGGTTACTTTATATCGACATACTGCGCGGGCGGAACCTAGTGTAAATAATAAATTAGTCTTATAGATGTTACCAATCGAAATTTTAGCCCACAAGTCCAATTGAATGCTAGGCGACACCACGGCAGACCGAGGCGAAGATAGGTCAGGCTATCTTTGCCTTGGTCTGCTGCACATGACTCCTTCTGAAAGCACTTGCCCACAAGAGCAATGACCATGGAAGCGTATGGAAAAGGGGGAGGAGGTGTGAAGGCCTATGATCTGCAGTGGGACAAGCAGGCTAGATTATACGAAGCATGCCAGACTAGAAGAAAAAAAAAACGACTACTATTTTATTTAGAATTTTATTTCAAGGATTTCCGTAACTATTTTATACATAGCTTTAATTAAGAGTTTCACTCATAATTCTCCAATGTTTAGAATCAACCGGAAATATTAAAAAAAACGGACATATTTTCTGTAACATACCAATTTTGAACTAGTTTATTTTGACTTAATTTGATTAGAATAATGACTGAATTAATTAAACATTTGTCTGTTTACACTTTCTACTAATATCACGAGATGGAAGCGCCCCCTATTGATAGCAGCTTTTTGACCTTAATTATGTGGATCAACTTGTTAGGCGTGATTAATTGTGCTTGGTTAATCATTTATCCAGTCGTTCATAAAATCCTTAATGTATAGAATACTCTTTATTATGTACACCATAAAATTTATAGACATCAATTTAGAAATTTTACATAGGGTGACACAACGGGCGGTCTTATTGCTAAAAGCGATCTTTTACAGACAACCTTTGAATGGATTTAAAGTGAGAAGGAGAGACGATACTGCTGTATTAGGCAATTTATTCTGAATGATACACTGTAAACACAGCTACACATCAAGGTATACATTTCCAGTATACCGCATTGTACGGAAATCCTATAAAATGCGACATCAGCATAAACTGGAAATGTATAGCTTGATGTGTAGCCTTCTGTACATACAATTTCTGTTTTTTTATTAGTTTTCTAGAGACTAGGCAGAGGTGTTGTAACATGTATTACACGCCCACATTTCGTCAGTTACGTTTATAGTCCATGTATTAAAAGGCGTCAAACGGGCACGAACTCGGGACTAATCCGGAGCTTCGACTGAGAAATTCCTGAATGAAAATCCAATACAACTTTATCCGACCCTGAAATCAAATCTAGGACTCAGCATGTACACGCTTGCAGTCACTAACAAACTAAGCAGTATCCCGAGAGTTTCGGCAAAAGTTGATAAACTGCATTTGTGGCCGGTATCTCGTGGTGTGGCCGTGACATACGGATTGACGTTAAGTGCTCAGGTCAGCAGTTGACGGCAGGCTGACGGTGATAGACTTATGCAGTGCTGTACGTCAAAAAAAATGTATTATTTCCGTTGCCTGATTTTCTGTTGACGTTGGGTGAGGTTTCATTAGTAACCAAACATCTATCCCTAGCTCCAGTAAACAGTAAACGGTGTCGCATGTCGCACCTCTAATTTATTCCCACAAGCCCAACCCACTAGATGACTAATAAAAAGCAAATCAGATATGACGTGTCTGCTTTCTGGAATGCTTCGTTATGTTTCTGTTTCACTCCCTGATTAGCGAACAGCCAAATCAATGGGGAAGAAAACTCTCACATTAGTGTTTGTTACTTTCATACAGCTGCCAATAGATTTCCTTGTAAAAAAATGGCGTTAAGTGTTTCGTCTTGTCGCCGATTGGTCGCTCTTCATTTAAGGTCACTTTGACAACTGACACAAACTCAGCGCTCTCTTCCAGCAAACAACCGCAATGATAATATCATACTTTGCTAATTGTGGAACCAAAAACCGAAAGCACAGAGATTTGTCAAACACAGTCTTCTTCTTTTCGTGTGGTTAGTGACTAAACTAGTAACCTATAGTCAGAGATTTAAAGCCGCCCATGGGCCTCTGACTTGGCTTCACATGTCGTCGAATATGCACGTATCCCACGCACGCACGCATGCCAGTTTCCTCACGATGTTTTCCTTCACTGTTGTCAAACGCAGTTACCGGTGTCCTTAAAAAAGAAATTCAAGTACTCAGTAGTTATAGAAATTAAACTGTAGTCAGGAACCCCTTTCGATATATAAGTTATGGGGGGTCATAGCTCCAAATCTAAAACTTAAAGACTGTTATAAACATGTGCATCTTTTCAATCTTTTTTATCCGAAGCCCTTCAATGGCACTTGAAACGTAATTGATCCTTTTTTTTACCACCGGACGTCACATCCTCCAGAAGGTGGTTCCATTCCTTATAAATAAGAATCAGTCATTTAAAAATACTCATTTTGTTGTCCCCGTCACAGTTCAGTGTAGTATACAATGTCACCCTGAAGAAGCTAGAAACGTAAATGTAAACAGTGGTATTTACACGGTAAACTAAATTATACGCCCTCGCCTTGTAGGTGCAATAAAATACGACTAAGGACTTAAAGCAGAAGGCTGGGAACTAGGATTTTCCGAAGCGCTAATAAAAACGTACATTGATTACTTAACTACTGTCCTTAAGCTATTGTTGATTCGGTTTTAATTGAGAAAATAACAGGTCTTAGTTCAGAAAATGTTATGGTAATTAATTTTTTTCCAGTTCCTATTAGCTAATGGCTGATATATAATATCATACTATTATCTGGATACCACAGGAACTCACTACCTCCGGTTGTGGTTAGTCTCATTCGAAACCACACGATGAGACATGACTCTTGTCTCATCGTGTGGTTTCGAAGGCATGAGGCAAGTCGTGAAGGCAGAACTACTAACAAAAACCCGGCCAAGTGCGAGTTGGACTCGCAGACGAAGGGTTCAATACTACCATACAATATTTAGCAAAAAACGCCGAAAAAAACACGGTTCTTGTATGGGGTCTTCAATCTTAAATTTTTATCTTTATTTTATTTTAATTTTATGTTATAGCGGCAATAGCAATACACAATCTGTGAAAATTTCAAGTGTCTACCTCAATCAAAATATTTTATTTCACATAAACCTACATGGGCACTTATGAAAAGTCAGAAGCTAGGTGCACGGTTCCAATTGGTCGTTTACCTATTACGGTTCATGAGATACAACCCACTGACAGATAGACCGACAGATATACTTACTGACAGCGAAGCCTTAGTTCCTACCTTCATAGTTATTTCAAAATTGTGAACTTTTTAATTTTAAAGTTGCAAGTCCATTGCTTATTCTAATTTTATAAATGCAATACAACAATGACCGGATAACCCCCTTCCTGCGCAGAAGCTGGTGATATATTATGTTTTTCTGCGACTCTTAAACTGTGGGAAACAACTCCTTAAATTCTAATTTCTAACATCACATTAGCCAGCTCATGGCATTGAAACAGACCAGTACAATTTAGGATTCAGAGGAGATAATAATATTGTAATAACGTCGCTTGGTAGATTTGTTTTTGGAGTACTTAAGTACTTACTTTCTTCTTACTGAGAAAACTGCTGCTTATCCTGCACCCTAAGTGCGTAACATACGCTCAATCACAATCTGAATCATTTTGAAGGATATTGCTAAACCATTGCTTTATATGTTCGAAAAATGTATCTGCTCAACAACGTAAATAACGCAAAGAATGTTGTTGACTGTCAAAATAAACCAGATTGTGATTGATCGTGTTACGCAAATAGGGTGCTGCTGCTGATCTTAAATGACATTCGTTGCTTTTCACGCCACAAAATAAAATGGCCTGCTGTTATTTTCCACGAGTTCCAGTACATTATCAAAATATAAATTGAATTTGATATTTTTATATCTTACATCACCGTTTCCCACAATTCACAAAGATAGAACTCCAGAATCCAGATGGATGACCCATTATTCGGTAAATGACTTTTATTTCTACAATCCTGTTTTATTTAGGCTAAGTAGAGTTTATTTATGGTTTTTTCTACTGTTCACCACAATAGACAATTATTACAAGATTTATGTTTCTTTGCCATTTGTTTCTAGGTATTGAGAAATGGGAACGAATAATTAATTCCACGGCCTTAGCGATTAGTTACTATTCGCGTGTTAAATATTACGGGACGGTTCACTGTGAAATTATCGCAGAAGTTATTTTAATGAAAATCATGAATTCATTTATTTAGCCTCTAGGCGGCATAATTCTTCAGCCGGAAAATAACTAGTTAAGTTACACAAAATACTGTGTGACGTTTAGTCATAGTCAAATCATTTATTTCAAAAAAGGCACTTTGAAACGTCAAAATTTTACAAAAAATAGGCCTGATACTAGTCGCCCCTTCCAAAAGGTAGTTTTCGTATGGAGAGGAATGGGTAAGAAACTCCACCAGTTAGTTACCTACCTAAAATTTGCTACCTTACTGCGAAACATTGGAATCGGTGTATCCGGGATATCCATGCCCGACAACAATTGTTTTAAGTGTCCATTCTATTCTCAACACACAGCACCTAGTTTTATTACAGAGATGGGTAGTTAAGGTGCTTTCTCGCCACGCCCAGGCCCCTTGCACCTCGTTTAGATTAGAACGCTATTACAATAATAATTACAAGTGTTTACCACGCTTCTGACTATTGCGCAACTAGCCAATGGACTCGACGTTGTACTAGAAAATTTGCAAGCGAAAGTAGGCACCTCACTGACGTACAACACTGTGACAGATCATACTTATTTCACATGCCCGTTATGATTAATTGTCGCTCACATAAATATTTGTTTTTATTTTTTCTACGTCACGACTCACGACCATTTGGTTATGTCCGTCGATATTTATTAGCCACATTTGTCATATAATGCACTTCTTAGTTAACTTGTTAATAACTCAAAGCAAACGTCTGACTCTGCTGTCTCGTTATGGATTTGACTATCTCTTATTTATCATTTCTCACTTATATAACAAGCTACGTATCTGACAGAAGTACATGGGTCATGCCAAAAGAAATTAGATACTCAAAAATTATAAAAAACAATCACAAGTATCGATCTTTTCGAAGAATTCACCCTGACCACGTATATACTTTTCCATACGTCCGAACTAATTGGAAAATACCTCTGACCACTCTTCTTTAGACACCTCAGCAATCTCGAAATTATAGGCAGTCGGTGCATTATTTGCTTTCAAACCTTTTCCCCTTTAGTTTTTCTTTGTTTTTTGGAAACAGTTAAAAATCATATGGCGCTAGGTCAGGGGACTATGGTGGATGAGAAAGGAGAAACACGTTTTTTTAATTAAAAAATTCGAATGTTCTGGCAGTCGTGTGGCACTGCATTTTCGTGGTGCCCGAGAAGGTGCCAGATTCCTGGCTGCGGTCGCTTGTTACAGCAAGCTAATATTACTGTTCGAGGACAAACTGTTTCAAATATGTCAATGAATAACCAGCCAATAGTGAATAACTTGCCAGTGTCAAACAAATCAGTAAAGAATATCTAACTTTTTTTGGCATGACCCTCGTACTAACTACGAATAAATTCAACAAGCAATATGATATGCTAACAAGACATCAAACAATTAATTATTGACAAGAAGAGAGGAATTTTAATGATATGCAAAATATTTTAAACTGACCATCTGTACAACTAGTTTCACAACATTCATTGGATAAATATCGAGTTTTTTTTTGTGTCAGACTAAAATGTCTTGATGATTTTCATTCAAGAAAATTTTAATTGCATTCAGTGATTTTTGCGTTAATAATTCGATATAACGCCTCAGACACTTGATCTTACGTTTATCACGATATTGCAAAGCCACAGAGTAGATATTGACGTCACAAAACTTTGTGTCGCGTTGTGATTTATTTGCTTGCTCCATCCGATAGCCGTTTAGCTGAGGTAGGTAGTGACCCGTGAATAGTGATGTGCCGTTACCATTTTACCATACGGGAATGTTCCCAGTAAGTGTCTATTATTACCGGTTATATTCCCTAACGCTGGCACTATTGTTTAAAATTTTCTTGTTGATTTATTTAAGTAATAATTGTTACAAACGCGCACGTGCAGCTGTAGCTAGCTCGCTTTTCGTACTGCTTAAAAAAGACTAAAATATCTTCAAATTTTATAACTTTTCATTCTGAAAGTTCCGAAAAGAAGACTGATTTTCCTTAAAAAAAAGTAATCTTTTAAATTGTTAGGTTTGTCGTTTAGCTTAGTTTTTTTTTTATTAGGTTTATCTGTGACTGTGATTAATGATTATTTAAAAAGGTACTGTTGTAAATCATAATAGAAAACTATGATAAACCTGTTATATAAACTTGTAAAGTACTAAGTAACTTGATAGGAACAATGAGAAAATGCCCAGAAAGTTACTGTATGCGAAGTTACTCAGTAAGTTTCTCGAAACTTACTCGGTAAGTTACTAGGAACATTGGGAAAATAGGATTTAAAATAAAAATTATGGTTGCATTTAAAATTAGAAGAATGTCTTATCGGACAACTCATAATCGCAAAAAAATATTAAGAATTTTTTTTTCCCTATGTTATCCTAAATTACTATTTTTGCCGACCGAAGCCGACCCCAACATGGTTGGGAAAAGGCTAGGCAGATGATGATCCTAAATTACTATTTTTGTAGAATGAATATGTGTGTGTCTACTGGTAACGCTACTGGGAAAATACTCGACTGGAGTAAGTTACTGGTAACGGCACATCACTACTCGTGAAGGACAAACATCAATCACCTTGGAGCACACTATAATAATGCTGCTGAAGGATATCTTTCATAAAATTATCGGGTCCTAGTTTCAATATTTTTACAAGATGCAGGGCAACATAACTATTGCTGTATCATAAATTCTCAGATAATATCCTTACGTCACCAGTAACTATTTCATATGTATACCTAATTTCATATAAACTTGCCATTCGGCGAAACCAACGTCATTATGCGTCTTGGAAATGGTCGGTTCGTCATAACTTACAATTGCTAAGGTCATAAGAAACGGAACTCAAATTGTTAGGCACTTAAATTTTATGGGGACGAAAAGTCACCTTCAGACAGTACGACAATCAAAGTTGCAAGAAAGACGGATGACCTCGGTAATTGAAACTGCATCGCGTTCCGCACGAGCTGAACACTGGCTTCACAAACGAGGTCAGCTGCAACAAGCAGCACCAGGACTGCTAATTACTGCTGAATTTTAAACGGTCCTTGAGTACCCTTGAGACAATACGAGATGCGTTACTTGACTTGCTTGTTTGCACTGAAGTCTGCTGAATCGTTGTTACATACTCGAAAATAAACAATGGTTAATGCGGTCCGAGTAAACGCGGGGGGCTTACCGGAAAACGTTTCCTAGTCAAACATGCAAATTGTATGGCAAATATTAAAATGGCGAGGTTCCTACGCTTTGTATGTGGCTGTCGTACCGCTTACACACCGACAACCAACTAATAGCTATTCCCTAGCTGCAGCTTACTTAACGGTATGCTAGATGACTTGAATAAAACCATTGGAGCCAACAAAACAAACATTTTATCGCTCCTAAGTATTTGAGAACACCGAGACTTCCGACGTGCACTAGACGTTTTCGATATAAGCGATTATTGTTTTAAGAGAGTGAACTTGGAAAATATCACTTATCAAAGCAATCATTCTCGCAATCGAAGAGTCAAACTAAAATGAATATTGGTGACGGGCGTATTGGAAGATGTGTTTATTCATGGCACATGCCTGTGCTGCAGGAAGTTAGCCGGTTCGGTGAATCGAGCGCCTGTGCGACGGCAACCGACATACGACACTGCGCCAGCGCATTCTGATCGACCATTATCAATAAACATTTTACATTTACGTGGACAATCACCACTATCGACACATATTTCTGTGTAAATTATTATATTTATTGATCCTACGATTCCTAGTTTTGCATATTATTGCGTATTTAGGTCCTTTTGAGATGGAAGATGATTGTAGATTCAGTGTCCTCGTAATACAGTACAAATGTCATGTGGGTATATGTAAGGTTTATTAGTTATTACCCGTATATTATGTTAATTTAATGAATGCTTATCGCCTATACTTAATGTAAACATTGCTGCAAAATTTTGAAATAGCTATGTAAAATATTATCCGTTCATACAGAATGAGGAGGTATGTAATTATTTTTAGAACAAGGCTCACTTTAGTTGACGTGTAGGTAATAGAGTAAAGAAATGGAATTGTAGAAAGACACAAAGCAACCAATTAACCTACCAACAAGATGTGTGAGCCGGGGTGTGCTACTAACACTGGCTTCTAAAAACCCACATTTCCTAGTAAAGATAGTTGGCCGACATCACCGACTTTGGATACAGGATGCATTGGAGTTCACCGCCCTGCTCCCGTCCCTCAAGTGACGCTTACAACGTTGTAAACCTACACTAGGTGAACATAATGTGGTTTTAAATGGATACTTGGGGCGCGTCTTTCTCTTTGGCACGCCTAAATACTTAAGTTTAATGGACGTTTTTCTCATTAAAGTTTATAAATATTACCTTTCGCACATCCTCGTTAATTAAATAATTTGAAGACGTTGAAATCTTACATCATACGACATACGTGTAGTCAAAACATCACTGCCTTTCAGAAAGTATATACGGCCACTAGTAAGTAACAGTACACGAAATTAGTGTGTCCCTCATCACGAAATGCTATCATTGAATGAAATACAATACAAACAAGTCGAAGAGGTCAGTGACTGGTTGCATAAGGTACGCGAGTAATGTTCACGTGCAGGGCGGATCATCCAATGTTGATAAGTGGGGTTCTAGGGCTTTCAAGTTTGATTTAAGAGAGAGCACTGGCCCAGATCATACGCGTAATTAAGGTCGGTGCAGACGATGTGCCGCGTGTACCTTGCCCCTCATTCGCACGTTGAACTAGACATACTGTACCTTAAATCATGAACCAGTGCACTGTACCTTACACGAAGAAGAAAGCTCCGAAATTAATTTTAAATCAATTGATAAGTATGTGATAAAGATTAATAACGTAATGAAATTAAAATGCAATTTACACGTGACTATTAAAATCATAAAATGTCAAGTCGTAAGCCGGTTGTAACGGGTGATCAGCCCTGTCGCCGCGGTAATGATAGCTAGCTTCCCTAATGGTACGAGTGCTGGGGAAAATTCGCGTCGCACGCGCAGACGAACGATTAACCGGCGCCACTGATGTATTAGTCCACGTCACGGATATACTTAACTACTGTAAAGTATTAGTGTCACCTCCCTACAAAATATTATATCTACAGTTGGCTCTTTGAAAAAACCCAGCAATTATCATTAGTGTTGCATATTTCTAATTAGATGTTTCAGTTTTTAACATGCTTTTCTATTTTCTGCTTATCAGCTTTTTGTAAAACATGAATGATCTCAAGTTTATACAATTTCTTTGTAACTCTTGGTAACTTACATCTGATTACCTATATCTTCTGTGTATAGTAAAGTAGGTAATGGTTGTGAGTGGGTGTTAATCAGTTACTTGTGGATTGTGAAGAGTAAACAAAACTATTCAAGAATTACAATTGCTTATCATATTCAACTTTGTTGTCCGTATGATATGAGAAATAATTGTCTTTACTTTCTCGTACGATCCCAGTGGCGCCGATGTCTGCAAAGCCTACGATTATTTTTAGATTAGAAATGGCTCAACCGCTTTACGTAATTGCACTAGTCGCATGCGCAGCTAGTTCCAGAGCGTTTGCTGCTAAATATAGTCACAGAGGTGGTGTGCAATTACACCTTATTATCGCATGTTTCCACTGGAAGCTAGGCTGCGTCTTGTCTGCCACAGTTATTACTTACATGTTGCAGTTTCTTTAGAAAGTATCTAGATATGACGAAATTGAAATGACCATGTTGGGCAGATTACAGAATGGTCGCAAAGTAGTTTCCCTTGCTTTCGAGTTCTGCGTAATGCTGCGTGCGTGCCTTAGGTACCTCCCCATAATGCTCCAACACTCCACAACGTAAATTACCACAAATTAGGGCAAAACTCCGTTTGGAATACATGTACCGTGTTTACAGTAAGTTCCTAGTGCTCTTGCAAAGTGCTTTGCGTGTATATAGCTTTTTCCTGAAAACTTTTAATTGTAAAACCAGAGTCGAAATATAAAATTCACCCCATGAGTATCAATCAAATATGGAAACACTTGTGATCGTAATAATGATCATGTATTTTGAACGGATATTGTTCAAAGACACCTACGCAAGCGCGACACGCGCCCATCCCAAGTCATGGTCAATTTTGTATAGAACATCGGCAAGACCGTGAAAACGACTTGACACAGATTCTATCTGGTACAGAATGCCTGTAAGTGATGGCACTTTCAATTATCACTGCACTGATGTACACGCCCACACTTGATTATTGATCATTTCTGTTGCAGTGTTTCACTGTTATTTTACGAATACTTTCTCTTGTTCCCAGATTTTTTTCTTTTGCATACCTATCTAATGATCACGAATGCGCCTGTCATTCATTACATTTTCACTGTCTCCTAATAAGTCTCGATGTCGTCGTTGTTAATCTTAATTACTAATTTAAATCCAATAGAATGTGACGTTGCATTACAATTTAATATTTAAATGATCTTGAATCGATAATTTGATTTTAGTTAGCGAACCATGTCCAAAAAAACATCGCGCCAATTAGCGCGCGTGCTGCGCCTCATGCAGATCGGATCCTGGTAGTACCAGGTGTCCGTCGTCGAGATGTGATGTAAAAGGCTTTCAGTGAATCGTTTGCGCCGTAAATTTCCGTTGACCCAGATATGATGTGATTAGAAACGTATGTTCGTCAACGTACAGCGAAAATGATATTTTTTGCTAGTGCCAATTTATCGGTAATGGAGCGTCGTGCACACGAGATGCGATGCGACATCCGCAAGTGAGAGTTCTGCGACTTGTCACCGAAACTGGTATGTGTACCGTGGACCACTCTAACGCGAATGTAATTATTATTGCCTGGAGAGTATTGATATGTCCGGTACGGCATGTCAGCAAAAGTGTAAGTGAGGTCGTTCATTAAACCCTCAGATACAAACATTATACTGCTTACGCCATAAACTATAGCATTACGTAGATACAGTATGTTTTTTGCTAATTTTTTATGCTCATAACATGCACTATGCATACCACTCCTTCGAAATATCTATTAATTTATTATGCGATTAAAAGTTGAGTCAATGTTATAATCTTGACATCCACGAATCTGACGTAATAAGATGACTCTTGCACTGCAAAATTCATCTTGGTCATTACAATGAGAAAACACAATTTCAGGTTAGCTCAGATTTGTTCTGAATTGTTGTAAGTTGCAAATTCCAGTTGGGTAAATTGATAGCAGCTAAACTTCGACTAAATCTTTTTGGCGTGAAAATGTCAATGAAGAAAATCTAGAGACTACTGTATAGAATTAATGAGTGAATCATACATACGCATAAGTTCGCACGTCTGCCCCGTACCTAGAGTATGAAAAAAAGTTGTAATTAGTTTAATATTTTAGTTTTTATTGTCCTGTGGCAGACGGAACGGAGGCGGGCGGGTCCGCTCTCCGCAGCCGAGGAAACAGCCTCACACTGAGCTAGGTCGTTCATCGACCCGCCGCGCAGCCGCGCCGCGCGCACCGACCGCAGATGCGATTGTTTATACACCACCATTATCTAAACACTGTTTTGCTGCTCACTTCGTGACATTCCTTTGTAATCATTTTGAAATGTAGGTTAAGGCTTCTCTTTCAAGAAATCGAGAGAGACGCACTTTTCACTACACTATTGTCCTTTTTCAAAGTTGTACAATACCTAGCCTTTGTTGCATTTTCCGGTCAATCGACAATTTGACTATCGATCGAAGTCATTACATAATTTTCAGAAGGCTTCTCTTTCAAGAAATCAAGAGACGCGCTTTTCACTTCACTATTGTCCTATTTCAAAGTTGTACAATCCTAGCCTTTGTTTCATTTTCCGGTCAATCGACAATACGACATCGATCGATGCCATTACATAATTTTCAGATGTTTGACCAGAACGACTTCACAGTTATGCATTCATAAGGAATAAGGAAAAAAATACTACGTAATTCCCTTTACAAAGAAAGATTGGATCCTCGACAGGAGGATCGCAAGATTAATGACACAAGATGAGTGTGCAGTTAGGTTTTAAATAAAATATGTTCTGATACGGTATCGGAATTCAGTAAATTGGAATATTTATTCATTCAAAACCTTATCGAACGAGGTAGCTTTTTGCTATCAGAACAATGTCTTAGCCCCCACGACGCACAGTGGTCTGAAAATCGAACTCCATAATAAATTTTAAAAAATGTGTCTCTGGTATACCTCCTTTACGTGATATTAACGTATGGATGGTATTCGTAGCTCCACGCGTGAGAAAAAAAAGTTTTTTTTTTGTTTGGGAAAAAATCACTTAAAGTAGATTTTTTCGAAACTCAAGGGCTGGTACTCACATGAGCTATTGTACCATACACGGCGATCAAGATGACATCCAAATCATGCACAGTCATTTGCCGATTTGCGCGTAGCTAAGTTTTGAAATTTTTAATTTTCGGCTTGTGGTTTTTCTAATCTTTGATGTGGTTAAATGAAGTTGCCGATCGATCGATCAATCGATCGAGTTGACTATTAGGGCAAAACACCACAATAAAATTACATCACAATAAAATTACATAATAGTCATTAGCAGGCTAACTAACGATAGAGTAAATCGATCGGCAACTTCATTCAACCACATCAAAAATTTGAAAAACCACATTCCGAAAATTCAAAATTTCAATAACAATCAAATCAAATCATTTATTCGCATAGAATGTAGGTATAGTACAAAAAAGTTGTTATAAAAAATATCGTGAGCCGGGTACATTCTGCCTGAGTTTTGGCATGCAAAATTTAACAAATAATGTCAATACAAAATTATGAAATAGATAATAAATTAGTAAGTTCTGAGTTTTGGCATGCAAAATTTATCCAATAATGTCATCATCAATACAAAAATTACGAAACAGATAATAAATTAATAAGTCATTTTAACAGGTCCAGATCATGCATAAAATTGTTACGGATAATAATGTCAAACTGTTGAGATGTCACACATGGGGTCATTCAAAAAATCGCTTATGGAATAATAACATTTCTGTATCAAAAAAGCCTTGAGTTTATTTTTTAATTGTTGAATGCTGTCACATTTTATGCTGTCCGGTAGTTTATTAAATATTATTGGACCCATGCAGAAAATACTTTTTCTAAGTAGTGCTGTTTTATAGCCACCAACAGTTAAGAGGTTTTTGTATTGACTTCTCACGGGACCTTTCTTGGTGTCCGAGACCATAACAAACAAATTTTTATTTCTTTTTACAAAAATTGCCGTTTCTAAAATGTATAACGACGGAAAAGTAAGAATTTTCAAAGACTTGAACAGAGATTCACAACTATCTCTAGGTTTAAGACCGCACATAGCTCTAACACAACGTTTCTGGGCTTTAAATATGTTATCTCTTAGAGTGCAGTTACCCCAAAAAATTATTCCAAACCTCAAGACCGATGCGACCAAACCATGGTATGCCACTAAAGCAGTCTTTATGTCAACTTTTCTTGCCAGGTTAAAAAGAACATAAGTAGCAGTGCTTAATTTTTTGCACACCTCTTCTGCTTGCGGTTTCCAATTTAATTGATCGTCTATGTAAATTCCTAAAAATTTCGCGACCTTTGCTTGATTGATCACCTGTCCATTGTACTGTGCATTAACGTTCGGTGGAATTGTACGTTGGTGAAAATGCATCACATTAGTCTTTGGTAAGTTTATCACCAGGTTGTTTTTATCTAGCCAATCAATAATATTTCTAAGGGTAATGTTGATATCCTGTTCATAATTATTAATATTTGTACATTTTATTAGTACACAAGTAGTATTACAATATACGCGCATTTTGGCAACTGACTGTGCATGAATTGGATGTCATCTTGATCGCCGTGTATGGTACAATAGCTCATGTGAGTACCAGCCCTTCAGTTCCATTCAATTTCGAAAAAATCGCTGCCCTAGTTCAATAGTAAGATATCTTGAAAAAGTATGTTTTGAGTTATTCATACTTTTATTATTTTACTGTGACTAATTCACTTGTCGTTATTTGAAATGTGGTTGATTTATTTAAATGATAGCTTATTTTTTTATTATTATTTTCATATTAAGACATTTCAAGAAGTCTCTGTGTAGAAATAAAAGAAAAGTAAAAATATTCCTGATCACTCTAGATATAGTGAGATGCCAGAATCTTGAACTAGTTTTCGCCAAAAATATGCATAAATGTCTCAGTGGGAAGACACTTAGGTTGCGTTTCACATATATCCGATTTTTTATCTGAAAGAAGCGCAAATTTTTTACATGATACAAAACTTATCTCAATTTGGACATTTTTAAAGATATCTTACTATTGAACTAGGGCAGCGAAATCTACTTTAAGTGTTTTTTTCTCCCATACAAACAAAAACACATATCTGTTTTTCTCTCACGCGCGCGTAATTTAGGAGCTACTAATACCATCCATACGTTAATATCGCGTGAAGGAGGGTGGGTATACCAGAGACATCACAATTTTTTTTAAAATTCCTGACTTAAAGTTTCTATGAGTATAGAGTTCGATATTCAGACCACTGTGGGACGTGAAAACAAAGGTTTCAATGGGTACTAGCTACTGCCTTACAGACTAGTTAGAGTAGGTACATTATGTTTAAAATAAAAATACAATGACATAAAAATACAATGTCTTAAGTGCCTAAAAATATTTAGCTTTAAGAGCCGTATCAAAACGCTGTACGATTTTACTCGTACGTACGTAATGTCCTCTGGCGTTGCGAAGTCGTCTTCTGAGACTTGTTTTATTTTATTCGAGACGTGGCCTTCTCTATTCCCTACTTAATCTTCTAAAGTCATTACTCCGCGATACACTGTATTTTACGAGGTTGCTTTTATTTTTTAGTTTTATTTTAAAGCTTGGTAGGGAGAATGCGGATCGCAGGACATGCGCGGGCGCCGCAGAGTCGCGTCGCGAGCAACTTTCTACAGCCGCGTCTAGAACGCTTTAAACCGTAATCTGCAGATTGACGTACCTTCGAGATGGTTACGACAGGCAAATTAAACTGCACATTAGTGCTAAAAATGTGCAATTATCTTTGAAAATCTTCCTTCCCATTGGTCGAATTGACCGTGAATTTCTCTCCGTAATAAGAGAAGATTTAAACGAGTCGTAACTGAGATGTAAATCTACTGTTATTTATTGTCTAGTATAATCATATTGCACGTAATTGGTTTCATTTTATGACTTTGGTCTGGATATAATTAGCATATTTAAACAAATGATTCAGTGAAGTTTAGAAATGATTTTCTTCAAACGGGAGTTAAACTACCAGCCAGTTTGGTACAGATAAAGAAAAAAAAATATTCAAGAGTGTGTTCCACTTAAAGCCCATTCAGAGCAAACTGAAGTAAGTAAGCGAACTGCTGAATATAAATACTTATTTATCAATGCTGACAAGGTACTGCGGTTTTCCGGAAATATCTGAATGTTCGCGAAAAATCTGTATTTTCCTTGTTTAATATTCATTATATATGTCCGTTACTTTGTTCATCTTATCATCACGGACTTAAAGTAACGATGTCTGCTCGCTAATTGTAATATTATTCTTTAACAATGTTGGAAAAACAGCTCACTCATAAATGTATACTAATAAAGGTAGATGACAACAATAACATTCGTGAATACGAGCAGAACGTTTGTGAAATCTTCACAATAATTAGTTACGGTCAATTCATTGTCGGTTTTTGTTATTTGCATACACTTAACTACCTCAGGTGGCGTTACGTTTCAATAAACCCTGAATTGTTCGGCTACACTAATGTAACATGAGGATTTTAGTAAATTATTACAACAGTATTAAAGTACATTACAGTTGGAATTTAAAACAAAGAATAAAATAGGTAACCCGTTATTTTAAAACATATCACGTAATAAACTTAAGTATACTTGCCTTATTTGCCTAATAAATAGGTAGAGACTAGCTAGAGATACTTACAATAGATTTTCCTAATGATAGTCTAACTATTAAATTAAATGCACGTGTTCAGGCACACGTTACTCAGCTACTGTTGAAAATATATATTACCTATTAAACCTCCTTACAGGTTTAATAATCACAAACATGTGTCCGAACACGAGTGTATCGCTCCTCGTGTGTAATTAAGCTGCGTTTCATTGGATAAAAAAACAATAGTCTCAATTTGAATTACCCACTGGCTTGCCTGATTAGCTGCGTGCAAACGTCATTTCATAATTTGTGCTCCCATTTATCAATGCTATGTGTAATCCAACAGTAGCGTTATAAACTTATAAATTAATACGTACAGCTAACAATTTTATGATGTCGAGAAAAAATCGCGAGTCGCGAAGTGCTCGGGCGGGCGCCATGTCATGGCGCCAATACCGCGCCGGCGACGCCGCTGCCCGTTTGCTTCCTCGAACCGTGCTATCACTGGCCGACATTATACAATGAGTAACAAATTCGACAACCTTCACGTCATTAAAGCACCTCATTAATACACACACCCACAGAGAAATCTTTTGTATGCCATCCTTGTTTAACATCATCGTGAATATTTTATATGATGATTTATCTTACACATCATAAATTTTGTATATTCCTGGAGGTAACAGCTCCATAATGAGCGATAATGAAGTGTTTGTAATTAAATAAGACGTAATATTAGCATTAAGATTAAGCAAAATGACTATTTTATTAACGTGTCACTTGGTTTCTATAAGGATTATGCAAATAGTCACTTTCAAGGAATTCGCTTTAACTTAGAATTTTGCGTAGCAACCAAGTTACTTAACAAGCTGGGGTGAATGAATTTTCATTTTGCATTAAAATACAAATAGTGTTTCGGATTCTGCACGGCGTGGTACGTGAGACCTAGATTTCAGATGTAATAAATACGCATCTGTATCTTCTACATATATGAATGACCCAATGAGACTTCATGCTCTACTTGCAATTGCTTGCAAACTTTCCTCTAACTTTTTCCTTCTTGGTTCCTTTTTACAACCCTTAATCAAATCTCTCGTGTACGTACGTACATTCAAATAACACTTCACGCCTCAGTTTTGAAATGCATCAAAATTATGCAAATGAATTTAATACTCTTGCAAAACAAAAACCCAACTGAGACAGTGAATTAAATGTGTCACACACACTTTCGTCCTTGCCCTCGATAAAGACACAAATTAAAAACGAATTTTATTTATTTTCCTGGGGTATAAAAGAACAATATTTACATTTAAATGTACACTGTCAATGTCATATATTAATATGAATTTTCAATTTCGATAAGACCACATTGTCCAACTAGGAAGTACTTAGCAGTGTTTCCAAATTAACTTGGCTCGAATATCCAGGGGCAACAAACATACAAACTGCAGTTATAGAATAGTATAAATGTACAATAATTCTTAAAGAAGGTGTAAGTAATTGCAATACTGAAAACCTAAAAAGGTCATTGTTCTTGTATACTCATCATTTTCAAATAGTTTTATTATGAGACGAACACTGAAATCGTAAAAAAAAATCTGTTGCTCCATACATAGTTATGTTCGCATAAAGAAAAAAGATCTGACAAGCTGGAGCTTCTAAGCTTCGGAAAGACAACCTGAAAGGAAATTAGATCCAATAAGCCTACTGGCAATAACTTTTAGATAGAAAATCTGCCGTCACGCACGTCTCATGTGATATATCGAAACAAAAAACCCTATTGAAATCAATTCGTGCATCGTAAACAAGAAGACAAATCGATACTTCCGTTTATATAACACCTACTTATAAAACAGCTTCATTTAAAATGTTCTACGGTAGTAATGAATAAACTTCTTCCCTTTTAGTCAATTCTAATTCATAGAAGCGGGCAGTAACTGCAATATTGTACGCGGCACCAAGGTCTGTTGTTTGTCTATTGTTCGGTGCATCCGATCGATGTTCTTTATCTGAATAAATAATACTTTTTTCCTGTAATCGGCCGGTTGGACTTCCCCAAACCGAACGTTCCATTGAACGGAAAGCAATTCTTCGAAACTGATGCGAGAGTTTGTTTGCTGCCAGCATCTGAGAGGTCGTTCATAATCATTCGTGCATACATCTACGCACAAAACGAATACGGTTATGGTTACAAATAAAACACTAATATTTCTAGCTGCATTCCGTCTAAGCCTAAAATCTTGATATAATAAAAATTGAAGTAAAAACCTTTTTAAAAACAAGCTTATATTGAACTAATACGTACAAAATAAAACTTACGCAAACATCGAACATTAACATTTTCTTAAAAGCTTGACGTTTATCAGTGTAAAAAGGACGTTTACGCCTCAAGCTTTTAAGAAAATGGTAAAGTAAAGTATTTTTTGTCTGGGCAGGATTGCTGCTGCCCTTTTGGCGTGAAAATGCAACATAACACTTACATTTGCTCGGCGTCCTCAAGTCCATTCATTTTAAAGGAATGTTTAATTGTCTTCCACGTTTAACTATAGGGGTTCATTAAGCGTCGTATGGGTAATTAATACTTGATTTGCCCGTCCCAGATACGGGTGGCGCATCGCAAGCTGCGTTGGCGCCGAGCCTAACTGTCCACTGGCATTTGCGCATGACGGTGTTACATGTGTATACTCGTAGCCACTATCTATGCGCATTTACTTTATTTATCTAGCAACTATTAATTACCTTATTGCTTTCTTAATGCCTTTAGGAGACAGCCTTAGCAAACCCTTGGAAGGCATTTACGCTTTTTAATATAAAATTCCGTAGCTGTTTTCAATAATGCACCAGAATTGTTATCATTGTATATCGTGACTAAAGTCTAGGAAAACAATGCTGAATGTAATTACCGAAGAAGGTCTGCTGGCAATCTGAGAATATTACAAACAAGAAGTTGGGCTTGCATAAAGCTTGCGGTATTGCATCGGCTGGCGTGACGACTGAGTGATGGACCGTCCTGACACGAATAGGGCCAATACAAAGCGGCCTAACTGTACGCGACAGGATGACCCCACATCAGATGGGGTGACTTACGACTCTCTGCTCTCGATTGCCTACTTAACTTGCAACAATGAAAACCGATTCCATTTACAATATTGAAAACAGTATAGTTATTAATCACCAAGAATCTAAATTGTTGATAATGACTATAAACGACGTCCGTGGTCGACGAATGTTTTACTAATTTTGGTACGTATTCGTTACGTCACCGTAGCAAACCTACTTGAATTCCAGTCCTTGCATATTTTATGCAAATAAAATGAAGATTGCAAGACAAGAAACAATTGACATCGCTATTGGTATAGACTTAAAAAAAAATTATTAAAATTTACTCGATACATGTTACAACAGCGTTCTGATCTAGTTGAAACGGCACGAACATATAATTTGGAACTATAACATCGAGTGTAACAGCAACTGACCATCTTCGAAAAAGTCAAATATTTTCAACCGCCTAATCATGGTTGGACTAGGTTGGTTAACGGTTAAAATGGGTTATCCATACCGTTACATAATTCCGCCGAGGAGTGCATCGGATGAAAATTGATGTATGATCGAAGGTGATGGCGCGGCGGCGTGGCGGGGCGTGCGGCGGGCGGCAGTGGTGCGCGTGCGACTCTCACCGCCTTATCTCTCGCGACCTCCGCCGGACGCGCACGCACGCCGCGCTCCACCATCCGTTACCGCGCCGCGTTCGCGCTATGCCGTCTCTTCGACAACAAATCTATGTGCACACTTACTTGTACTTTTTTTCAATTTCGAAGTGTAGGACGTAGCCCGGAAATGCGCCAGTGAAACAAAACATACTTTAACTTTGTGTCAAATTGTTGGATTTTTTTGGTATTTATTCAAAACAATAGTAGGTTGTAGAGACAATATCGAAACGAACATTGGACCGTAACGACGATGGTGTCTGAAGGGGCTCTGCCCGTAGTATGGTGTATACGCGATAATCAACTTGTGCCTCACCAAGTATCCGGTGTTAAGTTACAAGGAGCTGTAACTGGAGCGCATATAGCCGCTGTTACTGATTTTTTGCGTATGGTAGCAGGGACCCCTATTGTCCTTCCGCATACGGCGGTTCCTGAAGATATTGACAATGATATTAATCAAGAAAAAGAAAACTCAACCAGAAGACGAAAAATGTCAATGCAAGTGGAAGTGCCTTGTGTTTTCCTCACTGAAAGCGCCTTACAAAAAGCTAGGAGCCGCAGTAATTCTAGAGAAGAAAAGGTAACAATTGAAAGATGTAATATTACAACTACTCAAATGTTAGAGAGCCAATCGTCTTTTCTGAGTTCTTCTGATATTTTAGAAATGAAAGAGTTTGAAGATAACTACAAAGAAATGATAAAAGATAATTTCAAATCAAATACTTCGGAATCATCAGTATCATTGACTGAAAATAATTATCCTCAAAGAATAACTCGAATTATAGAATTGGATGACTTGAACCCAGCCTCAGTAAATATAGAATCGGAAAGAGAACACCCTCAAAGGATAACTCGAATTATAGAATTTCAAAAAGAAAAGGCTCCATCACCTGTTTGTACTGATGGAGAAAATGAGACATTACAAAGAATAACCAGAATAATAGAATTGAATGAGGACAATTCATTTTCTACCATTACGAATAGCACAGAATCATTGGACAAAGAATGTCCTCTAAGATTAACTAGAATAATGGAAGTTGAAAAAGAGAACAATTTTCCGAGCATGACTAAAATAATTGAAATGGAAAACGACATATCAAATGAACGAAGAATTTCTTTGACGAATGAACGCGAAACTGGAGGCGGAAATATTGAAATCTGCAATGAGGAAGTGACTGCTAGGTCTAAGTTTGTGCATCGAAGTACCCCTAGGTTTAGTCTTGACTCTTCGTGCTCCGAAAACTCTTATGTTAATATTGAGTGTATAAAGAGTTTGCAGGATGTTAGAAAAGAGGAAAATACTGAGAGCGGTGTGAATCCTGAGATATCTCCCGCTGGTAGATCTATCCGTTCTCGTTTTCCGAGGAAAAAGACGTCGGTATGTTCGATTGGCTCTTCGGACTGCGACGATGAGGTAGATGTAATTTTCAAATCCAAGCCTAAATCTAGTCAATGGGTCAGTTTGGATTGGATACCACCGCCTCCCAAAGAAGAGCCAGTGATTATGCAAGTCTGTGATAAAAATGATTTCATAACAAAATGGATAGCAGAACAAAATTCGCAAGACTCTGTAATTATTGCTGACGAAAGGCGAAAAAGCCTTCCACCAAAATCGAACGAAATATATCTTCAAAATATGAGAAGATTTAGTGACAGTTTACAAATATGCAAGGAAGATGCCGCCAGTGATTCTCCAGCTACAGTGAAATGGAAGTGGCATGATATAGTGAAACGCCACCTCCAATTATTAAAAAGCGAGAAAGGCTTTAGACGACAAAAAGGAAGCTGGATGCGCACGGCGAGACGGCTGTCTGGAACTAATGTAAATCACAAAGACTTGGAGTCTTTCCCATTGGATACATATATGAAACTTCAGACTATGCCGTAAGTGTGAATTGCCTTTTTTTTAGGGTTCCGTACCCAAACGGGACCCCATTACTAAAACTCCGCTTTCTGTCCGTCTGTCTGTCCGTCTGTCACCAGGCTCTATCTCATGAACCGCGATAGTTAGACAGTTGAAATTTTCACAGATGATGTATTTCTGTTGCCGCTATAACAACAAATACTAAAAAACGGAATAAAATAAATATTTAAGGGGGCTTCCATACAACAAACGTGATTTTTTGCCGTTTTTATAGATAATGGTACGGAACCCTTCGTGCGCGGGTCGGACTTGGCCGGTTTTTTATTTATTTGCAGGCTCTTTTAGTCAAGTTTTATATTTTAACAACCAAATTAACCCTGTGCCCTGTGCCGTTATTGTGAGGCATGCATTTTTTTTTTACTAGCCCCACGTTTCTCGCCGATTGGCAAAGATCCGTTGTAATTTCTCCAATTTCATTCCTATATACTTATTTACGAAAGCAGCGTATCTGACATTTCGCATTTAATTTTCTATGATGTCAGACGATTTTGATGCTCATTCAATCCACATCCCATAACGATACAAATCTATGCACCGCATTCAATATTGGTCAACTAATCGATTATAATGGGAAATGTCAAAAACAACATTGCTTGTTTTGTTTTTATACTACCGGTGTATAAAAACAAAACAAGCAGTGTTGTTTTTGACTTTTTGTATTTTGGCAAGGTTCGTATATTATGTCGCAGGTTTATTAGAAACTAAGGATGATTTTCGTAATCATCAGTTTATCAGAATTATTTTTAAAAAACCAGGCTTTGGACGATTGGCACCTTGAATACATATTGGCTAATCTAAGGATCAATTCGTAACATCTTTATTCTGGTTGGTCAGATCATGGCTCTAATGTAGCTGTTAACCAGTCAGCACATCCGTCAGTGCCTAATGTTCATATCAGCCAATTAGCTTTTACGTAGTTCTCGTTTTTCCAAATTTCCCTAAGATAATCCCTGGATAATCCAGCTCGTGTGATTACAAAAATATTTCTTAGTTTCCCATAATCCGTTCCTTGGCAATAATCGTAGGATTTTCGCGGAGCTTCGATTTTTCCAATAATTATCTTGGTACGACATGTAAAAACTTTGACCTTCAACCATCTTCTCAAAATTCATTCATGTAAGCAAAAATAGTTTGATGAATGGATTTAGAACCCATTCATTAAACAATTTTTGTAGAAAATTAGTTTTGGTGGCCCGATCCACCAGGGACAATCGTCAGGGTTACAAAACACTCGTATTGATTGATAACCTATTCTGACAGCTGTAAATATTATTTCATTACGTTTATAAAAGGTTGCGCCAGGACGATAACTCGTGAAGTCGCAAGCAAGTGACGGTTACCATTTACATCGACAGTCTTCTGAAACACATAGTACTTTTTTGATTTGTTGTGTATTCTCTATTATTAGCTTACCTTCCTGAACACATTCCGTATGATCGTTCTCATATTTTTGGACGCGGCCATCCGTGCCAGTCACGTCAGTCTGCTTACCAAAGTCGACCCGTTCAGCGGGTGGAACTGGTTACCACCTCACGAACGGCTCGCGGTCGTCCACAGCTTTGTGCTAATCATTTCCAATGACTTATGCAGACTTACGGCCAGCTTCTCCATCAAAATTAACAGCCAAAGTAACGTCAAAAAGAAACAAATTTAACCGTTTCTTTGACTTTTTGACGTTACTTTGGCTGTTACTTTTGATGAAGAAACTGGCCGTAACTCTATAACTCTTTTGTATATACCAGCAATATATATAGGTACGTAAGTACATGGGGGTTAACGTGCGGCCGCTACCAGGAATCGTGGTAAATTGACCGTTCTCGTTAAAATGAACTCGCGGTTTTCCTTTTGATTTCAACACGTTGTGATAGAGATAAGGCGATATCTGTCAATGTAGTGATTTGTCGAGTCTGTTGATAAGGGGCCGTGTTACGAGAGCGGGTTCGAGGCACGCGCTTCCGCAAGGCCGCTCGATTAGAATGCAGGGAGCTCGCGTCCAAGGCTACGGTTGCGCGGCCGGTCGCTGCACCGGTGGCCGCTGTCTTCCTCCCCGTAGTTCGGCAATTGGAAGCAGGCTCAGGAAGTGAGCCGTGAAGGTGACGCTCACAAAACTTAACTGCCTGTTGATCGGAAGCGACTGTGCTTTGAATTTTTGACGTGCCTTTTGTTGTTCGGAAATTTATGTGCTTCCTCAATCATCTTGAATAATTAGGACACGAATAATTCAATCAATTCGTTTGCTCTCGGAACATATGCATGTTTTGCTTGAATTTTAATCTTCTTTAAAGCTAGTCATCTATTAGGAATGTTTTGATTTCGCAATAAATGAAGAAGCAGTTAAGAAACAAATTATAAAACTTCGATTAGGGAAACAATAATACTTGTACTGAAGCGAGGTAAACGGATGCACCGACCGACGTCAGTTTCACTGACGAGCCTTGAGAATTACTCCACTTGTACAACAGCGAACGGCATACCAGAATAATTGAAATTTCTTGCGCAAGTTGCTGTTTCAATGGGGTGAATTAATGTGAATATGATGCGCGATCATGTTCAAAGCTCATAAGAACGCCCATAGTACGTAAATATTATTTCGGCAAGAGTTAATATGCAAAGCTATAAGTAATCAACTCACCGTAATGCGTTAGGATTTTCGTATTCAACGCTTTAACATCAGTAAACTTGTTTGTGTGTGGCTACCGTTCTGAAAACATGAATGTTGTGCTCAAAGTGCATCAACATAGCTATTGTACCAAATGGGCATACGCGTTCTCTGATGGAAACAAACGCATTCACATCGAACTATTTGCTTGTTTTTCAGTTTCTCACAGTTTCTTGTTACTTTTCAGGAAAACCATGATAAATTCGATACGCGCACATACCTACTAACATTTATATTAAAAAATTTACTCGCAAATGCTCGTTTTCAATTATTGACGGCGAATCGGTGACTTTTAAGTACTATACCTTGTAGGTGTATTTTATATCTCTTATCAATCTTCAGGAAATCATATTTATCGTATTATGTAGTAATTCTCTGATTGAAAATTGATACGGAATTGTAAATGATTTCTTATCGTCATTAGTGTTTGTTTTGCAGACGCACATGACGTCGACTATAGTCTTTGAAATATTTATTCCTAAAATCTGTGCTAAAAAGTAACTTGTGATAGTTATAGTTAGTGCAGTTGCATGGGTGCAGTTTCAAATGGAACTAACTTTATTAAAACGTGGTAGAATATCGTCTAGAACATCTCTTGGGTGTAGCTGTGAATCGTGATGCCGCCTCGCCAGCGATGCTCATTTGTGCAACAAATCATGCAAGCTGATTTGGCCTTCGAAAACGAAAAAGAACACATTTGGAATCAAAAGTAACTGCATTTTCCTCATGAACTATAAGATAAACAACATTTCACCTACTTGGACTCTATCGCTGCGCTAACAATACAATGTATTGCGTATTTGCAAACATCGCGTAACTTCATATTGATAAAAAATTAAAACGGACTAAAAGTTTTGTAACATGAATTGCTTCTTACTCACTTTCACTATGTCGAACATTTAGGTTCCGTTTCGTGACTTCTCAGTTAGTAGTCTCTGTAGCGTCAAAAAATTTACTTGCTTCTTTTTTTTTTTTCAATATCTTACATCTTGCTTTCTATTCAAATCGTGAATCGTGTCGTTTATTATATTTTGTCAATGACACTCTCATACTGAATGCCCCACAGTAATCGTTTAAGTCTGTCTGCGTACCTACGACAAACGCTCTGTTTATCGAACAATAACTTTGCATTGCAAATGTTTCTTTGTTATACAAACTAGACACGTGTTAGAAAATCGATGAAAATGACTCGTTTCTTATCAAAAGGCCTGAGGTCGTCTCTTGCGAAAGAACAATACAACTGGTTTTTATGATTTGTTTTTACTTTTTACGGCCGCTGAGCGCACCGCCTGCGCCGGCGCACACCGACCTCCGCCGATAATTGTTACTCCTGCGGATGTTTTCATGCTAACCATTTTCGAATGCGAGTAACTATAGCAGCAATACAATCGTATAGAAAATTATACTGCTACTTGTTAGCTTGTTATTAAATCCATGCGTTACTCGCAGTTACAATACAGCGAACCTTATCGAACTGTGCCAGAACCCAAGAGTGACTTAGCTGTGTTCGGCAATACTTCCTTAGAAGACATAATTAAACATTTAAATACAATCGTTTGTAGAACCGTCTACCTTAAGCAGAGTCGCGTTATCACCTACTGAATCCAATGAACGATGGCTGTCCACAAAGGCTTTAGTTCTATTAGCAATTCGCAGTACTTATCATTACATATTTTACGTTTCGCATCATGCCCTTACCTGATTAACAGAAGGCAGTAATATTTAACGACTCATTGTGAAGTTCGCTAATAGTTCTTGCTACGCCAACAGATTTCTAAATGTTTTATATCTTAAATAACAGTGCCATTTTGATTGTTTTGACGTCGACGTTCAAATGACTGGTTTGCTTACTAGGTACTTGCACGTCATCATAACCAATATGACGATTTCTATCGTGCATGGAAACTTGTCAGGTTATCGTGACTAGGTTTCGTGTACCGAATTATCTGTGTCACAATTCTTAGCACCTAGCAAACAAGCAAGGTATCTGGGAAGTCTTATTGTGAATTCAATCGATGTCGCCATTTGTATGACTGATATCCTTATCTGTCACTTGCTTGAACAAGTAACGGACAAACCCATATTGCTCGCGAAATATACCGTTCAAAACACAATTATCTCAAATGGGGTTTGTAGTCCATGCATCTCAACTTTTTACCCCGTTAATTTGGTTCATCACAATTTCGACGTTTGTATTGTTATTCCTTCACTGTCACTGCAATATGAGGTTACAACGAAGGAATATGTGTTATTTTAAAGACTCCTTACTGCTGACCAGACGTAAGTGATAATTTTATTAATCAACGCAGAGCCTAAGCCACTATGGCGTTAAGCCTCGTGCAGACTGACGCGACGCGACACCGGTAATTGTTATACCGTGAAGTTTTCTTAGAAATTGCTTTGTTAGAGTCGCGTCACGCTAGCCTGCACGAGTCTTTATTTGAACAGTAGGTTCCTCTTAGGAATCCAATAAGCAAGGATTTTTGGAAATTCTATTCCTGAATGTATAAAAATCCGTAATTGTTTGAGTAAAATCTGTGAAAATTTGTATTAAGAGGAAATAGGGTTAGTCTTTTCTCCAAACAAAAAGTCATAATTCGAGGCTCGGCTCTCGGTCTATTTCCTCCTCCAATATTGCACTAATTTGAAAGATATTTTATAAATTGTATAAAAAGGATATTTACTGTGCTTCTGTGTTTTTCTTTTTTCATGAATAGTTGTAAAATTTTTACACTAGACCTCTGATGACAGCGGTCTAAACAGGCAATTTTGAACATTTTCTGAGGATTCTAGTGCTTCTACAGATAGTGTATCATCAAAACGGAAAACATACGGGCATAGAACTAGTGGATATTTATTTAACTGCAAAAAATCATTGCTTAAGGTCATAAACCGGAGGGAAAACAGGCGAGAGCGTTTGTATGGGGCGGGGACCGAACCTATGTCCTCTCAAGGGTTTCGTTTAAAAAATATGGATTTTCCTAAATAGGGAATGCAAGTTTCTATGGAAAAGTCGGAAATCTACGTGAATGAAGTCACTGGCAAATTGCTTGTCAATAATAAAGAAAATCCTTCGGTAATAAAGGTAACTCCCACGGTATTAAAGCCTTTCTTAACAATGCAAGTTAATGCTGATTAAATCCAATTTACTCGGTTCTTGAGACTTGCGACGCACACGCACCAGCAATTATAAGCCATTTCAACTAAACGTTTTGTCACACGTGTAGGTACCTACTTATTTTCATCATCTCACCCGTCTCTGTAATTTTCTAATCAACTTGTCAACATTACAACCAATTACTACAACATTATTTACTTGTGTATAACTAATTTTTTTTTTCTCTTGAAACGATACTGTGCTTATCCTGCCCCTGCCAGACATCCTATAAAAAGATCTTGTAGAAACGGTATCGCTCTATCCCCTGAAAAAAGCAACTAGTATAGAAGTTTAAGGCAAACTTACTTGTCCATCCCGAGAGGGAGACCCTATAATTAGATTACCCATCTAGCGAGCAACCCGGAGCCAGGCGAGACTGGCTTAGCAAAAAAGTTGTGGCTACATCGGCACGCGAAGGTCGATGACCGGCGCCTCTGCTTAACTCGCTATATTATAAAACTGAGCGAAAGTCACGTAATTAATTCCCCTTGATTGCGCCACTTTACGTCTCGGTGTCAAAGGGTTTAGGCCAAATTTTCTTGATACTTAGACTCAAATCCGGTTACATAACGGTTTTATAGATGATAACACTACTAAATTGATTTTTTTCTTATCACAACAAAAGTATTATGATGCTTTATACTATAGTTATGTTATCGAATAATACATCAATTTTGGCACGTGGTTCTCTATAGTCGGTCATTCAACACGATGGCAATTATCGTAAATAAAATTTGCATTTCAAGTTTTAATAATTTATCTTCGAGTTATCAATACTATAGGATTATTCTAATTGAGATGTTTACAAACCGGAAACTCTGTTATGTAACAAACCCAATAATGATATTTATTAGGAATTTCCGTCCCCCACCTTGACTGCTAGCAACCTGCCTATGACATTCTATTTCGTAGTATTGACTGCTTTGACAGATTCATTACATAAGGTAATCGATTCTTATTAGAATCTTCATAGTTCGTGCGTGACAAACAATAATGATAACCTGGAATATGTATATTTTTCGACACACATTAGACGTATGCGTAAAATTACACTTAATATTAAACAAACTACACTTTTACTAAACTTTTTCCAAAGTCTAGACAAAGAAGCTAGTCAAATTTGCACAATGCTATTTGCACTTTCGAAAATCTGCAATTGAAACGTATCTACAAGAACAAATATAACGGCAAACGAGCTTCTTTAAATAAGCTTTATTCAAATCGGGAACATGCTGGTGATGCCCGAAATTTTGTACAAATATTACTTGTTTATTTAGAAATATCATTGATCGCCTAAAGTGATAATCTTTTAACCAAAATTCCTCGTCAAAAATTTGCTTGCATATTTTTTTATTTATGTTCTCAGTATTGTTTACGCAAGTTAACTTACCTTAAATTGATAAATGATATCATCAATATACAAAATTCTCTGTAGAGAGAAGGTCTAATATTATGTAGGCATGATTCATAATACAGATGACGATTTCTCTTGGCCTATAGGGTGTCAAGGTCGCTCTATCTGTCTGACACATTGATATACTTGTGTTCTTGACAGGGTTACTAGTTTAAGCTTTATTTCTGGAATCTCAAAAGGTACCCTAAAGATTCCTGACGGCAGTGGTTAAAAAAAAAACATGAAATTAATGATAAGGCAAAGAACTATTACAAATGTTCTGTGGGTGTAAGCTTGATCCTTAATAACAACTTATAGACTTTTATGAATTGACTTTCTAGATCTTTTACGCTTAGATAATTTCTTCTCGTTTGAGCAGAGTTCAGTTGTTACACCTCCTCTCAGTGAAGCTTACTTTCTGTCTAGTCATGATTACATCGTTTTGAACACTTTCTATTTCTTATTATTGAGGAAATTAATTAGCTTAATAAACATGTGTATTATTAATCTATTCTGCGTGCGTTTTCCACGTTAAGACCTTCGACGCTATCTGCTAGTTACCGATCTATGACCCTAAGTATGCCCTTAGTGCGTGCCGAGGTCTCACCGAAGGCATTCGTAGTTACAGCCCGTGGCGCCCTTTTCATGTCTCATTTTTATAGCGCATGCGACATTGTTCATAATAATTTTCCTCCATAATATCATCTGAAATTGATATTGACTTGATAGCCTGTTTGACGATTATAGAATTTTAACTAGATCGAGATGCAGCTGGGCTATTGAAATAGCTACGAGGCTGTAAGTTATTTGCCGGGTGCAAGGCTTTAGATAGCTCCTTGGCTTGCAGGATAAAAATAAACAGACGCTTGTTAACATATAATTTGATCGTTTTGTAACGCTACGTGGTTTTAATGTGTTTTTTGTGAAAAGTAGGTCGCAGGTCGACCTTTGTGATGTGCATTTCGGAATTGCAAAAATTCACATTATTCTGCGATTGCTCTTAGATATTGCCACGTAAGTTTATTCTTGTAAAACGGTTAGCGAGTTGTTGTGTAAAAGATATACTTACTTGAAAGTATCAAGTTTATTTATGTTATGTATCTATACATAAAGACGAGATAAAACTAACAAAAAATTTAGTAAGTGTGATATAATAGCATTGGAGTATTTGAAAAGACTTAAAGAACCTTACCTATTGTGAATTTTGTTACGAAACTAGCTTTTGTAAATCCACCAGGCATTTTGTCTAGTATGCTAAATGTACCTACCTGCAAAGATAGGCATCAATCAGGCTTCTGATAACTATCGTGCTCTGAGTCTTCCATTTAATTACAGTGCAAGGGTCCATCCGTGATTCTCTGGCGGAACAATCTTTTGAACAATAGTAATCATCATAGATCAATCAGTTTTTCCAGTCACGAACGAGATGAAATTATTGTGCAGACGTAGACGATGTTATCAGCTTTGAGCTTCTGAAAATCAAATCATCAGACAATAATCTTGCCATTGAACACCTACCCAAGGTTCGTTCTAGGAAAACTAACATGGTATTGATCAATTAGTTGAATGGTAGATACTTTATCAATCAGCTTTACGCTGCCAATTGTTTCCGGTTAACCATTGAGACAAAAATATAACGAAATAAAAATAACCCAAATCCAATTTCGTGTGTCGATTTCACGTAAATAGATTAGTAATTGACGTAGGTAATTGTTTCTAAACTTTTCGCTTACAAACACAAGGTTGCTGTACTTAGTTGCAGCAATTCTAAAAATATGATCGTTGAGACTAATCGTGGCTCTTTTTACTGCTCACAGTTTACCGTTTTACAGCTGTACTACTTAGATACTATTTTTATATCAAGAGCCCGACGACCTCGCCCGTCTGTCGCGCGGGATTTGATGCAACACTATTGTCAGACCCCTACAGCTTTGTGTTGCAATCACTCAGTGAGAAATGAACCTGATTTATGCTCTTATTAGTATGACCATCATACTTGCAATTTGTTTTTCGACATACACTGGTCAGCAAATAAACCGGGCCACCCGCTACCTCGGAGCTCTGAATCGATTTTTTCAAAAAGTATAAAACTTAGAATTATCAAAGTTACACCCAGAGAAAGCGTATTTCATGCCGATTAAAATGAAAGTGTTTATTAAGGATTTTACAAAGAAGAGTCGTTTTCCAGTCGTGTTAATCGTTAGTAATCAAAAAGAAAATAAAGCCAGACAAAGAAAAAGGTAAAAAAAGTTTTTAGTCAGTGTTCAGTATTCCCTCCCCTTGCTCGGATAACTGCCATGCCAGCATCCTCGTATTCATCGATCTCACGAGCCTGACTATGAAATCTTGAGGAATTGCATTCCACTTCTTTTCAATTGCGATTCGCAGCTCTGGAAGCCTTGTTGGAGCAGGTACCCGGGCTCAAACCCGACGTTTCAGCTCATCCCATAAATGTTCTATCGGATTCAAGTCCGGGCTTCGAGCTGGCCAGTCCATCGTACAAATACCGACGTTGCGTAGATACTGGGTCACCACATGAGCAACATGAGGCCGTTCATGCATCAATTGCATATCCTGCCCGATATATCCTGTATAAGGTAGCACATGGTCTGCAAAGATTTCAGTAATGTAGCGATGAGAAGTTAATCCACGTGTTCGGCCCGTCGGTACGGTGAAAACGAATGCTGTATGTGCGGTTAACGACATGCCGCCCCAGACCATTACAGATCCTCCTCCATAAGCAACAGTTTCCTCGATGCAACACAGAATAACGTCCTCCAGGTTGACGATATACTCTCTGACGTCGATCACTTCCATGTAGATTCACCCTGGTCTCATCAGTGAAGAGTAAATTACCCCAATGATCTAACGTCCAATACCTATGCTATGCTCTTGAGCAAATTCAAATCGGTCTCGACTGTGGGCTACGGTTAATGCTGGGCCTGTTGCAGGTCTCTTTGGAGTCAGGATCCGTTCAGCAAGTCTCCTTCTGTCGGTATCTGAACTTATGACCACTTGGCGTTCGTCACGCAGACTTTGTTGGACTTGAACTGCGTTGAGGCGGCGATTTCGTAGAACAGTAAGTTGGATATAACGATCATCTGCAGCTGATGTAGCGCTAGGTTGGCCCGTACCTGGACGGTGATCGAATGCTCCAGTCTCTAGGTATCGTCTGTAAACTCGTAGCACCGAAGATCTGCTGATTCGCAGTCTTCGAGCGACCTCACGTTGCGCAACGCCTGCTTGAAGTAGTGATACAGCTTGAGCTACTTCCAGAGGAGTCGTATCCATTATTGACCGATAAAGTAGCAAGAATACACGCGAAATTTTAAGAAATATCCGACTGACATTGACCCCTACATTGTAGAAAAAAAGAACTCTAATCGCGAACTCTAGTCAAACCAGAGCAAATCACTAGCATTGTTTGTTGCTTGATTACAATGTGAGTTGACGATACTTTAGAATAAATTTATAGTCTTTTTAATCGGCATGAAACGTACTTTCTGTAGGTCTAATTTTGATAGTTGTAAGTTTTATACTTTTTGAGAAAATCGAATCAGAGTTCCAAAGTAGCGCGTGGCCCGGTTTATTTGCTGACCAGTGTAGTTTGTTCAAAATTCGTCCCGGTGTTACTGTACAAGTTCTGTTATTTCTATAAGGTGACAAATTATGATTCATTATTAGCAGCGGGGCTCATGTTAAAAGCGTTACTACAATAAGTTTGTCTCCGGCGCAGACGCCGTGAGTGTACGTCAATTGAATGCAGAATACTATTCATTCGTGCTAGTTGAGTCACCGAGCCGCTTTCTGAACACCCTACGAGAGCGATACCGGTCCTTTATACACTCATATTGTCACATTACAAAGATAATCACACTTTACATATAGGTAATGAAACACTCCTCATCCTCAGATGGACAATTCATTAGCTTGTCAGCAATAAGATGTGCAGTACTAATTACATTGTCACAATTTGTATTAGCTCTTTTGTTGCTACTTGTATTAATTTTAATGGCGTCTTAATAGACTTTTTACATGCGTTGTAACTTTTTACGTTATTCTCTATATGAATCATATTTTTTACCTTCAAATTTGCTTAAATTGTATGTACACACGTAATTTAATACTCCACGTATGCGGTTGTGATTATCAACCTTCAGTTATATTGATCGTAACTTCGATAACTCGCATATTTCTAAGTTTTTCAATGTTGTTACAGATGGTACTTCCGCAAAATAAAACGAATCGAAGCGGAGAAGAAATTGCTCCTTCCCGAGAACGAACATGGCGCTTTCCTCATCCGAGACTCCGAGAGCCGCCATAATGACTTCTCGCTATCAGGTAACAGTGACATCATAAAATGATTTATATTCTATTGATAATTTCCCAATAGGAAATCGTTTAGATAATATACACAGCAATATACAGCAATTATAATCATCTTGTTAGCTCGGAAAATAGAAGAATATTTATGTTATGTGGTACTGGTTGGCGATGATTCATACGTAGGCCCTGTGGCACGCAGCACAGTGCTAAGTGCTATCCTGTTACAAACGCATCCAGCTATGCTGGCCGATTCGATCACGGTGCCAAACCGGTTAAAAGTTTTTCTAAGGCCCCTAGTGCAGGCGCCGTGGGAACAAAGACCGAACAACTGAATGACTGACTCGATATCTGCTAATTAGTATTGTTTATAAATGCAAGGCATCAGCTACACTTTTTAACTATTTTTGAATTGCTCGAAGCCATCATAATACATTCCAAACAAAATGCAGAGACGTGACAGTGGTCATCGTATTAACGCAGACTCATGCAACCCAGATATTAAATTATATTAATATGACATTTGCATAAAATACGGTTTACTATTTGACTAGTTAATTTCATTCTAAATCATACTGTTTTGCATGAAATATGTTTGGTTTTTATAAAACTATAAACGTACGTCATTAATTCATTATGCAAATAGCAATATTGTATTAACGATTATTGAATGCAGGAACATAATACTTAGGTATTATATTGCTAGTCACTTACATCTTTCTTGTTAGTGCACAGGCACAGAAAATTTTTCAGTCATAAAAAAACAACCGACTTAAAAAAAAAACACTAAGAAAAATGAAAAATTACTTTAATTTCGGAAGTCGGTGTCTTTGCATTTCAATTTTCGTTTTTTGTCACCGACTTTCGAAATTAAAGTTATTTTTCACTTTTTAGTTGTAGCACCTACCCCACTCAAATTCGAATACCACTACCTGCTATGTAAATAACAGGGTCGGAGTCAAATAAGATTATATCATCTACATAGACTGACTAAGTGGGAAAAATACGTAATTATTGAAGCTAACTCAAAAACTACGCAAGCAAAGTTAATAAAATTTATATTATTATTATTTTCATCAAAATCTGTTCACCCAGTCTAAAGTTCTGAGGTACAGACGAATTGATAACCTCCTCCTTTTTTTGAAGTCGGTTAAAAAAACGATTCTCATATAATATATTTAAGATTCACCTCGAAAAATAGAAATCGACGTTTTCAGTGAGAGATCATTTCTTGAAGGAGGGTTACAGATACATTTGTTACAAAATGTAAAGATTAGCCGTGAAGGTAACGAGCAGCAAACGTACCGAAACTCTTAATGCACTTTGGTTTTTCCACAGTGATTATTATTATTGTTTTTTCCATGAAAACTAATGGAAAATTGTCACAGACATTGTTTAGTGAAAAATACCATTCGTCATACCTAAAAACGATTTTGTAAAAACTCTGGCATCACGCTAGAAAAAAAAGCAATATTGTATATCATTTTAGATTTTTCTTGAATTAATTAGGGTAGAATTTTTAAGATTTCATAGTAAAACAAAGCACTTAGACAGGGTCTAGTCTACTGTTTTTATATCCAGTAAATGCATGTAAAAAATTACACATGGTGACTTACAAGTATTCCTTCAGGAAAAAAAGACAGATCACATGATTAGAAAAAGAACTATTTCATAATTGTTACAGGAAAAAATTAAAGGAACTTAAACAAGAATAAATCAAAATATTCCTAAGGACTCTGCGCCTGCGCCAAAGGAATCTTTTAATTTATTAATTGAATTTTCTTATATCGGAATTATTGCGCGTTGATTTAATCTAGAGCAGAAGGCGCGCGACAATGTTACATCATTATTGTAGTAACATCAAGGACGTTTATCTGCTTTTTATTCTAGCGGTTTCTTAGAACATAATTTATGTAATAAATATCGAATACGTTTGTTGGATTCCAACATTGCCAGCTAATCGTTTTAAACAACAATACGTATTTCTAAAGAACATTGTTCTCTGTGTCCTTTTTTAGAACGCAGATTTTAACCGCAGAATCGCTAACGTGTACTCCATAAATAAGAGTTCTCTTATTTCTGCAGTCAATCTTCATTAGGTCCGGTTTATGCCTGTTACGCCCATGTCATTAGTTGAATAAGTAATTTAAGCAATTTATAAAGCCAATGTGATACAGTTGACTAAATACGATCGAGATTTCTACGGTTTGATAAAATATTTTTTTTATAGTATAACATGCTTAATCCGTTTAAAAAATTGTAAGCCTCATGTTGACGATTTTCCCGGAAAAATGTTTTATCTTTACCTAATGCGTCGTTCATTACAATTTGAAGGTGAAAGCTGTTTTAGATTTACATATTTGTTGAATTTAAATAATTATTATTTACTTACAGCAGAATACTTTTGAACGAAGCTGCTGCGTCACATGTCGACCATTTTCCTACACATTGTGTCGTTTTATGCATTGTTTTACAAAGCAGAACCCTTTCCACTTGAATTCCTGCTCATATTTGGGCCACAAAACGGGTATTGCCCACATTTCGAGAATCTGTTCTATATTTAACTTCAATCGATACCCCACCTGGCTAATATTATCTCTAATATTTACAGAGGATGAGGATGAGAGGAGCCATGAATATGCGAATATTAATTATGTACGAAGGAAAATAGAAAAAGGTCAACCTATGTAAATACGAAAATGGAAACAATTTATATTTTTACAAGCTTTTATATTTCTAACAAAGAATTCTGTGCGTGGTTTTGGAATCACTTTCCTACGAGTGTGCTGTTCGAATAAACTTTCACAATCGAACGTCAGGAGATGCATTTACCTATTAAAGTTTTAGAAAGAGCTGTTGCCTATCATTAAGGTATACCACTGACCATTTATATCTAGATATTAAATTAGCTTCACGAGGCTCCTAAATTGCTCCCTCATAAAAACCCGTTGTCAGTACACCTAACCTATAAAATTATATTTCTTATGTTACAATGGGTGCCGCATAAATTTTCCGACTACTTTCTCAATTAATGAAAGTGAAGTTTCGATTCTTTCACTTCAGCAAATTAAAATTTCACGTAGTAGAACAAAGTTATAAGTACTTGCTAAATTCGGATATTGTTGACAGTGCTTAGTTTGTCTACTGATCTTCGCAGAACTGTGCAGTTTAGTTTTCTATATCTCGCACTTTAAGTGCTAGGACTCGTTTATTTGATCATGACTCAGATTCACTGTTAGTACTTTACCGACGCCATTGGCAAAAATAAAAAATATATATTTAATGGTCCGTTTAGACTTTAGATCAACCGATATGAGCCGTAGTGAAAATCTCCAGAGAGGCTCGCGGACGGACTGCGTACATACGGTCCTAAGGATACTTTCGGAACGTCACCCGTTGTTGGTCTTCACCATACGCACTTATTTTGTGCCAGTTCTTTGAATATTGACAGAAGCTGCGTTCGAAGCCCTTGCACATGACGTTTTAAACTTTATTTACTATTCGTCATAGGTAGCCCGGATTAATGAGATTAATCACGTTCTAGAGTATAAATGCGAGTTATCGGCTAACGCAAATGAGCTATAAGTTTCATCATTTAACAAATCCCAATACAAATATTTTCAATGCAGTATTAATTGGATTTTTAAAGCGTAACATAATACCACCAATTTTTATTCGAGTTTTTATCGATAAAATGTCATGTATTCATTAATAATTATTAAAGAATGTACTAATAGAACGCGTTATGATAATCTGCTCTCATTTTCATACCAACAACTTTTTCTCCTGGGTTCATTTTATAATCTTTAGAATAATTATTTGTTAGTGGTGCCCAGTAGCATTCATACTTAATAGTTGGTACGGACGAAGAAAATATTGAGTATGGAGCCTTATGGAGTGCCTTAAGAGAATCACGAAAAGCAACTTGAATTTGCACTTTAGTATACCTACACTGTATACAGAATGAATTTTCCAATGAAATGAAATTGTTTATTCTGTAAATAGGATATTAGAATCACTTTTAAACGTCATATTATAAAATAATAAAAATAAGCTAGACGAGATCGGCGTTTCCTATCTGTCTACTCTGAGAAGAAAGGCCGAAACAAACTCTAGAGGTCGCAGTCCCTTTTAAAGTCCAGACATAATCTTGGTCAGGCTATATGGGGACCATGTAGATTAGCGTCTGAAATTATATTTTGAGGAAAGAACCACACAGATTTGAGTGGACCTGTCCAAGTTTCCAGTCAGTGCAAGCATTTGTCAGTAATAGTGGAGCTCAACTACTCGACGAACAATACCAAAGAAAGGACGTTTGGGTAGGCCGCATAAAGTACTCAAATTGCCAGACCATCCTTAAAACTAACTAACAAAAAAATTTAATAAAAATAAAAATCCACATAGTCCTCACATTCACAATAATTAAAATAATATAATAAGTGTGCATATTTGGCCAAATCCGGTTTAGTTTTTATCAAAATCGGGCTCGAGACTCCTTTGGTTGGGTATTTTCCTCTATTTCTTATGTTTCGATTTTTGTCATTTCCCATGAAATTATAGGCTCTAGTTCAACTTACTATATTTCAAAACGGCTCTACTTTAAAAAACATAGTAAGTATCCCGAATAAATAAAATAGCCAGTATTCAAACTAAAGTAAACACTTAACATTTACATAGTCAATGAATTCCATTCTTGATCTTACCTGGTGGTAAGCAAAGAAATATAATAGACCTAGAAGAGAGAGTGCAAGGTATATTAAGCAAATTGATACACACGCATTTACAAAAAGCTTGTAATAATATGTGATTAAAACTCAATCAAATCACGTTAAGATGCGGACGTTACACGGCTTTCTAGTTCTGTTTTCTGATTCATCACGTACGTATCGTAACATTAGAATTACTTCAGCAAAATCGAAGTCCGATAACACTGTTGTTATAACTCGATACGCGTTTTATTTCCAATTTTTTTGTTGAATATAGCATTTTTCTGCGATATAAAGTTTTATTTACATATTAATGCTTGCATAACACAAAAATAAAGTAGAAGAAACATCACAGCTAATTCTAAACTTGCTGATTTTAATGAAAACGTGATTAAACGTCAGCTCAAGATTACCTTCATCAACTGAATCGAACTGTCAAAATTGACGCGATGATTCTGAGAACTTCACCCATTAATTATACGGCGTCTGTATTCTTGTGGTTTAGCAAGGTCGAGATGCAAGTTGCTCGACCTAAGATAAGTATGACAGACCCAAAAACCTCATATCTGTGTCCCGATAAAGAATAAGTTAGCTCTCTTTGCGACTTCTTAGAATTAAAACTTTCTTTTTGAGACATTTTGATGGATATACTGTTCTTATTTCTGTTGAACTCGTTGGTTCGCCACTGTGGCGCTACGTTGATGACTGGCTCTATAATTCATTTGTAACTTAACACAGCTTTTGCAGCGTTTTTAAAGGTATCATGACTATTTTATCTTTGAAGTAAGCTTTACAGGGTAAATTCACTTAATTCGATGCTTTTAAGTGAAATTTTAAGTAAACTGCGACTGATTAATAACTAAAATATTGATCATGCTCGTCTTAATTAATTCTTGATTGACATTACATCAAACTTATAAAACATTTAATTCAGTATAAGCATTCGTACTCCAGTTTTACGCAATTTTTATTGCAATAAAATGCAAATTAATGAATATTTGTTGTTCACAGTGCGAGACGGAGATACGGTGAAGCATTACCGCATCAGGCAGTTGGACGAGGGCGGTTTCTTCATCGCCAGGCGCACCACTTTCCGTACGCTGCAAGAACTTGTGGAGCACTACAGCAAGGACGCTGACGGCCTCTGCGTGTCACTCAACAAGCCCTGCGTACAGGTACGTCACGGTATTCCAGCATCGTCTGCATCCTAAAGCATATTGCAACCGTCGACGATTTACGTAAGCATAGGATGTTCAGGTATCCGGTAATGTCATTCCCATTTCGTCCGTTTCCATTCCCTGGTAATCGTAGATTGAATGCACGTCGTAAATTCAAATCTAATTCAATTCCCGTTTCTTATTCATAGTCAACAGTTTATTACTAGAAGCCTTATTAAAATTGTAAAACAGTTATTCTACCAAGTGTGATCTGACATTCTTTCCGAATGCTTAATGCCACAAACATACATAACAGTTGAGCTTGACCCGACCTTCCACTACGATGCTATAATAAATAATTGAACTCAACATTTGACAGTAACGCACAATCATGGAATCATAGTGTTGTCAAGTCAAGGTCATGTAACCGAAATAAATAACAAATCGCATGAAAAATATTTATTTATTATAACGGAGCCGCGTAAATTGCAAAATTCAATATCGGGACGACTATAAAATTTATGGTTTTCGCCGGGTCAACCTTTGTGCGCCTCGTGAGAAATATTACAAGGCATTGAACGAGCTCGAGGATACTTTAAATTCACCGAAGGACTCTGCTTTTCTCGGACAAAGAGCATCGTCATATTTAAGTTATTTAAACCGAGTATGTACGGCCGCCGGCCGCGTAAGTGCCATTAACATTTTCAAACTTTTATTTATTATATTTTCCGGCATGTACTCGACCATTTCACAATGAATTGAGGAAAGAACTTTTATACTACAAGTGCTATTTTCTTAAGCTACATTTTATATTTTAATGCCACGTGTCGAAGCGAATTATAATTTAGCTTTGCGTCAGTCGCGTATTTAAAATTAACAATGCTCCGCTCATTGCAACACGTATATATTCCATTTTAATTATAATTGTATAGATATAGCGCACCATCACGTAATTAAATATGCGAGCCTTATGGATTCTTTCTTAATGACTGTTTGCGAGGCGTGATCGTTTGTCACTGTTTCGTTGTTTGTTTATCTGTATAATTGGTGTTATGTTACAACATGCTTGCAATTTATGTGTTTATAATGATGGTGGAATATGATGACGCTATTAATTAGCATATAAAGCGTCAAAAATTTGCTGTTCCAGTTTCGCGATCGACCTACCGCCAAAGCCGTGAAGGCACTTTCGTTACGGACGATGCGTACATAACACAACACATCCCACTTGACGACAACTCTTTGTTGTCAATTTTTTCCTCCGTTACAATGGAAGCACGTAAACACTACACAATTTTTTTCCTGTTTTATTGTACCTTGGCGCGATATCTCTTAATCCTAAATCTAAATACCAATAAGTTAGTCACTAGGTCGTAGATACGTCCTTAATGCTGTTGTCGCAAATAATTAAATACAGTTTTGGCGACCACGAGTTATCTCATCGGCAACTGTGTGGGAACATCACTATGATTTACAAATATTTGTTTCAAAACAGAATGAAACTTGATACGTTACGTAACTGTTTATTAGAAGTGCATTTAATGTAATAAAGCCTTCTTTAGTAAGTCATCCAGAATTATGTTGACACCTTTCAATGGGAAATAATTTAAGCTGAAACTATGTTATAGTTGAATGTTGTGTAACTTTCTATAACTTAGATATTATTATAAAAGTTTTCAGACCGAAAAACGTGAAGTAACAATTAACCAATTATTTCAGAATAGTTCAAATGGTCTTTTTATCATTATATCACAAAAATTCAGCAGAAATCTATTTTAATGTACCTATCTACTATTATTTCTAAGTCAGAAACGAGTTTATAATCTCGACATAATCAAAGAGGGTTTAGTAAAAAAAGATGGTTATTTCGACCTTGCGAGGTCGGTCAATCCTAAACCCGATTACTGGAACCTTCAATGATGAATTGTTTTTCACACGCATTTTTTAACAGAGCTGCGGAGGTTATTTTTACCATTCATACCCAAAAACCGCGCTGGAAATGCATGCTTCACGCTTTATGAATGGCAATGCAATTAAGTATGTTATCAAATAAAACCTACCTATAAAATAAATCGAAGTGACGTCAACCAATTATAACCAGGGCTATTGTTCATTTTGTGTCTCGTTTCAACAATTGTGTTGAATTTTCTAATGAGCCATTTGTTCCTTATCGATACATTGAGTTCACATTGTGCCGATCGAAGTATCGACACACCGTACGGGCATCGATACTCGATTACACATGCACTTTTAATAAAATAGTCAAATCAATTAATTTACATACATTGTTAGCTGTTACAAAATGCCATTAAAATAGAAAGTTATGTAAAGTGCAGTATCGTACACGGCTTCAAATTATTTTGTAATTTTATTGCTTTCGTACCACCGCGGTTGTATTGGTACACACGGCTACACATCATGCTATAAATTTCCAGTAAAAGCTGACCTGGCATTGAACGGAAATCCTATACAATGCGAGATCCGCATAAATTGGAAATGTATAGCTTGATGTGTAGCCGTGTGTACTAAAATAGTATGAAAATAAAGCTGCCTTGTGCATCGAGACAGTCGCTGCAGTAAGTTAAAGTTCAAGGTCGTATTCATGAACTTTAATTTTACAAAGACAAACCAAATTACTAGATATACAAGTACTACCATTTATTGTATTGTAAATGAGCCTCATTTGCTCGAGCCTTTGTAAAGCTGATACCTGTCACAGTTTTGTTAAAACACCTTCGGCGATTAAACAAGTCTTAATATTAAACTCAAGTACGTTAACTAGCCATTTGTGTAATAATATGTAATGTTTGACCTACGCAAGTGACGTAATGAAAATCGCTCGTATGTAGCAGTGCCCCCTTCACTCTCTACCTTATCGGTGTACTGTTAGCATTTGCGGAATTTCATTGTTTCCATACGTTTATTTATACTCACCATTTCTCGGCGAGCTTGCGGTTTAGTACCTCGTTTCAGACCCCTGGTACATACGAGACCTCAATTTTTTAATCACTCAATTCTAAGCCTAACTTACGTTGATTTTATGCTAAAATTGTCATGATGCGCATACGCACGTTGAAGTCAAAAATGATGTTTTACTGCAGCTCACGCTTATCCTCCTTAAAATTATGAGAAAATATCTGCACTTATCTCCAAGAACCTATAGCCATTACTTCTAAACCTTCTCAGAAATCCAATCACCTATCAAATACCTAAGTGTTAAACAACCTAATGTGCGCTTTTATTATTCCTTACGTCAAGATATTATCGTGCACGTACACGCCCTAAAAAGTACGGAAATTTAAAAGTGTTTCCATATATTTTACTTCCCTGTGTTAACGTAAGCCCTGTGGACGTCCACGTTATTATCGTCTCGAAATTAGAAATTATATATTACTAGCTTCCGCCCGCGGCTTCGCCCGCGTGGTATGTCGATAAAAAGTAGCCTATGTCCTTTCTCAGGCTCTAGACTATCTGTGTACCAAATTTCATTTAAATCGGTTCAGTAGTTTTGGCGTGAAAGTGCGACAGACAGACAGACTAGAGTTACTTTTATAATATTAGTAAGGATATAGCGCACAATACGTAATTTTGAATCACTCGTACTTTTTGCATAAAAATAATTAATGGTATTAATTTATAATAACTTGTTTTGACGTTTGCTCCTTGTTACGAGAGCCATCATTCAGTTGTGATTTCACTTCTAACTCTGTTCAATATGATTGATTGTGTAATAATCATATATCACTTTCTGCAATCGGTTTATCTTCGTACCTATTACATCAACTTCAAATACATAATATCAACTGGTATTTCAATGCTTAAATCTGACGTTTCAGATGTTTTTGCAGTATGTTGTTTCCCTAAGATGACAAGGCGGAAGAGTTACCAATTTAGCCGTTAGTATTTGCATTTATATTACAGGATGGATCATTTCAAATAAGGTATCATGTCTTAGTATCGCGCGTTTAATAGTATGTGTAATCGGGTTTTTACTAAGCGATAAAGGCACTACAACATTGTTATAGATCTGTGACGTGTTTCAGCGTATGTTAATGTGGTTGTAATGACGTTGGTGGTTGATTAAGTATTTCACGCAGTTCTTCAGATTGTCAACAAGTAACACGTTGATTTGCTCGTGGTCTCTATTTTTATCTCAAATTCCAACATTATTTGAATATTTTTAAAGTAATAATCAAGCGAGTTTGTATTCAAACAATACTTTTTGATTTAAAAGTTAGCAAAAACCAGTTTATGAGAGCTTATCATGGTTGTAATAATAAACGCTAATCCTCAAATCGGTTTTGCTCTTATTGTTTCGATTAAATCAAATGTAATTTATTAAAACTAGGCTGAGAATCAGCATTTTGACGTTCGAACGTCAAAATTATATAAGACAGTCCCCCAAAACGCCCGCCCTTCACATTATTAGATTAAATACAATAAGAATCATTTTGATAAGTAATATAGTATTATAACTTATTGGTGTCACTGATGCCATCACTTGCTATCATTGGACGTCATAATAATTGCAAATTACAATTTCAATGAACGTAACGATTTTAATTTACAGATGTCATAAACTTGTGTCTGCGTTTATCGTCACCAAATAGTTAATGAAACGTAAAAATACGTAGTGATTTCAATTTGCGACATCAACCAACGTAGTTTTAGTCATTAAAACGGTTTCTTTTTATTATTGGTAGAAACTGCAGGGTCTTTTTTGAGGCAACATGTACGCTTGCTTAGGTATTTAGCACCGGTCTCCTCCGCAACATGACTTAACAATGCATTGCCACATCAGCTAAATATTCTTTTCGACATTGTCAATGAGGTTGCCACTGTGTAGCATGCGGTAATACCCTTAGCCTTGAAGTGGTGCTAACGCAACACCACTTTTAGCTCAGTCACCCCTTAAAATAACGGTGGTTCTAAAGTACATCTCGAGTATGTATTGTATAAGGGTCGTAAGTATTTACCGAGCATGTATTGTATAAGCGATCGAGTGGAGCGTGACAGGCACACCAGACCGACGGTCGCGGTCGGTGGACAGCACCAAAGTCTCATGTTACAATCGCACAACGCGGTGTGAATTAAAAATCACAACACTACATAATAATGCACGGATTTAATGCCTTTTGGAATTGAGCGGCACATTGTCTTCAGTGTAGAGTCGACAAAACAGGACAAGATTAAAAGTAAAACTAAGTTGATCAATTTTGGTTTCGAAAAAGCTTTTTTTCTTTAGCTCACTATAAAAACTCGTTATTAGTATCAATTCATCATAACAACACCCCTGTATTCCCTAAAGGGTTTTGCAAAGGTGTACCTATAGTACAACCACATTTCGCCAGATAAGATGAAGTCCCATGTAATAGAGCCTATTGAGAAATTCCTGATGGAAAATCCCAATAACACTGCCCGCCCCGGGCATCACACCCAGGACCTCATACTCAGCAGTAGCGCTTGCGACCACTCGACCAACGAGCCAGATCATTATCAAATCCTTTTCAGATTTTACTGTAATATTTCACCCTCTCACAGAGAGAAGAGACCTGTGTCCCAGCAGTGGGAACGTTATAGGCTGAATATGATTTCAGTCTTAGCTAGAAAAACCTAAGTATATCTTAAGCAAAGTAATAAGTACTGCTACGCTCATCATCAGTAATTTACTGAAGACGTAGTTTTCAGCTAGCCAACCTGAAGGTAATTTTCCGATGGGTTGTCACTGCCAATAAATGCATACTAATAACCCTGAGAAGCCCTGTAATTTTCTGTAACTCTATACGATTGTAAGCCATTATTTATGTACCTATTGTGACTGGGTACCCCGCAGTGGGCGCGTGCATTAAACCTTGACGCCTCGTGTCGCCTCACAGTCTGACACTCTTGTCACTCCATAGTCAATACTAAATCTTTAGACAAGACTCACTTAATTATCGTTGCAACACCTTTTACCCATAAACTCAGTTTACCAATAAAAATATTATCTATTGTTTGCATTATAGAAGAAAACAGTTACTAATTACACCTAGACTCGTTTCCTGCAAATTTTATTCGTTTCCATTTCTACCTGACAATAACTAACACTAGAAATGTAGTTATTCCATTGTTTTGTAGAAAATAAAAACTTACTACAATGTCGACCCACACGTTTAGGATAAAGAGTGTGCCTGTCAATGTCAAGTTAATAAAATCTGCAGATTATAACATTCTAGTTTCAACTGCTTGTCTCATGATCAGCGTGAGAATTACTCATAGGGAATATTCATGATTTTAAATCGAAGCATATTCTCTATTTTAGCCAGTTTATAAAATTGCCAGCATATTTCTCCGACGGCTCTTGTAAACTAGCGTTCAAGAAGTATCGACCGAAAACACAGGACAATAACTCTGGGATCCCTCAAGGGACAATTCTGTCTCCAGTCTGGACAGGAATCCGCAAAGAATAGTCGTACCAAATAGGGAAGAAAAACATTAATTACAATGTTACAAGTTCACTTAAAAACGAATTGAAACAAGTTTTAAGATTACATAACAAACCTTTTTTGCTGTCGGTACGGATTACTCATTCATGTCAATATTGTATTCAGATCTTGATCGAACGCGAATAATCTATGTGTGACTTCTGTCTAATTTGCTTCGGGTATCCTGACAGTTTGGAGTCTTGTTTGTTTTATTTGAATATAGTTTCCTTTCCACGAATACCTTTTAATAATAGTATTTCCAGTTAATAATCCAAGTAATGATCTCTGAAAGTACAAATAACAAGCGTTCTGCCTTACAATCTGAAGAGGTTACGTAAAACATAATAGGATCTAAACACTAGTGAGAAACGAACTAACAACTGAACCGACCGATCAGAATAATTACATGAAACTACTTTAATTGGATGACAATCGTCATTGTTACATTTATTATCCATTGTTTGAGGCAAAAAACTTATTAATAGGCGATATAATTACATTATCATTCAGCTTCGTTGTAAGATTCCGTAATTATAAATCAATTAAAAATTCAAGTCTTGAAAACTACACAACCGAAATACTGTATATAATGTTCTTAAAAATCAACTACAATATTATTGTAATCCGATTGGGTTGTTGACGTAGACACCGACACTGTTGTTCGTTGCCACAATGCATTACGAAGAAATAACATCATAGTTGCATTTACGAATGCTTTGGAATCGGATGGAGTCGACCACTTGAGGATGATTCCCGTTCTATTCATCAGTATCACCCATTTTACAGATAATAGTTATGCCACAGACGTCATAATAATTATAACTACAAGTTAACTTAGCTATAACAGATTTTATATTTCATAATTTGTTCACAGATCGAGAAGCCAGTTACGGAAGGTCTGTCTCACAGAACGCGCGATCAATGGGAAATCGACCGTTCATCGCTCAAGTTCGTTAGAAAACTAGGGCACGGCCAGTTCGGCGAAGTATGGGAAGGTCTATGGAACAACACTACTCCAGTTGCCGTAAAGACACTCAAGTCCGGCACTATGGACCCCAAGGACTTCCTCGCTGAAGCTCAGATCATGAAGAAACTGAGACACAACAAACTCATCCAGTTGTACGCAGTGTGCACCCTTGAGGAACCAATCTACATCATCACTGAACTGATGAAGAACGGATCTCTATTGGATTACCTACAAGGTAAAACTAAAATAATATTAAATATCAACAAAAATAGAAATTGCGAAAACGAATTACTAACAACTGATAGATTTATAAAAACGTGTATGATATCAGATATAATTTCAAATTACGTTTTGACAAAAATTTAACAATGTTCATTCATCTATTTATAAATTTGTTTTTTTGTTTTTATACAGGCAAAGGTCGTTGTCTGAAGCTGCAGCAGCTTATCGACATGGCTGCGCAGATTGCCGCCGGCATGGCATATCTCGAATCACAGAATTACATACATCGCGATTTGGCCGCGAGAAATGTTCTTGTTGCCGATGCTAACATCGTGAAAATCGCTGATTTTGGCCTCGCTAGGCTTATCAAAGTAAGTTCTATCATTATTTAGGTATTTTTTATTCTATTAGCTACGAAATTCTACAGTTCAATTACCTGTTAGATTTTCCTGTATATCTAGTTATTAAGGAAATGGGTAATATTTTTATTTTCATGTTAAGTACACAAGTAAGGTAAGTTTTACCCTACCACAGGTTATGCAATTGTGGTTTTCCATGAGTCACATTCTTATATATATTTTCCCTCTCAAGAACAGTCAGTTAAATTAATGTATTTGATTAGAACAATGAGTAATAAATAATGATAAAGTGCTTGCGGTTGACGAAACAATTTCACATCACTCAAGTCTTGAAACCACTTTTACCTGTGAGTTTTTAAAATGATTTTTGGCTTTCTTTTTAAATACATTTTCATAAATTAATAATAAACTTCCAAAATTTTTGAAGAAGTCTTGAATTCCATTGGTGTTCATTGGACTTAGGTATCAAGAAAAGAAGAAATAGATATAAGACAGGCGACAGACATACGTACATGGCGAACTGCATAACTCACTACATTGTTGTTTCAAATACAACTGTTAAAACTAAATGCCATGTGTTCCGTTAACAGGAAGACGAATACGAGGCTCGCGTGGGCGCCCGGTTCCCCATTAAATGGACAGCGCCCGAGGCGGCCAACTACAGTAAATTCTCCATAAAGTCAGATGTCTGGTCGTTCGGCATCCTCTTGACTGAGCTCGTCACTTATGGCCGAATACCTTATCCAGGTGAGTGCTTCGACTTTCGAATAACCGTAGTATTTGCAAGCTGTTATGAAGTTGCATTTTTCATGTTTTGATTTGTTAACAATTTATGTTGACTCTTTTTCGAGTAGTGCTTTTGTGCTGAAGTTTTTGGTAACCTTTTCTTCAAGTGAAATTGTTATCAAGGACTTTTTTGATTAAAATTTTAAAGCTTTCATTATTAAATTATACTTCCCTTCTCATCTTTAAAGTAGGACAAGAGATTCAGTTATATTAAAACATCCTTTTCTCAACAGGAATGACGAACGCCGAAGTCCTCCATCAAGTCGAGCACGGCTACCGCATGCCGTGCCCACAGAACTGTCCCGCCGCACTCTACGAAATCATGCTCGAGTGTTGGCACAAGGATCCGCTCAAGCGACCCACCTTCGAGACCCTGCAGTGGAAGCTCGAGGACTTCTTCACCATGGACAACTCCGAGTACAAGGAGGCTTCCGCCTACTGAGCCCGGCCCTCCCTGCCGCCCCACCGACACGCACACTCGCATCATGTAAGTGACATCATTTTGTGAACTCAGAATCTTTTGATATTACGACACCGGTAGGCTGCTGATCGAACAGGACGATCTTATCGCAATGATGAATGATCGAATTTGAACCTCGCTTGTCCACAGACTCCAGGCCTGTATCACATGCCGCCAGAACGCCAGATGCTGCACAACAGTCAGTCGATGCAGTATCTACAGAAGCACCCAATGGCGCAAACGAGCATCGGACAGATGCAGGCGGCGCACCAAGCGAGTATACAGCTGCAAGCCGCACAACATCAGGCAAGCTTGCAAGCCGCACAGCATCAGGCAAGCTTGCAAGCCGCACACCAGGCTAACTTGCAGGCCGCGCATCAGGCGAGCTTGCAAGCTCACCAGGCGAGCCTGCAGGCTGCGCATCAGGCGAGCTTGCAGGCCGCGCATCAGGCGAGCTTGCAGGCTGCGCATCAGGCCAGCTTGCAAGCGCATCAAAACAGTCTGCAGCTGTCAGCGCGGCCGCTGTGCGCGCACCACGCGCGCCACGCGCCGCCCGCCGCCTACCGCGCGCCCTGAGCGCGCCGCACGCGCCGCACCAGCTGCCACAGGACCCAGTCGGTAGGACGCCCGTTTTCAGTAGCAGGGATTCGTACATATCCATCTATATAGATTTGGAGTCGTGAGCGAGTGATGACGATTACGATTTTACGTTTGATGATACGAGCAGCGATGTGCAGGACACGCGCCTTCCGTTACATTCCCTTTTATGATTGACGGAGTATAAAACTCCCGCTCATAGATATAGATCCTTCCCCGAAAATCAGTTCTACTGGTGACTGTGAAATTTGAACCCTCACGAGAGAGTTCATGATTTTATTATTGCAAGACGAAGCAAGTACGAGATATGCAAATTTGAAATGACGACGTAGACGTAATTTTATTACTCCTTGATCGGTAATAAGTTTAGTTAGCCTACGATTTCTAAATGTATTTAGCCATAGGTTAACATTTACGATTCTTCAAGTATTAAATAAGCCTCTTTAGGGTGATCACTTACGATATTATTCGAAAATGATGAGGTAAGCTATTAGGAGAGTGTACACCGAGTACGTCTTAATAATTTTCTCAAATACAGCAATAATATGAGTGACATATCAGCGCTTTATTCATTTTCACGACGCTGCAGAACATCGATATTACATTGAGCTATTTATTGACGTCGCGTGGATCGCTTCTTACGTCATTTCTCTTGCAATCAAATAAAATGTGTTCTCTGCTTCGCTGCATTTGTTTTACTCGATTTATAAATGTTAAGGATATATTTCAGGCTCTATAAATAATCCAACGTAGTTAATATGTTCAAGTTCGAGGTAAGAGGCTATATCGTATAAAATTAACTACGAAAATTGGTTTCGTCTTCATAATCACATTGGAATGCTTGTGGCATTATGGTGTAGATGTCGTGTCGGTAGCTGGTTCAGCGACGATAGGCGACACAGTGCAAGTGTGTGTCAACAGGAGGAACTTTAGGCTCGGCAGGGAATTAAATTATCGAGCGTCTAGTACGCGTTTTGTAAGGATTTACGTTATGAAGAGACGCATTAACAGATTAGGTATTTTCACCTTCGTATACCATGTTTAGTAGAATAACGATGTTGGTGATAGATGCCAAATAATCCTAATAAAGAACTGAATTTTATATACATAATTAATTGTTCTGAGGGTATTTAGACGTTAGGATTTATTTAATTTAAGCTGTTCTAAAACATAATTAATGGAACGCTATTCTTAACTATTTATATAATTGTAACGATGACATTTATACACTTTTTATCTCGCGAAGTTTCGTTTTCTCGTAATCATTTTAATATTTATCATGCTCAAGAACTTAGTAATTTTATTTGAGTGTATCAAAATATTCATCCAAAACTGATATTTTATTTGTGCCAAGACTTTTAGTTTAAGTTGAAAGTGGCCACATTGTAATCTAAATTGTATCGACACAAATTAATTACGTATTTATCCATTTACTTTAAAGCTAAGATATAATTGGCCTAAGTAAATAAGTATTTTTGAATGTGTAAGTTTTGTATCCTAACTTATTAGACTAACGTAGTATATATATTAGATATTTCCAATTATATTACTGAATGTCAGGCGTAAATATTCTCATTCGTTAAAACTGCACATTTTTATTGAAAATGTCACAGTTATGTGCAATATTTATTGATTTCAAACCCGGTGCTTTGTGTATTTGTATTCTACGAAAGATTATAAAATATTGTAAACTTACATCCTCAGAACATTTAAAAGCAACTGTTGATGTAAGCTTGAAACGTTAATTGTATAATTTGATAATAAATTACTAATACCAATAACAGTACAACAATGAATTGTTGTCGTGTACATTGAACTTTCCACAATTTTTTACTTGTAAATAGTACCAAGATTAGTATTGGTTATAATGGAAATAAGTGATATTAGAATGTTGGTATTCCGTTGAAACAGTGTGCTGCTTACTCAGGTCCACTGACTCGATCATTCCAATTGGATCAGGCAATATACTAAAATCGACAAATAAACAGAGTTAGGCATTACAAAGATGATAAAGAATATCACGATAAAATATTAAATACAACTTTATCGCACAAATATACATTCGTATCCTATTTGTAAGGTGCGTGAAATACGTCACAAAATATTGTATGGTCTGTAACGAGTGACCGTCATCATTGGCATTTTCATTCATTATTGGCATTTTTTGCTTGTCGTAATGATTTTCTGGAGGTCAGTTTTCCACCCACGTCAAATTCGCGCGTCACTCGTTGTCAAACTTTTCTCACTGCACTGTGGATAGAGCACGATTACCTAGGATCGAAAATTATATAAATTCAATTTTTACTTAAATGTTAAAACACAATCAGTGTTCACGATTTTCGCTACAGAAACGTGTCCACCAAGTATTAATATTAAGAAATCGTACGATCTTATTTCACATAATTAATTAATTCCAACGTTATTTTTTTTGTTTATTCTCATGTATTATTTCTATAACTTATTTCTTCGTAATACGTTAAGTTTTAGCTGTATGATACGCTTTAGGCTTTATGCTTTATTGAATGGCTACGTCCGCTACGTCTATCCCATTATGTATGTACATGAACGGCAATATTATCAATGTATTCAATCATTTTAATTATTAGTTAGCCAATTTTAAGTATTTTCTTAAAAGTTTCGCCATCACAATTATGAAGAGATCAATAGAACGAATAGTTTTAAGCTATGTGAATGATGTATGTTAGAATATAAATATTTAACTAGAATTTATTTAGTAACTGTTGCTGTGTTACACAACATTTATACTTCGGGCTACGGTACTGTACAACTGTACCAAGTGTAAATGTATCGGCGATTTAGGGTGAAGTCATAAATTTCAAGTACGACTGATGATAGTTGATACTATTTGACATGTGAACTACTAAGGTCTTATTACCTCCGAGTATCAATTAAATGTATTTTAGTTTATTCTCGTGTACCAGTATTGTTACACTGCCATAACTATAAATTGCATGGCCGTTATACTCTCGGCCACTGTTAAAATGTTATCCCCTTTAGATGTTTGATATCCAAACCTTTATAGTGAAGATCTTATATGACAGTGTAATCATAATACTGGTTTTAAGTTCGGTTATTATAATGATTACTATATTTCACTTATTTGTAAAGATTTTTTTTAACACAACAATAAATATAAATGTGAAATACTTTTTGTTTTATTTTTACACACAACGTAACAAAGCATGAGCTCAATCCAGTATATTGTTCAACTTGTTGCGTATATTTTTAATTCTATTCAAATATTCAGTAGTAAAAATGTTTTCTTTTATTTTACAAAGCGAAGATGCGTCAGTTTCCAGCCTGCTAATTATTTGTTCTACTTCATTGGTGTTGAGTTTTGCTTTTTTGCACGCAGGCTCTGCATCTTTCTCGGCGTCAAACAGCGAATCGATATCAACAAAATCGAAATTATTACTCGATGATTTCTGCAATTTCACGGAGGCTGAATCTATGAAGTTATCGACATCTTTTAGGCATTTGTGACAATATTTAAAGTCTGTTGTGTAAAGTAAATGTTCCTTGATGTTAATGTCCTCTTTTTTCAATGTTCCATGTCTTATAAAGCAACTCCAGGTGTCTCTCAAGGAGTCGTCTTCATTGATTATGTTAGAAACTATTCGGTCCAGAGTATTAGTTCTATACTTCCTCAGCGTATTGAATAACTTATTCTTAACAGTCAAATCCGTGTCTTGAAATAATTCGCTAAATGTTCGAGTAAGCATAGCATCCACGAGATGTTTATTCATATCATATGTTTCAAAATCCGCGAATTTACATAGAATATTAATCAATAGTAATTTCAATTCTTTACACCCTGACTGGACAATTTCTGACATAATGTGTAGAACCTAAAACCGTAAAATGATTTAGTTGAAGAACTTATTTCGTAAAAACATGCGTAAAATGTTTTAAAGGGCCATAACTAATACTCCTTTACTGATACGAATCTAGTACAAGGTTTAATAGAACAAAAACATGGGGAGGCCTTAATTTTTTAAGGTCGTAGCTGTGACAAGAAGATGACTGTCATCAAGGCATCCCCACTTCACTTCAGAGACATCCATTACCAGAAAAAGTGTTTTAAATCATCACAAAATTGCTCCCAATTTTAACTGCCGTGCGTGTCTCATGGGTGTTTAAGTGAAGTTGAACTAATTTTCTAAGCTGTAGTGATGTTTTATTTTTGAACAATCTGGACTTGATTAACAATTCGATGATGTATGCATATGGACTCCATTGTCCGCACTTGACTACCATTCGGTCCGTTGTGAGTGCGGGTCACAGAACAGAAAAAAACAGTAGAAGTCGCAAGTAGGCGGGGCCCGCGTTCCCCGAGTTTTGCGGAGTTCCGCAAATGTTTGCTTCCGCGCACACATCACGCACATCAGACTCGTTACAAGCGTCACGGTGAAAAGAACTTGGAAAAAAAATACAAAAATGCCCTATTGTGCTGTTTTAGAATGTAAACACGATAGCAGAACCAAAAATTTATCAAATGGAGGTATATCATACCATCGGTAAGTCTTAATTGATTTTATTTCGATTAAAATATAAAAATAATATTTTATTAAAACAAGACAAGTAAAAGTTGGCTTTATGTTGTTCAAGTTAAGGTCTACTTTCTTTTAAACTCAAACATATTTTTCTCGAAGATTCCAACTAGGCACATGTCACACTTAGCTACTCAATTAGAGATTACCGTTATCGATATTTTAAGGGGAATGCGCTAATGTAGCCCGCGAAATTCAACACGAACTCCTTATGTTAGCATAATCCAAAAATTTCATGATTTCATGAAATAGTCATTCAATAGGATTTTATGAACTTAGAGGTAATTATAATATTGGTATTTTTTTTTATTATAAGTTTAAAAATAAATATTTGATTCGGCCGTAAATCATATTTAGATCAACATATACAACCTGATACTGACTTGCAAATTGCAAAAAACGTAAGAAACTTTGAATTTTGCGGGCTATCCTGACGCATTCACCTTAAACTTACAATGTTTTCTGTATTCTATGATATACCGGGAAAAATTTAACCCTGAATGTGAAACTATAAAACATGGATATAGGTACCTAATCTATTCGTCCACAAAGTCTCAAACCTATAAAAAAGTCGGTTCCGTATTATTTTGTGACTCCAGATTTCCTAAGGATCCAGACAGAAAAGAAAAATGGATTGAAGCGACTGGAAGGCAAAGTAGGTTTCTTGCAAAAACTAGTACAATTTCCTCTGATCACTTCGTAGAACTAGATTTTTTGATTAAAAGCGGAAAAAAATACCTAGCCGACACAGCAGTGCCAAAAGTGCGTTTTGGGGGACTGTCTTATGTAATTTTGACGTTCGAAAAGTGCTGATTCTCAGTCTAGTTTGAATAAATGACTTTTGAATTTTGAATTTTACTTATGTAATTAATTAAACCATTGTTTCATTTTAATTTGTATTAATTAAATCTCACTTAAGCTTTGATAGTTTTTGAACATCAAAAGGGGGTCATAGGTCTAAATTAAAAAAAAAAATCGTATTAATACATCGTCGTTGCGACGTCTTCTTATATGTAAAAATCAATTTTATGAGAAATCGATAAAAATCGTCTAATAGAATAATTTTCAATCGGATCAGTAGTTTAACATAACAATTCTTAACTATACTTTCTATAAATAGTAAGTATGTATTAAAATAAAATATTAACACTTGATTTCAAACATAATAATATTTATCGACTCAAGCTGTTGACTATTTTGTTTGGAAATTAAATGAAATGTCGATAAATAAGTCAACGACAGTGGCACATCCCTAGAAGAGGACGAATAGTAATGAGCTCGTTACTCAAATATAAATCTTATTTATAGCGAAATACAGCTTTAAATTGAATGCATTTATTATAGTGACATCTAGCGGCGGGTAGCGTAACTTGCTCAATAAACTGTTCCGTGTGCGCTTTAAACGGAAAAAGCAATAAATACGTAAAAAGAATAGACAATAAACAACTCTATCGTCATACAACTGTGGTTTATTTTCAAATAAGCGACGACTGACATTATTTCCTACTTTCCTTCAATGTCAAACTACCAATCACACCAAAAATTTCTTAGTGTTACGAAATACAATTAACGTGTAGATGTGTGAGTTTGGGTACGCTGGTTCCGATACTAATGAAGCGATATGCGACTTCTACTGTTTTTTTCTGTTCTGTGGTACGGGTAATGCGTAAATATGCCGTCCTTCACGGCAACATTCTCAATGTTTACTTACACTGTGTTCTATTTTATTTAAATTTTCTATTTACTTCTCGTAAAAGGCACGACTGTATATGTATATATGTGTGTATAGTCAATATAATATTTTTAGTGTTCAAACGTGACAGAACTAAAGTAATAACTAATTACCTTCACTAAATTAGCGCTGCTCCCGTGGAATATATGTTCAGTTGAATTAGTTAGAGTCACTAGTGCTTCAATGTATCTGTAATACCATACAGTGCCTTTATTTACTTCTTTGACTATGTGTAGGATGTTATTAGGACAAGCCTTCATCCAAGCTTGTATCAGCAAAGTTTCCATTTCGTCCTCTCTATTTATTATTGAACAAGTACTTGCTATGTTAATTACTTTTATCTGAAAACAAGAATATATTATCAAACAAACTAGCTAACAAACAAGTCGTAAAAACCGGTGCTCCGCACGGTTTTTATGACTTGGACAAAAATCGAGATATTTTTATTATTTTTATGTAAGTTTAAAATTAATGTAATAAATTAATACATTCCGGAATAGATTCTTTATAATGTTGATGTAAACCGCATGAAAATCCGTTGCGTGTTTAGAAGAACAACGGGGTCAGACACGAAAAGAGACTTTAATGTACAATATGTATAGATTATCTATAATAGATATATGTAGAGGAATGTAGAGTTAGCTTCTGAAATTGTTCCATCATAATCATCATAATTTTCGGCCGAGAGACGTCCACTGCTAGACATAATAATACGCCTCTCCCAAGTGTCGCCATATCGACCGGTTTCCAGACAGATTTCCGCGACCTTCACCAAGTCATCGAACTGAAATATTTATTATTCTTGAGGCTTAGAATGGGAATACCCGATATTATTAAATTATCTCTACATTAAATAAAAACAATGATATTGTTTCTATTGTCGTTTTGACTATAAAAGTCAAATAAAAGATATTAAGTATGATGTAAGCCGCATAAATTAAAAAGTACATAACTATGGTCTGGTTATGTAAAATTCTATAATTTTTATTGCGTTTTAAATACAATGTATAATTATGTCGCTTCTCACGATTTTAAGACAACACGGGTGATGATTGTTATTTTAGAAACAAATTTTGCAGTTGCGACCTCTTATATAACACGGGCATAAGGTTCAAATTGTAGTGAGTCAGGTGTCTTTGTGTCCTTGTCCTTCAGAAACGACAGTAAAGACATATTTTCAACAAGAAGCGGCCCCTTGCCATACAAAAAAAATCAATCTGCCTAGCCTTTTCCCAACTGAATACCAGTAATTTACACTGCCTATCTGACCTCCACTAACTCCTAATTGGGTAATACGATACCCCTTGGTACTGGTTGTCTGACTTTCGGGCTTCTGACAAACTGTAACGACTGTCAAAGATCCACGAATGACAGCCGGGACCAACGGCTTAACGTGCTTTCCGAGGCACGTAGGAGGCTCGGTATGTAAAGACGGTCAAAAGAGGTTGAGGGGGGTACTAAATACCCGCAGAACACAGGTCTGGGGGCCTACCACCACTGCTTCCAGCAGTATTATTTTAATCTTACTTCATGGGGGAAAGAGATGGAGCTATACGTCCTGTAGAGCTTCATCTCTTTCCTACACTGAAGTAATATTAAAATAAGACTGCTGGAAGCGGTGGTGGTAGGCCTCCTGAAGATGAAAAACAGTTTAGCTCACCAGTTCGTCGATATCTACAGCATTTTCAGTAGACATAATACTTCGCATTTCAAACTTAAACTTCTCCATTACAACCACTTCGCCGTCCAGCTGTGTTTCATTCGGTAAGTGATACAGTTTCAGACAAGTCCATAAACTAATATTTTTATCATCACTAATAGAGAACATATTGAAGAGTTTTATTTTGTCTTCGTCGTGCATTACTTCAAATAATCCGGTAATAGTATGTGTCAAGTGTACTTTTTGCGGTGAATCAGCGAATAGGGGATTATTTTCCACTTTTTGGTACATTTTACACAATGATAAGACTTGCGTTAGTAGGAACTGTCGGCTCGATGTTCTGAAACAGTAAATTAATGGTTATTCAAACAAAGAGCCATAGAATAAATTAAGACGTCTAAACGAAGTATGCATGTTTGAAAAAAAAAAAAAGCAGGAAATTGAGTTTTCCTAAGGAATATTTCCTCAGGATAACTGACTATAGAAATATGTATTCATAGCTTCAAACAAATACAGAATTCTCGATATTAATAATCAATCACAGAATAGTCGAATAGATTATAAAAATCTTTCCTCTGACTCACTTCCACTAAACAATATTATTTTACATACCTGGCCAAAAGCACCCACAAATTAGCAGAAAACATAGCACTCCAACAATCAGTGCTAAGTACGGCCTCCACCATTCTCCTCTCCAATAGATTAATTTCTTCGTTATTCATCGTAGCTGACAATGTGAGTGTTTGTTCTAGTAAGTGCTCATATAATCCGTAGGTTTGGTACTGGCGACTCGACTTTTCACACTTAAATCTGAGGCCCATATTGAACCAGACGTGACCTGAAATTATTGAATATTAGCTGATGCCCGCGGCTACGCCCGGGTGGATGTCGGTTATTATATGTATACTAAAACCTTCCTCGAGAACCATCCATTGGTGAAAACAGCATGAAAATCGGTGCAGTAGTTTTTGAGTTTATCGCGAACAGACAGACGACAGGCAGATGCGGCGGACGACTTTGTTTTATATGTAGTGATTTTATGACAAGGTCAAATTAAATTAACTAGCGAAACTTCACAGACAGCGGGTATCGATATTAAATCATGATAAAACAGAATACCACATACATTCGGAAGGCATATCAACTGAACTACAGAACTATATCAACGCTTGAAAGGTAAAATTGAACTAAGCGACATTTTGGGCCATATTGAGTTATATACATAGTTGGAAGCGCCCGATTTTTCTGCGTCATTTGGTCTAACTCACTTTGGTCTTCCTAGGACGACTTTTGATGTCACTTCAGTATTTTAGATTTTACGAATTTTAACTTTTTTTTGTTCACTTAGCTACGAAATTTTTGACCTTTTTTGAGAAATGGTGGTTGTCGTAATCGTATTAAGCAATTTTTGCTCTTGGTCAATTTTTACGTTAGGTTGGCACGGTAATTTCTTCAGTTAGCTTATTTTGCTTGTACGTGGCATATTTTTATGAGTATGGTATGTTTTTTCCTGACGAAGAATATTTTTAGTTATCATTTACATAATTTCACCTCATTTTTCTTTCCTTTTAAATTTGCTCTTTATTAGAAACACCACCTTTGGTCGGTAAGTAAATTTTTGCCTGCTGTTTTAAACTATCGTTTTATTATTTAAGCTAAACTTATGCGATTATTAAATGTTGGCTATACCCTATAGGCGCCTCACGCACAGGTGTTTAGGCGATTCTTAATTGAAGCAATACATTTATAAAATTTTGGCTACACCTACGGGTGACACGTGCAGTCGTGCACGGTTGTTTGCGCATACAGTGAAGTTAGCTTCAAAGTAACAAAGGAACTACACTGTAAGACAGGACGTGTACATGACTTTCGTCGCACGCACTGCAGACACGCTGTTTCTACCGCACGTGCTTACCTCAAATGAGAAATACAAAACTGTACCGCGCAAATCAAATTGAGGCTGATTTTTTAATATTTTTGTTGCATTTTTAATACAACATAATGTATATTTCAGAACAATGGATTGAAGAAAACGTGCACTTAATATTTAGGAAGAGGCTCAAAAATTCGGGAATTAAGAGCACTGAAGAGTTACAGTTAACTCTAAGGCACAATTTTCTTATTATTAGTACCTACGTATAACTATTTTTAATCAATGGCATTGTCACTTTGGTCAATCACTTACTAGGGATATTGGATTATTTTTGTTAGCTTTGGGAATAATGACATTACAAGCTAAATCTTAAACAAATCAACACTTAGGCATTCAACCCTTAATATGAATCTTATCCTATCAGTGGCACAATATTTATTCCACTTGGACATCACCTATAATAATGGGTGTTTCAAGGTTAGGGTTTGGTATAATGAGATCACAAGTTTCATTATAAAGTCATAATATCACTATCATTAAAATAATATAGTGAGCACACCATCACAACTAGTGATTCTAATGACGTTTCGTACATTGAGTTATGTTTTTAATCACAACTGAATACTAAATACAAATAAAATAGACTATAATATTTAAATCTCTTAGGCATTAACAAAATTAAACGTGTTAAGTGACCTTTAAACAACCGGCCGGAGCGCGCGCATATCCAATTAACATCTAAGTTAAGGGCGTACCCTACCTCAAATTGCTTAGGATGATCCTCCGTTATGCCGAAAATAGTGTAGAATTAATTTTAAAATAAATATATTTTAAACTTGAAGATTGATGCTAGGTCCTGTTTGGCGAAAACACGATTACATAAAATTTTCTCTATAGAAAAAAAATCCAAAGTTACCTCTAAACAGAACTATAAACCGCTGGTATTAAAAAAATACTTCAAATTAGATCATGAAACTATGCAAAATAACTGAACTATCTGTAAAGCAGGTCTTATGTATTTTTTTTTTAATTACAGTTATTTTCACCCTAAAAAGCAATTACCTAAACTTTTCGAGGCTTGAGAGCCGCTAGCGCCCCACTCTGTCTCGCTCTCACTCAGGTCGCGAGTAGTATGGTGCGAGCGAGATAAAATCTGAGGTAGGGTACAGCCTTAAGTTAGTATGTTGACCGGTTAAAACAAAATAATAATAAAACTTCTAAGGTTATCGAACTTAATTAATGTAAAAGATTCTTTCCTTCAATCAGATATTTATGGGTTCCAGACGGTTTAGGTAGATGTCTAATATTATCTAGATATTGCATAATATAGTTGTTTTTTAAGTTCGATTTCTTACACGTTTATCATTTGTTTTTTATTTTATTTTTGTTAATGCCTAAGAGATTCAAATACCTATTAATATAGTCTATTTTATCAATGTACGAAACGTCATTAGAATTACTAGTTGTGATGGTGTACTCACACATCTTAATGCTTGTGATATTATGACATAATAATGAAACTTGTGATCTCATTACCTATACCAAATATTAACTTTGTAACACTCATTATTATAATGTCCAAGTGGAATTAATATTGTGCTACTGATAGGAAAATATTCATAATAAGGACTGAATGCCTAAATGTTGATTTGTTTAAGATTTAACTGGTAATCTCATTATTCCGGAAGGGAACTAAAAATGACCAATATCTCTAGTAAGTGGTGAGTAAGTGAGTGACTAAAGTGACAGTGCCTTGATTAAAATTAGGTTTACGTAGGTACTAATAATAAGAAATTGGTGCCTTAAAGTTGATTTGTATTTCTCTTTTTATTTGATTAAAGGTACTTTAATTCTAACAGCGAGTACATCTCACACCTTTGTTTTGCCGATTACATCTTCATAATGGCAGAGACGCTGAAACAGTTAGACCAGATGTTACACAGCTTAATGAAGCCTCTCGGTGGGCTGGTCTTGGCATGAATTTGACCAAGACGAAAGTCATGTACAATTCGCATATTGTCTTGCCGAGTCCAAACCACAACGAAGGATCGTTTCTTAAAGTTATGAAGAAGGACGTCTGCCTAGGGCAAACCGACAGAAGAATCCCGTTAGATTGGGCAGCATTTGGAAAACTTCGTTAAGTCATCTCGTTGCCAATCCCGCAGCGTCCTGCCCGTTATAACATATGGTGCCACAACAAATACAAGGTCCATCAACGCGCTATGGAGCGGGCTATACTCGGAGTTTCTTTGTAGGATAAGATCAGAAATGAAGTTATCCGAAAAGGAACCGGAGTTACCGACATAGCCTGCAGAGTAAGCAAGCTGAAGGGGCAGTGGGCTGGCCATGTATATCGAAGGACCGATGGCCGGTGGAGCAAACGACTCCTAGAGTGGGACTGCGTATCGGCAAGCGTAGTGTGGGACACTCCCCAGCCTTCCGCCGATGCGGAAGGCGGAGGACAGGGTTTTATGGCGCAGCCTGGGAGAGTATGTCCAGCAGTGGATTGCAATAGGCTGAGTTGATTAATTGACCTTTTTTAAGTTATACAAGCGGTTTTTATTAGCTATTAGCTATATTCAATCAATTTAACTAAATAAAGCTCAATACAGTTTATAAGTGCATTTTTATTGTCATTCCTGATTAAATGAATAATCCAAATTTCTAAAACAAGAGTTACATTTTCTGAGGAGCGTCAATTTATAAATAAAGTTGAAGCAGTTTTGCCTCAATTTCTCAACCTTTTTCATTTTGGTTAGGTTATTTTGCTCTAATATCAATCGATATAATTTCTCCTTATGACATTTTTACTGTACTTTTACAGATCAATGCTTGTCGGTTAGTATATTTTTCCCGTTTCTATTTTCAGGTAAAATTTACGAAGCGACACTTAACTTTTGTAATAATACCGTTTTAGAATATTGTATATGCCACGATGTAGATGATAAAATAAGATTTCCAAAACAGTCAGACTTACGTATTTAGGATGATTACAAGAATTTATATGATTTTTTTTCTGAAAAGGTAAACTTTAAACTGTTCTCCTGTAAAGTTAGTCCTATGTCGCTTAGTCAATTTTCCCTTTCAAGCATCGATATGCTGACTGCCTCGTCGGTCTAGTGGTCGCGCTGTTGCTGAGCGTAAGGTCCTAGGTTCGATTCCCGGGTCGGGAAAAGTATAATTGGATTTTTCCATCTGGAATTTCTCAGTAGCAGTGCGGAGTCTAGATTTGTGCCCGTTTAATGGCAATAGGCTTGCCCCCTATTACATGGGACTTAAACACAAGCACCTCTGCCTAACCCTTCGGAGAATACCGGCGTGATGTTATGTTAGAACTATAAGCACGATGAGATTTCCAATCGTCAAAAATGACGTCCTTCTTATAAACTTTGTTTAACCCCTTTAGGGGATGAATTTCAGATTTCTGTTAAGTAGAGGATTAAAAGTAAATATTTACTTACAATGTGGCAATAAGTTGTAAACAACATTCGTCAAATTATGCTTTGATACTTTTAATGACTGATCACCACTTTTCTGTACTAATATTTTGATTACTGATATTACTAAAAGTATCATGCCAAGCAGCTTGTCATCTTTGCTTATTTCATTTACGTCGTAGTTACAGATTTGCTAAAAACCAAATTATGAACAATTACATTTTTCTCACTAGTATTTACATAATTTAGACAATTATATAAGAAAGAATAAATTATATCTTCTTGTTTTTGCAGAAAAACAAGGATTGCGAGAAAAACAAGCAATTTGAAATGCAAAGCGTAAAATAGGTGTTGTCGAGAATATGCAGTGTTACCACAAAACAATAACAATGATTATAAATAGAATTACAATTATTATGTTCATAGGAGGAGACTCAATTCGCCCCGCCTTTTAGTTACGCCCTCGTGATTAACAATAACTGACATTTCTAAAATTCTATTTAAAACCAAAAATATATGAATTTACAAAAAGTACATTTAAAATTATTGTTATGCTTATTTTAAGAACCACAAAGATTTTATCAAGTCACGAGACAGATAAATTATTCTAAAATTGACTCTTTGGTAGTTTCAAAGAACCTGTAAATGGTCATTGAATGGTTTCACTTGACTTTTAAGTGACTTTGTATTCATTTTTTCTGAGTCATTAATAATATCCAAGCAGTCATTAGTCTGTTGGACTACCTATTATTAAATAATTAGCTGTTGCCGGCGCCTTCATCTACGATCCAGGATAAGAAGTAGCCTATGTCCTTCTCTGGGTCATGTTCTACCCATGTGCCAAATTTCATGCAAATCCGTTCGGCCGTTTTAGCGTGAAAGCGTAACAAACAATCAAACAAACATTTTCGCATTTATAATGTTAGTTAGGATTTGTAGAAACCTAAAGGCAGGTTCCTTGTGCACCAATATATTATTTTTACGCCTGAGTGTTTTTTTTAAGTGAATCTTCTGTTGGCTATTTTATTTGGACGAGAATTGAGAGTGAAATTTCAAGGACACGTCACGTTATGACATTTCGTTACATGAGAGAGAAGAAAGACAACTTTCTCTCTGTCTCTCACTCTAAAAACTGTCTTATTAAATATTTTTTAATATAAAATAAAATTGATAGTATTTTTTTCGTTTCACTTGTGTCACATGTACGGTGCTGCACGCGCAATGTTTATTACAACAAATATGTAGGTACTTAAAATACTTACAGTTAATAGTTTGTCATCCATCAACAATTCACTTAGCAGTAGGTTGACTGGACCAGTTACATTGTTATTGACAAGATTTAAAAACTGCGGCGATTTCCCACGCATTGTGTGTAAATAAGCTTCATTATTTCTGAAACCAATTATATGATAATTATTAATAAATAAACCTGTTTATGTTTGTTTTTTACGTTTAATTGACGTTCATGTTTCGGGATTGCCCAACTGGTTACATAACTTTCTAAGCTACGTATTAGCTAGAGGTGCCTAGGTTGAAGACGCGCTTCGAACTAAGGCAACTCAAGTGCAAACGTTACCTCAGCTAGATGCACGTCACAGCATGAGGTTAATTGCATTTTTGGCATATTTTGCCATTCGTAATGCGCTTAACCTTTTTTTTATGGTGGGAAATCATCAAATGACTTCTCTCGCTCTGGGTGGAGCGGGAGGGCGTGTCAGACTTTTACTGACTAAAACCCACCCGTGTTCCTTCAGTTGCCTGTTGCCAAGGGTCCCAGTATCCCTTTCGACACGGCGTTGCTCCGCCCAAGCAGGGCATACCTCCACCGTATGCTCCACCGTGTCCTCCGGGCGATCCACACAGTGGTGACACCCGGGCGTTTCCTCCCGCCTAATCCTGCACTAAGCTGCCGTGTCCGGTGAGGACCTGCGTCAGGCGGAAGGTGAGGACGCCGTGGCGCCTCTCTAGCCACTCCTCAAAGAGGGGACTTATCGCGTCAATTGTGGCGTGCCCAGCACTGGTATGCGACAATCGCACTCTCCATGCCGCCATGAGATCTCAACAGAGCTCGGTCCGCTGTACCGCGATTTCTCGCGGCAGCGGAGTTACGTGTCGGCGCGCGGCGTTTCGCCTCCTCGCGCCACTCTCAAATGTGGGCGAGGACTTCCGCCTCCAGATCCCACGGCGGTAATCCGGCAAGTATTTTGCCATTCTAAACGCGCTTACCCTGTGTTTTAGAGCTTCGTATCTACTTAAGGGAGCTTCAGTTTATCTCAATTGCATAAAGCGGGGTTTTATTATGAAACTAGTGTCGTGAAACAGTAGCTTGACTGTTCTGTTTCGGCCGATAGATAACTAACACCCGATTTTTAAAAAGCTGATAAATTCAACTAAAACAATGTCATATCTCATGTTAACTACTCAGATCAGTTGGCTAAAATAATTGTTATTATTTCTCTCACAGCGGGTTAGTTGAATTTATCAGCTATTCAAAAACCGGGTGTGCTTACCAACAATCATCATTTCATTTTTATTATACAGATAACTAACTTTTGCCCGCGGCTTCACCCGCGTGGATGTCGGATATCGCCCCACGGGAATGAACTACCGGGAAACTTTAGAAATGCTGGGTTTCCTATACAAAGTTTCATTGCCTATATCGCCCCATTATTTTTTAAACAAAAAGTAGCTTATGTCCTTTCCCAGGATGCCACAAATTTTGTCGATATCTGTTCAGTGGTTTAGGCGTGAAAAGGCAACATACAGACAGTCAGACAGAGTTACTTTCGAATTTATAATAATATACTCGTAGTATAGTATGCAAAAAATAAATTAAAAAATTACTGCAAAACTTACAAATGAACATAAAGTAGAAGTTCCACAATAGTAAATGTATGATCTTTCATCACAGCATGCTTGAAAGTGTTACAGACTCTCAACAATATTTTTAGAGTGAAACTGCTTACTTTTAAAGATCTCAAAACTATTTTCTCTTCTTGATTCTCCTGTAAACAAAATATATTTAACTGAGAAGAGTTTGGCCATGCCACTACTTTCTTTTCAGTACAGTGGAAGAGACATAAATAATAACAATAACACACATGCACCTAAGTGGCGAAATGTGGGTGTACTATAGATGCAACCTTCTGGGAAGACAGGTGTGATGTTATGTATTATAATATACTTTTCTCAAACATGCTTGGAAATTCGAGCATTATTTTGACAACCTTCTTCGAGATAAATCAAAATTGCTGTACTGCTAAAAAACAAGTGACAATGCGGCCAGCAAAGTTACTATGAAAATCCATATCTGGCGTGTTTAGCGGCCAAATAAGTTACTATGAAAACTCATATCTGTCGTGTTATTTAAAAATGGAACGAACTTTTTACTTCAACACACGGCAACCAAGGAGGTAACTTATCAAAGATTTTATTTAAATTTCGAATTGGTTTGCAAATAGTACAAAGAAGAAACAAATGAACATATTGGCGCATGAAAAATGATAGTTATTCGTCATTGATTCTGGAATTTCTATTTAATTTACTCAGTTTGAATTTCCGCGCGTTGTTTGAGAAAAGTACTATACAAGCTTGGCCGCAATCAGGAATTGATGGACTCACGCATGATCGTCCATCAATTCCCTTATTGCAGGCCGCGACAGTAATGTACTATTGTAGACTGTTTTAGTTATAATACAACCTACATTAGTGATTAGACTTCTACAATTTGCCTATACTCTGGGGTTTCTACATTGTCTAGTCTGAATCCAACAAGTTAATCACCTCCAAAGCTGCTGTAATATTATTAGTGACCATGGAACACAATATTCTAGTACAATCACTGTAGACCTTCTTGTCCATTAAACAGTTGGAGTATTTTTCACATATCACTGTGTAGGCCTTCCACTGTTCAGCCATAGTTTTTACATCCAGGCTCTGAACTATTTCACCTATCTTCAAGTTGATATCTAGAGCTGAAAAAGTAAAATAGTTATTATTTTAGAACTAGAAAATGTCTTTGAATATTATAATAATCCCTGGCAGTTCTAGACAGAGAGAGGTGGAATAAGAGTGGGGAGGTTTGCCTTGCAGTTGAATACTAATTATTTAAAAAAATACTAAGATATTTTAAGGAGCTTGTGGCTATGTAATGATAGCCGCACAGGTCGATCCATCAGGTTATTCCATGGATGGGTGACCATCTTTACATACCAAGACTCCTCCGTGCCTCGGAAAGCACGTTAAGCCGTTGGTCCCGGCCATCAAACATGGATCTTTGACAGTCGTTACGGTTTGTCAGAAGCCCGAAAGCCTGGCAACCAGTCTTATCAAGGGGTATTGTACTACCCAGTTACTGGCTTGTGGAGGCCAGATAGGCAGTCACTCCATATAAAATACTGGTATTCAGCTGCATCCGGTTAGACTGGAAACTGACCCCAACATGGTTAGAAAAAGGTTAGGCAGATGATGACTAAGATATTTTAAGGGGTTATTAGGTTCTTCATTCAGATTTTTATTGTCAGCCCAGAGCCTGGGTTCCTGCTTGTTTATTGACAATAGGCTGACCTCACATGAGCATTAATCTTTTAAAATTTAGGTATACCACCACTTCTGAACTCTATGGGGAATACAGTTATGATGTTATTGTTTATGTCATTTTAAACCAAGAACAGAAAATCATTTGTTTATTATTATGGGTATCAGTATTATATCTGCATCAGCAGTGCTGTCAGTGTGACCAGTCATAATCAGTTTGAAATTCATGATTTACTAGAATTCCATTTGCAGGTAAAAAAGATGTTCCTTTCCAACTAACCTTCAATAAGAATATCCTGCTCCTCTCTTTCAGTTAAATCAAAAATGAAATGTTTTTCTAAAACCATCAAGTATGTCAACTGAAGTTCATGGCAAGTTCTGAATAGATCCTTCAATTGCTTCTCTACACAGTTTAACCGGCTCCCATACAGAGATTCACTAAAACAGATAAAAGCAACAAAATTACTGCTAAAATTACTTGTTTCATCCAAAACACAATAATTTAAAAATCAATTTTATTTGATGGAAATTCAATTAGGCCTGGTTTTTAGACGACAGCCAAAGAAGTGCCAGTTTCTGATGGGTTGATAGGTCTCAGCCAGTCTCAGGTAAGTAATGCCTGTGATTGAAACTATTTATGCAATTGAGTTGTATTAGCTCGTGTTTGTTAGTTGACCATTCTGATTGAGGCCCTAAAAAGTAGTGTGGCGGTATCTACATTGCCACATATGAAGTACGCATCAAAGACCTGACGTCACACAGAAATCCTGACGTCACATAAATCCTGCATCAACCAATTAAAATTTACAAGAACCCGACATAAATTGTGGGGCATTTGCCTGCCAAACACAACACCTGTCGGTAGGAGGATCCTCCCTTTTCTATGGAGGATGAGTGAACTTTACACCCTGTTCCTCATACCCCTAAAGAAGAATCACATATTATGAATCTGGATTTGATTCCAATACCTACTACTACTCCTTGCCAGTTTTTTATTCCTCTTACGTCCACTCCAAGTAAATAATTTACTTAATCCTGACTCAGGAGGATGATAATGTATTTATTAAATTAGTTTGCACATACCTATCCTTACAGTGTATAAACACTAACATAATAATGCAGCCCGTTACAGTTGGAAACATTTTCATAGAACAACACGCCATAGACATTGTTTCTATGACTTGTTTGATTAAATCTGATAATAACTGTAGAAGGCACACTGCATCATTCATATATTCTTTTAATTTATTCTGTTTCAGACTTGTTTCAGCCAGTAGTTCTGTGATGAGGTCCAAACTCTAGAAAGTAAGATATTTTATTTTTTAAACAACTGTGTCAGTAACAATGAAGGCTTATTCTGAGATTTATTCAAGATCATCATCATTTCAGCCGAAGGACGTCCACTTCGACCGGAATAATCGGGGTTTAATTTATTACAAAGATGTAATGTTTGTTTACCTGAGAAACACAAGTACGGCAGTCATTTATTAGAGTCGAGAAGTAAACAGAAAATGTAGACTTTTTTATTTCGTTTCTTATACTAGTAAATGCTGTTTTTGTATTCAATACCAAAGATTCGTATGTTACAGTGTCCATCTGCTAGCTTGGTCAAGAAAATATAATGTTGTAAATAGAGTAACAGAACTGAAAGTGGTAAATAAAGTTGTGGTAAATACAAAAGGATACAATCGCTGGATCTGGGCTATTGCAAAAAACATCAGTGCTTTCGGAAAAAAAATCGGAGCTCTGAGAATCGTCCATTTTTAATCAAGGGAGTCTGTTTTCATTAAAAAATAAATCACTGCTTTTAAAAAATACCAAATAATTCCCTTCGTCTCGGTCCGGTCCCGCTCAAACTGAACGTCACTGTCAACCACAGATGCAACATACTACTACGTCATCGTATTATCAATGTCAGTAAAAACCGGCCAAGTGCGTGTCGGATCACACACAGTGAAGGGGTTCCGTAGTAAGTGCCCGCGAGTTCGCCGAAGTGGATGTCGGTTATTATATACTTAAACCTTACTCGAGAACCACTCTATCCATTGGTGAAAACAGGATGAAAATTGATACAGTAGTTTTTAAGTTTATCGCGTACAGAACGACAGACAGACAGACGCGGCGGAGAATTTTGTGTTATAATATGTTTAAGGATAAAGCCACGACAAAGAAATTGACCGCCTGTGTCGAGAATGTTTGGAAGAGAAGTCGTTTATGAAGAGTGACCTACCTTTATCCATGAAACGCAAAATGCATTCTGCCCATCCTAACCTACGATGCTCAAACTTGATCCCTGAGCGAGTCTCAAAAGCCCAAATCACGATACGTTCCAATACAGGAATCGCCGATGTGGGCAACAAGTCTGTTATAGTGCGTTTGCATTGGCGAAACATTCACAACAAAACATGTTGAAATATATATTTTCTGTGTTTTTTGTCAATGTTCCATACAATTTTTGACAGGAACTAGAGATTTCATCATGTTTTGTTGTGAATGTTTCGCCAGTGCAAACGCACAGGGCTGAAGTGGGATTGGGCCATTTGGCGAGCCATATATGTAGTAAGGATTGATCTGGACAGATGAGCCAGATTCGTCACGCAGGTCTTAGGACTATGAGGCAGATATGAAACATTGGCCTGAGAAACTAACACAAAAGGCAGAAGAAATTCTTGAAAAAAAAAATGCGGGGCAGTCGCTATAACCGTGCGTTTGCACTGGCGAAACATTACAACAAAACATGTTTAAATCTCTAGTTCCTATCAAAAATTGTATGGAACATTGACAGAAAATAGAGATTTCAACATGTTTTGTCGTAAAAGTTTCGCTAGTGCAAACACACGGTAAGTGAAAACTAAGCAACAATGCGTAAGGCGATTTTCGCTCGTGCCAATTTACAAAAACATAGTTCTGTAGATTTGTTTTCGTAATGTAGGGATTATTATTACTTACTTTCCGCCTTTTTAACCGACTTCTAAAAGGTGGAGGATATCAATTCGAATGTTTCTATTTTTATTTTTTTATTAATAGAGTTAGACTTTACGTGAGAATCAGCTTTGTTGCCACATAACATTTCTATGACTCAGTAGTAAACGCCCGCGACGCAAATTAATGTACCTATACGTAACATTCTGTATTTTATATCGTTTAAGCCGATGATTCAAATGTGCCAAATGAAACATAACACTGTTTTGGATCATTTCAGTGATCCAATCGCAAAAATGATACACTTTGCCCACTTCTAATAAGTTGCTTCTGGATGCCAAAAACTAAGTGCTAAAATAATTTTTTTAAGAGTATAAAGAAAAGAATCCAGATCAATGAAAGTAATGTCACTGTCATGGTGACTGTTCGTGACAGTGACAGCAAGATGGACATCAATTTCACGTGTTGCTGTACTTTGTAAATGCACAACACGCGGCCGGCTATCGGTTTTATTTCTATTTACGCAAATATTTGTCATAAACCTTTTATTTTTTGTTTGGCGGAATGATAAAATGTCGGTGTGCAATATGTTGATGGCACTCAAAGCAGTAGGCATCGAAACTAAAACCTCTGAATTAACTAAAACATGTGAAGAACTTCAGGTTAGTATTAATTTAATGATTTTTACTTTTAATAAAATAAACAAGCCTAACAGAAATTATATATTTTGAATGAACGGCTGTGAGTTTAATTTATATTGCTTAAAATTTACATAAAGTGGTTTTCGTATATGAAAATAATATTTCCATGTTTCCCGGTGAGTATTTAAAAAAGATTAGATATGTATGGCAGAATCGCAGTGGATGAATGGGCCCTTGAGCAATACGGTATCGCGTTCCTCTTCCCATCAATAAAAAAAAAATATAATGCAATTTCCAAGGCTTGTTAAGTAATAGCTGTCTATGAACATTGTAATGCTATTTCCTTTTTATTACTACCTGTTGTGTAATATCTATTTCATGTATATCATCATTCTGTTAGACCTTTTAGATGTTACCACCTTACCATGAATTCAATCCATTTTATAAATTTTGTTCTGTGGCCTCTCTGTTACCGCTGGAATGTGAATGCAGCATTATTATTTAAAAAAAAAGTTTTCCCTACTTCTCAATATCTACTTCCTTAATTTGTTAAGATCAATCTCCATATTTGTATTATGATATGCATGCATCAGTAATCTATTTAAAAAGAGATGACATCATAAAATAGCCTTGGTATCATAAAAGCGTGAATTCAATGTTTGAACAATGTGTTTACAATCTTCAATGCAAGTTAGGTGATATGTTCATGTTAGCTATCCTACTAATATTATAAATGTGAAAGTTTGTGAGTTTGTGTGTTTGTGTGTTTGGATGTTTGTTACTCAATCACGCTAAAACGGCTGAATGGATTTAGATGAAATTTGGCAAATAGATAGTTTGTAACCTGGATTAGCATATAGGATACTTTTTATCCCGATATTCCCACGGGATCGAGACTTACGCGGGTAAACCGCGGGGCGCAGCTAGTTTTACATAAATGGTATAAACCAAAATCTTACTTGGTGCAACTTTGTCTGTCCCTCTATCACAGCTACTTTTCTTTTCTCTTGCAGGGTTCAATAAATTCCAACACTTTTGACATTCAAAATGCTGTTAAGCAATTATCAGAATTTTTGCTCAAAATCGAAGATGCAAATCTATTCAAGAAATATCTATCAAATATTCTTCTTGCTTTGGTGTCAGCGAAAATCCCCTTGAAATCAGTATTTTCTTATACAAATTATGACACATGCAGTGATGCTGAGAAGACTAGTCACTTGGAGTATTCAATAATACTTGCTGCTTTGAGCGACCATCCAGATGTGTTACAGTAAGTGTGTTTTGGTTTGTACTCAATTCCAAGCTTGACCCCAACACAGTTGGGAAAAGGCTAGCGAGATGATGATGACTCAATTCCAGGCTTCAGCAATTGGAAACATTGTAAAAGTAGAAGCAATCCTTTCATTTCAGATATGCATTAAAATATTTCGAAGTTAATGCAGTGGCGCCATTTGAAGTATTCAACCATCATGAGGACTCCTACAATGTTGCTCCAAAGAAGCGGAGACTGCTTGATTGTGGTCAGAAAATTCCAGAAAAACAGGTGGTATCATGCTGCCATACATTGCTTAGTAAATTACCAAATGAAATGTCTGCTAAATGGGATTGGACCAAATTTATCGGAACTTATGGGAACCATGGAATGGCAGACGTGAGATGGTATGTTATTCTAAAGTTATTAAATACCTACTTTTTTTTTTTTGTAAAACGACTCTGCCCCTCCTTGGCAAAGGCCTCCCCCTCAAATAGATAAATATTTTATTTATATATTATATTAGATAGATAGATATTTTATTTAGATTTTTTTTTTTACTTAATTTTTGCTGACAATATTATTACAAATTATAATTCCATAAGCCTGTTAATTATTAATTGTGCTTGTGCTGTGTTGCTGAAAGTAGTTGACCTCTTAAAAAAAAAAAACCATGCAGTCTTTGGTAAGCAAATATTTTGTATTTATGTACTTTATGAAATCAACAGGATGATAAAAGAATGCATGGTCCTTCTAGCAAATATGACCGATACACAGTCTATGATACTATCAATCAGAATGCTCTTACAAGAACAGGAGACTCATGAACTTTTGGAGCGAAGTAAAACCGAACCCGTTCACACTATGAGTGAAGTAATAAAAGATGATTTAAGTCCTAATGTTGTCAATATTGATGGAATACTGCTGCCTATATATGAGAAGGGGAATGTACAGAGTGGTAATTTGGTTCCAGTGAAATCTACCATTAATAATCTGAGAAGTTTAGCTTTGGCAGTTGCTTCAGGTAAGAAGAAAGGTTTTTCTCCGTTTTTGACAATATTGTATGACTTTGATGTATATTATGTTATGAAATGTAATTTCTTTAATAATGTAGTTACACTACTTGCCTCTTTTCATTATACATAGAACCCTATGCTACATAATATTAATTACTGTTAAATATTACTATCCTCAAGTAATGATACTGTTATCCCATATCCCCCAACTCTTTTTCCCTCTAAATTATTTGTAATTTATTATTATTACGGACATATCTCTAAAAACTGTTTTATTGCAGGACAAGCCCTCAGTCTTATGGGCCCAGTAGGTTCAGGAAAAACTTCCCTAGTGGAACATTTGGCTGCTATCACTGGTCGCAAAGGAGTGGCCTTCAAGAAAGTGCAGCTAGGAGACCAGACGGATTCCCGCATGTTACTGGGATCTCATCAATGTACAGACATCCCTGGAGAATTTGTGTGGAGGCCTGGCGTTTTAACCGAGGTATGTTTTCTGCTATTTCAGAACTATATTTTACTCACAGAGCATGAAATCTGCATGAAATATTCGTGTCCGAATTTGGCGCAACTGAGGGCAAGCTAGCTGTCACAGGGCATTGTTAGAATGGTCCGTCAGTTTCTATGAGTAAACGGTGACATTCACTGACATGCTTGGTTTGTATGAAAACTGTTGGCGGTTCCGTCTCTAGCAGCAGCCATTGAGGCGTATTCGTGCTCTGTGGTTATACCAGGACTGCCCAGGGTCTTAATTTGTGCCCCTTTAAATTAGTGAGATGTATGCTTTATGGGGTGAGCTTATTGCTATGATTAAGCTTGGAGCTAGCCCCTTACTGTATATGGGACTTAACGTAACAGGTGATTTGTGAGAGTATGTCTGGGTTTCAATGGATAACTATAGGTATGGGTTTATATTGTTAAGACACAAAAGTAATATGAACAGACAATTTCGGTTGTTCACTTATTTAAATTTCTTAAACAATTAATTGTTTAAACAGATGTCATTTTGCTTATCTTGTGCAAGTGCAAATACTCGTATCCGTTAAGTATATTTGCATTTACAATGTGTTCAAAACAATTAGAAATGGCAATAAAAAAAACTTAGTAATGTAGGTGTAATTTGTTTCCTGCATGGAGTCGACAACTGGATTAGATTTGAAATTACGATTGAGAATAATAATAAGACTTATTATTCTCACCTCTTAAAAATTTAAGATAGGTTGATGGTATTTTTGGTTCACCGAACACGATTTTCATCTAATAAAATTACTTTAAGGCCGTACAAAATGGACACTGGCTGCTATTAGAGGACATTGACTGCGCAGCGCTAGATGTGGCTTCGACCCTCAGTTCTCTACTAGAAAGAAACTCACTATGCGTGCCTGGCTATCGAGATTCTTTGCCAGTCACACCTGGGTTCCAACTCTTCGTCACACAACGGTAAGTACAAAAAGAACAAATTAAACTTTATCTGTATAAAAATAAAGTTAATTTTCATTTGATATTTGATCCTATGAATTTTCTTTTAGAACTTTGACGACAAATTACGGTTTTCAAAAGAAAATGTCCAGCAGCAGTACATTGCTCCAAAAACATTTAACACAAATAAACGTTGAACCTCTATCGAGGTCTGAACTCGCAGAGATCATACAAACTTTGTACCCGGCTCTTTCTACTATCTGCTCTAGAATGATTGAAGTATTCATGATGTTCTCTGTAGGCAGTCACGACACATCCCTGCAAACTACCGAAACAGTAGATAGCGATAAAGAAAAGAATCTAATTCTCATACGAGGATCAAGACTGATTTCAACCAGGGACTTGTTGAAATGGTGCTCTAGATCAGTAGTTGGCTTTGACGTTACTAGTCCCGAGTCCGCACTAAAAGTCCTACAAGACGCTTTGGATATATTCACTTGTTCAGTCTCCTCCCCTGAACATAGATTGGAGCTGGCCAAAAAAGTAGGTTTATGCCTCGGTATAGTAGAAGCGAAATCTGAATTCTATTGCAAACATTATAAACCAAATGTATCTCTAAATGCCACCTTCCTAGAAGTTGGCAGGTCTAAGGTTCCGAGGGTAGAGAAGAGTTTGGAAACGATAGATTTTGATAATAAACAGACAGTGTTTTCGTTTACAAAACAGTCCGCCTGTTTACTTGAGAGGATTGCTTGCTGCGTCACGTCCAATGAGCCTGTACTACTAGTTGGTGAAACTGGTACTGGCAAAACTTCGTCAGTGCAGTACATAGCAAGGCAGACGGGTCACAAACTGGTCGTCATTAACATGAACCAGCAATCAGACTCAGCTGATCTACTCGGTGGGTACAAACCTGTCGACCTAAAATACGTAATCCGACCCATAAGACTTCAATTTGAGGAACTCTTCCGCCAATTCTATAACACACAAAAAAATCAGAAGTTCTTGGGCCACATCGAAACTTGTTACGATACGGAGAATTGGACAGCTTTGCTAGCGTTGATGAAGCAAAGTCATAAAGCAGCTATCACAAGGCTGACGGCAGAAAAGTCTACCATTAAACTGAAGAAATGGGTAGCCTTTGGGTTTAAACTTGCGAAGTTGGAACAGCAAGTTAAGGCAGCTTCGAAGTTGACCTTCGCGTTTATTGAGGGGTCTCTAGTCAAAGCGATGCAGGAAGGCCACTGGGTGTTGCTAGATGAAATAAATTTGGCGTCCGCTGAAATATTGGAATGCCTAGCTGGGTTGCTAGAGGACAAAAATGAGAGTATAGACTTGCTAGAAAAAGGCGATAAAGTCCCTATAAAAAGACATCCAGATTTCACACTATTCGCTTGCATGAATCCAGCAACAGATGTCGGTAAAAAGGACCTGCCTGCAGGTCTTCGGAACCGTTTCACAGAGTTCTTTATCGATGAGCTGACCGAACGCAATGATTTGATATTGCTTATTGGTGACTATTTGTACCACATGAATCTTGGTGGTGCCGTCTTGGAGGCCATCTACAGTTTCTATGCCAATATTAAGAAAGAAGCTAAACTGAATCTGGTGGATGGATCAGGTAATACAAGAAAAAAACTCTGACCATTAAATTAATATGTATTATTATTTCTCATATTTTATCTAATGTTTTTGTATTCTTTTAGGAAACACACCTCATTACTCTCTTAGAACGCTATGCAGAGCTTTAACGGCCGCTGCAAAAGCTAGATGTGGAACAGTATCAAGATCTTTGTACGAAGCTTTTTGCTTATCCTTCCTTACCCAGTTGGATAGTTCATCGCATCCAAAAGTAGAAGCTATGATTGCCAAGTACGTATACATTTTAATATGATAACATTTGGATAAGAAAATTCATGTTAGCTAATTATTTTTCTTTTATTTCTTAGGGCAGTCATCGGGAAGAAAAACGTGAAATCAGTGACAAACCAACTCATTCCCGAGCCACAAGTTTTGGGCCAAACATACTTACTCTTTGAAGGCCACTGGATACCTCAAGGCAAATTAGAAATTGCTATCCCGGAAGGCTACATTCTAACTCCTACGGTCAAAAAGAATCTTCGTGACATCGCACGAATTATATCCCTTGGACGATTACCGATATTATTACAAGGAGACACGTCTGTGGGCAAAACGTCCCTTATAACATACATAGCTAAAGCTTCTGGAAACTATTGTGTCAGGATAAATAATCACGAACACACAGATCTCCAAGAATACATAGGGTCTTATGCAACCGACTCGAACGGTAAGCTGGTCTTCAAAGAAGGAGTCCTAGTTGAAGCCATGAGGAAGGGATACTGGATTATACTTGACGAACTGAATTTAGCACCGAGTGATGTATTAGAGGCTCTAAACCGTGTGCTAGACGACAACCGAGAACTGTTCATACCAGAAACTCAACAAGTCGTCAAAGCAGATCCCAATTTCATGTTATTCGCTACTCAAAACCCGCCAGGTTTGTATGGCGGCAGGAAAATGCTGTCCAGAGCATTCAGAAACAGATTCGTCGAGTTACACTTTGATGAGATACCAAAGAAAGAACTGGAAACTATTTTGCACCAAAGATGTCATGTTCCGCCAGCTTACAGTAAGAAAATGATAGCGGTCATGGCTGATCTACAAATAAGGCGGCGTGGTTCCGCAGCTGTTCAGGGCAAAGACGGATTTATAACCCTACGAGACTTATTCAGATGGGGTCAGAGATACAAATGCACTTCAAAAGATTCCTTGACTGATGATAAGTTTTACGATTGGGATCAGCACATAGCTGATGAGGGATACCTTATCTTAGCTGGAAAAGTACGACAAACTGACGAGAGATCTATAATCGAAGAGGTTATAGAAAAACATATAAAAAGGAAGGTCAATCCTGACAACCTCTTTAGTCTTCATGCGGCAACGTCACCCGTTACCAAGTCTGTATTGGAGACAATACTGAACAACCAACTTGAAGAGTTCAATCACGTTGTTTGGACATACAACATGAGAAGACTCGCAGTATTGATAGCCAAGTCTTTCGCTTTTGATGAACCAGTCTTATTGGTTGGAGAAACTGGTTGCGGAAAGACAACCATCTGTCAAGTACTGGCAGCCTTAAAGAAACGTCAGCTGCTGTCAGTTAACTGTCATATGCATACAGAAAGTTCAGATTTCCTAGGAGGTCTTCGCCCTGTGCGTCAATACAAAAATGATGGAAGACTTTTTGAATGGGTCGATGGGCCTTTGATAAAAGCTATGGAGACGGGAAACATGTTCCTGGCTGATGAAATATCTCTGGCTGACGACAGTGTTTTGGAACGAATGAACTCTTTACTAGAACCTGAAAGACAGTTAGTGTTAGCGGAAAGAGGAAGCGATGATAATTCTGAAGTCGTTGTCATCACAGCAAATGCGAACTTCCACTTTATCGGAACCATGAACCCTGGTGGAGATTTCGGCAAGAAAGAGCTTTCGCCCGCTCTGCGTAATAGATTCACAGAAATATGGTGTGACAGTGTCACATCTAGAGAAGACTTACTGAAAGTACTAGAAAAAAGCGTCAACAAAGGAGTGTCGCTAGGCAACCAAGAGGACGGTAGTTCTGGAATTGGTACGTCCATATTAAACTTCACTGATTGGTTGAAAAATTCAGAAGTGACAAATAAATTCCCGTTTAGTATACGTGATCTGTTGTCATGGGTCCATTTTATAAATATCACAGTTGCGAAAGGTCTTTTGGACACCCCTGAAGCATACGTACACGGTGCTTGTATGACGTTCCTAGACTGTTTCGGTACAGCACTAACAGGCCATATCGATACCGAGACATTGGTTTTACTACGAAAAAATTCCATTAACTTCTTGTTGGATCAGATAAAGCCAATTGGCGGCGAATATGTGGAAAGTTTACAAGAAATGTTGAGCGATAAAAAGACTCAATTCGTGGCCGAAAGTAGTTCCGAAAAGTTTGGTATAAAACCTTTTTATATCGAAGTTGGTCAGAAAAATGTCAACACCGCGGCAGAAAAACAAAAGTTCACGTTCACAGCTCCAACGACCGGTGCTAATACTTTAAGGTTGTTGCGAGGCTTGCAGCTGAATAAAGCCATCCTTTTGGAAGGAAACCCTGGCGTTGGAAAGACAAGCTTAGTAACTGCCCTCGCTAAATCATCCGGTCATAAAGTTGTTCGGATCAATTTAAGTGACCAAACGGTAAGTCCTTCTAAAAGTATTTTAATTTAGTTCTAGGTTTCTTTGTTGCCGGAATCGTAATTTGTAATTATTTTTACAGGATATAACAGACTTATTCGGAACTGACCTACCAACGGAAGATGGATCTTTCACATTCAAAGAAGGCGCGTTTTTGAGCGCTCTTCAAAATGGAGACTGGATTCTATTAGACGAGTTGAATTTGGCGCCTCAACCCGTCTTGGAAGGGCTTAACGCATGTTTGGATCACAGGGGAGAAGTATTTATTCCTGAATTAGGGAGAACTTTTAAGGTTAAAGAGCAGACTAGATTATTTGCCTGTCAGAATCCTTTAAAACAAGGAGGTGCCCGAAGAGGTTTGCCAATATCTTTCCTGAACAGATTTACTCAGGTTTACATCGACACACTTACTAAAGAAGACTTGATATACATTGTGGAGGCCCAGTACTCACCCATACCTAAAAAAGTTTTACACAAGATAGTCGAATTCAACTGCAAAGTTGCCCATGAAGTAACAGAGATACAATCATGGGGCCATAAAGGCTCTCCTTGGGAGATGAATCTCAGAGACATACAGAGATGGTGTGAGTCTCTTATCCTAGACCAGAATGAAGAAGATAATCCACTATGCCCTGGAAAATACGTTGATATGCTTTACGTGAACCGTATGAGGACCGAAGAAGATAAGCAGAAAATGATCGAAACGTACGATAAAATATTCCTCCCTGATTATCCAAGAAGTGATAGTAGTCCCCAGTTCCACGTGACTCATACCCATGTTATAATAGGAGACGTTCAACTAGGCCGTAATGAACAAAAAGAATTCAAAAATCGAAGAGCTGCTGAAACGAACTTGCTTGTACTAAGAAATCAACTACCGACTTTGAAAGCGGTGGCTCAAAGTATCAAGATGAATTGGTTGACAATACTAGTTGGTCCTTCAGCTACTGGCAAGAGTAGTGTAGTACAAGTACTTGCTGACTTGATCGGCAACGAACTGCAAGTCATACCTGTGACGTCAGCTATGGACGTCTCTGACTTACTTGGTGGTTTCGAACAAGTTGATTTTAACAGAAATCTCGAAAGCTTGTATGTTAAAATCGAGACTTTAACCATACAAACTGTTAGGAACATGTGGTTTTTCACAAGACCCTTCGAATGGAAAGAGAACCTGTTGCTAAGTGAGCTTTACGAGTACAAATCTCTGCAGAAAGCGTCAAGCACTGACATATCAGATGGTAACATGGATAAGTTCAAACAAAAAATTGAGTTCCTAAATACTCACTGTGAAAAATTGATTAAAAACAACGAGTTTCAACCAGCTATGTTGCCAAAAGTACAAGAAGTTGTAAAACTATTAAACAAGTTGGAGAACAAAGTGTCACAAGTGTCTTCCGTCAACGCTGGAGGAAAATTTGAATTCGTGGACTCTTTGCTTGTGAAAACTATGATTGAAGGGTCGTGGTTACTCCTAGACAACGTCAACCTCACTTCCGCAGCCGTACTTGATAGACTGAATGGTTTGTTGGAACCGAACGGCGTGTTAAGCATTCCCGAAAGGGGTGACGTCAGTGAAATAAAACCTCATCCGAACTTTAGAGTGTTCTTCACTATGGACCCAAAATATGGAGAGATTTCAAGGGCTATGAGGAATAGAGGAGTTGAGACATCTTTATTAAGACCAGATGATTGGCAGATATCGTATGTGTCAGAAACTGAAAATTTGTTTGACTTGACGGCGTTGTTGTCGTCCTGTGGCTTGCCCAGCAAATATCATGACTTGTGTATCAAATGTTACGAGTTGATGCAGTCCTTTGTTGAAGGTATGTATTTTTAATGATTTGGTACTTAATAATCACGAAATAAACAAAAAAATAAAAGAATATTTGCATTTATTTTGATACCGAAACAGGTGGAAAACAAATGTTGGATGAAATGACACAATGACTATAAACATTGTTTCTTTTCCAGGTCTCGATCGTCCAACAATTTCACATTTACTGCAAGCGGCTCACTTGACCTGGCAGCAGCTACTTCGCGGTATCTCCACCACCACTGCTTTAGTCAGCAGCTTCTCTGACGTTTACATAAAGCCGAGATGCGGCGCAGACTTCGCTTCAAGTGTAAATTCGTCACTCGCTGAAATGAAGAACTTCATGTTGAAGGCTCTTGATGAGTTAATAGAAGATGAAGAATTAGACGAAAAGGGTCCGCTCCCCGCATCTACGAATCACACGCTCACAGTAAAAGGTTTGTGCTCCAATTCCACGATGGAAATCGCCAAGCAACTCGCGTACACAGCCGTACAAGAAACTAAAGACGGTACGATAGACTCATACCTACACGTCATCTTTAGTTTGTACACCGTTTACCAAAGATCTCATCCGACCGTGTTAACAACCGTTTACTCTATTATACATAACATTATGAAGAAGCAATGTCGCGCCGCCAACATACAGTATGCTGACATTCTCAATGACACTGCTTACGAAACCTACAAGTATCATAGTGGTGATATGCAGTCGTACAAAAAGTTCTACCCAGAATTATACATATTAGAAGAAAGACAAGTACGTCTGGGCAACATAGAGGGACTCATCATGTTCAATAACCTAATGAAGTACTATTTGACGAACCTCGCCCCTGAAACTACGTTTACAGTATCAAATTATTCAAGAGCTGTCTTGTCGGGCAAGCTGACAGATGATTTTACCGAATATCCGATACTGAAACACTGTCTAAGATATCTAGCCGTTATTGAAGAATTTATTCAAAAGAGTATTGAACGATCTGCGAACAATTTAGATACTGAAACTGCTTGTAATATGTTCCAACTTCTGAGCTGGCGGGACAGATTCTTGAAGCTGGCAAACGAGCCAATATTCGTTGCTAATGAAGCCAGTAGGCGCAGAATTTTAAGGGAGGACATCGTTCCCCTCCTGTACACGCACAGTAAATGGTTACAAAAGCATTTGATGATACCAATCCTGAGACTTGCTAGGGACAGCAATACTATGATAAATAATTTCAATAAAGCCGCGGAAAATATAGTGATGCCAGCTGAAAACGATAACTCAACTGTTACTAAGCTGAGCAAAAAGATCCGTAAGATGTACGGCCAACCGAAGTTATTAGTTGACAAAGAAGAATACGAGAAATGTACCGAGAAGACTAAAGTTTACAACAAAATTGCTTTAGACCTGAACCAGCCTATATCTAAGCAACTCAACAGACTCTCTGTAGACAACTATGCTATTACTGATATGCATTTAGCATTGGATGTGCCTAATAATGATACATTGGAACTGGTACAAGAAAATATCACCAAGTTAGTTGACAGTCGAGTCGTTGAAAAACCAGGACCCGACGTCATACTTCTTCCAATAATCTCTTACGTAGTACAGAGAATATTGACAATCCTACAGAGAGATTTATTTGATCTAATGTCTCAGTTATCAAAGAACGAAGACAAAGTAGTTGTGAGGATCGAATCTTCAGAAGTGTTGGGCAGTTTGGTACACTTGGGCAAAGTGACTAAAGGATTTCCTTCAGCATTATTGAATCTTTTAGAAGTAGTACTCAAACTGCAAGACAATAGTGACATGATTAGTGAAAGGTAAGATTTTATTTTTTATTTTTATTATTAATCAGTGTCTCATCCATTGAGAAAATACTATAGCAAGTCAAAGTCAAATCATTTATTTCAATTAGGCACATAAAAAGCACTTTTGAAGGTCAAAAACAAAGAAAAAGAACTGTTTCTAGTTGCCCCTTCCAAAAGGTAATTTTCGTATGGAGAAGAATGGGCAAGAAACTCCACCGTTACTCTTTTAAAAATGTTTTACAATATTTTGTATACTTAAATTATACAGTGTGTTAGGGTAAACACCTTTAACCTTGAAACCAATGGTTTGGTTTCATTTATAGAACGTAAAATCAATGGAATTACAACTTTTTTTTTTAAAGGAAAATCTACCTTTTAACACAAGAATATTTCACCCTATGCGCTAGCGGCTAGGGCAACAAACTTGCGTCTCAACACGGGGGCGCGGTGTGGGCGCGAAGAACACTCCACGTCCGCGCGTCCCCTTCCCCTCTCTTACCTCACTCCAGTCAGTCAGCTGTCTCGCTAGCGAATGCACGTAATGCAACGTCGTAGCGCCGCCGCTCATTTCTCGCGCGTAAACAATAATAATTGTAGTTTGTGAGTAGTAGTTACACGTAAGGATGTCTTACACGAATTAACAGTTTACCGAAATAGTACGGCTTTACGCCATCGCGGGTGATAACCTGAACGAGGCGCGTAGGATGTACGCCGAACTATTCCCTAGACAACGTGTACCAAGCCGTAAAACAATGTTGGCGGTTACACAGAGAATGTGTACCTACGGACAGTTCACCGTGTCGGCCCACGCTCAGGGTCGTGGTAACCAGCAGCTGCCGGTTGATCTGCGAGAACGTATCCTGAATGTCTTCGCGGAGCAGCCAGAGGTAAGTACCAGGAGGGCGGCACGTGTTTTTAATGTTTCCCACTGGACAGTATGGAGACTTCTCCACATCGATCATCAACATCCGTATCATTTTCAACCGGTTCAAGAATTAAATGACAACGATCACATACCGCGGATGGTATTTTCCCAGTAGTAAGCCAGGTATGAAGTATGAAGGGAAAGTTGCATCACAGGTTATGTATGTGTATTCATGTGTTGTGTAGGTAGGTAGCGGGCGGCGACCGGGCGCATATCCATGAATTAGCGGACGGTGTCGGATAGGAACTTTTTAAAATCTTTTAATGAAAATAAGGTTTTTTTTTGTTGAAAATGGGTCATAAATTTTTATATTTAAGTCAAGTACCCATGGTTTGAATGACAACGGTGTTTACCCTTACATACTGTATAATTATATGTGAAGACGATGCACCTACAATAAGATTACTGTACCACAATAGGTAAAAATAATTAAAAATGGAGCAATGACAAATAAATTAATTATGTGATAGATACATGGTGCACCATAAGAGTAAGTAAGTGTATCATAAGATATCGTATACTATTCCTAACATTTTAACAAGTAATTATTATATTTTTCAAGCAAGACATTATTTTTCAGAATATCGTCTCTTCCTGTTAAATTCTGGGATGAATTTTACAAAGCAGTGGTATATTCACCAGCCTTCTATCCGTCGCCATTTTTGAATCCACATAATAGTGAAAGCTCGGAAGACATGGTTGAAGAAATACCAATCAACAGCAAGAGATTGTCCAAGAATGTGCCATTGCTACCTTATTATCTACAGAAGTTCACCGTGACTGCTGACAATCCAGGTATTTTCTAGTTAGCATAATCAGCCTATAATGGTGGGACACAGATCTCCTCTCTGTGAGAGGGAGTGGGCCATAATCCACCACGCGGGCCCAGTGCGGGTTGGTAGATGTCACATGTCTTCGCATGGCATAGTAAAGCGAGCCTTTTACATCGGTAACTTTTTGCTACATATAAGATGAGTTGCCAGGACCGGGGTTATGTCATGTCACAGATATTATAATACTACGGTCATGTTTATCCGAGCTACGGATCTTAGGATCTCATTATGGCCTGTCGACAGATATGGCGCTGTCTTGCGTGGTGGATCGAAGGACCAAAATTATGATGAATGGTGTCTAATGAATACTAATTATTTATATTTCAGAGTCACGTCATTTATTAGCCTATGAAGCTGTTTCAATAGAAGGCAGAAGTGATTATTCCGTGCAGCTCGGAACAATTTTGAATATTTTGTGGAAGAACATCGCCACATTAGATTCTGCAGTTTCGTTGAAGATGTAAGTATTATTCTTATATTTCAAATAGCAACTTAGATTTGAAGACTAATATGTATACTTCGTGGCTTCCGAAGATAAGGCTCTATAATAGTTTCGATTTTCTGGTCTGCAAATCATTTACCGACTTGAAAATCGAACCTAGGGCCCGCTCACTAAATCATTTGCGTTTTACACTTTGTAGCTACTGAATGTTGGTGCTATCTTCGAAATGTAAACTTAACTGATTTATTTTATTTCAGAATATCAGACGCCAAATTCGAAATGAAGAAATACGAGCAGCTGGTACACTATTTATACTACGCTCTCGAACTCAAAAACGACAATACATTTGACGACATTTGCACACATACTATCGAAATGTTCCGCATTTGTTACAAAGGCACTTCGTTCGACGACATACTAAGCGAAGCGAATGACGCTTATCAAAGACTCCGAAACTCACTAGAAACTAAGACAGATGATATGAAAACAAAGATTTTTACTGCACAGCTATCATTACAAACTAGTGTTTTAATCACTAAAGTGTTGTCTGAAATTAATCCAATGGATCATGTCGCGAAGTATCGTTTAAAAGTTCAGTATATTGAAGAGGACGTTAAAATGTTTGATGCTCTACTCGGCGCTTACTACTTCCATGGTGTTGTGTATGGAAATATTCCCCATTATGGCTCTATTGAGAAGCCTTCACAAGTAGCATTTAGTAAGATGGATAAGGACTCTGGTTTGATGAAGGTACATCCACATTGTAGTGTGCTCATGAGGCTGAGACAAAGTACTGCTGAAAGAGTCAGCAAGTACAAGCTGGGAAATACTTTTAGACCTGAAGAACTGACTTATAACAGTTTTGCTAATGTAAGTAGAACATAAACAAGTTTTTACGTATCAGTGCTTTGAAACATGGATTAACAGAGAAATCAGAAAAAAATATAACACAATATTTTTGGATGATGGATGATTTAGATTATTACGGATTTGTATTGGATTTTGGATCTACGTAACAGAAATTACATAAATTCCGACTTTTTCTTTTCAGGATTGCAAACACTTTACAAAATCAGTACTGTCAGTAAAAACAATCCACGACATTACTACCAACCTAATAACAGCTTGCAAGAATTTATACAAGAACCTACTTGCAAACACTATAAACAAAACGGCCCTCCTAACCGGACACACTGTGGTTAAAGAAACATCGTCCTGGCTGTACTCAGTCAACGCTTTTTACAAAAAAATCGAGGTATATTCCGACGCATTGCCGGACTTAGCAAAACCCCTACAGAGTTCCATATCCCAACTCGTCTATAGCGTAACCTCCTTGAACGATTTAACCAAAGAAATCATAGTCAAGATAGAGCAAGGTCCGGTCCTAAAGGAGGTTGTAACCGATTTGATGGTGTTCCCCAATGGTATACCGAATAGGAATAGCAAAGAGGAATATTTGAATAGATTTGTGTCAACGAAGTTTTTGCAGTTGTTAAATAGAAATGTGGTGTCTGGGAATGATGAGATGTTTGCTGCTGAGTTGGAGGGTATTCAGTAAGTAGTTTTCATCGTTACTTTTTTACAAGCTCTTATAGTCATACCGAAGGACCAAAGACCATGTAGAGGAGCGCTTCATGGTCTTTTGTTCTTCGGCATTAGTCGTACGAAAATATTTTATATGCTGTGGTAAAAATATTAGTTGGTTAGCAAGGTGACCTCTAATACTTATTTTTGAGTTGCGATACCGGTCAGCTGTTAAGTTCACCATTTTCTAAACAATTTATTTTTATTTTTATTGTTTTGTGCATTAACAGTGTTGTATTTTTTTCCAGGGTTCTAAAAATGAATCTATCAGAGCTGCGTATGTATAGCACAGCGTTGGACAAACTGGACAAAAGTACGATGGACTCCGTGCTGGCGACGCTGAACTCTCTCGTGAAGGCGTGGGAGCAACAGCAGAGAGATATCGAGAAGAAGAAGCAGGATGATGAGGCGTTATATGTTACTAAGTAAGTACATATATACATATTATAAAACAAAGTCCTCCGCCGCGTCTGTCTGTCGTCCTGTATGCGATAAACTCCAAAACTACCACACCGATTTTCATGCTGTTTTCACCAATGGATAGAGTGGTTCTCGAGAAAGGTTTTAGTATATAATAATCGACATCCAAGCGGGCGAAACCGCGGTGCGCAGCTAGTAAATGTATATATACCACTCTTGCAGATCAAAATGTGAAGATGAAGACGAAGACGCCATAGCACAGGAAGAAATGCAAGAAATGTTCCCATCTTACTCCGACCAAGACTTCGCTGAATTCAAACCACCAACACTAGAACAAGTGCCAGTTAAAACGCAGAACACCTCTGAAAAGCCTAAACAAAAACAACTCATTTCTCCCGAAGACGTTTCTCTAGTATACAAATGGCATTCAAACATTGTGCGAAATATGACGTCAGCGGAATGGCTACCCGCCCGAAAGAAGTTGGTTGGCAATGACGTGACTAGTGCGTTCTTGCAGAGGTATCCCACATTTAGTCGGGTTATAAACAATGTTTGGGAGGCTTTGGACGCGGAGTTCGAAGGGAGTATTTCACCGAGTTTGATGGTCCTTATTTCGCAGATTAAGGCTAAAGTTGATGGACAAGGTGAGTTTTTGTTCTTTTTACTACTAGAAATATGAAAGAGTTCTAGAAAAATTCAAAGTCAAATAATTTTTTCCAAATAGGCACATAAAAGGCACTTTTGAACGTCAATGAGAACAAAGAAATAGAACTGTTTCTAGTAGCCCCTTCCAAAAAGTAGTTTTCGTATGGAGAAGAATAGGCAAGAAACTCCACCGTTACTCTTTTAAAAATGAAAAAAGTTAGGCTTTGTAGGCTCAAAAGATCTTTGCTGTCATAATAACGCCGGGGCTCTGTAATTTCGCCATTTTGTATGTAGGTATACTTACACCGTGCATCCTATACTGATAATGCTCATTTGTTTTTATTATAGAGTCTTCAGCCAAAGTGGACTTCTACAGATCCTCTTGGGTCTCGGAAACGAAACAGTGCGTACCCTTACTTCATAGAGTAAAGGAGAACACTAAAGATTTACTTGACCAATGGCCAGACTTCCCTACTTTGAAAGAGGTAAGCCACTCATTACCAATTTTACATTTATTATTTTAACCGTGCGGTCCTGAAACTGTTTCAAAGTTTCAACCGAAAATCGAAACCGTAAATGCTAAATATTTTAGTGTGTAACTCGTAAACTATGACATTTTATCGACCATTAGCCTCATAGGAAAGTGCCAACGCCATTATAGTTCTCGTGCAAGAAAGTGATGGCGCATAACTTCCGGTACACAAAAAATATATAGTGTGCGAATTGAAAGTTTGATCATACAAAAAGTCCATAAATATCCAAATGCCATCAAGCCGTAAGGTTGCCATCAGACGGACTGCATCGCAGCAACCGCGCGCAGTCGATATGTTCAACTGCGTACGGTCGTGACTGTACCGTATGTGTCGACACTACACGACTTTAGCCGACCGCGTAAAGTTGAAGTTGTGGCGGTATCTTCATCGCCACATGCGAACTACGCATCAAAGACCTGACGTCACACAAAAATCCTGACGTCACATAAATCCTGCATCGCGCAATTAAAGTTTACCGTGCACTCGTATATACAAGAACCCGACATCAATCGTTGGCCAGTTGCCCGCCAGACACAACACCCGTCTGGTCAGAGGATCCTCCCTTTTCTATGGAGTATCTAGTGAACTTTACACTCTGTTCCTCATACCCCTAAATAGTCACGACTGTATGCAGTTAATATTGACTTCACACGACTGCAGCCGACCGGGTGAAGTTGATATCATGACTGAACGAAGTCGAACGTACCACTGCATGTAGTTGAATATTTCGACTGCGCGCGGTTGCTGCGATGCAGTCCGTCTGGTGGCAACCTAAGCAACACAATTTCTCCTTTTCAAATTCCAGATAATAGTAATAGTGAACAGAATTCTAAGCTTCCCAGTAACAAGTCCAGTGAGTCGATTCCTGACTGGACTTGAGTTACTTCGGGATAAGATTGAGGAATGGAACAAGAACGCGCATAAAGGTAACAATATGATCGACGTGTCGCTTGCCGTGGGACAGCAGATTATCAACTGGAGGAAGCTGGAGATGGCGCACTGGAAGGAGTGTCTTAATAATTTGTATCACAGGTAAGTTGAGACAGTTTGTTAAGCAACTGTTTGGGGAAGAATGTGTGGTTTGATAAACATTTGGTGAGTGTTTCTGGAAAATATGACAAGCAACGATTTGTACTTTTATTTTATTTCATGCATTAGTAGCAATACAAGACGGCCTAGTACACCAAAAATAAGCTTACAGCTGTTATACCCGCAAAGTTTTTTGATATGCAAAGGAATTCTTTGCTGATGAGGACTGATAAAAAAATAGACCAAATTGTTTAAGATGACAGTCACTAGCATAAATACATTACAATAACTCAAGATTTAAAAGCGATTTTCTCCTGAAATTTTGATAAGAAACATATGACATTACGAAACCATACTATTCTGAAATTAGTATTTCTTAAAGTCGCAATCGTTATTTAAGGTAAGCAAATCGCTTTTAAATTTTGCGTAATTGTAAGGTATTTATGCTCTTGACTGTACACGATTTGGACTGCAGCAAGTTACAAGTTATTTGTAATATTGGGTTATAGATTTGCTTTATTCAAATTCAGAGCCATTAACACTACTAACATAGTCTAAGCTTTATTTATTAACATAAGTTTTGTTTATAGAATATGTATGTTTAGGTTAAGGTATTTTTCTATGGTCCTGTGTCGCCTGCAATAAATGGTTTATTATTTATTTATTATTATTAAATTTACAATCGTAAATACTGAATCCATTTTAGTACGCAGTTGTCAAAATCATCATGCTCACATTTACAGAAAACAATCTGAAGCCCACAAGTACTGGTTTTACCTATACTCAGTTATCAATTCATACTTGGACTCCACATCGGATCCCGTCCAAGCCGACAGGGTCGTTTCTGTGCTCAAAGAGTTCATGGAAAAGTCGAACTTAGCAGAGTATGAAATAAGGTTGGAAATCATATTCGTGTACCATTGTCATTTGGTGCATTTGGAACCTTCTGAAAAGAGAAGTAAGTGCGTTTTTTTTTTGGCCTATCTATTTGCCTGGATAGTTTCCACTGGCGATTTTTTAATAAACTTAATAGAACCGCGATGAAAACTTTATTCTCGGGGTAAAATATCGCTATTTCTATTTGTGATGCAATAAATTGCAAAACAGTGCACCTTGTGCGATCACTTCTACTTTTGAGCCTTAAGATAAGCTGCAAAGCATTAAAAAGTATCGGTCTTATAAAATTTTTGGTCAATATCAATTTCGCTTAATTTGTATATGCGTCAAGCACACAATCTGAGCAAAATGTAAAATATCCACGAGTATTTGGAACATTTTAGCGAACAGCAAGAAGTTGGTAAATAAATATACTAAATCATTTCAACATTCCTTTCAGACGAGCTCCTCTCAATCCTATGGAACACATACAACTACTATGCGCAGTTTAGCGCGCAAGTCGCCTCCCACATCAAAGAGAAACGCGCTCCCATAGAGAAGAAACTGCGCGATTTCGTCAAGATATGCACGTGGGATAGAGACCTTAGCTACTGGAGTGTTAAGGATACTGTGGAAAAGGCGCATAAGGCTCTGCATAAACATACTAAGGAGTTTGAGGTTAGTAGACTTGTGAAATAACTTTATCAAATCAAATCATTTTTAATTCAGGAATACACCCATATAAACACACAACACACAACAGACTACAAATTCCTCGTATCTTCTGCCTAGCCTTTTCCCAAACATGTTGGGGTCGGCTTCCAGTCCAACCGGATGCAGCTGAATACCAGCATTTTACATGAAGCGACTGCCTATCTGACCTCCACAAACCAGTAACTGGGTAATACGATAACCCCTTGGCAAGACTGGTTGTCAGACTTTCGGGCTTCTGACGACCCGTAACGACTGTCAAAGATCCACAAATGACAGCCGGGACGAACGGTTTAACGTGCTTTCCGAGGCACAGAGGAGTCTCGATATGTAAAGATGGTCACCCATCCACGGACCAACCCCGGCAAGCGTAGCTTAACCTGATGAATCGACCCATGCGGCTTTTATTACTTAGTCACGAGCTCTTCTACAAATTCCTCGTATATGGCCCTCAATATTCCATTGTTAGCTTTATGTATTCGGTTTATAAAGGAGGCCTGCGATTTTTATGCAGTCTTTTTTATGAGATAGGTGGTTTTACGAGGCAAAGAGTACGTCAAACGTAGTACGTTCTCCCGTCGAAAAATACGACTAAAAACAGAAAACAGGTTTTTCTGAACAAAAAATAAACCTCATTGACTATTTATTAAAATGTCGTAAGGGCCTAGTGGTTAAGACCTCGCCTCATGCATAAGGTTGTGGGTTCAAATCGGGGCAACTACCATGTAACGTCTTATTTTATGTTCGTACTATTTTGCACTTTATGACAATGAGAATAAAGTGTAGTATTCAATCGTCTGCTAAGCATGATAATTGTGACCCTTCGTGTATTTTCACAATGTATCAATTCAAGTTTGTTAAGTTTTATTTGTTTATTTACATTCTAGAACGTCCTAAAAGACAGCGTAACTGGCTGCCTAGTGGACAACTCAACCGAGGTGGTAGGAGACCACGTCGGCCTATGGGACAGACCTAAACGTACCACCACCGCTAACGCACCCACAGGCGGCGCTTATATGATTGATGTGCAGAATCATATCGTTCTCGCTAGGAATATAAAGGTATGTTAGATTTTATTTTATTGTTGTAGTGTAGTACTCTCGTGGAATGGAAGGATTATGCAACTACAAAATAGACTTAAGGTCTGGTCAAACTGAGGCGAATTCCGCGATGCGTGACGAAATTCGCTCGCGCTGATTGTGTCAACTAATTTGTATGGAGGTCTTCAAACTGGCACGAATAGTCGCGTGACTTTCCCAATTGTCCCGAGCGGTATTCGCCTCAGTTTGACCAGTCCTTTTTTTTCTTTCCATTAGTGTCCGTAGTGAGTTTCTTAGATTGAAGTAAATATATTGGAATAATAATATGAATTAACATTTTATTTGTAGTCAAAAAGTGTAACCAGCTTGTGGTGCTTCACTTTTGGTATTGCGAGTTTTTGAACTAAAATAAAACGTTTGCATTATTTGAAACCAAATGATAAAAAAATACGTTTTTCTTTGCTTCGAGAACACTTATCAATCACGATCACGAAGGCTGCACCTTGCGACAAAAACGGTTCGGCAGTGGCGCGTCTACTGTCCTTTCACAGTTATTTGGCATCACAGTGATATTTATTGATGTTGGCTTATGGTTAGCGCAAATAAGGGCGGGCCGCAACGCAACACAACGCGTTACAAATATCCTCCTTCATCATTGTCGTACATTTTCTATGAACCAACACACATTACAAGCGAGCCGCACCACATTTTTTGTACAAAAATTCGTGGCGCTGTGACCGGTTGCGGCTGTAATGTCCGCTTGGCTTTAAGGCTTATAATAGGTTGCTGTCAGAGGTAAAATAATATACCTAATAATATTTTATTCAAAAAATAACAAGGCATAAAAATTTGTACAGTTTTGCTTAAATGTAAATTATGTTCCTAAGACTTACGTGCCTGAACTAGGTTATCCTGTGTTTCAGGCGAGAAGAGCTAAAAATAGAGTTATAAAATAAATAAATAATAAACAAGTTAACTCTCGAGTTTCTAAATTTGACAAATACTTAACATAATTGAAATTTTTACATAAGTATATTCACTTTAACACAATTAGTAAATTCTCTGTATCTTCGTAAGACATACTTTGGAGAGCATCTTTGAGAATTCTCTTACAATTTGTGTAGTTCAGGGAATAAATTTTGGCTTTCGAGTTAAGTCTATTATAGAGAAGAGGACCAGGAAAATAACTTTGAAAGGACTTTATGAACAATGCCGCGACAACCGTTCACTTCGCCTCCGCTTCGCTATCACTTTCGGCCACCACCGCTCTTTCCCAGACCGCTGCCACACCGATATACTATTTCTTACGATATATAATCAGCTTATAGTGTTTCCACTGCTGGAACACAGGCCTCCTCTCTGTGAGAGGAAGTTTCTTAGGATAAATTACAACAAATAATTGCTTGTACTTACTAAGACATAAATGAAACAAAACTTCAATTCAGAATCTCAGATAATTATTGATGATTAATTAAGTTTTGAAATAAAAAAACTCAATTTCGTTCATGACAAAGTTTAAATCCCATTGCCACCTAAATTTATTTAGGACCTTTTTATTACAAAATGTTCACTCAAAAATCAACTTAGTTATACATAAATAACGCTAATACAGATAGTTGAGTAACGTCAATTTAACCGCTCAAGTAATGCCGGTATACATCAATCTAAGACTATGAATAATTGAAATATATGCATGCACTTAAAGTTCCCGTCACGAGAAGCTATACATTTTGTAAACAGATTGTTCAGGGGTTTGCAACTTTGGATCAAATATAAAAAAAATTTGTTCTGCAATGATTTTTATTTTTATATAGGGATATAATTATGTTAACACACATCTAATTACTGTCGCCAGACGATTCAGAGTATTCTGTTTCAAAATCGGTTACATAACAAAACTGTCTACCGTGCAGCCGAGCTATCTGTATTACTTTCAAAATGGCGGCCCAAATGTTTACGTTCCATGACTCAGACGCGTTCCAGTACCACAAAACATAAGACGACAGCGCTTTATATCGCTAAAATATAACCCGACCATGTTAAATTGCTTATTAGTTTCGTATTACACGTGTGTTAATTTGAGTTGATTGAATTTGGGATTATTGGTTGTTGACTTAAATGGTCGCTACGTAACTGATTAGAAGTTCTTTATTTTCAAAAAGCTTCTCGTGACGGAGACTTTAGTACAATTCACACTTGCGTTCGCACTTTTTATTTACTTTTTATGTTCCACAATGACACTGTATTATACACATACTAATTTTCCTTTTCTGTTTTTAATTCGCAGCCGATGCAGGTAGTACTGATTGATCACTAAATTATTATTGTTATTAAACTTTGAGGCTTCTGTACACAATAAACACCTAAACCGTTTATAATAATTATTGTTGTAACCTTGTTACTGAGTAGTTAGCAAATAAAAGACGCAACTTTAGTATCAAACGCGTATTTTGTTTAATAATATATAACGCTAGCTGATGCCCGCGACTTCGCTCGCGTGGATGTCGGTTATTGTATACTAAAACCTTACTCAAGAACCACTCTATCCATTGGTGACAACAGCATGAAAATCGGTGCAGTCATTTTTGAGTTTATCGCGTACAGGACGACGGACAGAGGCGGCGGAGGACTTTGTTTTATAATGTGTAAGGATAATGCTGAAACAACTTATTGGCCTGGCCTGGCCTGGCGTAGTGGCCTGTTATTTTGAACTATTGCATGTCATCCATCTTGTTACGCTGTTCTTACTATGACCTAGTAATTTTATCTTTTCCTGATTCACGCATTTCGATGGACGGTACAGAATGATACAGCATAATTAATGGTTCTATTTCCAAATAATATGAATTTAATAAGAACAGTATTACTACTGTTCTTATTAAACAAGCGTCAGGTTAGCCCACATACCACCTGACACTGACCTGCAAATTGCCTAGAAACGTAAGAAAAAATTGAATTTTGCGGACTACCTTATCATCTGTCAAGGATCCTTATTTATTTTTATTTATTTATTTCTTCTTCACAATTATATTTTTGACATTACAATATATGAGGCCGCCAGCAACAGTCACAACACCCCCCGTACTAGTTGATACTGTTTTACAGTGGGGTATTATTCCTCATTGGTGTGACCCGTAGAGTAATAAACGAGTGAAAACTTAAAATGTATAGGAATGAACCAATGAAAAGACAAGTAACAATAATTTAGCAAAGAAATTGCTACACTTTACACTATTTTGGCTTATCTGTGATTGTGTGTATATTTAATAGTGTGTCTTCTTAAGAAGAAGAAGTATGTATGTATGTATGTATGGAGTTTGCTATTTCAGAATCTTAAATGTGTCTTCAGTACTATTATAATTTAAGCAGAGTAAGTGTTTTCGTAGAATCTTTTTAAATATGTGCGAATTATATTTCCGAAAACCAAGAGTTACATTAAATTTATTATAAATATACGGAGCTAGGAAGAAAAGAAATCGCTTATGGTCCCAGTGCTTTGTAATTGTGTACAGAAGTAATTAGATTGAATGGTGTTTGTTCAGTAGTTATTACTAAGCGGTTGCGGGGTAGACTACCTATATACATAACTGTAGATTTGTTTGTTTTCACATAGCTAACACTACAATATACCCACCTTCTTCATACATTAACCCACAATCATTATTTCCGTTTATAGAAATATCTGGATGAACTAGACCAGCCGTGCAAGATGATTACAGACGGCAGTCTTTTGTCTAAAGTGACCAGTTTGCTGAACAAAGCTAAGACGTTATGTAAGGATACTATTACAAATACTGGGTACCCGTCGTTAGTGCAAGCTTTGGACGATTTCGTGACGGTGGTAATTGAGACAAGCACGCATTTGGGATCTTTGGAGGTAAGACTAGAATCTTACTTTTTTTTCTTCTACATTGAGATAAAAAAGTTACACCCATTCATTCATTCATTACAATGAGATAACAAAGTTACACAAATAGCCAATTGGCAGTCCAATTGATTGACTTTATTGAACATAAGATTTATTTTTAATTGCATTACTTACCATATAATAATAATATTCTTCCATATTATAATATTCTTATGAATATTTCTTTTCTGCTAGAGAGTAAAGAAACCTGGCAGGGTGGCTACTAAAACTGTTAAATAAAATAAAAAGTAGGTGCTTATTGAATTAAAATCGGTGACAAGGCGGCATTGAATTTAAAAAAAAAATAGCAATTTTTTGGATTAGTAACTGAAATTAAAAGTTTTTTTATGACTACATGCAGTCATTGTATTTACATTTAACTCCTACAGGTGGACAGCTCCCTCCCGAAAGAGAAACAGACATCTCAAGCAAAGAACTTCGTGCAACAAAAGCGCAAAGCGTTAGCGGATCTGTTCAAGTACTTGACTAAGCTTGGTCTGAACTATCGCACTGGTTTGGTTATACTGAGCGCAACTGACAAGGAATTGTATGACTTTACTATACCGCCCGTTGATTTGGAAGCAGCTGTCAGCTATTTGAAGAGCAGGTTGGTACTTTAATTTACTGTGTGGGGAATTCGTCTGTTGTAGTAGTGTTTTGTAGAATATTGTTATTAAGTTATATTCTATCGTATAATAACTGACTTAGGTACTCGTAATCTATTATACATTGTAACAGCGAATCAATTTTCATGCCTTAAGACGTAGGCCATATATTTTTTGATATTTAGATAGTTCATGACCATTGTGATGAAATAAAAGTCTTTAAAAAAACCGCGAAAATTCTCTGGTTAAAGCGAGTAAAATGTCTGACAGATTTCCATTATTTATTTATTTTATTATTTATGTACACACAAAATACAGAGATACGACATAATTATAAAATGAGTACAAAGATACTGTTATTCTTTATTTCATTTTTCTTACACATAAATTATATTTTTAAATATTAGAATAAAGAAATATATAAAAACATTTAAAAATACTGTTATTATTATTATTTAAATTATTTTCTTCAAAGACTTCTTAAGTTCCCAAAAAAGATTTGAAATTGAAAGTGATAAGTACTTTATATTCCACTTAACAATACTACGGCTTGAGGGAGAGAATAATGTCTCTTCGTTCAATAAAACCTGGCATAGGTTAACTATTCAAAAATACTTATAGACGTTGCGACGCCTCTCTATCGCTCCTGTGGTCTGGTTGCGAGAAATACTTCCAGAAGAACATAGCTCGTCATAGAATCCTTACCTTGGCGCTACAAACACCTCACCAGGACTTGGGTATGCAGAACATAGAACGATGCAAGGGATTCGCGGCGCAATTACTGGTAAGATAATATTGTACATACCTAACTATGTTTTCTTATTTTTATTATAACCAACCGACCTTTTTGCTGAGGTCGTAAAAAGTTAGCCATATAGCAAAAAAACAAAAAAAAAACAACCATGCAGCGTGATGCTGACCTTCTTCTTTTGTTGGATGTGTTGTGTTCTGGAGTTTTCTTTTAAAGGTCAATAAACTCCATCTCAATCTTATTTCCAGAAAATAACAAACACTCAAAAGAAATCCATATCAAAATATTCGCGATACCTCTGCGATTTGCGTACTCTCACCGCAAACTTGATGAACGCCCTCGACGTTGACATCACAGACACAAACATATCCACATTAAAAACAAAGATCGAACTACTCACAGAATGCTACGCAAACACTAGCATTGTTCTAGAACAATTCAATGTAGTACTAAAATCTTGCCCAGAAAAGGGCCTAAACGCAGAAGCCGAACCAGATTTCGATAATGTTCTATCCGACTCCAAAATCGTACGTTGTTATAAAAACAGCGACGAATGGCGCGATCTCAATAAGAGAGTAAACGCACTTATAACTCAAGTAAATAAACAAAAGAATGCCTTGCACAAAGTGTCCAATAACATGCCTAAAGAAATCGGTCAAGATGATACGATAGTACCTGTGATATCTCAAGCTCATATTGATATTGCAAACGATTGTAGAATTCATTTGAACAATATGCTCAATGACATTGACAGTTTGCTGCAAGACTATCAATTTAAATTCAAGTTGACTGCCTTTGAACATGTACCAAACCACCCACTACTAAAGAGCATAGTCAACCTATCGAATTACTTAAAAGAAACAGTCAATGAACTCATCAAATTAGATGAAAATGTTGACGTTGTCATGGATGGAGTAACAAGTGATAAACTTATAAATGAAACTGACGATTTAATAGCTACAATGCTACTTATAATTCAGTCTGTATACAAGAAACATTTACCACAAGATAACACAGAAAATGCCGAAGTTATAAACGCTATTGACGAAATCATAAAAAGCGATAAAGAAGAATCCAAGGATATTATTGAAGACAAACATTTGAAAGAACATTTACAAGATAAATTGACAAACGATTCCAGACTGCTCCAACTAGAAACTCTGATTAATAAAACGCAAATATTGTTTGGCGACTATGTGGAATATATCGCGAATGGTAATGTTGTAAATGAAGTTAAGAGTGTGGTGATGAGATTGGTGCCAATATTGGAGCAAACGGTGTTGTTTGTCCAATACTTTATTACACAGAAAGTGTCAGTGCACAGAGTGTCGTGCAAGATGCTGTCTGTGCTGCTCAAGATATTCTCTGATCTGGCTTCAAAGGGGTAAGTGCAGACAATATTGCATCATTATCTATTCTACACGAATTTTGAGTCAGTCATCGTATCACTAGTTACTTGACATTTTTCGCCTTTGCATGTTGTGTTTCTGTCGCCTTTTTACGATTATCTAGCCTTAACAATAAAAATATGAATAATGTTACTTGTTGTAAACAGTAAAAATATAAGAAATATTCTACATCTTCAACAGGTGAAAAGGTACACGTATGAGTATTACTTTAGATATTCTCAATATTATTCGACAATTAATATTATCGACAATTTATAGTTCTGTCTTTTCTGTCTATATGGTATTCAATGTTGTTTCCTCTACAGCTTCTGCAAGCCATCAGATCTTGATATGGAAGAGGGCGAAGGCGAGGGAGGTCCTGGCAAGTTAACAGGAGGAACTGGGCTCGGTGAAGGCGAGGGACAGAAAGACGTGTCGGATAGAATTGAGAATCAGGTAAGGATGATCAATTTTGATTTGAATGAAAATGTATTCGTTCTCACAAAACGAGTTCTAACGTTTTGAGTTTCAAACTTTACTCAGACTAAGGTAAAGTTATAAAAACTGAGCGCTTTAAAACTAGTAGAGTCTAGGGGCAAGATTCACAGATCGCACTTTCACGTTACTTTGCCAAACAGCTCATATGAATGTGAACTTCATACATGTAACAATTATCTTGATATTCGTAACGAAACGCTTGCTCACATTCGCTTATACGAAGATAAATATTACGTTCATGTGAATAAGATTCATATTTGTCTACAACGCTTACGTAGCTAAGTCAAACCAAGATCTGTGAATTTTGCCCAATTTTTCAATGTTGAGTTCTGCAACTATATCCATTCTTTAAAATTCTTGAAATTCTACATAAAATAGACGCATCCGATATACGAAACGCTGCAATAATAGCTTATTTCTACAGGATCAATTAGACGATGCCCGTCGTCCTGGTGATGAAAAGAAGGAAGAAGAACGAGATTGCAAAGAAGAAGAGAAGGGAGTCAACATGACTGATGACTTTGATTCACATCTGCAAGATGTTGAGAAAAAAGGTTGGTGTGATTAATTATGATTTTTTTTAAAGAATGGTCGTAACCCTGTCCAAAAACTGATTGCCAAATGCATGAAATAAGCTACTCTAAGACATATAATTGATTCAGGCGTGACTTTGCGGAGATCCATTATAAAATACAATAGACGTAAGTAGTATATTTAGTAACCTAGAATAGCTTAACTATTCTTCAAGAGTCATAAAAAACCCTGTAAGAAATCGACAACAGAGCGCTGGACGCAGAGTAGACTCTGCGTCCAGCGCTCGGTGTGGCAACACGCCGTGTTCAGGTTTGCAACTGGTCAATCGTCATCCTGAGGATGCCGCGTTGAGAGGTGAAACACGTGTCGATTTCTTACAGGGTTTTTTATGACTCTTGAAAAATAGTTAAGCGGAATAGGTTACTAAATATATCTACGTCTATTGTATTTTGTATTGTAAGACTGCAAGCCTGGTTAAGCTTTCATTAACCATCAGCTAAAAATTTAATTGACTTGTATGCTGAATGAATGATGCTTGTATATTTCATCTGACGGTTGTAGAAATGATATAACGGTTGTTAATAAAATTGTTATAGAAGGCGAACAATCAGAACAGGAGGACGACGAAGATGACGCTGATAAACAAATGGGTGACATTGACAATGCCGCTGAAAAGTAAGTACATACCCACCTACCTTTTATTGACTGTAAACTGTAGACGTCAGATAAAACTGCAATAACCTAACTTCCTAAATCTCCTACACAGACTAGACCAACAAATCTGGGGTTCAGAAGACGAAGAAGAATTAGAAGAAGAACAAGACCAGAAGAAAGATAAAGAAGAGAAAGGTAAAGGAGAGAGTACAGGAGAGAAAGAAATGGCCGCAAAAGATAAAGAACAGGAACAAGGCGCTGATGGAAAAGATAAGAAGAAGAAGAAAGATATCAACGAAATGGAGGAGCCTGAGGTTGATGATGATCATGTAAGTGCTCATTTTGACGATAGAGGATAGCTTTTAATAATAAAAAAATCAAAAAAAAAATCGGAAAGACAAGACTTTATTTCTTTTACGTTAAGGTTCAGTTCAGACCGGGACGTGAAGCGACGCGACACTGCGCGCACTTTTTAACAATTATCGAACTTATTTTCTTCACAAAAAGACGAAGGCTTCATTTCAATGCAAGCGTTGACAGGTGTCAAAGTACGCTGGGATGCGCGGTGCTGCGCAGCGCGTGTACCTTATTGTGTAGTAAATAAATTCGATATTGTATTATAAAAAAAGTGCGCGTCGCGTCGTGTCTCTGCGAACTGACCCTTAATCATATTTTGTTCGAGTTACGGCTTTCACCGATCAGATAACTATTCTCTAAAGAATAAATACGCGATTTGACGTATTTGCTATACAAAAGCTGTCAAACCACTGTATTTATTCCTCAGATTATAGTTACTTGGACGAATTAAAAATCGGCTCTTCCACTGAGCTAAATAATGTAAGAACGCAATCGATGCTCATAATTATGTTTCATGAAATTCTTGATAAACTCTTGGAATGTCTTTGTAAAGTTGAAGTTGTAACTAAACATATGTTTTTTTCTCATAGACGGATCCTTATCACGGAAACCAGCAACCTCTCCCCGAGCCTGAAGACTTTGAGTTGCCTGATAATATGGATGTGGACGGTGAAGAACCGGGTGATGAAAATGTAAGTTGTCTTCCCACATTTTATTTCACACGTCCAACCCAAGCTTTAGAGGCATGTTTTGTATTCTAGCAAGCAGTGTTTTGTTATACTAGTGAAAAGACAAGTTATCTTAACTAATATTATAAATGCGACAGTGAGTTGTTTATTACGCTTTCATGCTAAAACCGCTGAACGGATTTAGATGAATAGCACATTGGTAGACCATGACCTGGAATAGGATACAGGATACTTGTTATCCCGATATTCCCACGGGATTGAGACTTCCGTTGGTGAAACCGCGGGGCGATGCTAGTAGTAAATAAAAAGATGTCTAATACTAAATTTTTATCAATCTAACAGGATGGCGAAACTGAAACAGAGAATCCATTTGATATCGACGTTATGAAAGAAAACATACCAGACGAGCCCGACAATGAGGGTGACGACAAAGGTGAAGAAGGCAAAGATACCAATAACGGACTCGAAGTGTCCAGCGATGAGGAAGATGGAGACAAGGAGGGAGAGGATAAGGAGGGAGGTGATGAGGATAAGGTATGTATTGGAGTTGGGGAAGATTTGACTATACAGCATGTAACAAAAACCCTGTCCGATCCGAAAGGGGAACATAAGTACTGCAATAATATTACTAGAAAAAAATAAAAAAATATATGATTATTGAAAATAAAAAAGTTATTGCATTTTGATATTCACTTTTTTTGTACCAAATTTACCCCAATTTCATTATAAATGAGTAAATTTTATACTGAGGTCATAAGTTATGACTTGTAGACTGTTGATGACTTGTAGATGTAATAAACCCGGTAAAATTCCCCATTGAAAAAAAAAGGTGCTATTTTTTTTTTTCTGGAAAAGAAAGCACATAAATTGACTCTCAGTATAATTCTTAACAACACCTCACGAATCGGACAGGGTTTTTGTTATACGCTGTAGTAAAATCGAGTCTTCGGGCCATAAAACATTGTTATTAGTCTATCTTGCTCGCACTTATAGAGCTTTTGGAGCAAATAGACAACAACTATCGATAAGACGCTAGGCGTTTCTCATTCTTATTGCTACTGACATTTATGGCTAGATCAAGTCTTTCTATGATAAAATTCAATGTTTTACAATATAAAAACTCCTTTAAACATTCAAACATGTGCACTAAAACATTCTTGTAATCAAAATTGCTCATAAAAAGTGGATTAATTAAACAAGCGCCTTCTTAAAACTATAAGCACAATTACAATTAGTGTCATTATTATTCAGCAGGAAAGAGAAGATGATCCCGATAAACCAGGCCCAGAAGAAACACCACAAGAAGAAGAAGAAAAAGATGGCGGCCAAGAAATAGACACTGAACAACCAACTCCCGATCAACCAGACGAATCAGAATCCCCCGAAATCCCTGAAAAAGAGGACAAGGAAGAACTACCAAAGAATCCGGAAGATATTAACGAAGAAGATGAAGTAGAACAGAAGAATCAAGAAGCTAATCCTCAAGCGAATCCTTCGAACAATGATCCTACTGCAGAGGATGAGGTGGAGAATGCAGAAATGGAGAGAGGGACGGATGATAATGTTGAAACTAATGCTGAACAACAAAAAGATGAGGAATCTGCTCCTTTTGTAAGTATATTTTGTTTTCGTGAGATTTGTTGAAGCAATTTGCGACTTGAGTAGTCGATGTAGAATTCAAAGTAAATTTTTGTCTTTTACCAACATTTTAAAGAGAACGTTTTAATTTTATCCACTCTTCTCCTTGAAATAAGAGAAACTTCACTTCTATAGAAGCTTAAGCAGTATTGCTTGTCGTTATTTTCGCTTTTCATTTGTACCACATACACCAATAGACACGGATAACTGGAACAAGACAAGGGAGGCCTTAGGCAGTGGAACAAAAACGGCTGGTAATAATAATCCTAACTAATATTATAAATGCGAAAGTGAGTTTGTTTGTTACGCTTTCACGCTGTAACGGCTGAACAGATTTGGATGAAATTTGGCACATGGGTAGATCATGACCTGAAGAAGGACATAGGATACCTTTCATTCCGATATTCCCACGGTATCGATACTTATGCGTGTGAAACTGCGGGGCGCAGCTAGTAATTTATAAAAAGAACAGGGTGTCACACGCTTTCTGGTGTCATCATTTGTGGTCAGATCACCATTCCACCATATACACCAAAAAATAGTGTTTAAATAAAGTATCATTTTAGTTTATATCAAACTAGCTGCGCGATTTCGTCCGCGTGGATGATGGTTATTATATACTAAAACCTTACTCGAGAACTACTCTATCTATTGGTGAAAACAGCATGAAAATCGGTGTAGTAGTTTTTGAGTTTATCGCGTACAGGACGACAGACAGAGGCGGCGAAGGACTTTGTTTTATAATATGTAAGGATTACTAAATATGATTTATATACCACAGGATCAAGCCCAAGAGCAAGTCGGCGAAGAGAAACAATCAACAGGTCGTTCAGAATTAGATAAAAGCGATAAAGGACATCGCGGTGAAAAGCAAGCCGCGAGTCGCGCTGACCGCTCGCAGGAACAACGCAAGAAACACGAGAACAAACCGGGCATGACTGATCAGGAGCGAACACTTGGTAAGTATAAATAGTCAGTAGTGCACTGTGATCTGAGTTTCAGAGGCTTCAGATGTTTATTTGTTCATGAAAAGCAACACATTTCATAAAAAAAACAGCAGTTTTAGTTCTAAGTTCGGATCTACTCAAGATCCAATTACATCAAATTAATTTTCATGACATCCATCCCCACCCCCGGCGATTTGTAATTTGCTACAAATGCGATGTTAAGACTGTGAACACAATATCAGAATACTGGCTCTGCATTTGTATCATCATCAATCTCAATCTGCCTAGCCTTTTCCCAACTATCTTGGGGTCGGCTTCCAATCTAACCGGATGCAGCTGAATACCAGTATTTTACATAGAGCGACTGCCTCCACAAACCAGTAACTGGGTAACACGATACCCCTTGCTAAGACTGGTTGTCAGACTTTCGGGCTTCTGACGACCCGTAACGACTGTCAAAGATGCACGAATGACAGCCGGGACCCACGGATTAACGTGCTTTTCGAGGCACGGAGGAGTCTCGGTATGTAAAGATGGTCACCCATCCACGGACTAACCCCGGCAAGCGTAGCTTAACGTGATTCATCGACCCATGCGGCTTTTATTGCTTAGCCACGAGCTTCTTGTATCATCATCAATCTACATGCCTTAAATGATTGAGTACTATCTTTTGCCTACGGCTTCGTCCGCGTGGTGGTCAGAAATTCTACGGACAGATAAACAGACAGAGTTAACATTCGTATCCTAATCCTAACTACTATTATAAATGCGAAAGTGAATTTGTTTGTTTGTTTGTTACGCTTTCACGCTAAAACGGTTGAACGGATTTAGATGAAATTAAGCACATGGGTATACCATGACCTGGAATAGGACATAGGATACTTTTTATCCCGATATTCCCACGGGATCGAGAAAAACGTGGGTAAGAACCAGCAAGTTCCTAATATTGGAATGGATGTTTCATAATCAACAGCTTGAACAACCTATATTATCGTTCACAGGTGACGTAAATGAGAAGAAACACAAGCAGTCTAAAACTCTGAACGTAGAGCGTGAAGATGAGGCTGAAGATGGCGGCGACAACGATGATGACGCTGAGAAGGAAGCTGATGCCTACCAGCATGTGAAGCAGGCTAAGAAAGATGACTTGCAGGTAAAGTATCGATATAGATAGATAAATAGTAGACGGTAATAAAAACAGTGAAAAGTATTTACCTGATGTTCGGCTACTGAATTCGATTCCCCCAAAATAATATTGTCGGACTTATAAACAAGAGGCAACAGAGTCAACAGGCCTTCTGCCCGAATAGATATAGTTCATCGCGCATTCCATCGCGTGATATAATTGCGCGACTCATTCATTAAAACACATATCATTTGCCACGCATTTGTTCGGAAAACCGGAAGGCATCCTCTGTAGGCGCGACGATGCGTTCGGGTTCGCCGAATCGACGAAATCGACGCTCGTTTATATTAGGTCATACGTTTGATCGTAGGTTTATACGAACAAAGTTCGCACGAACTTGCGATTGTCGCATAATCGCTTTCTATTACGAGTAGGTCAGCGCTTATGCCCAAAAGACTCGACCAATTTTACTGTAACTCAAGCCAGTCTTCTAATATTGCAGGCAGTAGATGCTGCCACAAAAGAACAAGCTGAAGAGCAGCCAACGTTACAGCAAGAGGAAGACCAAGACGCTGAGAAACTCAAGGAAGATGAAGAAGTACCGATGGATGTGGATGAGGATGAATTACAGGTTAGTTTAATCATTGGTAGGACCATTTTAGATTAATGATGTAAAATATTTATATTAAATCAAACAATTTTTTTCGATCTCATTAAAGAATTGCTATCCCTAATTTATCCGAAAGTAACTTCTCCAAACAAAGGAATCCCGTTTGTACTTTCAAATTTAATATAAACATTACAGGTGGAAAAATCAGAAGAATTAAAACCGGAGAAAATGAAAGAAGGGAAAGAGAAGGAGAATGAGAAGTCTGGCAACAAGAAGGAAGGGGGGGAGGAACCTACAGGGGAGACGGGCATCGAGGTGGAGGGGGAGGCCGTAGTTACTGCGCATGTGCCTAGAGGGACGGACACTACGTATCATACTCGGTAAGACAATTTAAACATGACCATAGTTTGCTTAACTATCACCATGTTTTAGTTAGGAGTTCGGTAAATGCTCCTTTTTGGCGAAATGATTTCGATACAGTGTTCTTTAAAAAAAAAGTTGTTTTTTTTTTCTTTGGATGTCTTACAGCTAAACAAAACAAAATAAAGATAGTAAGTGTAACTGTCAGCCAATTGCAAGTACTAAGACTTGTAGCAAAATAGTGAGAAAGGACCTGTGCGAAAAAAACGGCCAAAAAAAAAACAGGACAATGATTGCATCATCTTCTAAAAAGCTATAGAATTTGTCAGATCCATCTATGTCGACTTCAATGTCTTCAATATGCTAGTTATAGTGATGCCTTAGCTAATAGCTAGCTACATTGATGTCGTAGAATAAAATAGGAAACGTTTATTTGCATAGAATGTAGGTAGGTATACATGAATGAGGTTGTCCATCTCGACAAAGCAACTAAAGTGCTAATGCTTACTATAAAAAAATAATTTTCTATACCTTACACAGGCTCAACGACTCCCAATCCCACTCGGAAGACTTATCAGTAGACCAGTACATGGGCATCCGTCAGTGGTTGAACAGCGGTCCCACACAGAGCCAAGGTGGGATAACTGTGTCCGTGTGGAGGACTCTGTGGAGAGACTCGTCCGCGGCCGCGCGGGCGCTGTGCGAGAGGCTCAGGCTTGTGTTGGAACCGACCGGCCGCTCCAGGAGAGCTGGTGAGTTTGAATGAGAGGAAAGCCGGCTTTGCAGAACTTAAGAGAGGACGTCTATTACCCAGGAACAAGTGACAAACTAGACGCGAATGGAAAATATATTAGTTCAGATGTTGTGATAGAAGAACTCGTGGTTAAGTAATAACAGCCGCACGGGTCGATCCATCAGGTTAAGTTACGCTTGCCGGGGTTGGTCCGTGGATGGGTGACCATCTTTACATACCGAGATGCCTCCGTGCCTCGGAAAGCACGTTAAGCCGTTGGTCCCGATTGTCATCCGTGGATCTTTGACAGTCGTTTCCGGTCGTCAGTAGCACGAAAGTCTGACAACCAGTCTTACCAAGGGGTATCGTATTAGTCAGTTACTGGGTTGTGGAAGTCAGATAGGCAATCGCTCCATGTAAAATAATAGTATTCAGCTGCATCCAGTTAGACTCGAAGCCGACCCCAAAATAGTTGGGAAAAGGCTAGGCAGATTGATGTTTTGTTGTGATAGACCTTGTAAAAATACGTAGAGATACAGTAGAGTTTTCTACTGGTACCTTACTTTTTGAAGAACATTACGGAAAAATATTTTGTCATATTTGCACGCCATTTATCCTTCCTCTTGAAATTAAAACGTAAGCTTATCAGTAAGGTTAGCACGGCTGATTGTCCAGACTGCGCTGGACAAAAATAAGAATGATATTTGTGTATAAAAATTTATTATCATCTTTCCTCCATCACAGGTGACTTCAGAACTGGCCGCGCCATCAACATGCGCCGCGTGATCCCGTACATCGCGTCCCACTTCAGAAAGGACCGCATCTGGCTACGTCGCACCAAGCCGGCCAAACGCGAGTACAAGATCGCTATAGCGGTCGATGATTCGAGTTCTATGTCCGATAATAGGAGCAAGGAGCTGGCGTTTGAGAGTCTGGCGTTAGTGTCGCAGGTATGTGGAAACAAAATTATAAAGAACTAGCTTCCGCCCGCGGGGTATGTCGATAAAAAGTAGCCTATGTCCTTTCTCAGGCTCTAGACTATCTGTATACCAAATTTGATTTAAATCGGTTCAGTAGTTTTGGCGTGAAAGCGCGACAGACACAGACAGAGTTACTTTCGCATTTATAATATTAGTAAGGATTCTTACATTTTAACGACCAGTTTCTTCATCAAAAGTAACAGCCAAAGTAACGTCAAAAAGTCAAAGAAACGGTTAAATTTGTTTCTTTTTGACGTTACTTTGGCTGTTACTTTTGACGAAGAATGACTGGCCGTAAGTAGTAGTATGTGATTGTTAGGTTACTATAGGCTAGGCTAGGCTTATTTAGCAGACAGTTTGCTAATGTAGTCCTTGCAAATCATGAGCACGCATTATGTGAGTTTTATGAACATTGAGTTAGGGTTTAAATTACAATGATTGTCGAGCCCTTGTAAAATCCAGTGACTAAATTCTGTGGCCAAACATATACAATTATTTGCTAGAGAATCCAATTTTATTGTCAAGTTGGTCTTTCAGTTAAACTAACTAACCATCTGTCATTTTAGTTTTTGATTTTACTAAACTTCTAACACAACATCAACAAGAAGTAATAAACATCGTCGTATTTGCATGCCTGACGTTTATCTTATTTTTTTTTATATTTCAGGCGTTGAACCTCCTCGAATCCGGCGACCTAGCCGTGCTCAGCTTCGGCGAGAAACCAAACCTACTGCACCCTTTCACCGAACAATTCTCCGAACATTCCGGTTCGAAGATTCTAGAACAACTACGTTTTGAACAAACAAAGACGAAAATAGCACAACTTCTTGATTTCTGCACCGTTTTGTTTGAAGAACAGACGATGAGAAGTGATGCTGTCAATGCTAAGTTATTGGTTGTTGTAAGTGATGGCAGGGGAATATTCTCTGAAGGAGAGACGAAGGTGTTGCAAGCGGTGAGGAGAGCGAGGCAGCAAGGAATATTCTTGGTTTACGTTATCATCGATAATCCTGATAACAAGGTAAGGTCTTACTACGATAAATAATATCAAACACTATTGTTGGTCACTTTCTGAGTGATTGATATCTTATCTACCAGTAATCAATTCGTTTATATAAAATGTCATGCTGCCTATGGAAAATTCAGCCCCCCAGTTTATACAAGCCAATTATCTGGTGCCATTAGAATATTTATTTTATTTTATAGCTATTGCATTATTGATCTGTCAATGTCATTCCAGGACTCCATCATGGACATCAGGCGCCCTCTACTGGATCCGACGACAAACGCTCTCACAGGCTTCGTTTCGTACTTAGACACATTCCCGTTCCCCTTCTACCTGATACTACGCGATATGTCGGCCCTACCTACTGTGCTGGGCGATGCGCTACGGCAATGGTTCGAACTGGCTGCTAATACTACTAACTAAGGAGAAACAACAAATTCAAAAATCGATCACTGAGAAAAACCGTTCGCCTGCATTTTCGGTGAACGTGTAACCCCGCTTCCTATTTAACACGTTCATTGCCAACTACCCGACGTTGCGCGTACGCTTTCTTTTTCTATTTCGTCATTCACGCGATGTCGAGTGATACACTCATAGTGTTTTGTATGAAGTAAAAAAATGTGGGCTTTAGTAACCGTAAATTAATTTCTTATGGGCCTCTAGGGATTGGATTGTACTATCGGAAAGGGGGCGTGGCCATTTGAATCGCGCGTTTCGTGCTAGAAAGAAACAAAGAAAAATAGGTTTATTTGTCACAGAAACACGTGCTACGGAATTGGTTAGTCCGTGCCGTGCACCGTATGGGCCGCAGTGAAATGGCATGTTTTTGGTTTGGCAATGAACGTGTTAAAAGCGATCGTCGCGCGCATTCCCGAACTTTCGAATTTTATGTTCAGTGAACCTGAACGCGTGGTCGCGCCAACAGAGGGCGCTTTCATAAGCACACGACCGATCGCGTATTCGCGCGACGATCGCTTTTAAATAGGACGTGGCCTAAGTCATTTAGATGTAAGGAATATACGTATACAATTAACGCCTTTATCACTTTGGATGGGCGATTTAAGAAATAAGTGTCTATTTAACCAATGGCAGAAATTGCTCAATGTTAGTGTTGATTAATCTCTCCAAATCATGTTTTTATGTGTCAAGTCAGTGTAGTATTCAAGTATCAATATAAAATATTGTTTCTATGCATAATCAAAGCAGTTTCCAATAGAAATAATTAACCCACTGTCACTAAAATCATTCAAATGTCGTAATTATAATGTAGGTACATGATATTAGAAGTCAAAAAAGACTTGAAAAAATTCAAAATTGAGTGCTAGTTCGTATTGAGCTGTGATTGAGAAAGGACTGGGAAACGACTGCTGTAAGCTAAAATACTTTTGGAAGAATAAAGGTTTGTCTGACAAATTTGTTTTTTTATTTCCCTCCCTTAGATAGTGATCATTGTAACTACATAATATGTTTTGTTTTAAAGCAGTAAAACTGCGTTCCCATTTGTAACATTTCGCCAAAAAACGAACATGAAATACGAGTAGAAAATGTGACGTCACAGCTATCCACTCCCGAACTCCCATAGAAAATCACAACGTTTTGCCGATTATACCAAGCAGTTGCTGCCAACTACTGTCCTTCTTATCCAGGAGATTCTATGATTTTGGGACGTATCTCCAACCTCCTTACTTATTTTGAAATATCACGATTTAACCCAAGTTTACGACATTTTATTTATTTATTATGCGAATAACGGAACTTCTACGGATTTTGAGCGAATTCTAAAATACATAAGAGACTAAAAATTAAACAGTACCTACATGATAAAAATTGTAGCCTCTGTTCACGCTGCGTACATGACGACTCGGCTTATAACACAATAATAAGGCCAGTGAATAAAATAACCTCACTCAAAACACACGCATTACTAGGTGCTGTAATACGGGCCGAAACGTATGGTCCGAGTCTCTAGCCGTCGCCGCCTATATCAAAATGTACTCTGTGGTCGCCGCTTTATCTGGACTAGTTCGGAGGTTCGCGGAGAAAAATGCCCCCGTCCTTATTATGCATAACATGTTGGTCCCTACCCCTATAGGAAGGTGTGAGTTTATGTATGTTGATCACTTTGTTAGTACAGTTGTTGGCGTGTTTGTCAAAACTGAGGACTCAGCTTCAGTAAACACAATTTTTTCTTTATCCTCATCCAAAATTGGAAATTCGTCTAAATAAAAGACAACCTTTTTTAAAAAATATTATATTTGTCAACTGAAAATTAAACAATATCTTATTAACATAATTTTTTCTCTTACCAGTATTACGGGAATTAACACAACTTGTGTAAATCTTTAACATTTAGGCCTATGTTAAATTAATAAATAATTTCTTTACGAACTTTCTACATTACAGATGGTGTTGCAAGTTTCGTATTAAATACCTAAACTAAAAAACCGTGTTTCAAACCGAAACAAACTTAATGGACCTCTTATTATCTAAAACTCTAATATACATACAAATCTAAAATTAGTTTGGATTGTATACAATTTAATGATGAAATGTGATGTTACTTAGAAATGTAACAGCAGCAAATAATGTAGTTGAACATTTTTGCTTTCATAACACGGTAGTTGATTTCGAGTATAATTTTGTCTTTAATTGTACGCACTCGTACAAACCTTGTATACAGCAGAACGGGCATAAGTTAAAAACAGTTTCAATAAACAACAAAAACATACGAAATAAGATTTCCTTCCCAATTTCCATATAGTTTAATAACTTTAGGCCTTTTTAGTTTTGTCTCTTATAAGCCGTAACACAATGGAATGTGGATCGCGTACACATGCGAGCACATTTTAAACTAGTTTGTGTACCAAAGGAAATGCAGATGTCACTCAATGGCGTTATGGAGACAACAGATAATTATTTTTGTACCATATTACACTTCCAAGGTGCGGCTAAGTATTACAACAATTCATTTATCTTATACATTCAACCTTCTGCCGTCCAAGTTAAAAGAAGCAAGTCTGTTGAAAATTCTGCCATTTTTTTACTATTGAAGATTTTTTCTAAGATTTATTCCTTAAGATCATGGTTTTCTAAAGTGCGTTGGGGCTAGACAGGGTGGCGATTTAGTCACCCGCATCCGTCAAGGGGGTGATTTTACATGTCATAATAAATAACTTTCGCTATGAAACTCATATACCTACATACGAGTCTTAAAAAAAAAACTTTTCATAACTAAATGAATCGAAATTGGCTACGGAAGAATAGCAACTTTTTTTTCACGAATCGTATATGGCTGTGTGTCGTAGCGAAAGTTGTTTAGTACGGCGGGTAGGTGACTAGATCGCCACTCTGTATTTAATTCATACAAGGTTTGCAAACCAACTGGGGTTTATTACAGTAAAAAGTTGAATGTGTCATTTACGTTAATATGTACCAAAAATGTGGAGGGCATTAGAGTTGAACCTCTTATAGATTAAATAATGTAATTATTATATTAAAATGAAAAACATCGCTCTAAAGAGACTTACAACGCAAGCACCAGTTCTTATGTTAAATTAATATTTCATGAAATATTGAATTTAACAGGACTTGCTTCCCTTATATCAGCGCCGGCGACATTTGAAAAAGCAAAATATAGACCGTAATAAAGTTTACAATAAAATAAGCTTAACGTAACATATGTAAAATATTAATATGTTGACATAACATGACTTAGCCTAAAATATTGTTAAAAACGTCTTATAACCTTGATGTCTTACTATCAAATAATAAATATGATTTAATCCTAAACAAAGAAACTCCATCTCAGTTCACTTTTGAGCGGTTTAAAGCTGTTAAAAGTCCAGCGAAACATCTAGCAATTTTAATTTGATATCAAAATCATATCCCACTGACCACAAGTCAGTTGTTGTATAAAAGTTTACGATTTTCTAAAATAATCCATTATAAAGGATTTTTATCTACCAAATTCTTCCTAGTGTAAAACAATTTCGAAGGCCATTGTGGTAAACTCGGAGACCGTCCATATTTTAAACAAATATTGGTTTTGTATCTCGTGAAGTGTCTGAACTATGACATCTCCACGCTATTTCACACGAGTGGGGTAATCAGTTTTATTGCTTACTTCATACAGTGGTCCATTGTGTTAAAATTGACCGGTTTTTAACATATTTACAAGATCGTGGGAGATCGTATTCAAGTCAGGGCGTCAACCTGAATGGTATCTCGCGAGTTGCAGTAAGGCAACTTGGGACATACGCCATTCCGCTCCCTTTGACCAACTGTATAGAGTTAAATAGAAGAGTTATAAGACACGGGCCGAATGGGTACAGAAGAAATTCTAAAAAAGATCACAGTATTCACAAGTCTAATAAAAATTGATCCCGTTAACAAAGTGACAAATAGAATAGAAATAAATACATAAGGACGTTTATATAAAACCGAATGCACGCAGTCCAGTCTTTGAATTGGGCGTAATGGGATATCCACACATATCTCAGTCAGGGCTTTCCGTCCTGTGACTCGTCTGGAAAAATATTGCTTACACATTTAGTATGACCGGATCTTCTGACGTACTTACTTGCACGAATTCTGATTCCAGATGGCCCTGACCCAAAACTGTGTGGATAACTTAAAATTATTTACGCTTCTATTATTAAAATATTGTAAAAGGTTTATTGTTAAACCTGTGATGGACAGTGGTCTCTTGAATAAGATTTTCACTTAGCGGAATCCTTGGACGAATGATTGTTGGTCTCTTCAGTCTTATCACTGTCACCGTAGAACTTTGGCTGGAAAATTTAAAGAAATATTAAATTACAACATCTAATATAAATATACAGATAGTGTTATCCACGAAGAAACGCCGCACTACGCGCTTACTGTACTGTAAGCTGTACTTTAGTACGGAGCGGAGCGGAGTAGGGCACGTCTTCGTGGTTGGTACTATCTATATGAATAGTTGTACGGTATGTTGAATATCGAATGTGAATAATACAGGGTGGCATTAAAATCATGAACACCTTGAGCAATAAGGATTTTGGTGCTGGCGAGTAAAAATATAGGGATGGTATTGAGTTATTAATTGTTTAAAAAAATATTCATAGGAGTAGTATTGTGTGCCAGTGCTGTTAAAATCTCATAATTATCATATCCCACTTAACACAACATTATCATGAAATGTAAATATTATTTTTGCTGGTAAAAATAAAAACTATGATGACAAACACTGGATGAGTAGAAAAAAAAAACAACACGACAAACGAATTAGTTGAAATCTATTGACAAGACAAAAATAACCAAACAAACTCAAACATAGTCAAGAAACACACAGACAGAACATGACGAAGTAAATATTTGAAAATAATATTTTTATGCGCTTTTAAAATAATAAGCTTATTAATTTCGTTTTCAGATGTCTGTTAAACAGGCATTTATATTTTTATATTTCTCGTGTGTTTCTTTACAAACATCATTACATTTCCTTGATCAATTTAAAACTGCCAAGTCATTTCGAAAACGTAATTGACCAAGCAAACATTTTAATTTATATCTCACAAACAATATCACAGGACTAATATTCTGCTGTGATAATTTAAATACACTATTATGTTAAGGTTCAAATTCTAGCAAATCTCTAAACTAACTTCAGATGAATGACGATTACAAAAGTGAATGTGGGAAAGAACAAACACATCATAAAATCAACCAGTACGGATTTGTAAAAGCATGATTTACTGTCTATAACACTTGTACTAGACTTACACAATTTCATTTTGTACTATACTGTGGTGACTTTATTTCCATATCCGTTTTTGACACCGTTATAACTTGTAAAACCCTAGAAATAAACAATATCTGTTGGTACTGTGGTTCTAGAACTGTCATAGAATAAAAGACTGAAATCAAAAATAGTCTTCAAATACTAAAATTATAATTATCACATATCAGTAATATATCAATACAATTTTACTGTCCAAACTGGTGATACCCCTTTTCTCAGGCCATATACACTTTTTAACGTATATGGCAGATAATTAATAACAATAAGCTCAATATAAACAGTACTAGAGCAGAGCCACAGTTCAAAAGCCACACAGGGCTACATTGGATAGCTCAAGGGCTGCATAATACCGCTCACCGCATAACAGTTTTTCAGCATACCCTACCCAGAACCTATGGTCTGTATTAAAACTATCTGACGAAAATGTAAACAAATGGATTTAAAAAAAACGTACCTGTGACTGTGAATGCCAATTTGTAGTGCCACTTGCAAATTGAGTTTGAAAATCTTCGAAATTCTAATTTTATAACACCTTAAAGATGTTTTTCATTTGGCAATGTAATAATGTTATTCAAACAACAGGGACATAAAGTTGAAACCTTCTAAATACAGATGAATGTGTTATTGATTCCCTTAAGTGAGTGATCGCGTAAGAATTTTATCGGAACAGGGTTTGTTTACAACTTCATCACATAATTTTGGAACAGACTATATGTATACCTAATAGTGAGCATGTAATAGTTACCTCATCATGTTTCTCTTCGGCCGTGACGCGGTCATCATCGTCATCACTGTCTTCATCAGCAGACGAGTCCCCGCCTGAACCAGCCGTGTCTTTCACTGGAAAAAGAAACGAATTTGTTAGATAGGTGTTTTTTGGGTTTCCGTATCCAAAGGGTAAAACGGACCCTATTACTAAGACTCCGCTGTCTGTCCGTCCGTATGTCACCAGGCTGTATTTTATGAAACGTGATAGTTAGACAGTTGAAATTTTTACAGATGATGTATTTCTGTTGCCGCTATACTAAAAAACAGCAAAATACAAAAAAAACAGAATAAAAGAAATATTTAAGGGTCTCCCATACAACAAACGTGATTTTTTTGGTTGTTTTTATAGATAATGGAACCCTTCGTGCGCGAAAACCCAAAAACTGTAATTAAACATTTAATAAAAAGGTAGCAAGCGAGTCTTGCCAAAAGGTTTATACGCATTTAGACATTGTGCAAAGTAAGTATTTTTCAACATCAAGTTTGCAACGTTGGATTTTTCCTGTAACCCGTCCCAAATACATATCTACTATACAAAGAATCCTGCGCGGTAATTGCGTAACACACGTCTTAAAGTAGCAATGGCTTTCAATTTGACAGTTCAACAACATTCATTGCATTATATACGTTGTTGAGCAGACAAATTTTTCGAACATATGAACCACTAGCTTCCGCCCGCGACTTCGCCCGCGTGATATGTCGATAAAAAGTAGCCTATGTCCTTTCTCAGGCTCTTGACTATCTGAGTATCAAATTTCATTTCAATCGGTTCAGTAGTTTTGACGTGAAAGCGCGACAGACGGACAGACAGAGTTACTTTCGCATTTATAATATTAATAAGGATTGGATTAGCAATAGCCATACTTCATAATCGTTCAGATTGTGATTCAAAGTGTTCCACGCAATTGGGTAATGGTTCATTATGAATCATTAAACAATTGGATAAACCTTTTTTTATTTGAATGCCTAAAACCACACGATTTCGACGAACAGTACAATGAGAATGATAAGAGTAGTACATAACCTATAGTAACAATATTAATATACAATAAATCATGACGTCATTGAATTGATAACGAATTGGCGCAATTTTATATCTCATTGGTTTTGGCGTAAGTACTTAAATTTTATTTGAAGTGTCGATGAGGATTTGCGGACAAAGAACTGTGTGCACCCTTAATGTATATAATGAACAACAAGACGTGTGCCTGATGAGATATTTCTTTCATCCCCTATTTAACCCCTTTAGGGGGTCAACTTTAAAAAATCGTTCCTTAGTGCTCACGCTTTCGCTTTATAAACAACTCACTCTATAAGGAACTCATGTGCAAAACTTCATACTTCTTGACTCAGCGGCTTAGGCTGTGTATTGCCTGTCAGTTTATTTAATATTTTTATTAAGGGGGATGCGGTAAAGCAGCTTGCGAAATTCAAATTTTCTTACGTTTTTTGCAATTTGCAGGTCAGTGTCAGGTTGTATGTTGATTAGAATATGATTCGCGACCTCAACAAATATGACTTTACAGAATTATAATCATTAGTATCAGCAATACAACTCTCTAAGTTCATATAAGTGTATTGAATGACTATTTCATGAAATCATGACATTTGGCACTTATATGAACTTAAGGAGTTGAATTGCACCCATTCACGGACCAATCCTGGTAAGCGTACCGCCAATGCTACTGCCATCTTAACACCCTAATGTGCGTGGGCTTCAAGAAATTGTCACATAACACGATTCTATCCAACTATCTCGAACATTTTTCGATCACCTTTAGGGAACTTCGCACACTACTCGGCCAGTGATTGCAAAGACCAAGATAAACTATAGAAACCGAATGTGCATCACGCACTTGACTGCAACGACCAACTAGTCGCACGATTGGCCGTCACTTTGTGTACTTTAGTATTAGCTTCCGCATCTTGGTCGGAGTTTCTGCGACCAAAGGTTACGATCACGACCACAGCCAGTCGTGCTCGTGACCGCGTCGTGCGTGAGTTTTGTTATCATCAATTAGTAACTACTTTACAATATGTATAACATAACTCAACTAACCGGGCGTCATAGGAGGGGCTTGTCGCTGATTATGCATCTTTATTACACCGTCTACTTATCGTATAAGACCTACCTATCACATTTCGCCAATGATCTTACTACAAAAAGTACTACTAACCGGCGCGTCGTATTAGCGGCTTGTCGCTTTGTCCTCGAAGTATATATTGCTTGTGCTAAATTATTCAATGTTTTCCAATACAGAAGTTCAGTTGAGTTTCTCAGTCGACAATATAACATAGCTCAACTCACCGGGAGTCAAGTTAGCTGCTTGCGCCTGAGTGGGCGGGCGCGCACGCTCCCGGTTGAGTTCGTCGAAGCACTGCAGACACACGCGGAGCGGCTTGTCACTCTGGCCCCGGAGTATGTACCGTTTGGAAGAGCATGGACCGCAGACTACTGAACCACACTTGCGGCAGTGATGCTGGAAAGAAGGGATAATTTAAGTTAAGATAATGATCAAACATTTTATTTTGCGTATTATAATGATCAGTAAAGTCACATGTTTAAGTGTCGGTCACTAATTACCAGTCACCCTATATAGGTCAAATTAACAAACGACCAGTGGTCCACATTAGCCCTGGATCATAAGCACTGGAAGTCATAGTGAGTGGCCTTTGCCCAGCAGTGGCAACAGGTAAACAGTGATAGGTCAAATTAAATTAGCTAGTGAAACTGCATATAGGTCTCGTAGTCTGAATTTGACCTTATAGGTACACATAATTGCACGATGTTTAAATAGACTTCGTGCAATTAAACTTGTGCAAGTTGTTGTTGGCAACTGATAAGCAAGTCAACTTTCTGCGAATTGTACCAACTGCCAAACAGTTAACCAGATGTTAACACTTTCACAAACGAACCCTAAAGCCGTGTACTGACCGGTGTTACGGGATCTAATCTAACATGTTACAAAGCGAGCATTCGTGCAGTCAGTACGTGGAAACGAGCACGAACATGCGAGCAACGAGCGCATATTACACGGAGTTTAGAACACGGCGTAACGTAACATGCTCGCTGCGAATGTTATATTACGCCCCGTAACGCCGGTCGGTATAAGGCTTTACTTTCATGACCTATGACTCAGCGCAGAGCAGATTTTTTTTTAAACATTGAATAAATAAACCCAATCATCAGTATTATGAAGTGCAAACAAATCCCAGCCAGCGCTATCGGGAATCCCCGGGAAAAGTATTTTTGACGCAGAAGTAAAGTTAGTAAAGTAAAACAGGAAAATTATTCAAATATTAAATTAAAATTGTATCATTTTCTTAAAATACAATGAATTTTCCCATTGTCTTTCACACCAAAGGATGTCATGAATAGGCAAGGGCAGAAACAGACTTATGACACGCCACGCTACGCGACCCTGCTGCCACATTTCATCTCGTGTAAGTTTTGTTTATCATTTGTCCAATGGGCAAGTGTGGTGTGGCATCGGTTGTTAAAAATGTGTTGCACATTTAATTCTCGCTCATTTATCTATTTCTATCTCAATTATGGCAATGGGCATGTGGCTGACTGTGCATATTTATTCATACCCAGAACATCACCCCTGTATGCCCCGAAGGGTTGGGCAGAGGTGTTTAGTAACACCCACATTTCGCCAGTTATGTCCTATTCAATAGGGGGCGAGCCTATTGTAATCCAGACTCCAGGCTCCTATTGGAGAAAATCCTAATGTTGAGACTTGGGTTCGATTCCCAGGTCGGGCAAAGTGCAAGTATATTCAATGCAATGTCTTACCCTCCTATTGAGAACAGTGAACTGTGTCTTCTTGCAGTGCATGCAAATCGAAGCCTCATTGTCTGGCACCCATACAGCGGCATGCTCTGACGGCGGTTGTTTGCCACCTGAAAAATAACAATAAGATAAAATATGAGAGTTATGTTAAAGAATACAGTTAACAAAACACAATGCAATGGACGTACATAATTAGTAACCTATTCCGCTTAACAATTTCTAAAGAGTCAAAAAAAAACCTGTAACAAATCGAATCGGGTTTCACCTCTCAACGAGGCAGCCTTAGGATGATGATTGACTTGTCGCGAACCCGAACACGACGTTTCGCCACGCCGAGCGCCAGACGCCGAGTCGCCCGACTCTCTCTCTACTCTGAATCAATTAACTGGTGGGACGAAATCGACTCTTTTCTCACAAATAGGCAACAGAATAGAGTACAGTGAACTAGTATGGACTACTTATTCTCTAGTGTGGGTACGATCTATATGAGAAAAGCTCTTAAATTTGCGCTTCTCGCTTTAAAATTATGGTAACTTACTTTTCCTTAGCAAATCTTCTATACATTTTTCTATGTGCGCCATCCATTCTTCTTTCTCGGTGGCTGTCGCGGCGTAAACGGCGAAGGATTTGGAGGCAGTGCGAATTAGCCAGCCGTTGCGGTATTCTGTAACAAGGAAATTATATTCTGGTATTTCTTCGTAGCACCCCGAAGTCTTGAAATGCCCGGTTGATGGCAATAGGCTCGCCCCCTTATTCATGGGACTTAAACATAACTGGTGAAATATTGGTTCACTATAGGTACACCTCTGCCTAACCCTACTGGGAGTCCTCCCAGTAGAGGGTTATCTTAGGTATCCGTGATGTCATGTGTTATGAAATTATAACGATTATTTTATTTTAGGCACTTAAATTAGCTAAAGCTGAAAATTTAATTACATACAGAGTTGGTCATTCATATCACATGCTAGTTTTTGCCCGCTGCTTCGCCCGCGTGAATATCGGAAATTATCCTACGGGAACGTACTACCGCAATAAAAAGTAACCCAGGTCATGTTCTTCCTGTGTACCAAATTTGATCCAAATCTGTTCAGCCGTTTTAACTTGGAAGTGTAACAAACAAACTCACTTTCGCATTTATAATATTATTTAGGAAGTTAGGATTAGTACCTATATGGATTTATTTATTTATTTGGTACACCAACAGCAAAACCAATTAAAACAGAACAGTAAAATTAAAAAATACTGGTATGAATGCCTATTGAAGGCTGCTTTTGTGGCAATTGCTGTGTATACACAGCAACACAAAAAGCCACAAAAAGCACCACCGTAAGCATAAGGATGGCATTAAAAGCAAAAAAAGCAAAGCAAAAAACCGTTACACAATACCACCTGTCCACTGCAGCTGCCATTTGTTATGACACCAACGCAATAGAAGTCAAAATCGGTTGAACGGACTGTAAAAAGGCTTATTTAAATGTCTAATCTTATTTCAAATGGAGAATAGGTGAAAACGCGGGATGAGAAGAGACACCAAAATATATTCAGATTGTATGTGTGAGTTTCCCTTCCTTTGAACATTAATCTTCATTAGGAAAGTCATAATCGTTCTTGATGATGCTTCCCGTCCTAATGAGGATTGCAAGTTGTAATCATTGTTTCAATAATCTATTTATTATACAGTACAATGTATGCATAGAAGTGTTGAGTCACAAACTTTCGAAGATCAATGTCAACATAGGTACATCTAGTAACGATACATAATATTAAAGATGATTCACTGGCCATTCACATTAATGAGTCAGTCAACCAATAAAATAAAATAGTTTATTGATATATTTTAATGAAAGTAGGTAAGTATCAAAAAGATTTTTTATTTTATTTGTTTTTATCTCAACATTATGCATTACACGGTTTATTTATAAACATTGCTTAAAGTTAAGTGACATTTAAACATCAAAAACGTATGGTTGACCTCTAAACAGCCAGCCAGAGTGCGCGCATATCCAATTAACACTTAAGTTATTAAGTTCGGATAACAGTTGCTAATCATTACTTAACTTTAAGCAACGTTTATAAATAAACCCCTACATTTTTAAGTAGTACCTACCTAACCACTCATTAAAATTGCCAAACAGTTTCTGTTCAAGTTTAAAAGTTGTTATCAAACTTTTGAGACTCGCAACTGATTTATAATTTTAGTTGACATTATTATCTTGACCTTTTCTGACATGAATGTTGAGAGTATTAAGTATTATATATTAACAGATTCTAGACGTCTTTTTCTTCTGTATTAGTCGTAATCTCGGTAGTCACCCCCTTTCTAGTCATATCATCTTTCTCGCAGTCCATCCATCGTTTATTTGGTCTTCCCCTACTCTTATAGCCATCAACATTCATACTCAAACAAACCTCAAAATCAAAAATATTTGATGGTATAAATAAATAATTCAAACAACTCCTTTTTAATATAAAAAGTGTTTCCTCAGTTTTGTAAACAAGGTATCCTGTAATTTTTCACTAATACAGCATAAAAAAAACAATCAATAATATTGTGATTACTACTTAGATATGCCTTTTTAATTGCTTAAAGAAAAAGGTCAAAAACATAAAAATATTAAATAAGACTTACGTCCTTCATCTTTCAGGGATTCCAACTTGACCTCTTCAAGTGGTATAACATGTTGTTTGTTATATTTCTTCTTGTTTATAACAATATTTCCATAGACAAGGATGTCGTTGAACAGGAAGAACTGTCTGGCTTTCGGTTTCTTCCGGCACATTTTTGTCAGGACACCCTCCCCCACAAGGACCCTGCCTTGCTCCGCCAGAGGCTAAAAAAAGTAAGTTTACTTTTTAATATGCATAGGATATGTTTGTGCAGGCTATCTGCCTGATAACAAAATAGTTTTTATATTAATGTCAATACCATTTTTGTGTTTACACAGCTTTGAGAGGCTGACAGATAAAGTAAAGCTGAGATATCTGTTTAAGTATAACATTCATAATAATATGAAAATATTATATTATAAAAGTCTTGAACTGGTTCTTATTCATCAGACTATGTTAGAAATTAGAAACCTTTCAATAATGCTAATGAACAAACAAAGAAGTTTCTCTAATTAGGATTTGTAATAGGTACTATGTATGTTGGGAATGGTAATTAGTCCAAAACCAAATTCGATAATCCTTACTAATATTATAAATGCAATAGTGATTTTGTTTGTTAAACTTTCACCCTAAAAAGGCAGAACAGATTTGGATGTAATTTGGCACATGGGTAGACGATGACCTGGTGAAGGACATAGGCCACATTTCATCCTGGATTGCAGACAAAGTCATGGGCAACAATTATTAATGTGTATGAATTGATCCTTCTTCTTTGAATGCAACTGGAGTACAAATGATAAAATACGTCTGTCCATCATTGATAAGAATATGATGCCTTCAATGATTCACTTATTTAAAAAAATATAATAAATTTCAAGCTATATTTCTCTAGATAAAACTTGGAACTACCTTTTGGTAGTAATTGTATAGTTATGGTATATCAATACTTAAATCATAGAATGGCAACATACAATCTAACTGATAATGAACGGGCTAATCAATCTCCAATCTATGTAATTCAATTATACAATCATAATATATTAAGTTAATTTAAAGTTATTACAAGAAAGTATTTGGCATTGTTCATGAGTATAATGAAATGAAAAACAATGCTGATACATGCTTGATATCTTTAGTCCGAACAATCCCACCCGAGCGATGTACCGAAGATTTTATCTTGCCGAGTTTGTCGGTTGATAAAACGATGGCATTCGACAACTTCTAAACTTAGAAAAACTTATATTTTGTAATGACAGACGCTCACCTGTCCAGAACTGCCGAAGCAGCTCTCAACCATAGCAATCCTTCTAGCATTGGCCTCACTGTTCACTGAAAAAAAGAAAATTACCTACTTAAAAATTGCAGTACTTTATAAAAGTTTGACGTCAAAGGAAAGTGAACGACAAGCAAACAATGACAGTGATCTCCCACGTAACTATTTTACATGATGATTGTACACAAATAATACCACTGTATTCTTAGTAGTTTGTCTTTCTTACACGGATTTAAATAAATATTTGCCTACCTAAACGGTCCACCATTATCGAAATTTATTTTCTCGTAGATACGATCGAGAAAAATGTGTCACTAATATAGAATATATAGCCAGGCTACAGAAAAGCAATTTCTGCTATTCCATTAATGTATAATTTATCAATTCTGTTCAAAAATGGTAGTAAAATAATAATTTAATAAATATTTTCAGCAAGTAGTAGTTAATACATTATTTTTTGTAAACGTCTCGAACTCGACTTTGAAAGTATTAAATGTAGGTTGTTGGAACATTACTTTATAAATCTACTAAAAGGTAGGTTTTATTAGTTAATGGCAATACTAAAATAACGTTCCGATTTACGTAAATAGGAATAGGATATCAAAAACAATATATTTAAACACAAATTTTAAGAAATCAGGCTCTTATTAACAAATTTCTAAGTATTCAGAATGATAAGTCTTTATAACTTGCTCCTAAAATCATACTGAGAATTATTCAAAAAAAGTTTTAAACTTTTCAAAAATAAAGTTATACAACATCCATAGACAATCACAAAGCAGAGATCATGTGAGTGTCCATTTTTTGACACCAGCTGACAGCAAAGTGGTCGATACCATTTATTTTAGTGTTCGTAATTCTGATAAATAAACCAGCAAAATGGCCTGCAAATTCTGTGGCCCTAAGCTGTCGCTGTGCGGGCTCGTACTGAGCGTCTGGGGAATCATACAATTGGTGAGTAGGAACTTTGAAACTTGCATTTTAGGCCATGGTACTTCAATGCCCTGTTAACACTTGTGAATCTTTCAGACTTTGATGGGCGTCTTCTACTATATCAGGGCTGTAGCTTTGTTGGAAGATCTTCCTCTAGAATCAGAATCTGGCCACCATACTATGGAGGGTTTTATCGCTACCGTCGAAGCTGGATACACTCAGGTGAGTCACAATCTATCTCACAAATTGATAAAATGCATATCTTAGGACAGTGAATTACTAGAACGTTATTATTTTCCTTGTTGACTATTCCTTTTTTATGGTTTTCTTTCTCTAATAATTTGTGTAATAAAAATACCATGTAGCGCTGCAACTAACTTGTCCCACATTGGCACATTGCTACTTAATTTCCAAAGTCAACTGTCAATTCAACTAACATTTCAAATAAATTTAGACAATTTAGAAAATCTGTCAATAATATTATTAAATCATAATTTAAATACTCTAACTTTATATGAAGAAAATGAAAGTAAAAAAAATCATAAACTCATGGTTTACCTCATGGTTTACACCCAGGATATTATTTAAACACTTCAGTGGACTATTTAATTGAAAATAAATTCACTAAGCGTAAAATTTACTTGGCAGTCAGTTTTTAATTAATGGGTGCAAAAAAGGCTTGACATTGAAAGAGATTTGCATAAATTCTGCAATCTTTAATTTTCTTCCTATTACTATCACAGTGATTAACAAAGATTACACACAAGAAGATTTTTTATCTTATGTGACATGTTAGAAATATGCAATGACTTTCTTCAAAGATAAATACATTATGTCATTAAAAGAACCTATACAAATTGTCAAGGAGATAGGATAGGAGAGTCAAATGGGAACTTTTATTTTTAGTTAAATTACATGGAATATGTTATTATTTTGATTTTTGTCTATTTCCAGAATGCCTACAATTGCTGGATCGCTGCACTGCTATACGTCATCACTCTGGTTGTATCTGGGCACCAGTTCTGGATGAACAACCGTTCTTCAGTTAGTATGTAAGGTGAAATTATCAATGTAATGATGGGTACTGATGCTGGGGTACAAGTTGTTATGTTACTGTTGAATAACTCCATTCCATTAATAATTTATTTATATATAACTCTTGAGTTATGAGTTCTAAAACATACTTTTAATGTTGTTCCTCTAGTTCTAACACCCTTCATTATGCCATCTCAAAAGTTTAAATACATAATATATTGTATTGTTTTTTGAATTCTAAACTTTTGACCTTGGTTTCTAAAAGTCTGATCAAGTCAGCAAAATAGTGATTTGTTGAATGAAATATCAACACCCAATCAAATCTCTCGTCACAATGGTTGACCACAGATATATAATCAGAGCAAAATGTAATTTTAGAAACCACGTTTAAAGTTATAAACTGAAGTAGACATAAGTTAACAGCACGTGAAGGTTGTTATAAATTAGCATTTAACTTAACAACAAAAACAATTACATTTGAAGGTGATTTATCAATTTTCATAAATTATGCAACTCATATATCATTATTATAAATATAAAACTGTTCTAAGTATTTAAAAAACCATCCACTGTATGTTTTTCAATGTTCTATACCTACCTTATCTGTTATCCTCTAAAATGGTTAAGATTTAACCTACTGTAATAAGGCCCTACATTGCTTGTAAATGTGAATAGATTATAATTTAAGTTTCAAGTGATTCCCACATAAAACACAATCTATCAAATCGAGTTACAGAAATTATTGTGCATAAGTATTACTTACATAAATAAATATGAATGAATGCTATAAAATTGTACATAATATATCTATTATTGTAGGTACTACATTGTAAAATGCTTAGTTTTTCTTGAAGTAAAAGGTATTGATGTTAATTATTGTTTTATTATCGCGTAAGCGTAAGGGCTTTTGTGTTATTAGTTTTGGTTGTTTTTCGATGCGAGGATCAGGTGAGCGAGCCATTCGATTGACCGATGACCCAAAGACCCGGCCTGAAGCGGACCGGCATCGCTATCGCCACTGCCGCGCGCCCCTTTGTCCGCCAGTGCTCCCATCCCATTCGAGATAGATTCATAAACGCTCTGCTGGTCACCTTAGCGATATCTTTTTCCGCCTGGAGTTAGGTATTAAACGATATCTTTTTCCGCCTGGAGTTAGGTATTAAACGATATCTTTTTCCGCCTGGAGTTAGGTATTTAACGAATCTAGGGTTTGTGTTACCAGAGTCTAAGTCCCATAGTGCCGTCAACAAGGTCCAGATCTAGACTTTACGAGGACCTTACAGAGAAATAACTTCTATAAAAATCTATTAGACTACCTACATTTATCTTATAACTGGCGACAAGTGTGTTCTATACACCTCTGACATGATGTTATGGTTTACCAGTGTTTCAGGGTCCTTCAATCTCCCTGTACCACCTGTATGGTCAGGCTCTCACGAGTTCATGACGTCTAGCACCTTTTTGGGGCGGCTACGATTTTCGAATGACACTTAGGTATTCCCTCGACCTGCATATGACATGGCCTAACGACATCAAAGCAGAACTTTTGGGGCTGATTTGCAGCATCGTTTTGGATGCTGTGCGTGTGCACATGTGCAGTATGGGGATAAATCTAAAAGATTGCTACGACCGAAGAAACGTGCTGGTTGGGACTTTTGCGGTTCTCTGTCCCCCGGAGTGCTTTATCAGTTTTATGGAAGAAGATCAACCGTTTTATATTTGGATGTTCTCCTTTCTTCTCTCATCTCTCGAGAGACTGCTGTGCTGAGCAGTTCTTTGACAAAATAGCTCCTCCGTAGGATATACCATCTTGAGCATTAAGAGATTGTGGAGCAGGGGTTGTGTACCTGGTTAAGACCGTTATGACCTCTTCGGCTGCCATCACGCGGACTGCATTCTTGCAGTTTGAATGCAGTTTAGTACGACTGGTAATGTACTGGTAACTGCAGTTGGAGGGCAGTTGAAATGCAGTCCATCTGATGGCAGCCTTATACGTACCTATAGTAGACAGTTTCGCGGATATTCAGGAAACTCAGAGGTTATAATCTGACCACAGCCAACCTTCTTAGAAAACTTGTCATCAGAAACATTGTTCATGAAACGTCACTTCAGAATTCTTTATTATTCTTTTGCGCAGATAATCTGAAACTTGAAACTGACGTTTGTAATTAATGTTGATTGTGGGATTTTTAACAAATAATTACGCAAGAAATACATTGTTTTCGCGATGAGCGGACTAATGAACTGTGGGGTTTGTTGTATGGTTATCAGCATATGGGGTACTATACAGTTGGTAAGTTTTTTTTTACTCCCTCAGAGAGGAAAGGCTTGTGTCACTGCAGTAGGAACATATTAATATGCTGATTATGCTGATAACTACTAATAATCAGCTGTGTGCCAGTGCCGTGACGTACCTACTAAGTTGTAAAGTGGTGCGGGGTACCAGTGCAGTATTTGGGCGCCTCCCACAGTGTGCGGGCCAGTAGGTCTGCCAAGTCAACACGGCACCAGCCTAGGGCCTAGCTTATTATGTTATTCTAAAACCCTCTTGCCGACTGAGGAGTTGGCAAGAGGGTTTAAGAATAACATAATAAGCTAAGAAGAAAGTACACCGTAATCCAAAAAGGCATGCTCGGGCCCCCCTCAATTCATACTATGAATGGTCAAAAGAATAGTAGATTATTCACTAAGGGGATAAAGCACTGTCTTAGGTCACGAGCGATATATTGAATTCCGGGTGTACCAAAAGATCCTAGGGCTCCCGAGCGCAGCGAGAATACATTCCTGAGTGCAGAGAGACATTCAAGCTCGCCCAAGACGAAGACACCTTTATCCCCGAGGAGAATACTCTACTTTTCGCATCTACTGCGAGGTAATAAAAACAATTTGATTTAATTAGTACCTAGCTTATGATACTGTTGAATAATCGGGGAATACTTAATTATGTGCAGTTTCATACACAATATTATCTAAACTCATGCAATTTCATCAAAAACACAATACCTAGTAGGTAATAAATAAAGCAGCGTCATACATAAGTCACGGGCGCAATTTTGAATGCCGAGCGCAACGAAGGTTTCTAGGGTTGAGACTAGAATCCTGAGTGCAGCGAGGGATTCAAGCTCGCCCAAGATGTAGACACCTTTATTCCCGAGGAAAATACCTACTTTAGTTTTCGCACCTACTGCGTGGTGATAAAGAACCAATTTAAATTAGCATTAGTAGTTTATGATACTATTTATTAACCGGCGAATACGTAGTTATGTGTAGTTTCATACATTAGGTATATTATCTAAACTCATGCAGTTTCATGAAAAACAAATAATATAAATCGTAAATAAGTATGACTTCCAAATTAAATAATATATACGCGGACCCTACATAAGCGCCAAATCAACCGACCAGCTGTTGCGATGACATGCCGCCATTACCGCCACAAATATTGTAGAAACAGCTTTTGGCCGAGTCTAACAAGCAGACTAGGTAACTATTCAATAGTTTTGGACTTGCCCATAAACATTAAAATGAAATTAAATGCTATTACAGCGATTTTACAAAACAAAAGCACAATGAGCACTGTGGAATTTATAAGAGCTGTAAGTAGCATTAAATCATTAATATACTAAATAGTATAAATCCTATAGATTCTAAAGTAGAATCCTGAGCGCAGCGAGGGATTCAAAGTACGTCACTCGACTTTAAAATAGTGTTGCTCCCGAGGTGGACAGTCTACTTTTTATCACCCTCTATGAGAAAATACGTGAGTGCAACTTATGAATAAAAATAGTACCTACGCTTATTTATTTCTTTGTTTAGTTATTTACTTGAGGAAGACACTAATCTATACATATTATAAATTAAAGTTGCTTTTCGTGTTTGTCTGTATGTCCGCGTTGTTCTTCTAAACCACACAACAGATTTTGATGAGGTTTATAACTAAGAAATCTCGATGTTTTGTTAATTAGTAAAAATCGTGCGAAGCAGGAGCGGGTCGCTAGTTTTAAAAAAAAACTAACTAAAATCAATTACGAATGAAGGTGGAATGCACTTCGCGCGTTTTCAATTTTTTCACAAACTTTTTTTTATCGCGCGCTCTTTGCTTTATCATCAGTTTGTTACTTGTTTTTACAATCTTCGTAATTGATCTCTTGGATGATTGGAACTTTTGAACTACTAACAAGATCCACATTCCAAATTCAAATCACTTTTAGCCCCTAGGGATTAAAGAAGCACTTTTAATCACTGTTTTGGTGTTTGAATTTCGAACACGCCAATATATTCGACCTCCATCTCAATGCTATACAACCTCCTTGCGAAAAAATACTTGATACAACCTACGATTTGATTGGTCGACATTTTCGACAAGGAGTTTAGCATTAGAATAAACAGTTTGTGTTCTTTGCTGTTATTAATAAATTGGCGCTATTTTAAATACATTAAGTTACTTATGAATAAATCTATTAAAAATGCATTCAAGTAATCAAGAAGATGTGTTAACACATGAGTTTATGAAAGAGAGGGCGGCCGATATAGTAGAAAACTTGCTACCCAAAAAATCTCGGCTGGTTTACATCAAAGCCTACGATGGGTTTTGCAAATGGAAAAATAAAAATCAAGCTTCTGACACATTTTCAGAGTCTATTTTTCTAATTATTTTAATGAGTTGTCCAAGTAAAAGAAGTCATCGACATATTGTATTCTATGCTACGGCATGTACTATGAAAACAAGGTATAACATTGACATAACAAAATTCTCGAAGTTGCAAGTACTTTTTCTCGTAGGCATGGTATAAAGTACAGTATGCAACATTTGAATAAAGCGGATTTATATCGAGGGCCATAAATCACTCGCGTCGTTCAGGATTCTAAGACTTGAATCACTCGATGTACTCGTGATTCAATCATCATGCTTCACTTGCTTGTGATTCATCTATTGGCCCTCGCTTTAGATCCTTCCTTTATTCACTAATTGCTTGATATACTATTCTCCTTGCCTATAACTCTGTCTGCTGTCTTGCCTGCCTTGACATTAATTTCAGTTCATCATGGGCATATGTTACAAATACGAAGTAGTAACTCTTTTAGAAGATGTTGAAGAAGAGGAATATGATGATTATAAAGATTTTATTAGCAAGACTAGAGCCAATTATGCCGCAGTGAGTAATAAAATACCTACTTGGTTGATATCATTAGGTAATACCTACGTTCTGTAAAATATGCCTGAAGCGATGCATTGGTAGGTAGGCAGGTAGGTAGTGTAGATGCTCCCTGGGCGCCTACCACCACCGTTTACAGCAGTATTATTTTAATCTTACTCAGTGGGAGAAAGAGATGGAGCTATACGCCATATAGAGCTTCATCTCTTTCCTACACTGAAGTAATATTAAAATAATACTGCTGTAAGAGCTGATGGTAGGGGTGTTTACATCATTATGTATCAATAATCGCAGCATCAGGTTCGCTGACAGGTGACAGCATGCTCACTCATTGTAATTTTAGTCATATGCAATGCCATATTAGCTGTCATTACTTTTTAGCATTAGAATTACTTTAAACATTTGTCTTATCACCTTCACTTGAAAGGTAAAGTAAAGAGAAATCCAATGAACCCAAACACGACTCTATATTAGTCATGGTGTGAGTGAAGTCAACCAAGTTGCACTATCGCAAGTCATGCTATAATTTAGAACGGGTTATCATAATTGATTGCATATATAAATTAACTGTCTGTACTGTTGACCGTTTAGGACTTCCCTCGCCTGGAGCCATCCCTGGATGCCGCACCGAGGTCATGGTTGGCTTTAGAACGGTCTATCATAATTAAATATGTACTTACCTATATAAAATTTCGTGTCTGTGCTGTTGACCGTTGAAGAGTTCCCTTGTGTGGCGCTAATCCTGGGTGCAGCAGCCAGGTCATGATAGATTTTTAGAAAGGACTATCATAATTAAATGCGTATATAAAATTTAGTGTCTCTGCTGTTGACCGATGAGGAGTTTCCTCGTTTGGAGCCAATTCTGGGTCAGGTCATGGTAGACTTTAGAACGGACTATCATAATAATAATGCGTATATTTCTCCCCGCCCACGACGCCACCACCTGCTCGTCGACGGGGAGGACGCCGGCCGCCGGACGGTTTAGGACCTCGAGGCCCACCGGCCTCTGATAGGGTCCCAGCTCCCGGCGGAAGTGTGCAGCGCATGAGATGGACACGATCCATTAATGAGAACGTCATGCGCTCATACTATGGGGCTACAGAGGGAGGAAGCCACCTGACCGCGTACCGTGTTCGGATGCTCTCTCTGTTTCGGGTGCTTGAGCCAGCTGTCAACGTGTCGGCACAACGACTGTCGGATCAGGTGCGGGTCATCCAGCGTAACCATATGTTGGATGATACCGTACTTGATCGCCTGCGAAATGAAATGCAGAGTAGCCATGTCATCGCTCCCCCGTCGCAGACTGTTATAGTACCACCACCGGTCACTATCATTACAAATCAAGCCGACGACGCGATTGATGACAGGGCTACAAACGTAAGTACCCAGTGCAATGATGAATTGAGGAGTGCTTTGGAGGGTGCGATTCGGGAATATCGGCTAATGCCGCCCGAACTTAGGCCACGCTTACCTCGTTTGCCCATGCATAACAAAAATAGGGCGCTGGTGGCGGCTCTGGATTCGCAGTTGTCAAGCTATTTTGACGACTGCGAAGACCTCACCGATACTCACTCGATTCTGTACTGTGCGGCTGTAGCGGCATGTCGTGTAGCTCACGTCAAATTTGATAATGAATCTAGAGCTACACGACCGAAATTAGCCGTACCAGCTTGGCAGTGCAGAATTGAACATCGTATTGGTGGTGCCAGAGCACTCATCGGCAAACTAATCTCCTTTAGGGAGGGCAATTCTCGTCCTAGAGTGATGCGCTTTGTGAGGCGGGCGTTCTCAGGTACTGATATCAGCCCTGAGGACTATATAACCCGTGTCGCAGAGCGCATAGACTTCCTGAAGCAGAAAGTGTATGCCTGGGCAAACCGTATTCGAAGGTATAAGCGGCGAGTAGACCGATACATTCAGAACCGCACCTTCCAGAGTGATGAAAGGTGGGTATATAGGACTTGGGAGCAACCGGACCAAGGTGTGGCTGACACGCGCCTGCCGGAAGATGATGCCATGTGCTCTTTCTGGCGCAGTATCTGGTCGGTGCCTGTCAGTCATACTGAAGGCGACTGGACTCGGGAAGTCGAGCGAGCCTGCGATCCAATACCAGAAATGGGGGCTATTACCATCTGCCCCCAAGATGTAGCTCGAGCAGTCCTCCCGTTGCCTAACTGGAAGTCTCCAGGGCCGGACGGGCTGCACAACTTCTGGATAAAATGGTTTATAAGGTCGCACGCTTGCTTGGCGGCTCAGTACCAGACTGCATTGGACTCTGGTTTGCTACCGCAATTCTTAACTACAGGAATTACCCACCTGCTCCACAAATCTGGTAGCACCGCGGAACCCAAAAATTATAGGCCGATCACATGTTTACCGACGGTCTATAAAGTTCTTACATCCATTTTGAGAGCTAAAATTAACAAACATGTCGACACAAACTCCATCATGTCTGCCTCACAAAATGGATGTAGGAACGGGTCCCGCGGTACTAAGGAGCTACTCCTCATTGATATGGCCATTAGCCAACAGGTTCGTCGTTCCCGAAAGGATTTGTCGACATGTTGGATAGATTATAAGAAGGCCTATGACTCGGTGCCACATACATGGCTCATGAGGGTGCTGGAGTTGTATAAAGTAGATGCATCTCTGCGCACCTTCCTGATGTCGTGTATGGGGCAATGGAGGACAGTCCTTCGCTATCCAGGATGTCGAAATATCCAGAGGAATAGTGAGCCGATAAGGATCGAGCGAGGCATATTTCAGGGCGATAGTCTGAGTCCACTTTGGTTCTGCTTGGCCCTGAATCCGCTAAGCACACTGCTGGAGGACTCAGGTCTAGGCTATCGGTTGAGGAGAGGTGGACAGGTTATATCTCACCTCCTCTACATGGATGACCTAAAACTCTTTGCCCCCAACAATTCACAACTGATGGAGCTACTGAAAGTAACTGAAACTTTCAGTAGAGCCATCAGGATGGAATTTGGTGTGGACAAATGTGCGGTCATGCATGTAAAGCGAGGGGAGATTGTGGAATCCGTGGGAACCCAACTCTCGGATTCCATATACCTAAGAGTCCTCTCCGCATCCGAAACCTATAAGTATTTGGGTATGTCGGAAGCGTTAGGCATCAATGTTACTGACATGAAGCAATCGTTGAAGGAGCGCTTCTTTGGCCGCCTGAAGAAAGTATTTAATAGTCTTCTATCGGGCGGGAACAAGGTGCGCGCCTTCAACGGCTGGGTCATGCCGGTTTTGATGTACTCTTTCGGCATACTCAAATGGACTCAGACTGAACTTGACGCCCTGGATAGGAGGGTCCGTACGCTGCTGACTGCATACCGAATGCATCACCCACGGTCATCGGTAATGAGACTGTATATCCCGCGAAAGTGTGGTGGTCGAGGCTTTTTAAACGCTAAGACCCTCCACAATCGCGAGATATGCAGTCTCAGGGAATATTTCCTAGAAGCCGACGTGGGAATGCATCGAGATGTGGTCGCAGTGGACAAGGGCCTCACCCCGCTCTCCTTGGCGAAAGAGAACTGGCGCAAGCCTGTAGTGCTTGACACTAACGATCGCAAGGAGGTATGGCAGAGTAAGGAGCTTCACGGACGCTTTTTCCGGGCCCTGCATGGACCCGATGTAGATTTACTAGCGTCCGTAGCCTGGCTACGTTTCGGTGACCTCTTTGGGGAAACCGAAGGTTTTGTCTGTGCAATTATGGACGAAGTTATCATGACGAACAATTACCGGAGGTTTATTGTGAAGGACGGCACGGTTGACATCTGTCGGGCATGCCACCGACCGGGAGAATCAATCCGTCACATTATCTCCGGATGTTCTCATCTAGCTAACGGAGAGTACTTACATAGACACAACCTTGTAGCCAGGATTATCCATCAGCAACTTGCTCTGAAATACAGCCTTGTGGATTCGGAGGTGCCGTACTACAGGTACGTGCCCGACCCAGTCCTCGATAATGGAAATATCACATTGTACTGGGACCGATCCATCATCACTGACAGGACTATTGTTGCCAATAAGCCTGATATAGTGGTGGTGGATCGAACAGAGCGGCGCACAATGATCATTGACATAACGGTCCCGCATGACGGGAACCTCGTGAAGGCAGAGAAAGATAAACAAATCAAGTATCTTGACTTAGCTCACGAGGTTGTCGACATGTGGGATGTGGACTCTGCGATCATTGTGCCGATAGTCGTATCAGCCAATGGCTTAATTGCCAAGAGTCTCGATCAACACCTAAGGAGGCTCTCGTTGGGCAGCTGGGTTAAGGGCTTGATTCAGAAAGCGGTACTCCTGGACACGGCTCGCATTGTTAGGAGGTTCCTTTCTCTGGAGCCCTGACCGCCGGTAGCTTGGACCCTGTTCCCGATACCGGTGGGCTACTATTTCTTATATTTTTAAATGTTTTTATATATTTCTTTATTTTAATATTTAAAAATATAATTTATATGTAAGAAAAATGAAATAAAAAAATGCGTATATTAAATTTCGTGTCTGTACCATAGACTGTTGTAGAGTTCCTTCGTATGGAGTCAATCCCGGGTATAATAGAATCAGGTCATGCATCATAAAAAATGCATTGTCTTCGAAACTTCTGCTGCATGTATAGTTATTAAATTGTAAATCCGTAATTGGCTGTAAGACTAGTTTATATTTCTAAGATAATTCTCTAAAGAGCTGTGGATTTTGTGAATAATAATAAATAATAATGAAACGGAACCAACTTGTAAAATTTCAAATCCGTAGGGTAAGAGAAAGTGGTTTTAATTCAGCTTGCAAGATTTGACTAAAACAGGCTAAAGGTTACTATTTCATGAAATCATCATATTTGAGGATTATTCTAACTTAAAGAGTTGTATTGCTGATTCTAATGATTATAATACTGTACAACAAACTAACTAACAAAAAATTATTTCTTGATGTTTCCAAAATATGCTATTCCCGAAATATGCTATTCCCAAATTATACTATTCCCAAAATATATTATTCCCAAAATATACTAGGTATTCCCAAAAATGCTATTCCCAAAATATACTATTCTCAAAATATATCATTCCCAAAATTTACTAGGTACCTATTCTCAAAAATGCTATTCCCAAAATATGCTATTCCCAAAATATTCCCAAAATATGCTATTCCCAAAATATTCCCAAAATATGCTAATATACTATTCACAAAATATACTATTTCACGTTCCTAGTAATATATCAAGTTTCTTGTCATAGTTACAATTTTATACATGTCATGGTAAAAGGGCCTTCAGCCAAGTGATGTAATTACTTTCCGATCTAAGAACACTTTCCCTTGCTAGTTATTATCCAAACTATGGCGCCATTGAGCCAGCAGACAGTGCTTACCTATCAAATTTTATGTGAATAGGTAAGTAGTCGGTAGGTACATAGGTAGGTACCTATATATCTACTTACCTAATCTAAATCTATTTTCTTTAGACGTCCGGTAACTGCTTCATTGCCTCAGCTATTTATGCGGTCTTGGTCATAGTTTCTTATGGATGTATTAAAACAGCAACCAATAAAATGCAGGAAGAAGAAAGAAAAGCGAAAGACGACGAGCTTTTCTGTATGCCAAAGCCGCCTCCGAGAAAAGATCCGAAAAAAATATTATAAACTGCTTTATAGGTAAAGTAAAATTGCGCGCCCACCACATGATAATCTATTTATGTTAAAAGTCAAACAGTTAAAGTAACTCCAGTATTTGACACACGGCGACATATCAAGATGCGTGCATCTTGAAGCGTGCGTGCTTGATGCGTGCAACATTCAGTTACAAGCCGCTCGCATTCGCTCTCTCTAGAGTTCATTTTATATAGACATCAATAAATACCTACAATGCGACACCAGTTATACCTACTTAATTAAAATGAACGTATAGCTCTTGATATGGCGCCGTGTATATTATTATATTTCTTCTTTTTAAGTATTTGGTAAATAATGTTCAATAAATTATTTTAAGGTTTATATTTTTTGTATCATTTTCACTTTATGCGTTTAACCCATTCAAGGCGGCTCAAAAAGTATAACCCTTTAAAATAGAATTTGGCCAAGTTATGGGCAAAATATCATTCACGCCGATCGACGTCATCCGCCTAAGATTTTTTTTTTTAAATTACGCTTTTTTGCGTGCACCTCAGTGAATAGGTTATCTGGAATTTAAATTGGGTGCGGACTCGTAGTTACACCAGATTGTAACACCAGTGTGACTAAAAGGTTTTATTTTCCTGTTAGTCACACTGCTAATATTTCTATACCATGTACTCGTACGTACCACTTGTCATTATCAACCAGTGCGGTGAGATAAATTTGCTAAGCAAATGGTCGAGCATTGTTGCATTCGCCTGGGCATGACAGTCGAAGGGCCAATACTGCAATGGCTCGTTGGAATCAACATATCCTTGAGTGGATATTGGATAAAAGCGTGAGATGGGGCCTCAGTTATGTAGATGGACTAGCGACTCGGGAAAGGCGTCGCTAACAGCATGGATGCAGCCGGTCGTGCAACAACACCCAGTGCTCCACGTACTGGGTGTTGTTGCACGACCAGTCGTCCAACCAGTCGTCCGACCAGTTTTGTTTTCAAGTTGTCATGGCCGCGTCGTGCCCGTGGTCCCTTAAATGAGGCCATTGTCATGATGTGAAGCGATTGGGCAGTATAATTAGTATATAATGTTCCCACTGCTGGAACACAAGCCTCCTCTCTGGCTGTGGGCGTGGGCCCGGGTTGGTAGATGTCTCATGTCTTCGGGTTCTAGGACGTTTTGGTTTCCTCACGATGTTTTTCTTCACCGTTTTGAGAGCTGGTGGTGATTACATTATTTACACAAAGTATAGCGCCTGTCTGGGTTCGAACCCACGACCTACAATTCGTAAGTCGGGGCCGTTACCCCTGGTCCACCACTTCGGCGACAAATAATTCCAAATAGGGAGTTAAAAAAAAATGTAAAGCATAATTTGTTTATTTAAATTATTCCGTTTCTTCTTTTTTGTTGCTTTATTTAACTTCCTCTAATTTTCTGTCGAAAGTTACAGTGCCAATGTTCACGCTTTTTATTTCTTCTTTGCTGACTTGCGCGTTTTCCTGAAAAATTATGTCTTTTTAACGTAATGAGCGTGATTGCTATTCGTGTAGCTCTTATTATAAGAACTTGGACAGAAATCCGTTCTGGTGAAGACCACGAGGGAAAAGCGACAAAGAACAAAAAGCGTTAGAGGCCATCCACGAAATAGACTTAATTTGGTTCACTGTTTGTGAAAAAGGGGAAAGGAATTTTAACAAAATTGTTCCTAAAAAGAAAAGTCGACTTCTTACTCTTGCGGTAGCTTGAGGGCAAAATTACGCCACCACTCATGTCCGATATATGCGGTGCTATTCCATTGCATTAAAAAAAATGTAGTTCCACGTTTTTCCGCCGGACTTGAGTGGTGGCGCGGTCTCTGAGACCGCAAAAGTGATGACATTTTTAAAACAGGTGCTGTGGCTGTCACCGTTGGTCTTGCGCTTTACCCAGACCCCTATATATTGTTGTTTTTTAGGTTTCTCACAATAAGATTAGAAATTGACAAAAAGGTTTTTTTTTTCGTGCACGGACCCATAATACGCTGCAACATAAATTAGTTACATTATCAGGTTTTGCCACTTTAAACGAGTCCAATTCTGTGTCCTGCTAAAAAAGTAATGGCTATGGCTGGTCACGGTCAAGCGATCTGATCACGATGAGAAGAGATAATGGCAGTTCATGTGCGCTTAACCCCTTCGTTTATCCAGAATTAGGATCCACTGTATCCATGTATATTTTGTAATTAATAATTTCCGCTTGTGAAACGCACAAATCTAGGAAAAAGACGAAGACGTAAAGAAGAAAGAAAAAGTCGTTTCTCGTTATTCTGAAGCGCAAAAAGCAAAATTAGAAAGCTAGGAAATGGTTTCAGGAACTTCAAAATTTAGACATTACGAAGTGTAAAGCAAAGGGCCGTATATTAGAATATACAACTCTTTCCTTTTAGTTAAATGGCGCTTTTTTATTTTGGACATTTTGCGACAAGAGTCTGACGATGGAAGAGGAAGGACTGGAACTCTTCAATGGCTACAACCAGTAGAGATTTGTCTTACTTTGTACCGGATGGAGCAACACACTTAAAATGAAAAAAAAAAAAAAAAACATATAATTAGACTACCCTAGTATTTGAAACGAATTAATATTATATTTAAATTGAAAGCACGAAACATTGTAGCACGAAACAGTAATAATAATATTTAATCGCAGAATCCTAACAGGCGGAAGAAGTATCTATGGACAAGAGGAAAAAAAAAACAATAGATCTACTTGTGGATCAAGAAGGTTATAAGTACCTATGGGTCCATGTTGGAATCTACGTCGTATTCTTTCAGTGTTTTATAGAATATGTCGTGGCCAGATCTTAGAATTTATAATTTCATGAAGTGTTACTACATTTCATTAAATTAACGTTTGTATTTCATGAAATAGAACATCGACCACAGGTCACATCATGATGTGGTCTGGACAATCATTGAATACTCAACGTTTGACGATATGAACTGGTAAACGCACAACTACTTCATGATGTGGCCAAACATTTAGTGATCATATTGTAAAATATCCACGAGTAGAGGCGTTGATTTCGCTTTGTTTTTGTTGAACATCACGGCGGCGGTATACAACAAATCAAACAAAGTAGGGTTGACCACGCAAAAAAGTCTATGAACTTTTATTTGATTTCCAAATATGATATGGAAAACGACTAACTTAGAAGCAGCGCTCGCCGGCCGCTCTGCCGCGGCACCGCTTGCTTCGCTTGCTCAGCTCGCGCGCGGTTGGTCACAGTTCTAACCTAAGCCATTTATTTGGTCGGGGTGTCACAAGCGACGCGAATTTTTTATTTAAATAATAATAATTTTAAGTGTTATGTCTAAACTAATTTTAAGTGTTAGTCGCAGTTACTTGGCATGTTTTACTACACCTTAAACCATTGATAACCTACATTAATGATATGACCAAACGTTGGCGTGTTTGAAAATTTAAACGATGGTCCATTTTAGTTGGCCATTTCATGATACACAACCATTTCATGAAATGGTAGTACACTTCAAGAAATTATCAATTCTAAGATCTGGCTACGACATATAAAAAAAAGGCGATAGATCACCTGTGTTGTATCCACCTCTTCGTCCTTGGGTGGTTGGTTTGGATTGATCCATATATCTGCCAGGATCTGGGGTATTTTGACGCGCACCTTGAGTGGTGCTAGTATTTTTGTGATTAGCTTGCGACAGTCGGTTGATACTTTCGGCTCACGAGGAAACGACACTTTGTTTTGCACTTGCTGTAGAGAAAATGAGAAGTTTAAACCTTTTTCATGCACCGGTTGGCACACAAGAAAAAAAATTGATTACGAGGTAAGAGCAGATAAGCGATAGTTAGATAAGCTTTAGCATTCGAGATATACCACCAAAGCATAGAGCGGGCCGAACTAGAACTGCAACCAATTGCGTAACATACGATCAATTATAATCTGAAACATTTTGAAGGATATTCCTAATCCATTGCATTATATGTTCGAAAAATGTGTCTACTCAACAACGTAAATAACGCAATGAATGTTGTTGAACTGTCAAAATGAAACAGATTGTTATTGATCATTGATCGTATGTTACGCTGGTACCCAGCAGTTGGACCATGTAAGGCTTGTAGCTCCAGTGAAAGACATACAGGTCAAGAAGACGGTCACCCTTACAACCCAATCGTTTTGTTGTGCTCACCTTATTGATTTTGTAATTCCACCACTGTGAGAGAGTATAAAAATAATCCTGGAACTTGCATCAGGGACTATACGTAATCTGTTCGATTTATGCCCTAACACGTGTGACTCCGGATTTTTAATTTGTCTGCCTGTGGTGTCTTGTTTATATCTTTTTAGTCGTAGTTGGGTTATAGTTTTATTACTTAATTTTTTTTTAATTCTTTTGGGTTTATAATATATATATATTTGAAATTTGCTCATTAAGCCCTTTCATTTGATACCCAACATGGTATGATTAGACAATTTTTTTTTTTAAGTTCCTGACTTTATGTCTTCTAGAGGGCGCCATATTTAATGTGACGCCACATAGCCTATAACCAGCGGACGATCAAGACGCTTCTAACGATACCTAATTTGTCAAATTGTGATGAGTGGTTTAGAAGATAGAAGGGAACAGATGGACATACTTACATACATACATACCGGTCAAAATCATAACCCTCCTTTTTTCTTCGCCGTAATCGGGTAAAAATTAATGTCGATTGTCGAGTCTTAATTCTAATCTATATATTTTAATAAAATAGTAACGAAGTTAAAATTGTACATTGAATATTTTTGAAAAAAAAATTAATAGCTACGAGATGTGGGAACGAGCCTGATGCCAAAAATATTTTTTTTAGAATATTTGTCTGTTTGTCTGGATGTATGTTCAAGATTAGCACAAAAACGGCTAAACGGATTCGGATGAAATTTAGACACAGATAGTTTGTAACCTGGATTAACACATAGGGTACTTTTAATCTCGGTAGTACGTTCCCTTGGGATATTTTCCGACATCCATACAGGCGAAGTCCACGGGCAACAGCTAGCAGTAATAGTAAAATTGTAACACCTGCAACGTGCATGAGAATTCTACGATAAGTTAATATAAAAAAAACAGCACCTTTAGCAACTGAGTGTAATTCGTATCGTCGAAAGGCAGCCTTCCATACACAATTGCATAGAGCACCACCCCCATACTCCATATATCTGAGTCTTGTGGCCTATAAGGAACTCCCTTCAGGATTTCAGGTGAAGCATATGCGTAACTTCCACAGAAAGTCTCACTAAGCGCAAAAACACCATTCTTTGGCTTCATGTGACCTCGTGCAAATCCAAAATCAGACAGTTTTATATTCAATCCATGGTCCATAAGCAAGTTCTCGCATTTTATGTCCCTGAAATACGTGGGTAATTTTTTTAATTTCTAGCTGTGTCTGTGTGAGTTCACTGAGACAGTTCAACCGTAGCAGCGGGCCGTAGGATAATTTTACTGGCTAAGTATTTTAAAAATACATTCTTGAAATATCATAATGCCAAACGCCAAACGTTTGTCTATTCTTTGGAATATTTCTCGTATCAGATACATGTGAAAAACGGTGTAGACTACTCTATAGTATTTATCCTATAAGTAATTAAGTATTTACTAAAATATGTATTACAATATCAAATATCACTACTTACGTATACATACCAATAACTGGATTTAATATATTATTGACCCAATTATTAATTACATTCTGGATTTAATATATTATTGACACAATTATTAATTACATTTATAATCAATCATTTAGTCAAAACAACAAAAATACCGATACATTATTGGCATGAGTTTGTCTAAGTCGATATCGTCTTGATTCATGAGTCATGACTATCGATTAACACGACCCTCATCACTAAGGATGCTCAGTTCAGTCAGATCGCGACGTGACGCTGCGCGCACTTTTTAACAATTAACGAACTTATTTTCTTCACGAAAAGGTATAATTTCAGTGCGAGAGTTGACACGCGCCAAAGTACTCTCGGTGCTGCGCAGCGCGTGTACCTTATTGTGTAGTAAATAAATTCGATATTGAATCGGATCATAAAAAAGTGCGCGTATCGTCGCCTCTCGGTGTAAACTGACCCTTATGTTCATTATGCGGACCTTGCGATACATAGCCGATATGTATCGCGCCGAGCCGCTGCCGTGCTCCGCGCTCGGTACGCTAACAGAGCGCCTAGTGAGTCGCTAGTCGAGACTTATGTAAGGACGCGAAACGCATGTTTTTCTGTTTACGTTTTGATTTAATTTATTGTTGCTCTTTTGTCATGCTATATTAGTGTTCTCATAATCAGCCCATAATGTTGAGAACATTACGGGCTGCTGAGACACAGGCGTCGTCTCTGTGAGATCGAGATGAGTCATAAACCACCACGCGGGCCCGGTGCGGATTGGTAGATGCCACATGTCTTCGAATTTTTGGTTCTAGAACATGCCGGTTACCTCACGATATTTTCCTTCACTGTTTTGAAAGCAGTGGTGATGAAATAATTTAAGTACACAAAGTAAAGCGCCTGTCAGGGTTCGAACCTACGACCTACAACTTGTTAGTCGAGTCGCGGCCGTTGCCACTGGGCCACCACTGCTCTCGTTTTGTGTTTGTGTTCTCGCTACTATTTAATCATCGTGCTTATGTGCTTGCATGACTGTGCTCTCTAACTTTGTGTGAGCTTAATAACTAAACTTTGCTCCTTCAAACCAAAATTTTGTGTGAAACCGTGTGCCTACTGTGATTTTGGATTGAAGAAATCAGTATACTTTATACATAACCGTGAGTCGAATATTATTTATTATTCCTCAAGACTTCCTACACACATTCATCTATCTGATCAGAACTGCATGTGAATTTCTAGACCTTGCATATTGAATATCTACATTAGTTGATTGCATTTCTACAACAGAACAAACTGAGGATTACTAAGTTTACCTATGAACAACTCCTCGCTCATGGCAGTAATCAACGGCTTCCACAAGTTGGCGGAACCAGCGACGTCCTCTTGTCTCATCAATATGTTGGTCTTTGCGTATTATGTCCAGGAGACTGCCGTTTTCGGCATATTCCATTACAATATAAACCCTGGAAAGTGTGTTGGAAGTGTGGGAAAAAGTTATTATTCTGAAGAATAGTAACGTTTTCATTTGCAGATAATTATGTTTCTTAAAACAGATTTAGATGGTCTGATTAGATTTAAGTGTATATTAGTGTGGAATGTCACAGTTCTGAATTAGCATTAATGGTTGAAAGAGCATCGTTCTGGACCTTGTGCCTTTAAGTCCAGCTATTTCGTTACGACAAAACAAACAACCAGATGTCCACATTAGCCCTGGAACGAAAGAGCTGGACGTCATAGTCTTTGCCTATTAGTGAGATGATGCAGGCTAACAGTAACAGTAATTCGGTGCACAGACCTGGGTCAAGGTTGTCTTTAGTAAGACTATCGCTATACGATAACAATGTTGACGCGCTCACTCGGTACAAAAGAACACGACAAAAATATAAACTCGCAAAGAACGACTCTGGTGTGGTCACAGCCGGCCACACGACAGTGGTAAAAAAACCATATGCTGGCCTATTGTTCTATTGACATTGTGTGGCACGCTAGCAGCTTCAGGTCAAAGTGTTACTGACTTATAGCACTGTAAATTTAGGAGTTCAGGGTATTTTTTGTGGGTGGGAAATCATCCAATGACTTCTCCCGCTCTGGGCGGAGCGGAAGGGCGTGTCAGACTTTTACTGACTAAAACCCACCCGTGTTCCTTCATTTGCCTGTTGCCAAGGTCCCGGTATCCCTTTCGGACTTTCCCGCAACCCTGGCAGGCATCGGTCCTACCGGACCCCGTCATACATGTTGTCATACCTGTGAGTAGTTTCTATTGCTTGTAGAAACCGTATCAAGTTCTCATGTTTGAGACCTTTTACGACCTCAATTTCTCTAGGTAGAAACTTTTTCAAATAATCGCCTGGTGCTTGAAACTTGCTTATTATTTTGATTGCCACTTGACAGTTATGTCTGTCGCTGGTTGCAACCTACAATGGAATTCCAAAATATTGTAATGGATCCTTGTTGTTTTTGTATCTTATAAGGGCCGGTTGCCATTAAAGGAGAAGGACAGATGTGTCGAATAACTTGCAACGAGATTAAAGTAAAAAAAATCCTCTAACACTCTAATCCTTTGCTAGAAACCTGATAAGTAGGTTATAAAATACTAGATTCAACCTTCTTAAAGTTGAAAGCTTTAATCTGGAACACAATGATACTGCCTGTTCCAAGGCAGATGCAATGATTGATGAGGTGGACGTAGCTACAATGGAACCGTGACAATATCTCCTACGGACTGCGGAACGAGTGAAAATATTTCTTGTAGAAATAACAAACTGCAATAATTATCGAAAGTTGGCAGGTTTTTCAAATATTTTGACTCTGTATTCGTTGATTATTTCACAACTGAGTAATGTTTTACAAACAATCTGATACCTTGACCGTGGCATAAGAACCAGATCCTATGGTACGTCCAAGTACATAGCCATGGGACTCGAGGACAGTTAGTTTTCTTTCAGTTTTAGCTTCTACCCCACTGTGCACAGTCGCTGTGGGCTCTGTCGACATCTCGCCAAGGACATTTTCATTGGCTCTAACATCAGGTCCAGGCATATCACAGTAATGAACGTATATATAAAATGTAAGTTTAGTAAAAGTCACATTATATTGAATTTTGCCTCATTTTATTTTTCACATGATGTTTTTTATTATATTGTACATGCTGTCATTTTTGTCAAAACCGATGATTTTTTGGTGACACGAGAACGTTATTTCAAACAAAACTCTATGCATAGATTACTTTTACATCGCCAGTACGATATGTGGTTATAGACCTATAAATAGTACTTACTAACACCATGTTATAGAGTAATTAGCCCAGTGATGTATGTATCTAGACGTCAGTATGTGATCTCAAGCAAAAAAATAAAGATCGATATGTCATTTGATTTTGACCTCAAACAAAATGACTTGTTTACGAACCGGCTTCGCCGACACGCTCAATGTTGTGCAAATGTAACGTTAAGACGGCAAAACGATATATGGTGCGAACGGTTTGTTGTAGGCGCAAACTTTTGTATGAACTGTTAGCGCATGCATGTCTCACGTAGGTAATTGGGGGCTAGCCGGTTGTGTGTACCCTGGTGTACCTACCTTCGTGTGTAGGTTAGGTTAGGTTAGGTTTAGCGGACACAAATCCAGTTTCCTGTTTGCAAAAGAGTAGGAAGGAAGCCGAGTAAAGGAACGTAGGGATGTTAGTTGAAATATTTTTTTAAGTCCATATAATCATTGCTTGATACATTTCTCATGTTAATAATACATGTTATTAAAGCAACTCAACATTACGAAGAAATTCCCTGAACATTGGCTGCTCCAAGGGTCTGAGACTCGGTGACATTAATATGTATTTCTGCGACACGAATACCAACAGTGATAGAATTTCCTGGTTAAAACACTGTCGGTCCAACAACGTCTCAAAAAAAAACAATTATCGCGATTGGAACGTTGGCACTGGTTGGTCGAACGAACCGTGTCGTGTGCGTTCCATTCTCTCTACCATTTCACCACAACCTATCACCGTCGAACCTTATACTCGATTCAAAACCTCTTTTACAAGCCAAACCCACTGAAATCTCGGGTGTCTCGCTACACTGGTCAGTTGAAATATTTCATTCGATGACCCATTTTCGTACATCCACATTTTATGTTTATTTTCATTCATAAAGCTTTTTTCAGTAGATATTCTCCTGTCCCCGTCTTTTTTTACTTTAATTACGTATTCTGTTTGCTTGCGTATTTTTGTCGAATAAACCATTGTTACTTATTGACCTAAGGAGGACGGAAATAGCTACTTTTATTAGTTTTTAGTAATAGTATTGCGAGTTGTGGAGGTCAGATAGGCAATCGCTCCATGTAAAATACTGGTATTCAGCTGCATCCGGTTAGACTGGAAGCCGACCCCAACATGGTTGGGAAAAGGCTAGGCAGATGAGATGATGATTCCGATTCATTGAACTTTATCGAAGAATTCTTAAGTCTTGTAGCAATTTGAGAAGTTATTGCTTAAAGAAATAATAAAATTGCATCAAAATATCTGTCTATTATACTCTTAAAGCTCGTAGCAAATTCTTTAAAAAGTTGAAATTTGTTCGCAAACAAGATAAAAGGTAAGGAGACGGCTTCCCCACGTCTCCGCGAGGCGTCACATCAAACAATTAAGAGTTATCTCGGGAGTTAGGAACGCGACGCGATATATAGCAGACTTGATTACTTTTTCTACTCGGAGAACTAATAAAAGTTGACCAGCAGACCGGGAACTGACAAGTCTCGTTTTTAATTGAAACACTCCAGTTTAATGGAGAATTGATGAATGGTTTTATTTGAGAATTTTGATTTTGAATGCAGAAGATTTACTTTATCTGGCAATTTGCTACCAAGTAAGGAGCTTATTGTGAAAAACAATGTAAATGAGGCCGTGAATAAGAAAAAAGCTTGAAAATCGGTTTTAAACTTCGTTGGTCAGTAATTAAAAACCCATTAAATTAGCTGGAAAAGGCGAAAATATCCGCAGAATGAAAGGTTAAAAATATCGCTGAGCGTTCGCTCCCTTCAATGTTAGACGTCAATAATGGCGTGGGAAGCAAAAAGTTTAGCTCCGGGCAAGTTATCAATTGTATCTACCAAGTTGGAGCAGAGTTTTTTATTCATTTATTGCACGCAGAGCGCAAGGAAATGCTTAATGGTTATTCTCTTAGTCGCATTTGATATAAAAGCTGAACTTTGTCGCTATCAGAGAATCTTTGTGGCTTTTTATTTGTTCTATAAAGTGCAATTTTTACTAAGTTTGAAGTCTGGGACGATGTAAATGGATTTGTGGAGTAATTCAAATGGAAATGTCTTTTGTCTGTTACAAAATGGATCAACATTCTGTTTATTGCAGACTTACTTATTTTGTTCGCAATTGCGCAAAGAAAAGTGCTTTTTTGCGTTATTGGACATCTGTTTTATTATTCACATTAATTGTCTGCACTAAAGGTGCCTTCAATCTATCGCGTCTTCATTAAAGTAAAAGCATTCTATTCATATTAACGTACACATAAAATTTCAACGCTAGATTTATCTTAATTACGTCAGGTTGCGCTGACGTCGCAAAATGAACAATTAAATCCATTGTTATTAAAGTTGAGCTGCATTCGTGTTGGGTGCAGGCGTGAGACAGGGCCATCCCGGAACTCAGTAGCGCCATTGTTTCTCTAAACGGTCCTCCACAAGCGTCCGTCGCAACTCACTCTGTTAGTTTTACGAGTTTTCACCTGTTGGGGGTCGGTCAATGAAACCGTTGTTTGGTTTCGACCGTTATTATGGTTTTCGTAGTTATAGTTTGGGAGAAAACATGGAACTTGTACCATAAAGGCTTACGTTGTTATAATTTAAATACAGCAAGCAGAATTCAAAATGATTTGATTTGGAGACATTCTATGCAATATACATCATTTTTAACCAGTAGAAAAATAAATTCTTAAATAAGTAAAGTAAAATCTTTTGTGAACAGAATTCTAAATACTTCCACCACGCACGTTCGGTCTACGTGAAAAAAAATATTTTGAGATTTCGCAGCGTGGGACATAGACTCGAAACGGTGATGTAAATGTGAATAATGAAAATAACTGGGGCTGTATTACATTCCTTTTTAAACACAGGGCAGGTAAACAGACAGGGGCCGGTAACACCTCTCGTTCCTTTTGTTATTTGTAGAATTTTAATAGAAAGGTCTGCGTCATGAACCTGCGCCCAGAGCGTTCGTTCATTTGTTTGGTCGAAACCATCTACATAACATAGAATCACAATAATGACGGTTAAAACCGACAAAATCCGGGTTCATATGACACGTTTTGTCAGAATTACCGTGAAAATGTGCGTTATTACAAAATTGACGGCTTATCCGTATTACCCGGTTCATAAATTAAAGTTATTGCGTTTCTGTTGAAGTTATGGCGGATAGTTTAGGGACGTCCAATTTATTTTGTGACCGAAAATTTTCGAGTGGATGATATTTGGTGCTTGACCTCAATTCAGCAAATCAGGTGGATTGCCAAGCTTTGACCTCTTCATAGAACACTGTAATGAGGTTACAAGGTTATATCTTTCCAATCACCACGCCATGGCAAAGAAATCGATGATGGTGATCACCAATATAAATCACAAGAAATCACACTATCAAAAAGATAATGCCAACCACAGTTTTTGTTGTCGTTTAAAAATTCAGGCAGAAACGGGGCGGGCATATATTTTTAAAGAACATGTCTTTTTCGAAATTCGAAAATCGTGACGGTAGAATAGTAAACTTTTTTAGGGTTCCGTAGCCAACAAGGAACCCTTATAGTTTCGCCATGTCCGTCTGTCTGTCTGTCTGTCCGTCCGTCTATCCGCGGCTTAGCTCAGAGACGGTTGGTATTAGAAAGCTGTAATTTGGTAAGGGTATACATATAAATTGCGTCGACAAAGTGGTAAAAGAAAATCGTAAAAAATATTTTTTTTTAGGGTACCTCCCCTACTCGTAATGTTTTATTTCTCTAGATAGTTTTTTTTCTCTCGTCAATCCTATGGTATGGGATATCGTTGGAAAGGTCGTTTAAGAATAATGTGAGTTTGTGAAAACTATTTTTGGATTCAGGAATTCGTTTGCGAAATATTAAGCTTTAAAGTGCTAATTTTTGTTATAGTCAAGTGTGTCTCCCCCTGCCAGCTAAATGGTTGGTTTTGGGTATGTGAAAAAATTCACGGCATTGGTCTCATCTGCCTAGCCTTTTCCCAACTATGTTAGGGTCGGCTTCCAGTCTAACCGGATGCAGCTGAATACCAGTATTTTACATGGAGCGACTGCCTATCTGACCTCCACAACCCAGTACCTGGGTAATACGATACCCCTTGGTAAGACTGGTTGTCAGACTTTCGGGCTTCTGACGACCCGTAACGACTGTCAAAGATCCACAAATGACAGCCGGGACCAACGGCTTAACGTGCTTTCCGAGACACGGAGGAGTCTCGGTATGTAAAGGTCACCCATCCACGGACCAACCCTGGCAAGCGTAGCTTAACCTGATGGATCGACCCGTGCGGCTGTTATTACGTAGCCACGAGCTCCTCCCACGGCATTAGTATATATAACGAAATTAAAAGAAAAATTTTCACCGCTACGTAGGCTTTACAAGTTACCGAGTAATAATCGACCAACTTAAATTTGCAGTTGCAAAAACATGTTCTCCCATACATTTTGTATCGGAGAATTAGTTTTTCAACTACAATGTTAAGTTTGTTGGATAAATTCATCCCAACTTCGGAACCCTTCACTGTGCGTGGTTCGACATGCACTTAGCCGGTTTTCATGTTTAGAAAACTATAAGTAATAAGGTTTTTTTACTATTGGTAGTTGTCTTTGATGGTAATTATTCGATAGGTATAATAACCAAGCAACCAAGCAATTGATGAATATTTTAAATTCATCCCAACTACGGAACCCTTCATTGTGCGTGGTTCGACATGCACTTGGCCGGTTTTTATTATGTAAACCATGTTCTTCTTTATGGTTTTTGTTGGTAAGCTCGTAATAGGCCTGCGGTCGCTTATGGATGGTAACAAGCTTCCGAATTAATTAAACTTTGATTTTAATCGACACTGATTTTCAACAGGAGACTGTTATTTTAAAAGTTATAAACAGTTACGTAATAGTTTATTTAAAGGATTTATTTCCACCATAATTATATTTGATTGCCATCGTAGCTACATGAATGCGGACAACTCAATCGAATTCTGATAAATAGGTGAAAAATCAATAATAATATTGAAGTGTTAGTTGGTTTAAAACTAGGTCAACGATTTGTCAGAATGGAATGTATTTCAAACTAAAGTAGACTGTCTAATTTAATTGTAACTGCTGACAGTTCGACTACATTTTCATGTTTAGCTTTATTAGCCCTCTTATGAAAGTACCAAGTACGCCTAACGTTTGTTAGTATCTAGCAAATTTACAAAAAATATTCGTCGTTGCGCTACGAATTTCAGACTTCGTAGACGTTGGTTTCGTAGCCGCTACGTCAAGTGCTACGCTTGTATTTAGCTACGAACTTATTTTTTGGCGATCGACGGCTCTGTATAATTTAATGTTGTATACGGCTTTAAAGCGGTGTGAAATTTATTTTATTTCAGAGAATTATGTCGTGACCTGTGCATGTCTTGCAAAATGTTAAGCAGATTATTCAAACATTATGAGTAGATTTGTTAATTACGACTAAATTATATTTATCCTACTATAAAAATAATACAAATAATTTTAATTGATTAATTGGTCATTCTAGAGTCTATCACTGAACTATCACTATTTAGTAGGCACAGCAAACATCCATTTGCGTTAAGCGTGGTCAAACTAAAGTCAACATAACATATACAGGGCGTATTTCTAGGACTAGTAATATTTGGTGTCACCGAGTCTCATACGTATGAGACTACACCTTTTTATCAGAATGTGTAACTAAACGAGTCATAATTAAACTTGGTTTAGAATGGCCTAATACGAATACAGTAATTCTTTATCGAAAGAATATCAACATCGCCCATACAATATTCTCCACATTCTGTTAAGCTTGCTAATAATATTACACTGAAAATGAATTAAATATATTTTCTCTCAGAAATAGTTTTTTTTTTCATTTTGAAATAGTTACATGAACACCGACTATATTTTAACAGTTGTCAAAACAAACAAAGCTGGCAACACTAAAGGTAGAGCAATCTATCTCCATTTATTATTGGAACGTAATATTTCTGTGTACATTAGTGGCTCGCTTCCGCCAATATTGCAACGTAGCTAATTGTCTGTGACCATTTTAATTAGTTTCTGTCGGACATATAAATGGTAATGACCGAATGTATGAAGTAATGTTCGGGTGTTTGTTAACGTTATGTTATTTGATGGTGGATGTTTGTGTAATGTGCTGTTGTAGTTCATGTTTGTATGGATAAAGCAAGTGTTCCTTAGAAGAGTGGTGGCTGTCACATAGCGTCCGCAATTTACAGGCGAATAACGTCACTTAAACATGGTTTATGAAAGTAAATTGGTGTGTTTTCCAAGAGAGTGTATTTTGACACAGTAATGTCAAACCCCGCTGCCATCATTTTCATGACAGCCGTCAATCCAGCCGTTATATGGCGGCCACCGCTCTTCTAGGGAACCGTAGCCTTAAGGCTCTTACATACTGGGGCGATTCGTCGCGCGACGTGACGCCACCGCATTGTTCGCCGTGAGAAATTATTTGTTAAAATTCGCGTCGCGCGACGAATCGCCCCAGTATGTAAGAGCCTTTAGGCTCAGGGCATACACAAGTGGCGTGGCGCGGGCGTGGCGACGGTGTGGCGCGGGTTGTGCCGCTCCTTCGATATTTCGCCTGCGCTACGTCCGCCCCGCCGCCTGTGTATGTTACGCGCTTCGTCGCTCCTGTACATTTTGTATGAAATATGCAAGGAGCGGCGCAACGCCCGAGCCGCACCTTCGCCACACCCGCGCCTCTTGCCACTTGTGCATGTCCCGGGCCTTAAAGAGTAAGTATTACTTTAAGGAATAATTCAAAATAAAATTCAGCCCGTATATTTTGTTTTACTCGCGTAAATCTACTTAGAGATTAATAGTCACGAGAAAAATACAATGTCTTCTTTTCAATTTTTTTTTTTAATCTGTCTTTCCAGATCTTTTATATCACAATTAATAATAATCTTCTAAATAAAAAAAACAGATTTGTTACAAATACTTTATGTATTATATTTTAAACTACAAATAATCATTAGGTAAATCCATTATTTGATCATATTTTACGGTATAAATCACCTAATAATTGCGCCTGCTTGCACGAGGTTTGACGCTAAATATAATTTAAACTTACCTATGTATTTTTAGTTTTTGTTTACATTTCATATGCATAAGTATAGAAAAAGATAAGTGGAAGCGCGGAGACTCCTAACACAAGCAATTCCTGCTTAAAAGGCGTTCTTCATTTACAATGTATTTAAATGCCCTTTGTAATTGAAATAAACAATTAATTTTTTATAATTATAATTTTCCTATTAATGTTTAAATTGTATAAACAAAACAACCCTAAATTGTAAGAATTTTATTGCAATTAAAGATTGCATCAATATTTCGCCGAGAGTGCTTTCAAGAGGGGTTCTGCCCACCCCGCTGTAACGGAGTTAAGTAGCGTGAAGTTTGTGTGTTGATCTCTTCATATCAATTTAAATCGCTTTCTCAAGTACTGTGTAAATTTTCGCTTTGATATCCTTTATTAATGTTTCTGGTTTTAGTAGACATTTTGTAGTGTCATCATCTGGGAATGGTAGGGCTCGAACCTTGACTATGTTTTACAAAAGCATAATTATTTTCTACTAGCTGTTGCACGCGACTTCGTCTGCGATCCAGGATGAAAAAGTAACCTATGTCCTTCTCCAGGTCATGGTCTACCCATGTGCCAATTTCATCCAAATCTGTTCTGTTGTTTTAGCGTGAAATCGTAACAAACAAACAAGCAAATAAATTCACTTTCGCATTTATGATATTAAGTTAGGATTAAAATTCACACTAATTATAAATCCTTCTTTCTATCTTCGTCTTTGCGTAGCGTCACATAGAGTGAAAATTACGCGACGGAAATTCAGCATGCTTGGTTATCTATGAAAATTACGCGACGTAATTTCGTTCTGGTGTGTCGCGGGTAAATTAAAAACTATTGTAGGTGGAAACATGCCGATGGTTTTAAAGCGTACTTTGTTTATTAATCAAATACATTTTTAACCGACGAAAAAAAAAGTAGGAGGTTCTCAAGTCGACACGTATATTTTTTTTATTTTATTTAAGACCACGCATAACTTTTTAGTGAGTAGTCCGATTTGAAAAATTATTTTTTATTGGGAAGGGTATACCTTGAAGTTGGTCCCATTTAAAATTGGAAACTATAATCTACCCCTAAAGGTAGAAAAAATGGGGTTGATTGATTTTTCACCAACTGAATTTTCAACTGTGAACCGATTCTGTTAAAATTTCGCACACATACATAGTTCTGATGACACAACCACTCATCATCAACTCCAGGTCTTTAACCTGGAGTAACCCCCTGGAGTACCTTGGAGTGGATGGTAACTCAAAAGCGAAAAATAAATACTTTGTTACAAAAAATTAAACCGACGAAAAAAGAACTGAAAAGCGAAAAATAAATAACTTTAATTTCGGAAGTCGGTGGCAAAAAACGAAAATTGAAAAGCGAAGACACCGACTTCTGAAATTAAAGTTATTTATTTTTCGCTTTTCAGTTATTTTTTCGTCGGTTTAATTTTTTTTGTAATACTGATTACATGTGACTGTGCATTCCCCGCAAATTGTCGAAAAGACTCAAAAACGGGGACTGTCAAAATATTTATTATTAGTACGAGTAAGTACGCTCGAGCGGACTTAATGCCCATGGCATTAAGTCCGCCTCTGTACATTTGTGTGCTTAAAGTATTAATTAAATAAATAAATAAGTACATATGTCATCATCATCATCAAACTACAGCAGTCCAAATCTAAACATAGGCTTCTCCAATTGCTCGCCATAAAACTCGATTCTCGGCAAGCCTCATCCAGCCGCTACCAGCCACCTTTTGAAAATCATCGCTCCACCTACACTGAGGACCTTGCGTTGGCCGATTCGCGGTCTCCACTCTACAACACGTCTACCCCAACGGTCACCGGTTCTACGGCTAATATGGCCGGCCGATTGCCACATCGGCTTGGTAATTTTGTACCAAACTACCAATGTGCCTTTATATAATTTAAAAAATTCTTTACATTACACGTAGAACCTATTTCAGATACATTAGCTATCGAGTATTGTTTACAGCGACCTGTTCCTAGAATCAAAATGTTTTGCGTAATTTAATTAATCACCTCATTAATAACGTTGTTAGGTAACATTTGCAGCAAACAAGTCTCTGCATCAAACTAAGTATTGATTTATGTGGCTACATTTTGTGGTTACGGTCTGATTTTATGACTTATGACGTCATCTGACATGGTTTAGGTTTGTGATGGACATAGGGTTTTTTTTATTAGTGTACCTCAAAATGGAACAACAAAAAAAAGAATACATGATTATGATGTTACAAATATATTTATTTCTTAATTTCCCAGATAAAGCACTAGGAAGTGATGAAGGGCGGGCGTTTTGGGAGACTGTCTTATGTGATTTTGGCGTTAAAAAATGCTGATTCTCCGACTACTTTGAATAAATGACTTTTGATTTTTGTTATAAAATGTTTTGATAAATTCACATTTCGTTTACATGTGTAGCTCAAAAAAAAGTTTCGCTACGCGCATGCTACGGACCATGCTACGCGGATGCTACGTACCATGCTACGGCGTAGCAGACACTGAGTTTGGTTGATTTTGAAAGCTGAGAGAGGTCCCCAAATCTGTCAAAATATAAAACAGTTTTTTGTCATTATATGACAGAAACAATGGCAACACAGAGAATACATAGCACTTGTGCACTTGATGACCTTATGACTACGTCAGTGAGTGCAGTTCGCGTAGCTGAATTTTGGGCCAAACATGTTATATGATCTTTTTGCCGTCGATACACTAAGTAGAAGATAATTAAAAAACTAGTAGTAAGAAAAAATGCCTAGAACCTAATGAACTCTTATCTCGAAGTACAACAGTCGGTAACTCCTGAGTTAGGGATCAAATACGCGATTACAAAGTGATCAGTTATTAAGACAATAGTCCGACTTCAGAAGTTGAAGTCGATCGGCACTTAGAATTAGTTGAATTGATGTGATGAATCCACTCCTAGTGTAAGCACATTTAGCTTAGCGCTGAGTTGGGATAGTTTATCGTTCTTGTAGATTAGTGACTTGTTCAACTTACTGAATTAGTAGGAATATTAGGCGTCCTTGGGGCACTTTAGGCAGGAATACTTCTACCTGTATACAGGTAGGCATTAACTTACATAACACCGTAAAATTATGTACCTAATTAGGATAATTAGGTTTGTGGTAAGAGTTTTAACAGGATCAACTTTTTACAGAATAAGAGTTGAAAATTGACTACTAATTTAAATTGGACAATTTAAATTAGTAGTCAAATCACAACTGTAGTTCTTTGAATTTTGTATGTAATAGCTATGACATCACCTATGTATTTATTTATAAACCGACTTAAAAAATATATATATACATTCGAAACAGTATGGTTTTCTTTGTGTCAAAAACGAAAATTCAATACCAAAGACCGACTTCCGAAATTAAAGTTAAATTTCATTTTTTTTGTGTTTTTTTGGAAGTCGGTTGTTTTTCTTTGCCTGTTCCTATCTTCTTGTGTGCTTATATGGTTAAATAAAATAAGAAAATTAACCGTCAAACATTTTACACCAAAGCTTTCGACCCTAGCGACACATCTACTAATTGAGCGTAATACTTTAAAAGAAATAATTAATAAAATGAAAAGCTAATTTAGAACTATTAAAGTGCGCTCAGCGGCACACCTGTACATACAAATTTGTGTTTCACATTCATTAGCAACGTATGGTGGCCATTAGTGAGCGAATATTAAATGGCTTTTACCTTAGAGTTCCGTAGTCAACAAGAAACCCTTATAGTTTCGCCATGTCCCTCTGTCTGTCTGTCCGCGGCATAGCTCAGAGACTCTTATTACTAGAAAGCTGTAATTTGACATGGGTATAAATATTAATTACGTCGACAAAGTGGAAAACGAAAAATTGCAAAAAATGTTCTCCCATACATTTCGTATGGCAGAACATGTTTTTCAACTACAAAGTTAAGTTTGTTCTTGGATAAATTAATCCTAACTACGGAACCGTTCATTGTGGGTGGTCCAACACGCACTTGGCCGGTTTTTTTATAACATTTAACTTTTTTCCTTGGTGTCTTGATTGACCGGTATGATCTTAGATCGAAATGGAAGTACTAAGCGGTTCTGAAATGTTCAGTAGGTAGGTACGTACTGGAATTCGTGTATACAAAATATTGTAAAACATTTTTGAAAAGAGTAACGGTGGAGTTTCTTGCCCATTTTTCTCCATACGAAAGCTACCTTTTGGAATGGGCAACTAGAATCAATTCTATTTCTTTGTTTTTCACTGACGTTCAAAAGTGCCTTTTATGTGCCTATTTGAAATAAATTATTTGACTTTGACTTTGAATTAACGTTACTGACACGGTTGTGAAAAAAAAAAAATGAAAAAGCGTTTATTCGTGGCGAAATTCTTTTACAAAGAAAATTTACTTCAGCCAAACTGCAAAGCAGTTTGTTGTTTGATGTCGTGACGGTTAAGACCTCGCCTCTCATGCATGCGAGGTTATGGTGTGAAGACACAGGCTGTGCTTAGTTCGCTTTATACTGATATTAAACGATTTTTACTTTACTTTACACGTCATGTATGAGAAGAAGCTTTTTATGTAAATTTGTTGACCATCTTCTATTTTGTTAAGTACCTGGTACTTGTTGAAAGGCCTACATTGTCCTCCCATGCCTACTAATACTAATTTGAAAATATTGTAAAAGCTAATTATTTTTAAAAGAGTAACTGTGGAGTTTCTTGGCTACTCTTCTCCATAGGAAATGACCAATTGAAACCGTGCACCTAGCTTCTGACGTTTCATAAGTGCCCATGTAGGTTTATGTAAAATAAAATATTTTGATTTAGATTTTTGATTATGTATAGACATTCACAGGCTGATACTATAAAGCTAAATTATACATAAAAAGTTTGGATACAATACTGTTCTTTTACTTTCCGATGCTAAAGCCAAATAGAGCCATAATGTATTAAGTTGGAAGGTTTTTCCCCTACTTAAGTTAGTGACAAGGTGTTTAATCCGGTTCTTACGAGTATTATTTTGACCTACTTCCTTCACTTAACTGTTCAAAGTTGCTCGGGTATAACTCCAATATGCTACGTTTTTCTAAGTCTATTACATACTACTTAACTACAACAGTTTAGCTTTCTGGTGAAAATCGTGCAGTCCTTCAGTAGAAAGCCACAAAAAGAGTAATATTATGTTTTTAAAAAAGAGTGATATGTTGATTCGAACTCAACCATCTTCCACTATTTCCATAGATCCACTATGGGCTTATCGAAATCAACGCAATCACAGTCCCTTAATAAAGATTATTTTATTGTAGTTTTCTTTTGAAGTACCAAAATTAAGCAATGCAAAATGTATTTTATTAACCATAAATACGAACACGAAACAATAGAAAAATATCAAAAGTGCTCACTCATTCTGTAAACAGAAAAGAGCGTTAAAAACAAGCGACGGCGAAAAATATAAATAAGCCAACGTTAGCAGAAAAACTATTAGCTATTAAAAGTCGTCTAGCTTTTAAAAATATAAAACACGCCGCTTAGGACGCCGTACCGAAACTAATTTTTAAACACGTAGGAGCTCGGACCCTCACTATTATTAGGTACTTACGTAGAAAACTCATTTTATGGTGCGTGAGCAAAAAATCTTTTAATTAAATTGCTTTCGAAGGGATACAACTGAATTTATTATCAGATTTTGATTCATTCTAGTGAGCATAGGTTGTTACATAAAACATTATTTCGGGGATTTTGGAAGATATTTAAGATGTGTGTAGAAGTCAGTTATATTTCAGCATTACAACATTACATTACATTATACATAGGATAAAACAAAGTTGCTTTTTGTGTCTGTCTTTGTGACGGTTGAACGGTGATGCGGTATTCGCCATCTCTTAGAGCATTTATTCTGGAAATTTGTAAATACGTTAATATTTAACTTAGATATAACTTTAACTTAACTTAGCACAGAAATCTCGATGTTTTGACATGTCACCATTGCACCCGTGCGATGCAGGGCCGGGTCTATTATGGGGTTTAGTTTCCGCACTCAGTCCTAAAGCTGGACCATTGTGCGTGGGCCATGGCGGCCGTCGGTGGTTATTCCAATGCAGAGCCGGGTCTTTAGTATTCGTATAACATAAAAACTTTATCCCAGAAAGTTTAAGCCTTTGACAACGTTTTATATAAATAAATATTCAGCATAAAATGCCTGCTAAAAAATAAATTGTAGCATATTCATAATACGCGCATGAGCAGTGCCAAGAATAGCTAGCAATTTACAGGAGAAAATAAAAGTCATCTTTTTAAAATAATTCCTAGATCCAGACAGCATCTCCCAATTTATTTACAATACTGTGTAAGGTTGTGTTGTGTAACTTGTATAAGCGAACGTTAATTTTTAAGCGGCATTGTGTCACGACGACGTCCATCGGCCAGTCGAGTTATGATGATTGTAGTGGTTTTTTATGACTCCTACTTTATTAGGGAAAGTGGTGGGGTATAACGTCTCCGCCATTTTGTCGTGATGCGAGCTGTATCTTTTATAAGAACGCGGACATTTGCGGACAGGTTTATTACTTGTCCTTTTGTAAAACGAGGGTTATGCCCGAGCTTGGGTTAAACAAAAAGTTTTTACAGTAATTCTGTTAGAAAATAGCTTTTCTTGCTGACATGTTTCATATGAAGGTTAAGGCATAATTTTTTAATGGTTCAAGTCGCAAATGCTGTTGACATCAATACATTACTTGAATGTGTGCTCTTATCACGAAAAAATCTTAAGCCCGCGGGACATATTGACCAAGATCACAAATACAGAATAAAAGCTTGTTTAAACACCTTCTCAAAGAAAGTACTGAGACGAGAAAAATATCAACAGGGACCCTATTAGTGTGAGGTTTGTCAAACACAGATAACAGTGTCAATCCGCTACGGACCACCGATCGAATGTAAAAGGGATGTTTGTACAGTATAATAATAGTGAGAGTTCAAGGACGGGCGGCGGGCGCCAATTTCAATATAGATATTATTGCAATAGCAGGCTAAACGCAGGATAATATTTGCATATTTATAAGAGAGCAGCCCTCAACAAACATGGAGGGAATTGGTTACGAGGTTGGGTTTGTTTTTGACATAATGGGCCCTTTGTCGATGTAGGCTGCTCCTTACAGTCATTACTCAGGGCCGTATGAGTTAGCATATTGAGGGTATGCTCGGTACATAAGGCGTAGTAAATTGAAATTAATCGAAATCGAATGTAACGGTGGATGGTTCGCGATTGTGTTGAGCTTGTATAGAATTTCAATAGAGAACCCTAATAAAGAGTACAAGACTTTGTATTTGCATATCCATTTTGAATTAAAGGGTTTGCTAAAGTAAAAGTAAAACGGTGAAGGAAAAAATCGTGACGAAACCAGCATGTCCTAGAACCAAAAATTCGAAGACATGTGACATCTACCAACCCGCACTGGGCCGGCGTGGTGGATTACGGCCCACTCCCTCTCACAGAGCGGAGGCCTGTGCCCCAGCAGTGGCAACATTATAGGGTGATTATGGTTAAAGTAAAAGTATCTAACTATATCAATTTATGGCATTTTCTATTACAGTATTAATATTAAAAATCGCTCATAGAAATATAATTTAGAAATAGTATTTGCATTACGTGACCGCAGAAACTTTACTACGAGTAAAACTCATATTATAATTTAGGCTTAGAATTACAAACTAGTTTTGCTTCGAGAGTTTGAGGTCATCGCTACATTGACCATCCTTGTAAAAGGCACTTTCATAATATGAAATTGGACTTATTTGCAAATGGTTAAGTATTTATAATTTATAAGGATTTATGTAAGTAATTTAGTTTTGCTTGAAATTCACCACGAGATCAAGTCAACTAATCTTTTCACTCATTCAAAGATTTAGTTAACCCGTCCATAAAATAAAATTAGTTTAGCCAATGTTTTTTGCGACCTCTAATTATAACGTGTATGTAAATACAAAGCTATCTTTATTGTATATTTGTTTAGTAACGTACTAACATGTTCAGCGGACTGCCGTAGAATAAATTGATACATATTATACATTATCAAACGGCTATAACACGGCATAATGACGTGGGGTGTCATTTTGCTTAACATTTAATTTCCCTTACTGTATAACTGAAGACACACATCTATAATCTGTCTACATATACACATACCTATATGTATATCTGCACATAGTATAATATGGCACAATATGTTTGTATGTACGTGATACGTCGCGACGCTGCGTCAGTCAGGTCATTTATCTTAACGTTTTTATTAAATGAATTATTCAAGCTGTTTCTACGTTTGCGAATTTATTATTCCATATTTTTGTTTGCACCCAATTAGAGGGTAATATGAAAGTCTTGTTAGGATCGTCGAATTCTATTTTTAAAATACTATACTAAGCTTTTAAAGCTTGTTTGTGTGAAATGGTTTTTGTTAGGGACTTCATGATAACTAATATTTGAAACCAGTAGGTTCCTATACTGTACTATTTCAAGTTTGCCAGTAATGTAAGTAGGTAGATTATGTTTTTCATGGGAATTTTCGTAAGTTTTGAAATATGTGGCAATAAATGAAAGCAATAAAACATGCTGTGAGTAATTCCATTTTCTTTTTGGTTTTGTAAAGCTCGAGGATTTATTTGTCAATACATAGGATTTATTTGACTTTCGGTAAGTACCGATATAACGGGTGTAAAAAGACGCTTAAAGAAGTCGAAAGTCGCTTGTTATTCCCGTCATTATTTTCTGGTTCCGTGATAATTTTTTTGTTCTCGACCATACTTAGGTACCTTCTGGTTAAGTAGATATTGAAGGTCAAAGTTCCAACTTTTTCAGACGTTTTTTAAGAAAGCAAGTTTCAAATATAAATTCATTTTAAATACCCCCACAAAACCAAAACCGTTGCATGCACACCAGACCTACACACAATGTTTTGATGATATGATCATTATGGACCCGTCGGGCACAGCATCTCATCGGAGACTTACCATCTACGCAGGAGAGATAGGGCACAGGCACAGGTGCACTCTCCAACAGGGCACCTACTTAGTAGGTATCAGAATCTATGTAGAATACGTAATTAGACCAATTATGATGCACTTATTCTCGAGAAAAAACTGCAAATGCATCCTTCACGAATACAAAATTAATGTATGATAATGACGATATAATATGAAAGCATCGTACAAAACTGACTGCACTGTCACCATTCATCCTTTATTAAAACAAATGGCCGCAATTTATCATAATTTATGTTAAAAAGCGTGAATTTAAAAAAACATTACGATACGTACACTAAGATACATCGCGACCAATTTGAAAAAGAACGAACCATGACATTTTGTTGAGTGTAAAATTCATGTTTTGCATTCTTAAAATAAATTCCGTCGCTCCCGCCAAATGTAGGAGTGTCACAAGTGGAATTATTCGTGAAATTCAACACTACATTTACACCTGGCATGGCGGTTTATGCTTGGTCTCCTCCCCCTCCCTGGGGCACATAACACTCGCTACTAAAGTAGAGTGTTGGTATGTGATGTGAGGGGTCAGAGTGCGCTGGTCGTGTTGTTCAGTTAACGCTGGTGGCTAAGGACGTGGCATCCGACGACGTCGCCCAGAGGTGGCTCAGCTCAAATTCTAGAGACGTTTGTTGCGTTCTCAACGTCTATCACGTGATTACTGTGAAATAGCTATTAAAGAATCCTTTGATAACATTCTGTTCTGTCATTGTTCTACAACAATTTGAACTTTTGGTTCGGAGATGAAGAGATCTCTTCAATTTAATATTATCGAAGGAAAACTTGTGACAAACTCTAATACTTAGAATTTTTTCTACAAGAATTTATAAGTGTGCTTTATTTTGATGTAGGTACTTAATACCTACTTACTTTTTCAGGACTAGAACCGTAGCCTTAAAGTTAAGTACGCAATTTTACTTACACTATACACATTTTCATGCATGCAGTTTTTTTTGTAAATAGTTTTATTTTTACTAAGAACAACGGATCTTGGCCTTCATCTCAGCTGATGGTAAGTGATGATCAGGCCGAAGATGGAAGCGAGATTCACCCGGAATCTTCAACCACAGAGGAACTGGCTATCTTACCTCTAACTGCTGAAACACAACAATTGCAATGCTGTTAAAATTGTTGCTATGGCGACAGACTTAGATAAGATGGTGGTAGCTGATAGCGGACTTAGAACAAGCCCTACCACTAACCAAACCGAGCAGAAAATTTTGCCCCCGCTGGGAATCGAACTCGGGACCTCTGGTTCTGAGACAGGTGGTCTCACCACTAGACCATAGGCGGTCAAATTCATACTAAACTTGCCATATTTGATTAAGTTAAAGCAACTATTCAGCACCGGATCGTTCATCACGAATTATTTTAACAGCATCAGTCATACATTTTAACTTTAAATATATTACTAGTTATAGTTACCATTAGTGTCGCCATATTGCCGTTAATAAAAAGCAACAGCATACCGGAACAAATCGTCGAATCCCCAGCGATTTAGGGCGTGCAAAATTTAACATAGTAATTTATTTTTATGCTTCTGACGGACGATCCCTTAGCTGCACCTCGTCTCGGGAATTGGGGATTAAATAATCACATCACTGGCAACACTGTTTATCTCTGTTGGTACAGATATTGTTAAAATCGTGGTATAAAATGTGCACGTTTTGTTTTTATGTTTACTGTGAAAATTGAGGGCTATTTAGTTCTGCCTGTGTGACACATAACTCTTGAGTTGGGTGTCAAAATCATCTCAAAACTAACATTTATTTTCGTTACGTTGTTTAGCCTAAACACCTTTTAAACATGTCATTTCTGTATGGAGTTTGACATATAACTGACATTAGACACGTGTTAAACAATTGTATAAGTTTTTGTCGTAAGGCCCCAAATGTCTGTGTACTTACCTATAGTTGGTTTGTTGTAACTTAAATAAAAAGTGTCTTTAAAAATATGATAACTGGTCTTCGTCAGGGACTTAGTTTTAATGGTGTCTATACTAACTATCCGTAATGATAAATAACTGGTAAATCAAGCTGGATAAGAGCAGTTCAATCACATACATAATAGAGTACCTAATATTATAAAAATATTACTACAGTAAAGTTTAAAAGGGCACTAAATGAATTTTTAATTATGAAGACTTATTACACGATTGACGATTTTCTTAATGATGATTTCATAACTGATTGACATAATGTTACTTACTTTTTGTTTCTGTTTGACATTCTGTAATTTAATGTTATTAATTTTTTATTGCTGTGACCGCTGTGACATTTTTAATACATTTAAAATACATTTTTTTTTTTTTTTAATTCCTATTGTCTGCCACATATTTTTTTTGTTGATTTATTTAAAAAAAAAAAATTGTAAACCTTTGCATGCCCACGTGACGGTAAAATATGGCGGACTTTATTATTAAAACACCTATGTACCTACTATACCCATGTTTGCAAAGAAAAAAATGATTTGATGATTTGAAAAAAATACAATAAAACTCTTACTAAAAGTCCTCCGTCGAGCCGAAGATTTTTTTCAGCCCATAATGATACAGAATCTCCCATACTTTACGATAACATTTATCGCTATCTACAAGAGCTCAAAAAACTAGTCACCTACGCATAATAATTCATCTCCAGATAGCCTTATTTGTTACCCTAATAATTCCTTTCTTTTCAGCAAGGTTTAAAAGTTATCACAAAAAAGGTCTATTGAATATCGCTTAGAGGTCAGCATTATTTAGGACTAAACCGATAACTTTTTCTCATTTTCACAAAAGGAGAGAGAGAGTCTTAAGAAAATATTTTATGCTTTCATGGTGTCAGTATTACAGAGCCCTAGGGAAGATAAAAGATTAAAACTATTTAACAGGAGAGAAGCGGATCCAAAGTTCTCGATATTATGGTATCAATTTCTTCAGTAACTTATGATAATAATTGAAGGAGAGGAGGCCTTTATAAAACCACTAGACGAACGGAGGTTCATTCGATAACAAAGTTTTGACATATTGCGCGTTAAAATATTTTTGTTGACTTAAATTAATTCTTAAAGGATAAACCGTTTAGTGAACAATATGTTGTGGATTTTTGTGATTATAGGATTTTTAGAAATCGTAATACAATGTTTTGTTTGTGTTCTTATTTGATAATGCTAATCTCCTAAATATTCTACGTGACGAGTTTACCACATATGGAGTTAAAAATAAGAGAAATGGCTGAAACGTAATCAACCAGACTGAGCCAGCATGAGCCGAGCGAGCAAAAACTAGTAAATAATATTTGTTATTCCCGAGATTTACTGCATTAAAACAATACAATCCGACTGCAATCCGCGCCCATTTTTGCTTCATGACGTTAAATTTTTGAGCATTCCTTCATGTTTGCCGAATATAAATTAACCCGTATAATATTTCGATAAAACGTTAACTGCCAACATTTATTATTTACGGTTAAATTTTATCATCAATCCAGCCCATGGTAGGGTTATCAAGGCTGCCATGTCCAGATATTTTATACCTTTAGAGCTCATATTTTAAATATGGCTGGGATTTGATTTACTGTTCACGCGGATATCAATGTTCGGTGGAAAATAAAATGGCAGCGATAGGTTTTTTATCTCTTTCGGTTACATATCAATGGCTAGTCGGTATCTTTAATATCTTTTTAGCCATCTGTAAAGCTTTGGATTCCTATTAATGCGGTGAACGGTTACACAATAACGGTTGTCTAAATACAGAGTGTTTTTAATCGAGTTCAAAAAGGAGGCAGTTCTGTTTGCGCCAATTATGAATTGATTTTGATGATTCGTTTTTGTTTGGTAGGTCATGGTTCAGAGGTGATCCCTCCTTGCGTAGTTTTTGAGTTAGCTTCAATAATACGTATTTTTCCAACTTAACCTAATGTTTGATGAGTTCTCGTCACTGTTATTTACATAGCAGGTAGTGGTATTCGAATTTGTGTGGGGAAGGTACCACAACTAAAATGTGAAAAATAAAAACTTTTTACAAATAAAACGACTTCCAAAACAAGTGAAAAATAACTTTGATTTCGGAAGTCGGTGATAAAAAACGAAAATTGAAAAGCAAGGACACCGACTTCCGAAATCAAAGTTATTTTTAAATTTTTTGTGTTTTTTTTTGGAAGTGTTTTTTTTTTTTGGTATCAATAAAGCCTCTTGAAAAGTTGTCAGACAGGATAGTTACAACGATGTACTATCTTGCCTAATTAAATAGCTCCTGTTCCTCTCTATGGGCTTAACTTGTAACTTAAATATACCTACTTGGAAAGGTATCTTATCCTCATCCAATTAAAAAGCTGTTCCTATATTTTTCATAGCTGAACGCTGTTGTTTAATAGTAAATATTTAATATTATCAACGAAAAGAAAACTATATGTACTGTAGAGATCGTAGCCTGTTAGGTTCTACGTTGTTTTCGAAAAATCGTAACTATCACTACATAATATTATAAACCAAAGTCCTCCGCCGCGTCTGTCTGTCTGTCTGTTCGCGATAAACTCAAAAAGTACTGAACCGATTTTCATTCTTGTTTTCACCAATGGATAGAGTGGTTCTCGAGAAAGGTTTTAGTATATAGTAAATTAGTAACCTAGATCCACGTGGGTCAAGCTGCGAGCATCAGCTAGTAATATTATAAATGCAAAACTGAGTTGGTTTGTTACGCTTTCACGCTAAAACGGCTGATCTGTTTTGTATGAAATTTGGCACAGGGGCAGACCAGGACCTGGAATAGGACATAGGATACTTTTTATCCCAGTATTCCCACGGGATCGAGGCATACGCGGGCGAAACCGCGGGGCGCAGCTAGTTATAAGATAAAGGCATAAGAATAAGAGACAAGCAATATTTCATTATATAGAAGAATTAGGAGTTACATATTATGACGAACGAATGTGATATACTAAAGTAAAATGATTCCATGAACAATTATTATTTTAATTCCAAAAGCTAATAATTTAATGTATTTTGTTCCAAAGATACCTTTCATTTAAGTACCTCTCCCACGAACTACGAAAAACAGACTATATGTAGCTAAGTTTAATGAATATTCAGTTACTGTGTAAAACAAAACAACCGATTGAACTGGCAGCCCTATTCTATACGAAAACATTTTAAAATCAATGCGTTCAAGCCTTTTGTGCGAGTGAATGCTCCTGAATTTCTATTATATTAACGTCCAAGTGAACAATAAAGCCTATTACATTTTATTTACTCACGTCTAACTCGATTTGTTTGTTTTCAAATCAACTCACATAGCCTCTATATTTAGTTATGTTTAACCAATCCACACTAATTTTGTTGAACATTTAGTTAAAATGAAAGCTTTGTACTCGAAATAAAATTAAATTTAGACAGTGGACGAAGAATAATTTAGGTTTGGTTTAGTGCCTATATTCGTGTACACATTTAGTGCTGCGGTTTAAGTTTTAGGACCGATTGTGAATTTCTGAAATAATAGGTTTATTTGTAGATATTCGAATTGTATCTTGCTGTACGTATAGAGGTGTTCAGCAGTCGTCAGCACTTGTAATATCTAAGTATGTAGATACCTACTTACTTTATATTCGCACATAATATTATAGGAAAGTAATAAGGGATTATTAGAGCAGTGGTGGTCCAGTGGTAACGATCTCGACTTACGAGTTTTGGTTCGTGGGTTTGAAACCCAAGCAGCCGCTTTACTTTGTGTATATAATTAAATCACCACTGCTCTCAAAATGGTGAAGGAAAACATCGTGAGGAAACCGGCATGTCCTAGAACCAAAAAATTCTAAGACATGTGACCTCTACCAAACCCGTACTGGGCCTTTTTTTTTTTGAGTTTGGGTAATCATCCAATAACTTCTCCCGCTCTGGGCGGAGCGGAAGGGCGTGTCAGACTTTTACTCACTCAAACCCACCCGTGTTCCTTCATTTGCCTGTTGCCACGGTCCCGGTATCCCTTTCGGACTTTCCCGCAACCCTGGCAGGGGCGCAACCCTGGCAGGCCCGCAACCGAAACCCGTACTGGGCCTGCGTGTTGGATTACGACCCAGTCCCTCTCACAGAGAGGAGGCCTGTGTCCCAGTAGTGAGAACGTTATAGGCTGATTATACTGCAAATCGGGCGTAGATAATGGTACCAAGTGTCGTGATTGGTACAGGGATTCGTGAAAAAGATGACGTTCCCAAAATTATAACATACTAACTAGCTGTTTTTTGCGACTTAGTCTGCGATGCAGTAGAAACGTAGCCTATGTCCTTCTCCGGGTCGTGGTCTACCCATGTGCCAAATTTCACCTAAATCTAAATACGTATGATTTGCAGACTTACTCATAATTATCATTTTTATATTACAATAATAAAGTTATTGTACCATAAAAGTTTACATAAATACAGTTATAGATACAGTTCTTTTTATAGTTTCAGCACATAATGTTAATGTGTACTAATGATTGACGTTAATAAAGTAATTTTGCCCACTGAGACTATAATTGGCTATAACATTGAAATAACACTTTAGCTTATAATATACTTTTTCTTAATTGCCAATTTGTTTCGAGAATATTTGAGGTAATTTTATCGGAGCTTCACAGAAACTTGACTAATGTTTTGAGATCGATGGTTATTTAAAGATAACTTGCTTTGGGGAAAATTTGCTTTACTATGGAGGCATTTCAGTTTTAATCTGGTTTAGTTTTACGGGTGGTATGGGCACCAACAGCATATTATTATTATTATTTATTTATTTTCCCTAGCCTATAATTTTTCCACATAATTATCGCATAGCTGAAACCGTCTGAAAACTTTCAGTAAGTGGTTGAATTATGTTTAAATTAGGTTTTACCAGCGACTTCTTTTTATACTTCGTGTATTTGTGGATGATAGTTTAGTTGAAGTCAGACTTTTTATAACTCAATGTGAGTTGAAGTTGATATGAGTTGGATAGTATGTGAGTGTTTTAGAAAAAAAAAAGACTTATGGACTTTATGGTTTTAATTGTTCAACAGAATAAAATCTTCCTAAAAGTTTATCATGGAGTGCCATAGACTTACATTATATTAACTGTATCTATCTATATCGTCATCTATACATCTTCTTCTTACATATTATTAATTAAAGTAGCTTTTCGTGTTTGTCTGTATTACCGCGTTGTTCTTCTCAATCACTCAACAGATTTTGATGAGGTTTTCACCATTGTTTATAGAATTTATTCCGGAAGGTTTATAGGTATAATACGTTAGTGTTAAAGTTACTTATAACTAAGAAATCTCGATGTTTTGTCAAGTCGTAAAAATCGTGCGAAGCGGGAGCGGGTCGCTAGTAATAATATAATTCCGTGTATGTCTGTGTGTGCGTTGTTTTTTTAAACTAGGTTCGCTACGTAGGTTGACGCGGGTTTGAAAAAAAAAAAAACTGAAACTCTCTAAATGATGTTGTTTTTAGAGAATATTTATTCCGAAAGGTTTATTAGAAATCTCGATGTTTTGTAAAGTCTTAAAAATCATGCGAAGCAGGTGCGGGTCGCTAGTTATGAAATAATTGCACCTTTACAACATAGACACAAATTAATAGACGCAACCTTTTTCTCCCTACAAAACATGGCCTTTTTTCGTGCCTCCCGTGTACAGCTCCCGTAATCCGAGCCAGCCTTTCAGCCATGACTCGTTTAATTGAAGCAAGCTAATGAGTAACCATTTTGAATGCCTGTCCTTAGATACAGTTTACTGCTTAATAAGTCACTTTGAAGTCACACTTGAGGAAGCTACGTCGCGTCGTTCTCACTTGGAATTCGTGTTCACTGACCTGTTGTGCTGAACAGAATGATTATCTTGGTCACGGGCGGTTATGGTAAGATGCTCAGTATGATGTTATTAAGGTATCTCGGGTTAAATAGCTGTACAGTGTACAAGGATCTATTGGCACGTGGCCAAAATTGGAACTAACGCCGCCATCTTGTTTTTGCAATACATTTCACCGAACAACTGCACACATGTGTACCAACAGCGCCCCCCTGTTAACGTCATTCGAGCGCAAAAAGATTCAATAAGTATCTGTCACATACGTATGTGACAGAAAAGACACTCTTTTTATGTTTAAAGCCGAAATAACTACAGTGATGTTTATACAAACAGTCACGATTTACTTAGTATTTTGGGTGTTCAATTTGCCTATTTTATGTCGCGTAGAAACCTCAAGATTTGCCACAGCATCTATATAGTTAATAAATATAAATCTAATAAGATTTATATTTAACAAATTTGATTTGATTTGATTCAATTTGATTTCAGTAATATTCTAGTTCTTTAATAAAAGAAAAAAATCCTAACTTAATATTATAAATGCGAAAGTGAGTTTGTTTGTTTATTACGCTTTCACGCTAAAACGGTTGAACGGATTTGGATGAAATTTGGCACATGGGTAGACCATGACCTGGAATAGGATATAGTATACTTTTATCCCGATATTCCAACGGGTTCGAGAAATACGCGGGTGAAACCGCGGGGCACAGCTAGTATTTTATTTATAATTTAAATCTAAAAAGATAATATACAATTTAGTACCTACATAGTGTACATAGTTAGTTGTGTTTAATATTGTTTTTACAGATTTAACTACTGGTTCTATTAAAATAGATATCTCAAATGGAAATGTAGGCTCGTGAGGCTTTGTTTTCTACCTACTTATAATTAAAAAGAACGAAATCCTACATACAAACAAAGATACACGAAGAATAAAACCGGAATCCTAGGTAATAGCTAATTAAAAAGTAACAAGATAATACAATGAAATATCGAAAATACGGTCTCACTTTGTTTAGGTTTTTGCTGTTAATTAGGTTAAGTAGTTGGCTCCAGTTCACGGAGGAGTAAGCAAATGGAGTGATAATGGCCGCGCGAGAGACATTCGCAGTAACACTGCATTTAGCACCGAACAAGAGACAAGGGCAATCGCTTAATGACAGTCTTGTCTTCCCTCTTGTGTGTTTTAGTCATATTGTCATCTCATGCCTACTTAAAGTAAATTCCTGTAGGGCCTCATAGTAGTGTGCACCGTGCTTTACGCTGAGCAAGATGTCAGGTCTAGACATATTTTTGCAACAAACCACGGCTTTTTCTGCTGAAAATCAAAGTGTACATACAAAATAGTATTGTATCTATATCCTATCATGCTTGCCAGTTTTCTTAAAGTAATAAGCAAAGTATCCATTCACCTACTCCTCTGTGGTTCTGTTTAACGTAGGTTAATTCCGTGAGGTTTCTGTAATTCGACGCGGTATTGCAGGGAAGCTTCTGTAAGCGCTTATTACGACCCTCCGTTAACCCTTCCGTACTTTGAACTACGTTTGCGTAATGGTTTCGAAGGTTTAATGATTTTGTGATTTTATTGAGAGTGGAGACTTGATTAGCATTGAAGAAACAGTTATCATTTAGCCGTGAAGTAATCGGTGACAAGGTCAAAGTGCACGATCAGGCGGGATGTCCAAGGTTATCAACAATGAAGACAGATATTTAGTACTAGCTGCGCCCCGCGGTTTCACCCGTGTAAGTCTCGATCCCGTGGGAATATCGGGATAAAAAATAAAATCCAGGTCATGCCTGGAATAGGACTTAGTAGGATACTTGAACCAAATTGACACCTTAATTCAATTTGCCGTGTTATAACCATTTCATAAAACTGTCACAGAATGACAGTTGTGATTTGAATATACGGACAGTGTAAGTGGGTATTCAACTTGCTAAACAATTAATTTCCTGACTTTGTCTACAAAATACATTTTTACTAAACATACATAGTAACAATACAAATACATTGAATCAATTTTCACGGCTCCTCCTTATGACCTAGGCCAAAAATTCTTTGCTATTCGGATAGCTCATGACCTAAAGAGGTGCCATAAAGAATTATGAATAAAAAATAAAAATACATAAATTCACGTTTAGCGGGTATTCTGGTTATACAATCAAATATGTGTTACTAGCTTCCGCCCGCGGCTTCGCCCGCGTGGTATGTCGATAAAAAGTAGTTTATGTCCTTCCCCAGGATGCCATCTATCTCCTTGCCAAATTTGGTAGAAATCCCTTCAGTGGTTTAGGTGTGAAAAGGTAATATACAGACAGATAGACAGAGTTACTTTCGAATTTATAATATTAGTATGGATAGTACATAGTATACAGTATAATATATATAATATTGAAGTATGGATATAGCTTGCAATATTAAACCAAGAGATCCAATTTACCTGTCTCCCCTTCCTCGACAACGTTGTGGTCGGGTTCTAGTTTTGCCAAACGCGACTCAATGATCACACCTCGGTGGCTAATTCTAAAATCTTCAGCTTCCTAAAATGGTAAACTTTAGTATCAACCAGTGGATTACATAAGCAAAGTAGGACAGCTTCTTTAAGATTTTACTTATTTAAAACTCATCTTCGTCACAGTACTGAAATGTACAGAAGGTTGGTTCCTTAAAAGAGGCTCGTGGCTACATAATATCATAACAGCCGCACGGGTCGATAGAAGGTTAAGCTGCGTTTGCCGAGGTCGGTCCGTGGATGGGTGACCATCGTTTACCTATCGATACGGACGCTTTTAACATGCACGTCTTACGATGTTCTCACTGCATAATTTCAACATAAATGATGTAACCAATATATTGTAACAATATTCTGATTTTAAAAGAGTGTCCGTGGAGTTTCTTGCCCGTTCTTCTCCATAGGAACCTACGCTTTGGAATGGGCAACTAGCTTCATCTTTCTGACTGACCGACCCTTTGTCAATTCAAAAGTGCTTGTAATTGGTTTATTAGAAATAAAAGTTTTGAGATTGAGTTTGAGTTAGACCCCTCATTGCCTCGGAATGGCCCCGGCTGGTATTCGTAGATCTTTGTCAGTCTGAGTTAGAAGCCCAAAAGTCTGTAACAAGGGCTATTGTGTTACCTTGGTCCATGTTAAGCACTGGTATTCAGCTGCATCTGGTTAGACTGGAAGCCGACCCTAACAAAGTTGGAAAAAGGCTAGGCAGATTAATTGCTGTACGTATGCGTCTATGTGTGCGTGCGCCTGTTTTCGCTCGTTGTATGGTTAAACTGACCTTCTGTATCTTTTGTAGCTTCGTGTATCTTCGGGCTCATTCGATAAAGGTCGGTCAAAGGTGCGCTGATTGTTAGTTATTGTCTCCGAGAAACTGGCGCTTGCGATAAAGTTATCTTTAGTATTCTCTGAGGTTGACATATTGTTTATAATTAGATATGCTATTTTCGTTGCGTCATAATGGAAATATTTATAGGCTAGGTTATTTAGGATCCATGATGAAGACCAGCCCACGTCCTTCTCCTGGGCCCAGGGTACCTGTGAAATAGAACGATCGGTTCAATGGCTTATGCGCGAAAAGGTTAGACAGACAGTTACTTTCGGATTTATAATATTAGTATGGATTTTCCCCATATCGCTCCCCCGCTCGTGGCTAAGTAATAACAGCCGCACGGGTTAAGCTACGCTTGCCGGGGTTGGTCCGTGGATGGGTGACCATCTTTACATAACGAGACTCCTCCTAGCTTCGGAAAGCACGTTGAGCCGTTAGTCCCGGCTGTCATTCGTGGATCTTTGACAGTCGTTACGGGTCGTCAGAAGCCCGAAAGTCTGACAACCAATCTTCTTACCAAGGGGTATCGACCCAGTAACTAAGTTGAGGCGGTAAAATTATAGGCAGTCGCTCGATTTTATCCTGCGTTTTCAATACCTACACTTCATAAGAAAGTATAATCCCAGTCAGGCGAGCAAGTCATCCGAGAGTTAAAAAAAAATGCAAAATTTAATTAACAAAGTTATCTTGGAGCTAAAACACAAGTTTGTAAAGAAAAACGAGCGATATAACACGTTAATTTGATTCTCAGCAATACGGATGGTTGTGTGAAGATCGTGGGGAGAATTTTAAGACGCAATTGGGATACTATAAGTAATATGAGGAGCACGCTTGCCGCAAATGTTGGCGTTGGCACAGTTGGTACTTCGTTCGTGTATTAATCGGTAAACACACATTTTAATTTGTGTGTTTACACTGTAATTAGTAGATTAATTGTAATACTAGTATTTATTAAAGAGGATAAAAATATGTACACTGGTAAACTTCTTGAACATAACTAACAAACTAGGAATTTTTCGATGACATATTTTAGTCTGCAAAATGGAATCAGTATAATGAAAGTAAAAAGTGTTAATTGCCCAAGGAAATGTGGCAAAAGACCTATTCAGATACAGATGATACCTATTCTGCTGTAGGCTAAGTGCCAGCAAATATTGCGTATCAGAATAGGTCTTTCACCATCATCTAAGTGTCGAGTTTATTTCTCCATTGTGAATCATTTCCAGTTTTTTGTGTTGCTGCGCCCCGCGGTTTCACCCGCATAACTCTCGATTTCGTGGGAGTATTGGGATAAAAAGTATCCTATGTCCTAACCCAGGTCATGGTCTACCCTTGTGCCAAATTTTATCCAAATCCATTCACCCGTTTTAGCGTGAAAGCGTAACAAATAAACTCACTTTCGCATTTATAATATTACTAGCGGCATCCCGCGGTTTCACCCACGTAAGTCTCGATCCCGTGGGAATATCGGGATAAAAAGTATTCTATGTGTTAATCCAGGTTATAAACTATCTGTTTGCCAAATTTCATTCAAATCCATTAAGCCGTTTTTGCGTGATTGAGTAACAAACATCCAAACACACAAACACACAAACTTTCACATTTATAATATTAGTAGGATTTAGGATTCGTTATTTAAGTTTTTTATTACTATTAGCTGCGCCCCGCGGTTTCACCCGCATAGGTCTCGATCCCGTGAAAATATCGGGATAAAAAGTATCCCATGTCCTAACCCAGTGTGTCCCCAAAGTCTAGGCTATGTTACATCGTGTACGAAACGTCTCGATTTCTTGGCATGGGTGGTCATCGAAGCTTGGCTAGTCAATTGATTAACGAGCTAGACTCGACTTAGTACAAGGTGTGCATCGTGCCTTTAGTTCAATACTAAGGCACTATATGCATACGTCCATAGACATACTATTGCTGTGTTAAATTTGAGTACTTAAACTCGCGAAAATCTAAGAAGTCCGTTTTGACAGCTATAAAAATGCTTTGAGTAGCGATGAAAAAAAAAATTGGTTCCTTATAAACTGATTCTCGAGACATCGATTGGACTTACTTAGAGGTTTTGTAATCGATTAATTATCTACATTGATTAAAACTGATTCTCAAGGCCTACCGTTTTATTACATGTACGAGAACGAAACGTTAAAACGGACTCCTTAGATTGTCGCGAGTTTAAGACATGGAATTTGTTATAAAGGCGCTGTTTTTCAGATGTCAAAGATAAATTAACAGCCATACCCAGTATATATTAGTGATCGGTTCAAGACAAATTTTTAGCTTCTAGTTCCCTCTGGTTTGTGAAAACGACTGAACAACAGTTTCTTCTTAATTTCCAAGCATACTTTGAATGCAATGACTGTTGGACATCAGAACACAGTGCTAACCTGTGGGTTATAAGTGTTGTTTTGAATAGTATTTTAAGAGGTTGACAACAGCTAAAGTGCGGTCATTGTCGGACAAGAGAAAGGAAGAGAAGCGAAATGACACAACCCTGGTTATTTATTGCAAAATATGAAGCAATTATCTATTTACAAATAATAAAAAAATATTCGACAAAACACTATTACGTAAAAAAACATAATGATTTCAAGTACTTTTGTTGATATGGTTTTTAATCGTTAAACTACACTGGCCTTTAAAATTTAGTACCACACTTTTAAAATTGCAATTTCTCCTAAACTGTAGAAGCCAGAGTTTTGAAATGAAAAACGTTTTATAGCAAAGTTCATCAGCTTTCTTGGAAATTATAGTTTATAAGTAACCATTACCTATAAGTAAACATAAGTAGCCATTTTTAACTTACAGGCAAAAATCTCAAATAAAATTTATAACTACAGTTTTACGCCTTATTTACATTTTTTTTTGACACCTTGGCTTTTGAATGAAAATTCATCGATCAAGAAATTAATGTGAAAACAAAAACAGAAACAAAAAGAGCCAAAAGTTGCAATAATGTAATTTTGTTTGGTTTTTTAAGCCATTCCTTAAAAGACGGTTATCGGCTATAAAGATTTTATATGTAAAATTAAATTCTTTTTGTAATCCTTTTTATTTCGAAAATGTAGCTTTGTTTAATTTAAAAGTTATTGCAATTTTAGTGTTGGAGTTTCTAAGTGGTACTATGTTTTGACGGCCATTGTATTTTTTTTTGGCATCTTCGTGATTCTTTTCTTTAGTATCTTATTATTTTTTCAATACACTATCTTACTAGCATTTATATATCCTGAAGAATATCATAATATATTTTTCTGATTTTGTTCACTGCAGTGGATCATATAATTTTAGGCATTATAAAACTTTTGGCGTTTTGGTCCTGTATTTCCTTAATTCATAACACTTAAAGGCCGACACCGGCAAAGGTATTTTATTACGGGTTCTACTTAAAGTAATTAAACACTGCAATGATACAGAGATTACGACAGGTGGTTCTAAAATCTACGATCATTACGACTGTTATAACCCTTCAATTTATGACGAGAGTAAAATAATAAATATCTACTAACGCAATCATAAAATTAACTCTCAGACTTACTGATTTACAATACTAATTATAGTTCAACAAGGACTAAGCTAGGAAATGGATGGTGAGTGGAGAGGGGCCAGAGACAGCACCTAATAAAATAAAAAAATACGTTTATTTCAAGTCCACCCATCCAGGTTTACCCATAATTAAATACAAAAACAATACACAATTTTGTCAATTTTATGAGTATTACAATTTAAATACTTAAACATTTATAAATAAATTTTTGTTCATGATATACAATAGGTTCACTTTCTAGTTAAATGGTACAGAACAAACTTAGAAACGTATTTAGACTGTCTGTCTGAAGAGGTAAATAAATTTAACAAGATGAAATCCACATAAAAATAAAAAATAAAGCTTAAAAATATTCCTCTGCATTGGTAACGTGCCCAAAAGACGAGCAGCAGTACCTACCTTTACTTTAGATGGCAATGCATGGCAATAATTTAATCTTTTGACCACCCAACATTAATCTTTTAATCATCTTTTGAAAACCCAACCATAATCTCAAAGTAAAGTACACTTGAGAGTTATCATCACCGATATTTGTACCAAACTTAGCTGGTATTGAACTGAACATTGTGACCCATAGGTGACTGGCACTGACTAGCGTTTTCACACAATTTGCTGCTCATGACTTTGCACTTTCTACTGCATTACGGCATTCGAATTTTAAAGCCGGGCTTCAACTATGAAGTGGTGCAAACTTTTATTGGTTTATAAGGGGTTTAAGTTGTTCAGTGCCTAGAATTTGAATTTACAAACCAGTGGTATGTGTAGGCTCTAGAATTCTGCAATTATAATAGCATAGCTGGATTTATTATTAATTCTTTGAGCGAAGAACCTATTTCAGAAAACTACAGGAAATACTGCAATCGCGAAGAAATAAATTGACAAACGGAACACTTTTACAAAATTCCTTATTCATTACTTTATATATAAAGATCTAAGCAGAGCCCTGGGGTAGTATTATGAAGATACCATCATTATTCCGCTGAGAAAACGGGATGATGCTAGCGGCCTTGTCTAGCTCCGTCTCTCTCTCACACTGGAAAAATGATGGCATTAATACTTCATAATACGGCACCAGGGCCCTGTTGTCAATCAACACAATAAACACATCCAAACCAAACACATGTCCTAAAAACATCTCAACTCACTTAATTTTCAGAACCTAATCAAATGGCACTTATATTATACGAACCGTTAAAACAAATCAACCACCTACAGTCCACACGAGTCACCTACGATCCGCTGCACGAAGTATATTTTCTTTAAGAAGTGGGTCGATCGATCTCGGCTAGGTTACTAAGGATCATCGGCACTTAATCTGCGATGTTGCACTTGATAATTTCACGCCAGCCGACGGCAGCGACGGAGGCTTCCTTCCCATCAATTCAATTTCATACCTATAAATTTTATCGGAAACTATCTCGGTCCTACGATGAGTTGGTGCTAAGTTATTACTGTTTCTTATGGATTATGGTCGTGAGTTAGATTGACTTTGAGTGCAAGAGAATGTTTCAATGTCTTTTCACATTTAATGAAGGTTTTTTTTTTAGCCTGGGAAATCATCATATAACTTCGCCCGCTCTGGGCGGAGCGCGAGAGCGTATCGGACTTTTACTGACTAAAACCCACCCGTGTTCCTTCAGTTGCCTGTTGCCAAGGGTCCCGGTATCCCTTTCGGACTTTCCCGCAACGCCTACCGTTAACGTCCGATGCGCTGACGATTGTCAGCGGCACTTGGTATCAATAACCACACAATTTGTAAGAAAGAATATGAAGTGAAATAGTGACAATTAAAATAAATGAACCCGATTTTAGAAAACAAACAGACGAAGGAACCACAAAATGATACCACGAATGTCTAAAAATAGCCTTAAAAGCATTTAAGGTTTATTAAGAAATTCTATTTAAAAGTTTTTTTAAGGACCCTAAGATTTTTAACCTGTCATGTATCGCAATGAACAAATTAAGCAAAATTATGAGTAATGAAAACAGGTTCATGCTGTAAAATCATTTATGAATAAAACAAGTATTTCTTACCGTGCGTGTGTTTTGTCTCGAATGTTTCACCAGTGCAAGGTGAAACATTCGAGACAAAACATGTTTAAATCTCTAGTTCCTGTCAAAAATTGTATGGAACATTGACAGAAAATACAGATTTCAACATGTTTTGTCTTGAATGTTTCGCCAGTGCAAACGCACGGTTACTAACTACTGGATTGTTACAAAGATCACCAGACAGTCAAAATTTTTAGGTTTTTATGATTTTATGTTATTTTTGTGTGCTCATGTAACCTTTAAGGAGTTTTGTCTCTGAAAAAAATAAATAAATAAAAATAAATAAACTCCCAGTAAGTACAACTTTCTGAATTTGTGTTCTAGGAATGCATGATTAAAACAAATCTACGAAATCTACTAATAGATTTGCTAAATAGAGAATCACGTTGACTCTCTCCACGACGCTTTGGAGTTTTCACAGAAACACTGATTTCGTGAAAAGTTTTATTTGCCTTTGTAGGTTTGAGAAGAGCTAAACATGTTTTTCAGGGACTACTTTTTTCTGCTGCCATATTCATGGTTGTTTTTACTACGTCATGATAGTCGTCGGAAAATTTTGATAAGGTTTTACAAAATATATTTTTTTTCTAACTCAATCTATTATTAATAGGTATGTAACTAGTACAACGTTATCGAACAAATATCTTTTACGAGTACCTATAAAGCAAATAAAGAAAAAATATGAAACTTTTCACTTTGAAAAATATTGCTACCATCAATTTTATATTGCCGTTTGTGGTACGTTTTAAATTTAATCAAATCACTTTTATATCGAGGATTTATTGAATTAAATTATTTAGAAAATAACTAGATAAAAATATCAATAAATTTATTTATATCTATAGAGGGGTGGCTCGCGACGAATTCGTTTTCGTTCTATCCGATATTGGAGTTACCCTCTGCATACATCAAATGAAGTCTTTTCTAAACTATTCGTCAGCGCAACGATTCGATTGACGAACTTTATACGCTGACTAAGCTATCTCGATCGTTGATGTTTCTATAATTATTGTTAGGTAAAAAATCTATGAAGTTTTGGAGTAAGTTCTCTGAAGTTAGCTATTAAAATGATCTGAATATCTTTTAAGTTTATTTGAAATATTTGATTATTTGAAAAACCTCATTACCTATTAACGAACATGGGATGAAATGCTACTTATTTAGTATTTTATCACATATTTTTTATTTTTCAATAACGGATTCTCAACCGAAAGACTTCTACTGTATGCGAGCGCCCCGAAGTGTCGCCATTTTTCCGCTACGTAGCATCAAATACCAAGACCTCTCGCCAGCCCTACATTCCAGATCGATACTCATATGATTGTAAATGTAGATTGATTGGCTGCATCTTTCGTTTCTTTTTACGTCGAGTCCCTGGCCGGTCCATTACGACACTATTCTACGCGATTTAGTGACGGAACCAGCGGAGCTTTTCAACCCGGACCCGGCTTGATTGTTCAACTAGTAATGTAATAGTGTATGTGGATACTGTTTGTGGATTCATATTGAGTTCATATTTTCGAATGAAATGCTGTGAATAGCAAGTGTCCATCACCTTCACTTTTGTGGATTTAACGAATGCTGCGGACGCTGCAATTGACGTGGCCTTACAAAAGCTGGTACACACGGCTACTCATCAAGCTATACATTTTCAGTATAAGCTGACCTCGAATTGTAGGAAAATCCTATAAAATGCTAGCTTTGTAGCTGTGTGTACCATTAACTCCAAAAAATATTTAAATGCTGTATTTTTTTATATTGATTTGCCTTGATATTTTTAAAACATTTCTAAATAATATGAAATTTTGTGATTCATGAAGCATGTTGATTCTTTTTTGGCTTCAAACCTTATTACTACAAAACCATAAATGTCGTGTTTAAGAGGTTTTTAGCCTAAACAACTGATAAACACGGTTTTATGGTAGTAAGGTTAAAGTTTTACCTAGTTTTCTTCATTCAACACGTCAAAAGTATTGTAAAACATAATTTCCGTCGCAATAAATGTACTTTTATGTGGTTTTGTTTTGCTATACCTATTATGCAGAAGTAAGTTGATTCTATATTTTCAACTCTTTCCTGCAAGAGTAGGCGAAGCGAGTTTTTATTTAATTTTCTACTTTCTAAACTTAGGACTGCCAAGAAGTTTTTAATACGGTTTTTGTAACAGTCAAACAGAAAATTGAATTTTATTTTCAGATTGTGTATATCTAAATCTGTGAAATCATTTTTCATTTTGAAAATATTCATTTTTGTTGCTCTTGTTTTTATGACTGCTAGTTATATAACAAAAAGTTGTTTAGATAGATTATTACATTTATTCACACTAGGTTTCAAAGACAGAGTGCTGTCAATAGTGCACGGTGACGTGAGGCCGGTTTCATAAACATGTGTGTGTTAGCCAACAAACTGCTGTGCCGTTTGGCAGAGGTAATATTTAGGTGGTAAGGAATGATTTCTGCGAATAAACGCTTTTTCATTTTCATTTTTTTTTGTGACTTGTAGTTTGGTGTAGTTTTGGCAAGCTTCACTGTATTGTTCGCAGCGCTCTGTCTTGGTTTTTTATTTGGTCTGAGATAGTACGTACCTACTCAATATAAAATTAGTATATTTATGTACTTGAAAGCATTATGTAGTTATAGATTACATAATACATGCTATGCCATTACATTACCTAGGTTAGATTTATGTTTGTAGAAATAATACTTAACTAGCTTTTGCTTGCGCCTTCGCTTGCATCGTTAGGACAGCCTTAGTCTACGCCAGTCTTCGTCACAAACCATCCATGTGTTCGATTTTACGACTATCTGGTGAGGCGTACAAGCAAAACTAACTCACATGCACACTTAGATGGATAATAATAATTAAGACTAAGGCGAGAAGAAGGTTATTGGTAGCTAGAAAACTGAAAGTTGCCTTAAAATTAAAGTTGCGCGTCTGTAGAAGGGTTACCCACATTTCGTCAGTTATGCTAAGTCCCATGTAATAGGGGCGAGCCTATTGCCTTCAACCGGGCACAAATCCAGACTCCGGGCTGTTGCTAGAAATCTCTGATGGAATGACCCAATAACACTTTGCCCGATGAAAAAAAAAGTTGACCTCCAATTAAGTAGCTAAAACAAAAAAAAAAAAGAATGGTATAAGTCGAAATGATAAAGCCATCAAAACATTTAACGAAACACGCCAGCAAAACGCACACTCATCAAGGTTTGAAAAAGGAATGCATGGAACCTCAATACGAGTGTCGAACGGAATTAATCCGAGATCAAAAGTTACCCGGTCCACCATACGAGTTGAACGTATACGTTTAGGTCTGGCAGACTCATAGATGCATCTTTTTGTGGTCGCGGCGAACTTCCGTCGTAGGGTTTTTGTAAACAGCTATGTGAAATAATGTTTGGTTGTCGTCATTCTCTGGAATTAAATTTGTGTGGAGGTGTGTTTTGCATATTTGGATATGGGAGCTCGGAAATAGAACGTTCTAGCGTTTTTCATGGAAAAGATGCCTTAGCAAAAAGCAATTTTCGATATAATAGATGACAACGATTAGAGTAAAACTTAGAAAGATTCGGTAATGATAATATTTGCCGAAATGGGCAAAAACAAATCCAGAAAGCCTAACTAGATAACGACCAAACTATCTGCCTAAAAACTTTTAAGGAAAGCCTACTTTTACAATAAGACTTCGCCTTTTGGTATTTTCACAAAAATGACGGATGAGCCTTGAGATCCACATTACTCTGGCGTAGAAATGACCCTTTCAAGCTTATCAGCGCAACTTGAACGGTTTTATCGATCAACCATTCGTCACAACAAACAGTTGACCGTAACCTGTGAGAAAATCCGAAAATGTTTTCTCTGACCCAAAATGAACAAAGGGACTCCAATCTGCAATCAGAATTGGTGGTTCTGTTAAAAAAGAATCTTGTCACCCGGGAATGGAGGCGGTATAGATATTCATCAACAATTCATCCGGAGCCAGCAAAAATATGTCAAGGGTGCTCGTATTTTTGCGCGAAGAATGAGCTCTAGATGTTTGCTTTGCCACAAATCAAGAGGACTGACGTAACACGACGGTACGTAAACGGGCGAGCCTTTGTCCTGTCACACTAACTCTTTGTATTATTCCTGTTGAATACGATTTTTGTGTCAGTACACCAGAATTTATTCTGGATCTTAAAACAAAATTTTTTGGGAACGGCCGTCGACTTGCGATGCCTTTTGTTTGGCTTAGCGCCTGCTATTTAATATCTTGTGTGTTTGAAGGCCTTGGAGATAATTATACTTAACTGTACCGTAGATAGACATGAATTGTTAAATTATCCCGAGCTTTTGTGTCGCCATCTGATAGGCATATTTAGGTAAGCACGTTTTGTGCTTAGTCGCCCGTACTAAGTATTGTGACCTATTTCTTAGTTTATAATTACGGAGTTTGAAACGGAAGCAGTCCTTTTACGTTGCTCAGCATTTGAAATATTATTATGTTATTACAGCTAGTTTTTGCTTCATTTATTTTTACGTGATAAATGATAATAAGACATCGGCTACTTGCAATTTAAGACGTCCTCATCATATTCACCACTATTTCCGAATTATTCTAGTTCTGTACAATATTTTTACATTCTAAAAACACACATACCTACAAAATCGTCACCCCACTCACATTGCTAGTTTCGAATACACACAGAAACAAAAACAGCCTTGTTTTCGAAAGCAACGGCACAATATCCCAATAAACCCGTCGAATACATACAAATACGTACTCAGATATGACAGTTACAGAAAAACATAAACTGTATCAGCTGGTTATCGTTCCGAGCGAGTTGTGGAGTCAATTGGGGGAATTGGGTCAGAATGGCCCAGTCCGCAGTGGCACAGTGGTGGTCAGTGGACGTAGTGGTCGATGTGGGTGAGGGATGAGCATTCGTTTTGTAGCTTTTAAGAGCTTTGCTTTGTTTTGTGACGGATAGTATGCTGCGGATACGAAATAGATGGTTTTATTGTAGATAATGTGGGTAAGTGGGTACTTGTTTTAAAGTTGGAAATAAATTATGTCAAAGTAGGATAAAGTAGAAATCTAGCGTTTGAGAAACAATCGGCAAGACACAGTGAACAATTCTTGTTTCTTTTGTGTGCAGTCTCATGGTGATGTCTGCATAATTATTTACGGAGATACTTATTGTAATTTACCTAGTTACTGGGTTGTGGAGGTCAGATAGCAGACACTGGTATTCAGCTGCATCCGGTTAGACTGGAAGCCGACCCTAACATAATTGGGAAAGGGTGAGGCAGATTGAGACTCCACTAAATCCACTTATCTTCTTATCGTCTCTTGAAATGAAAAAAAGGAAAGTATACAAGGTCGAATTAAATTAGCTAGCTGTCATGTTAGAAATCGAAGATACCCAACACGTGGAGTTTCACTAGCTAATTTTATTTGACCCTGTATAAACAATTAGTATTAAAGTTAATCAACTTTTCGGGCCAACTTTAACCGTTTCTTTAAGTTTTTGACGTTACGTTGGCTGTTACTTTTGATGAAGAAGCTGGTCGTTAGCATAAAAACTTAGATACTTGTTCAACGTGTATCTAATGCCAGTCTTATGTCAAACTCCATAATTATTATATCATACCGTGTTTAAAAGGTCTTTAGCCTAAGCAACTGATAAACACGGTTTTGTTGCAGTCATGTTTAAATCCGTCAAAAAACCACTTTAGATAAAACTGCATTTACTTATTTGAAACAAAAAATGCATGAAAATCATACAATTTATACAATCCTCAATTGGGTTCAAACGCGTTTACAACACAAAAACCACCAAACTAAAATTCCTGTCTTCCTCATTCCGGTCCAAATGAAGCAGATATATTTAAACGCCCATTCAATGCTTTCTGAAACGTAATTAAGAAAATAATACGTCAACCGACCTATAAAATTCTTAATTAAAGTGATGTCATACCATCTCTTTTGACTCTAAAAGACAAAAAAAGACGGCAGAAGTTAATTGCTTGGCATCAATAAAAAAATGAATTATGTGCAAGTTCAGGAATTGTTGGCTGGAGAAGGGGAGGACCCTTCGGCCTAAGGTTTGGGTCCGAGTCGCGTGCGATTGTCGAGGTAGATAGCGACAGTATAGCCATGCACGCACTAAACTGTTTACACTGACGTTGTTAATCGTAAAACGATGCGATTTTTTGTTGTGGTTTTCAAACGCTCGTTAGCTAATATGTAAATTTTTCTCTTATTTAGAGTAATTATACTGAATTTGTGATTAAAACTGTCTCTATTGTAGGTACTGTGATTTGCATTATTTAAAATCCACTTAAGTAAGTGTATATAACAATACCTAAAGTAGATACTATACAAGATGGCATTACCATAGATACGATAAACAAAACCAGAACACCTTGACTTCTGAGAAACAGTTAATACGCTAATAAAACGCCGCGTCATACCGACGGAGTGCGTCTGAAACAAGCACATCTCAATGAGGGGAAAACGACTCATTATTTATAATTTATTTCCTTAATTAATATAAAGATCTCGTTCCTATATTCTTTGTCTACACTACGGTAAAAGTTTAAAGGAACAGATGGTAAGATTCGTTAGTTCCCTGATTCCTTTTTGATTTCCGGACTATCCGTGCGAATGTAGAATTCGAATGATTCCGTTGTTTGAAAGCTTTTGTAGCACTTGCTTTAGTAAAAACTCTATTGAATTAGTTTGTACGGCTTTGAGGGCGGTTATTGGGGAATTAAACGGTGGGTCGTTTGTGTTGTTATCTGGCTGGTTATAAGGTAATGAATTGATGACCATAATCTTTGAATTTTTTAAACAAACTGTCGGTGTCTAGTCACAAATAAAGATTATGTAATCTGTAACGACATTGATTATTAAGTAGGGCTTTTCACACATTCACTAGCATTGGGTTTTTTAGTATTTTATCAATGCTAACATTAGAATAAATTGAAGTAAGATTAGAATAATTCTTAATTCAAATCACATGCTGTCACTTTCATTTCTGGAAGAAACAAATGAATAGTTCGATTTTCAAAGTGTTTGTGTTTCAAATTCTCTTTTCGTACAACAATCAACAGTGGCAATTAGTGAGAAACCGCAAAATTCGCCATAACCATAACGGGACTACAAACCTTTGGTTATCACATTATCTCCCAACGCCTTCGAGGAAGCTTTAAATTCCATACTAATTGGATTATTATACAGAAACGATGGCCGCCGTGTGTCTATCCGGTGCAAGCTGTATCGAATAGTGTTCCAGAACTCGGGAATTGCTAACTTTCCTTATTTTAAAAGTCTTACTTTAATGCAGTTTAAGGTTGGAGTTAGGAAGTTAGTGTCTTAACAATTTTATTAAATTTCTATGGCAGTGCTGCGGTGCCGGGGAGGTAATGAGAATTCTCAGTTTAATTCTTATGAGGTTGTTCTACACTGCGGATAGTACAGATACCGTTGTGAACATTCATTGAGAGAAAGGTGCGGTTGACTCTGCATTAGAATAAACTTTAAAATGCACGCGACTTTTAATGAAGATCATGCACTTGAATAAAGATCAGTTGATTAATATCAGCTTCTAATTTGAATATTTCTTCATTAATAATTTTGGTACAAGTACAAAAATAGCCGGACTTGAAGCTAAGCGCGTTAAAGTAAACAACAAAATTCCACGTTCGTATGAATGCACACAGACCGGTGGCGGCGCAGGAGTCTCGCACAATAAATGTTTATTTTATTGATTTTCACACGGGCCCACTACAATGCATCCCGCTGGTACTAATGCCGTCCTTGTATTACTTCGACAGAGTTCTAAACTGTTCGAATAAAATTACTGGGGAACAACTTTGTCCAATTAATAATAATGAATGCGCCAGGGAGCCCTACTGTTGTACAAAAAGTTTTTATTTCGATAAAGTTGCACCGCTCTCATGTGATACGGATATTAGGACCTTGTATAACTAAGTTCGTTTTTGTTGCGTCGGTTTTACTTGTAATTTGAGTCGGTTTAGTAACAATTCATTAATTTTACGATGCGTGTAATTAAAATATATGATTTGTTAGTTCTAACAAAGTTTTATTTACTTTTATGAAGGGATTCAACAGTATTATTATTGTTGTTGGAGCTATAACAGAGCTTTCGTTTGTTGAAGAAAATACCCTGAAGAGTTTAACAAGACAAATAATGGATTTAAGTACAGGTTGTCGACTCCATCATTAGGAATGTTTCTACGTACCTCAATTAGTGGAAAAAGCACGAGTTGAGATTTTTTCCCGGAAGGGGAAAGTAATAGGAGCTTTCGCTACGCATTGGACCCTACTTCCCCGTTGTTAACCATCAAAGTTGTAATTGCGACCTTACGATTCGCTGAACTGTCACGCCCTCGACATACCCCTAACGAATTTTTAATACAGCTAAAAACGCTTATAAACAAAAGCTCAGAGCCTCTGGCGGCGCCCTGTCGGGTTTAATTGCAGGTTTAGTGCCGGCGGTCATTAGGATATGCAGGCGCTTTTTTAACGCGATTATGACGTCGCAGGGTCGGCGATAGCCGTCGAGGGTGCGCTGGGGGCGAGGAGGGCTGCGTCACGTGCGAGGTCCGCACTCCGCAGCCCCACGCATGCGAGACCGCGGGGCGCCGGCCGCGCAGGCGCGCCCCCCGCCCCCGGCTCCCGGCCGCCAGTCGTCCGCCGGCCGCCGCGCGCCCCGCCTGCCTGTGCCGCGAACAGCCGCGCGTCGCGAGTGTTCCCAAGTGATGTCGACTTGTGACTAGTGCCATGCTCGAGCTGCGCTGTGTCCTGCTGGCGGCAATCGTCGCCGCCGCCGCCGCCGCCTGGCAGGAGAACGTCAGGCCCAAGGTCTTCGCGCAATTAGGTGAGTCCACCGACAATCGGCATAGAAACATGTCGGTGTTAGTGAACTCCTACAACAATAGACTTAATAACCCTCGAAGCCGATCACGACAGGGACCCCACAAAGTTCGGCACCGCGACGCGCCGAGCATCCAATGTTTATGTTGTTTTGTTTGACGACAACGCGCGAACAAACACTCCATTCAAAAGTTCTCGTGTTTGTGTCAAAACTGTCACGAGTGACTGCCGCGAGAATCATAATACCTGTTAGATGAGGATCATTAGAAACGTGAAGGAACTATTGAAATAACTAGAAAAGTTGAATTTAACGGAATAAACATAAACTTGAGAGTAATAATCTAATTGGAGTTAGATAACGGAAATGTATAACTAAATCAAGTCCCGGTCCATAATTTTGGATGTAAATATGTAAACGATGAAGTAATTGAACTGGCTGAATTAAATACAGACAGTAATGTTTTGAACATAACTAATCCAGCAAAATGCACTGTAGTAAACTTCATGTCAATGAATGAATCTTTGAATGAATTAGCTTTCTGTTTAGCTTCAGCAGATAAGAGAGTGTTAAAGTGAATACAAAACGAATTGGAGGGAAGAGCTTTCGTATTTTAGTAAATTTCTGTTAACATTCAAATGTACAAAAGTCATAAAGGGACGAATTGTGCTACAAAACTGGCAACAAAAAGTGATATCACCATCAATGTTGGTAACATTCGCCGGCACTCACATTCTAAATAGAATAAACAGAAATGCCTGTAGGAGCGCGCCTTGCGGTACCCCATAACGCAGTCACGCGACAGTTACTCCTGCAGGAATAAAGCCAGAATGCACAACTGTAGCGGCATTGTTTTATTGTGCAGTCTGCATTGCGGGGGACGGCCACGTGGCTCTCATTAGTGCAACACAAAGCGAAGCAGTTTGTTCTGCGTTTTGCAATGTTACGCTCGGATTAGCGATCCACGCGATGTTTAACGTAGCGGACGTAACTTTGTCTGCGCTATTGTATACGCTTCGTAATGTATTTCCCTTTTTGAAGCCAAATGCTTGATGCTATGAATAGCATGATCGGTTAACGATGAACCTTGAATTAGAACAGCCGACGTCAAGTCGAGACGCGAATGTGTCGGGAACGTATCCTGCCACAGTCGCATATCCGGCTATTGTTTTAGTCGCATCAGGCTTATTGCATCGCAATGTTAATGAACTTGACTGAACGGTAATGCAAAGGGAAGTGAGATCACTCTGAAGTGAATCAGGTCAAGTGTGTGAGCAATGCAACATGCGATATTGATAGGTTGTAATAGAGTAAACAACACTCAGGTTGTTGAGGAGACGGGTTAATTAGAATGCTATAGTTGCCGTGTTTGATGTGGGGACACTCATAGTGAGCGTGTCAACACCTCTCTGGTAATATGATCCACCAATCGAAATTAGAAGGGTCAAACTGACCGCAGTGTGCGGTTTAATATACGATCTTCGGTCAATATGCTTTGGGCGTACGGAATGACGCTCTCTGTTATAAGGTTTTTATGGGATTCCCTCGCGTTATATTTCGGTCGTTATTAGTGTCACATTTGAGATCATCCCAGAAATATGATATTTTATCGATATTGAGTTTTATATGTAGCTATTATTTCTTTCATAAACTCGGTTGGAGTATTTTGACTTTCCTAATAATTTGAGGTTATGATAATAAAAACTTTCATAGGCTTGAATATGTATACACAAAGTTAAATAGTATAATATGGATATATGGTACTTAGTGTATATGTAACATTTATACTATATAGATTCAGATGTTCAGATAAAATCTACTTTTGGGAATCATCCCGACACCATAATCTAAATTCTCGAAATGCATCAAACGAAACAGATTCATCTGATGGAACCACAGTGTTATTAACAACATATTTTATCCTCCACGATCTAGTGTTTTAGTAAGGCAAGAATAAAACGCAATCACCCAGTAGGTTGGAGCACAGTTAACCATGCCTTGGGAGATAAGTAGTGGCTATCTAACTAACCTCATTTGTGGGTAATGTTGCTGCATTCACGTCCGCTAGAAACCGATATCGTTATTATTTCCAAAGTATGCCAATGGAATACTGGGTAGGTGCTCTCTAAATTGTAACGAGTGGTCCATACATTTATTTCTCATCTAAAATTCTGCTAGTAAACGGACTTTTGCAAACTAAAAAAGGGATTAGACCGACTGGTGAGTCAATGTTTCATTATTGTAAATATTATGGACAAGGAATCGTTGATTGAAGGATGTTACAGTCATGATACAATGTCAATACATATATGGTGTGCCTTTCTGAATGGTCAGTAACGCTGAATAATACATTGAAGAATTGCATTGTGACCTATACGAGAAATTAAGTTGTGTTATGGGCTATACCATATCCAAACTTAAAATTGGTTACGTCATTGGCCCAGAAAAATAGTTAAACCTGCCTTGAGAGAAATTACATAAATCAGGCAACCGTTATTGTCGTGAAATATTTGAAACAGGAAGATAAAGTACCGTTACAAACAGGAATGCCCGCGGTGAACAATAATATCAGGCATAGAAATCTGTATATAAAAGAGGGTTTCCAGTTTAAGTTCATCTAGACCGGTTCCTTAAGAGTGGGTAGTCGGTAAAGCATGCGAGGAACTGGCTGGGATGAAATCTCTGACTCACAAGACGGTGACTCAGGCAGTACTAAGATTAACACAGGTCAGGTTTGAAAGCTTTCCTCATTTTAATAAACCGATCATAAAAGCGAAGGAAATTAAATTTCGGAATACGATGGTTCTCTTTAAAAATTACAAGAAAAAAATACCAAAAGAAATAGAATAATGGGGATAATAAATTCTTAATTAAATTAACATTTTAAAATGCGATTCTCTACATCAAAGACTATAAAAAAGAGAGGAAAAATTAATATAACAAGTTTATTTACTTACGATATTAAACCATTGTACAATATGGGTCCGTAAAATCCACCGACGTACTTTGCGTAGGTCCCCTTAAAAAGTAGGTAGAAGATTTATGGTCCAAGGTTGAAACAGATGACGTAAGTCTTTAGTTCAATTCTTTACCGTTTATGGTGTTATGGGTTCCGACACCCTCCTTTATGCTTTAACTGCTAGGATTATAGAACGTTTAAGTGGTCCCATAAAATAACCGTTCAGTTACAACCTGAAGAAGAAATAAATTACTTAACAGGATAATGCTTTTATGTCCCAAGAATATTTTGTACGTGTCGCGTGGTGCCTTTTGGGTATTTATTGGGTTATTCGTCAGGAACCAATACTTTGGGGAGCTGTTATGTGGTTGGGGTGCATAATACTGCTATGACGGAGTGTTGTTTATGATTCCAGTGTATGGCTTACAATTTATTAAGTCTCTGTGAGGTCTCGGGAGTGAAACTATTAATTTTTTTCTCAATGGGTTTTTGTTTTAGAATTTTGGAGGGTCCTTATTGTGTAGACGAACTCCATATCTGCGCCTTTTGTCATATTTAAATGGTATTGCGTAATAAAGGGATGGGTGACCGTGACAGCAGCTGCTTTTATTTTTGCAGAGTTTTGATACCGCCGAGACTTAATTCTCATTTTGCTATAATTGTTCTGAAATTCTCCTGCCCTATCAGCGCAGCGTGAAATCCAATTAAACGATATATATCCACTAACTAGAACATATCACGTATCTGTAGTATATGAGTTAAGATGTTACTCGAAATAAATCGACTTTAGATAAGAGTTCCGGTCAGAGAACCAATCAATTTCCGTTGCTCCCGTTACGTGCGTTCAAATAATTTAAAATGTCAATATTAATAAAAATCGTACCGCCACCGATAAAAGTCAATCAAAAAAGGACAAAAGTTCAAACATGCTGCAGCACAATTGGTTTTAGAACAGAGGAATGCGGCTATGAAGGAAAGCAAAAATGTGTTTAATGGTAACGTGATACGGTGACTAATAGAGTGTGGAGCGTCTTCTGCGGTTCAATATTATGCGTGAAGGAAAATGTGGTTTAGGTTAAGGTATTAGGGTTTACTTTTGGTTGCGTGGGGTTGTGAATGGTGGAGACAAGTAGCACGCACGTGCGTACGGCGTCGCGGTGGGGAGAGGGGGGAGCCGCCATGGCGCCGCCTGGCTGGAGAGACACAACTTTATGACGACGCGATGTATTGTCTTCCCAGTGTGGGATTTACCGTTCCTTTTGTTTTTATTTTTTCGGACACGCCGATTAATTTCTTTTAGTGGGCTGTTTGGGGTCGCTGGTTCTGCTTTTACAATCAAATTTTCCTCGTTTGTTTTTGAGGCTTTACTTAAGTGTTTTCGCATTTGCGAGTCCTCAGTTCGCTATTCAGTATACAACTGCGAATACTTAGCTATACGTACGTATAGCCAAGTATTCTGTGCTATAAATAAGGCAAACCGCATGTGCATGGCATTTGTTTCAGTGTGCGTTTCCTTTGCGGGAGTTCGAAAGTACTTTTCTAACTTTGTGAATGCGTTTTGAAGATCGTCTTCAAGTTGAATTGGCGATTAGAAAACACTTGCACGTTTGCTATCAGACTTTTGATATTCAGTGTTCGCTTTGAAAGATCAAGTTTAAGTGATAAAAAATAACGTTTTAACATCAAAATCTAAATTCAATTCATTCTTCATATTGTTGAACTTGCTTTCATCATTTTCTTTTGTAACTATCACAGATTTGCATTAAAGCATTTATGATTATTTCTATATTTTTCACAACTCCAATGTTATTACAACTATAGAGGCTAATATTAGAAATTCATACCAAACAGGGTAAGAAAACTGCCAGCAATCGATCGTACCAGCTGTTCTATTCATATTCGCATGAAAAATGGCTTAGAAACGGAATCAAAGAAAGATGGCGGATTGAATGGTGTTTTTATCCCAACCCTTGCTGACGAGGGCTGCGCAAACATTGGTTTAGTAATAAAAAATATTTGTCGAAATCCTCAACGGGGCAAGGAAACTGTATGAACGGTAGACGATTCTTTGCAAAATACAGAGAGTGCGCTTATTCCATTGTCATGCAGTTTTTAAACCGGGATTAAAATGAGCTAATCATGAACACGGAAGGGGTCGACAATCAACTCCGGTTTTGTATCTACTACTTATACAAACTTTTTCTACTTTTTTTTTCTCCAAACATAATTAAAAACATTTATTCAAGAGACCCTCATTTTATATCCCAAGTTAAAGGGGACAATTAACGAAGCGTTTTCTTGTGTCATGCATTGAATATTGTACCGTTTAGTTTACTCAAACGTTTACAGCTTCCTATTAATTGTATACTATCATCTGTAATTCCAATATCTCTTTAATTACTTTGCTGTATTAAACAGGTGATTAATTCAACCTGATAAATCTTGTTTCTATGTAAATCAACTTATTTGTAGCAATTAGTATTCTATACGAGAATGGTAATTAGGAGTTCTGGCATATTTTCACGTTTGTTTTGTTCTTCGTACTCAACTTATTGATAAGTCTCGATCCGATTCGTAGAAATTATCTCATGAATTTTATTAGGTTCTTCATGTCTTGTTTACTGTTCCTCGACGCTTTTATTACGTAAACTATCCATCACCCTATAACAATATGTATGTGCGATAAATCTTCATATGTTCTCATTTGCAGTGAGTCGCATTTAAAACCCTTCTCATTTGAAAAGGCACCGATGAATGGCTCGGAGTCAATGGATCGTAAGAAATGGGCCAGTGACGTGGAGTAAGGCAAGTGAAACGTGTTCCGCGACCATTTTATGAGGGTCCCTCAGAGCTTAGTGGATTCCTCTTGATGTGTGTACGCGTGCGATAAGTCGTGGTAATGTGCGATTTTTTTTCTGATAATATGATTTAGTAGTAGTGTTGTGATGAGATATTATTGTGCTCGTTATTGGGTTATGGTCTTGGTAAGGCTTTGTTCAATCGAAGGATTTTATCGAAGTTTAAGTATCTTCCTATCATGAAGATTCTTAAAGTTTTTCGATAAAATCCTTTATGCGTTTGCTCCGCAAAACTTTAATTTTTCTTGAATATGTTTTGTCCTGGATATTATTATGTATCTTCCATTCTACTACTGGATTAACATTACGGATGACTGCACCAGCATTTTCTTAGGCTTTATAATTCAAAGTGATTAAACTTAAATAAAAAAAAAATTACATATTTTATGCAAAATATCTCAGGTGATATCGCGTCTGCGTAGATCTAAGGGGTCTCTTAAAGCTGGTGGTGATTCCAGCCCCGTTAATGAGCCAGGTGGTTCCTGCACAATGTGAACCGTAACAATGGGAATGTAGCCGCTAAGGGTGGCTCGCACCCCCTATGTACACTGTATGAATTTAAAACGGCGATATTATTCCGATTTTAGTTTTGTAAACCAAAATGGATAAGCTTTTGTTGATGGATAACGATTTAGTTATTATTGATGGAAATAATACAACGGTTCCGATTACGAAAGACACTTTAATTGTTAAAGTAGAATCGATAAAAATGTAACCTGACATAAAACTAAGGATTTTGAATCTTTTCAAGCTGTTTCTTGAAACTATGCTCCTTTCTAAGAGTTTTCTACAGACTCTTTTAGCACGTGCTAAGGTTTTAAATGATGGTACCTACTTTGTGAAATAACACGGCATTGAATCGGATTTGCAATGAATCATGATAAAAATAAAGTTAGCTTTCCAGGTTCTTCAAACTAGGTTAAATCGGTAGAAATGGTTCACAAACATTGGTGGAAACCAACTCATGGTGGAAGTAGACGAAATTTTGTTTATGGAGGAAGATGACATCTTTCACTTTCTGCAATAGTCCGAAGCCAAATTACGATTTGCAATGATTTTCCACAAATAACATAGAAGATTGTCAATTGACTATTCTGCCTTATGATATGGTGTAGAATTTCAGTTACGCGACCTACATTAAATATGACAAAAAATATCGTATAAAGAATCATAAAAATATTGTATCACAGTCTAGAATGGATTTCTCTCATAAACCCGATAAAATTAATCAATGCTCGCCTTTGTCTTTCTATATAGTCCTTTATGCTAGATTGGAAGTGGGTGTATATTATGTTGATTATTTATTGGATCTTAAAGTGGATGACATCAATTCTAACTGCACGACCTCACATGAGACTAAGTGCTTCTCTCATTTCGAGCTCCATTTCAGTTACTTGATATGACACAAATAAGTTTAAATTAGAATTTAAAGTTTCTCCTCGCTACAAGTAATGGTCGTCTACATTGAATTGCTTAATTTGATAGTTGTGTAAGATGGCAGCTTAATTTAATTTTGTCAAAAGATATATTATTTTCTTATAATTGAGTAGAAGTAGCAGTTTCAAAACTTCGATCGATCACTTCCAAAGCAATGTTTTATGAGAAATTAATGTTGTTCCTTTAAACTATAGCACTAATGGCTTAACTTAAACCCATAAGCTACTTAAGCATCATAATTCAAACTTACGACAGCGTCACTTTATCTTTGATCTTAGCGAACATTTTCGCAAGTGTTTCGTAGACGTTAGCCAATCAACGGGCGCAGGAAACATAACTTGAAACAGTGAACGGGTTCAGTATATTTAGAGCCCTAAAAATAAACGGATCGTGCGGCCCTTCTACACTTGAACTTGAGTCGAGTTCATTGACCGAGCTGCATGATAACTGTACACTACTGTCTTCTGTTCCACTTCTTTTACTCTTTGAAACATTTGAGAGATCATTCATCATGTTATATGAAACACTTTGATTTATTTACGCTTACTTATTTTTTAATGAAAGCTTTAACTAATAATGGTAGCTGCTATATTGCGCGAAGCTACAAAAGGGAAAGTTTTTAGTTCAAATATTAATATTCGATTTTGTATTGTGCTTAAGTGATGGCAGCTTCCTTCAAGGGACCATCCTTCTCTCGAAGAAGTTATAAAATTGATTCTATGCAGTACATAATAGAGTCCAGAATGCAATAAACAGTTTATTACAATTGGTGTCGAGAGTGTAAATCCCAGTGCTGTCTATTCAAATTATCGAAGATCGAGCCGGAAGTCAGAGTCTAGAGATTGTCGAGTTTCATCATAGCAGACTACAACACAGATACATGTAATAGGAATAGAAATGATTGAAAACAAGCAAACCCTCTATAAAGTCATCTCTTTTTGCTGTGGCATTTTTTTGCTCCTCTCAAAACATACAAAGACGATGTGACCGAAAAAACTTTAAAATTGTCGTTTCGTAACTCCATAAATACGTTATATTTCTGTGAAGCATATATGGTGATTGCTGTATGTCCCAACTTTGCTATAGAAAACCTTACTTTTGTGTATAGCGTAGACCTCAATTCTACGAAGAATCTTCTCATTTGTGGTTGAGTTATGCATAATACAGTCTCACAGAATATCGTGTTGACTATCGATTACTCTATATTCGGAAGCATGTCTGCGATGGCTCGTTGCCGACCGGAATAATGTCTTCCGCGGCATTCATTTATATTTTATTCCACTCCTTTGATATTCTCCTTTTATGAAGCTAAATTGTTAGTTGGTGTTATAATGTTTAGATTAAATTGTTTCTCGTTTATTGTGTGTAGTAAAGTTGTGTTGGTATTCGTTGTTGTGTTATTTTTAATCTTTTCTGTGCTATTGTCATGTAAAAACTGTGTGTCTTTAATGTTCTTATTATGCACAGTTTATGTTTTGTTACTTTCGTGCTTTAAGCTTTGTTAATATTATTATCTTCGTTTTGAACAACTTTTATTTATTTTGTTTTCATTTATACATGAAAATATCCTAATGGTATGATCATGGTTTTTTGTATTATACATTTTTCAAGGCAACGTCATCGAGTATCTAGCCGATAATCCTGGTTTTCCTGTATGCACTTTTCTAAAGCCAGAGTTCTACTAGGCTTGTGTTACAAAATGTGTTAATAGAAAATTCAAATCTGATGTCGAAATCAGCCTGCCTTACTTACGGTTAACGCGATCAATACACAGCCGAATAATTGAAGCAATTCGATCTGTTTCGAAATGCTGTGTTTAAAGAAAGTGCATCAGCCGTTTATTTTCATAGAAACGTGAGAGCTTTCGTAGCCAGAATTCGGAAAGCGATTGATTATAACGTTAAAAGTTTCAACGTACCTAAATAGATTCTTTAAATGCTGATCTTACGAAATTCATGTATGTATTAGACTGACTTTACTTTTAGAGACTTTGAAGGGATTGTAATGCCCTATAGGAGTATCATTCTTGTTTGTTACAATCCATAATACCATATTATTAATGCGTAAGTTACTCTGTAGATCTGTCTGTCTGTTACTTTTTCACGCCCAAACCAGTGATCCGATAGTTATTTAATTTGACAGATAGGTAGACTCCTTTTCATCATATGAATAAATGGAGCATATGTCCTTATCCAGCTTATGCCAGAGTAACTTTTAGATTTGTAATATAAAAAAGGGCTTGTAGGTGATATTTCTACCCTTGGTGATAGAATTCATAAATATAGACTTGCCACTTCACAACTGGATACTGATGATAATCGATTTGATTCCACCCTTGCTACAGCTTAGCAATGTTACAGTTTACCCAGTTCGCCTCATCATTTATTACGAAACGAAGACTGTTACTAAATTGCCACAGCCTAGCCTTCAATGCTAAAGTCAATAGGCATAAAAGTAGGCAAGCGTGCTTCATGGAAATAAATCCATTTTTGCAGACTATTACGCTGTTAAACTCCTACCTCGAACACTGAACAGTGCTCGAGACGTCTGGAACAGTTAAAAGTTAAATAAACTGCGAATTTATTTGTTAAATTCAAAATTCGAATTCAAATTCGAATCATTTGTTTCGAGTACGAGTAGCATAGAGTCATAGAATAGTCGCAAATAAAATTAAATGAAAATCAAATAAAAACAACGTTACACTAAAATTAAATTACAATTAAAATAAAATCCGAATTAAAATAAAATCCGAATTAAAATAAAATTAAAATTAAATAAACAAATGATTTAATTAAAGGGTTTTATACTAGATTTTGCGTTTGCTATGTTGGCTGTGGCTTTTGTTTTGAGCTCATTTAGTGACGATTTTTTTGAAAAATCGCTTTTGTTTCTTCGGTAGCAGAGCAGTGATGTTGGCACTTTATGAGTGGCTCATGTACGGAAATGGAATATGTAAGATAATGATTATGCTGATATCCTGCTATATTCTTTTTAACACCCCCTAAAAAGCGACTTAAATCTCTTGGATACTTTCATCCATCGAACAGAATATTTGGTGGTATGAATTGGTACCTTCTGTGTCAAAACAATATCTACTTTTGCTATTCAATGCAGACGGTTAACCACTGGCCGCATAGAGATTTCAGTCAGTGTTTGAGTCAATCTTTTATTTAACAAACATTATTATTATTATTTAAGTCAAACTTTTTTATTTTTTTATTGGTTGAATACGAGGCTTTTGGCTACTTTTGTATTATTTTGTCTTTTTCTGTTGTGTGTGCGTTTTGTTTGTGCAGAATAAACAATTTTTCTTTCTTTCTTTCTTTATTTATTATTATTATTTCGTTAGACACACTAGCAGCTTATTATCTGATGCGTGTGTATCAAATAGCTTGGAGATACATAGTCTGTCCAGTCGATTCTTGAAGCAGTTCAGTGAGGGAGCTGTCACAACATTTTCCGGGAGCCTATTCTATGCTGTTACAACTCGGTTAGAAAATAATTGCTTCAAAGGCAAACATAATCGTACTTAGAACCATAAAGACTCAACTATCGTTACAGTATGATTCATTCCTTTATTCATTGAGGTAGAAAGAACTAGTAGGGGCTAGTAAGGTTGCATGAAGCGTGAATGAAAGAGGGCCGTGTAAAGGATGTAGAGGATCTGTCGGGAACTAGGGATTACGTCCGATGACGGTTGTTTCCCTTCCTCTGCTGCATGTGTGGGTAGCTAGGTAGGTTATGACGTAATGGCTGGATGGAGATGTGTGTGTTCTGCGTTCGCAATTTATTTACCAAACATGTAAACAAACACATGTTTTAGGAAAAACAACTGTAACGCCTACACATAAGGTTCAGTTTGCGCTACAACTTCATATTTTTTTGACTTTTTCACTAGTCAGTCTAAAATCAACTTTATTTAGGTACACTACTTGCATAAAATTTATGTTTGTTTAAGTGGAAATAACATCAATATTGGAAAAAAGGATTTAAACAGACTTTAGTCATTGAATGTTCTAATTGTACTACTTACTTACGCATTTTTTTTACGTTTTTCTCTGTAAGTTAGACAGATAAAATTACATTAAAATTGTAACAAAACATACTTACGCCTGTAGTCCCCTGAAGGGTTGGGTTGTACATAATATATATATGTATATATATATATAAACCATTCATTGCAGGCGACACAGGCCCATAGAAAAATACCTTAACCTAAACATACATATTCCATAAACAAAACTTGTGTTAATAAAAAAAGCTTAGACTATGTTAGTAGCACTTCGCACTTAGCACTAGCTAGACTTTGTGCTGTCCAGTGGAACTTTTCCGCGGAAGCGACGGAACACCACGTCATGCGGCCAAAAGTCTTCCTGCATGACGAGAGGCAGATAACAGTTCGGCACACGCACGACGATCGCCTTGAAGTTGACGTTCCGGCGCGAATCAAGTAACTGCACCCTCGGCGCGTACCTCGTCTTTTGGCGCACGTACTCCACGATGTCCTCCGCCTTAGTGGCGTCGTGCAGGCGGGAGATGTACACCGGTGTGTTCGGCTTTGCGGCTCGTAGGCTCACTTCGGGGCTCGTTGGAGCTTTGCCGCAGTGGTTCTTGTTCGTCCGCGATAGGTGCTTCCTCCTATGCACCGTCACGAAACCGTCATCATTATCAGACCTATTCGGCGCCTTTTCTGGCATAGGCTTAATCCTAGAAGCGCCAGGGGCACTCGCGGTGACGCTAGCGAAATCCCTTTGTACGGGTTTCGCCAGACGTATATACATATATGTATAAGGTGTATCGATTCATACACAAAATCTCATAATGGAATTGTACTCATCATTATATGAACTACTTTCGCTATGGGACCAAACAAGAAATCGCGAAAAAAAAAATCGCTGTTCCCCAAATTTTTTGTTTTTTACCGTACCGTAACTTTGCATCAACTCGTACTTGAGACAGTTACCGACTCATTAATAAACTGTGATGCTTCGTTCTGGCAAACCCAATAATGTGACAAAATTCTACCAATAGTCAATCAGGCAGGACGAGTACCTACTACTATTAATTACCTACAAACTAAAAAAAAAACTTTTTTTTCTCTCCGTTTTATTTCCAGTAAGTATTAAATTCGACATGTTTCATTAGAACATTATCAATATTTATAAGAGAGCCCGCCAATAAAAACTGTAGTTACACATTCTCTATCATACATTCTATAATTTCACTGCCATTAAATATCATACATTACATTCCCTTTTACTTCATATTTCTACCTTACATTCAAAGGGATATCAAATTGCATGTCTCGCAGTGTTTCAATGACTAATAAATTCGACTCGCCCGTGGCTCCCCCGCGTGATATTTATGCGTGATAATAATTAATGAACTTATGCACAGAACTTGGTTCAAATTCCCTTCGTACTTACTTGTGACGTTGTTGTAGAGTTCCTTAAAGGCTCCCGCAGACAGGAGCGACGCGATACTGGTAGAACAATTTCCGTGAAGTTTTCATAAAAATTGTTCCACCAGAGTCGCGTCGCGCCGGTCTGCGGGGGCCTTTATTAGAAGCATTGGTTACGTTTTTTATTTAGTAGGATGTTAGACTTGGTGGCTGGTTCGGAGGCTAATAGGTAGTTTTCTAAATAAATACAAAAATAACACAAATAATTCGGAATTCGAATATCTAATGTTTTCTATTTGTTTACAATACTATTTTGGCAAGCGATATTTTGATTTTACAATTTGTTAGTTACGTACACACGGCTACACATCAAGCTATATATTTCCAGTTTATGCTGATCTCGCATTGTATAGAATTTCCGTACAATGCGAGGTCAGCTTATACTGGAAATGTATAGCTTGATGTGTAGCCGTGTGTACCAGTGATTTTAAATAATCTATATATATAAAAATCAATTGCTGTTCGTTAGTCTCGCTAAAACTCGAGAACGGCTGGACCGATCTGGATAATTCTTTTTTTGTTGTGTTCGTTATTCTCAGGGGAAGGTTTGTACGTAAGGTAGGTGTAGGTAGGGTAGGTAGGTAGGTATGTATGTATGTAGGTAGATATGTAGATTAGGTAGGGTAGGTAGGGTGGGTAGGGTAGGGTAGGTAGCTAGGTTAGGGTAGGTAGGGTAGGTAGGGTAGGTAGGTAGGGTAGGTAGCTAGGGTAGGGTACTTAGTGCTACCCGTACGAAGCCGGGGCGGGCAGCTAGTCGTATATATTTATACTGTACCTTTTATAAACAAACTAGCTGTTGCCCGCGACTTCGTCTGCAAACCAGGATGAAACATAGTCTATGTTTTTCTCCAGGTCATGTTTTACCCCTGTGCCAAATTTCATCCAAATCCGCTCAGCCGTTTTAGTGTGAAAGTGTAACAAACAAACAAACAAACTCACTTTCGCTTTTATAATATTACTAGCTGATGCCCGCGGCTTCGCCCGCGTGGATGTCGGTTATTATGTACTAAAACCTTCCTCGAGAACCACTCTATCCATTGGTGAAAACAGCATGAAAATCGGTGCAGTAGTTACGACAGACAGACGCGACGGAGGACTTTGCTTTATAATATGTAAGGATATTAAGGTCAATCCTAATTCTGGTGGTTGATGTTCTAAATTGGACAATCCATCAATTTTATCGGTAAGACTAACTATACTTATTATCTGCATAAGAAGCAACCTTCTTCTTCTCGTGGCAGTGTAAGAAGCAATGGAACTACAAGATAATCTTCTTCTTATATATAAAAATGAATTGCTGTTCGTTAGTCTCACTAAAACTCGAGAGCGGCTGGATCGATTTGGAAAACTCTTTTTTTGTTGTGTTCGTTATTCTCAGGGCAAGGTTTGTACTTTTAGTAGGTGTAGGTAGGGTACGTAGGTATGTAGGTAGGATAGGTAGGTAGGTAGGGTAGGTAGTTAGGGTAGGTAGGTAGGGTAGATAGGTAGGGTAGGTAGGGTAAGTAGAGTAGGTAGGGTAGGTAGGTAAGGTAGGTAGGGTAGGTAGGGTAGGTAGGTAGGGTAGGTAGGGTAGGTCCTTCTTAGTGCTACCCGTGCGAAGCCGGGGTGGGCAGCTAGTAATGATATAAAAAGCTAAGTTTATAAATGCTAATTTATTACATACACAATATATTTTATGTTAAAGATGCTTATCTATATCTTCTCCCATAAATTGTGGACTGCGGGATACTTGTACCAAATGTATTCTCGGTCTACCGATTAACCAATTCGTCATGTTTATTTAATACTTATTGCGCCTGGTTTTACCCGCGTAAGTCTTGATCCCGTGTGAATAGCGGGCTAAAAAGTATCCTATGTCCTAATCCAGGTCATGGTTTACCCATTCTCATTTATTTATAATTATTTTAGTTTTTATATTTTCGTTTTTATTATTATTATGTGACATTTATTTTGTTTTTTATTTTATTTAAGTAGGTATACATACATTTATTATATTATAAAGCTGATTTGCATCCGTCACCTCACACTTTCGGGTCCGGTTGAAAACCAGCGTCAGGCACTTACAGTTGTCTGGCATTTTTGCTGAACTGGACCTTTTCGGTGCAGCCGTGAGGCACACTCCCCTACATCGCACGTTTACACCTTTTTTTTGTTTTTTATTTATTTTTTCTATATTTTATTTGTCATGTGCTGTATATTATGTATATTGTGTGCCTTTCAGTCTGTACTGAATAAATGTATTTTCTTTCTTTCTTTCTTTCTTTACCCATGTGCCAAGTTTCATCTAAATCCTTTCAGCCGTTTGAGCGTGAAAGCGTAACAAACAAACAAACAAACTCACTTTCGCATTTATAATATGAGTTAGGATTGATATTAATAAGAAGTTTTACTACACCATCAGTCTTGTTGTTATCCCTTGAAGGGTTCAGCAGAGGTGTATGGTTTCATATTATAATAAACTAGCTGATGCCCGCGACTTCGCCCGCGTGGATTTCGGTTATTATATACTAAAACCTTACTCGAGAACCACTCTATCCATTGGTGAAAACAGCATGAAAATCGGTGCAGTAGTTTTTAAGTTTTTCGCGTACAGGACAACAGACAGACGCGGCGGAGTACTTTGTTTTATAATATGTAAGGATTCTATAGTTCCTGGTTATAAACACATCTGCTAGAGTTGAGCAGATGTTTTGCTTTATAGTACAAGTAATATAAATAGAAAGGCGTAATTTTAAAGCTATGACTACGAGTATATTAATTAATTCATGATAAAAACAATATCTTGGAAAATTACGATTCCTAATAGGTACCTATTAGGAATGTACCAAACGCTGTTACGATTTCTCATGTTTTCCAGTACCAAAATACCACGGCAAAAACCGCCTATATCGCCTTTATTAAAGTTATCGTGTGCCCCCGCTACCATATTGCTACTTATATGACTTTTACGACACATGTCATACGTAATTGCTCAGGCACTGCTGAATCCCCTCGGGCTTCTTACGAAAAACTCCGCCAAGCGATTATAACCTCTGTGGGTGGTACAAACATCCCTATAGGTATAATTTAATATTGTTTATAAGTGCCTATAGCGGTACAGCTGTAAACCTGACTCTCATAAGATCCTGTTTTGAGCATTCATGTTCTGAAATCGAAACGAGTTCAGAATTTAAAAAACTGACTGAGTTGGTGGTTGTGTGATTATTATTTTGTTTATATCCGTACAAAGATAATTGAAAGGTTATGTTTATACTTGTCAAGCTATAGTAAAGCGTGAAAAATAAAGGTCGTTATTAAACTTGTGCGAAAACTGGGTTTATTTTGTCATTCATATCACGCAAAATGTGTCTTTGGTATTGTTTGGATTTTCTTGCTATATCGTGGTAATGGTTTAGAAGATTTATGTTAGTCCGTTTATTGTGTGGAGGGGTGACTTGATATAATTCTTACTATCAATTATATTAAGTGAAGAGGGGGCATGTATTAGACAGAGAGGCATTATTAACAGGCGAATTCGACCAGAGGAAAAATAACAGACAATATTCGAGCAGAGAGAAATGCATAGAGTTGCAGCTTGCAAATCACTGAAAACTTTAATTTGAATTAAGGTACTGCCATTCCATATTTTTTGAAATAATAATCTGCATAGTATTTACTTAGACTAATAGATTTGGCGCCATTAAGATGACTTGATAGAAACATCATCTGTCAAATAGTTTCTGTTAGTTTAAACACGAACACTCACATTTAATTGACTTCAATTAAGAATTACTTCCTTACTAATCGAGACTTGAGACTAATAAAGTTACTCTCACACTTACTTCTGTGCAAAAATTCCATACATTTCTTGCCCCCGAGCACAATATAAATATGCCCCGAGTGCCGGATTAAACTGATGGGAATTGAATGAGGGCTTCATATTTCTGACTGACCGACTCCTTTACAGTTCAAAAGTGCCAGGAAATGGTTTAATTGAAATAAATGCTTTGTGTTTGAGTTTGAGGGTATTCCTGAACCAGTTGCAGTTGCTGCACTAGTTGGTGCCACTTTGACAAGAGGTCTTCATTTCGAAAATGAATATAAAATATATATGATGACGTTCATCATTCGTTCATCATGTCATCAGTCATGTCTAAACAAAATAAAGGCGCTTTGGCATTTTTGACAGCTGCCCTGACCTGACGTCTCAGTGCTGCCATCTGGTGAATGTCATTTCAGAAAACTTTCATTGGCAGCAGCGTCTTTGCGGCTGAAAGTTACATTATACTATCAATATTATGTCAGCCCAGTTGGTGATTATGTCAATAGCCTATAAATGATTTTTCATGAATTTATTTAACCACTTTGTCTGCGTGATTAATATTTATACCCATGCGAAATTACAGCTTTCTAGTACTCTGAGCTAAGCCGCGTACAGACAGACAGACGGACATGGCTAAACTATAAGGGTGCCTTGTTGAACCCTAAAAATTAGGCAGCCAACAGGGCTATCTCCTCTGGGCGAGCCAAACGTTCTCAGTTCCTCGTGAGGGCTTGAAAGTAGGACGTTTATGAGGACGCTGACTGTGACGTCAAAGCAGCGTGTAATCGTCGAAACACGTTTGCCCAAAAGGCCACAACAAAGATTTTTTCAATAAATATTTAAATGTAAAAGCTTCTGAAAGAAAGTTATGAAAGCTTCATAGAACCCATCGCATATTACACTCAGTAGTCGGCGTTATATTATCAGTTATATCCTACGATTGATGTGTGTCATTTGGCGCGACACTTGTTTGCTTATACCCCTGCCCTATGACGTCACCCTTAATGTACGAAGATGATTCATGCTTTCATGCTGTGAGATTTTAAGTTTTGTGGGGATTGATGATTAAAAGGAGTGGGGGATGTAAGTATAGATTAGTGACTGCGATTTAAATACCACCTTCGGATAGGTTGCGACGCTATTGAGCAGTTAGGGACGATTTTATTCCAGAAATATTGTTACTAGGCAGGTCAGCAATATAACTCATTTTGACCTATGTTAAATCACTCCTTAATGAATCAGTTCTAATTTTAATTAAATAAATACTGTTTTTTTGGAAAAAAAAAGAAAACTAATACAGAACCCTCATTAATCTGCCAATGATCGCCATCAAACTGTTCGCACTGACCTACTGAACGCATCAGGAAATGTATCGGACAGAAAGAAATGAGACTGCCGACTTTTTCCTTTTATTAAACGCTATTCCATAGCGGTGCCAGTCGCCATGTGCCAAACATCTGCGCCAACCGATTTTTTACCAACTTCAACTTTTGACCCCACTTCGCTACGATCATTCATGTGGGAATAGGATTTTTCACGAAGTAATTTGTGACTCAATCTTTCTCCCTTATGGTTTATTATTGCTTGTATACGATTCAAGTGGGTGTTATTCTTGTTACAGTATTAATTGCTTTGAATTATTAACGAAATTACATTGTACATTCCGAAAATAAAGTTTTGTGTTGAGTTCATAAACTCGGCTTATGACTAGAGTCGTAAAGTATGGTTTTATTTGTTGCATTTGTCAATTAAGATGGATTGGATCGCTACATAAGCTTTACGACTTAGAAACAGTACTAAAACGTGAATAAGTATCAGCTTATAATATCTAAGATGTTTTTCTTGCGTGTCTTTGGAACCTAAGCAAAGACATTCAATAAAGTTATGACATTGAATATTGTATAAAGAAATGCTTACGAAAATGCCCTTAAAGTTAAAGATTTAAACTTTCTTATACTATCTCTGGTAGGGCTTTATTGCGGAAACTATTATCAAGACGATTTGGCGACATGTTTTCTTTTATTGCGTGACACGGAGCGCTAATGTTTCGTGTTCAGAAATATGGTGGCAGATGTTAACACGTCGCTGTCATTTCCGATTTTTTTCCCACGAACGAAGTACCTACCTAGTGTCTAATGTGTGTTGACATAAAACATTATATTCTTCTGCTCTGCCTGATATGTTTTTTCGCTAACATAGATAAACAGTCATCTTTTTTCTATTTTTATTATTAATCAAGGAAGTACCTACCTATTTGAATCCCTCGGGTGTTAATATATAGATGATTCATTAATTCATTTTGTACAAAATCGCAAGATTGACAAATTAAGGTCGCCTTGAGGTGGGAAGCGTCGAAAAAGTTCGGGAATTGTTTTAAAACAGTCCCTTTTGTAATTTGGATATCGTGTTTCGGCGCTTTCACGGTTTAGCCTCAACTCAAAAAATATGGCCTAGATAATTTTAGAAGTTCACGAAAAAGTTTTGTATTAACAAGTTTTGTAACTCGCGGAAAGGTTTCCGAACGGAATCGGTAATTAGGTACACAAGTTCAGTTAAACTTTTGTTTGCTCTCACGGGGAAAATTTTTCAACTTTTATCGAGTAGTTTACCAATTACTTCGGCTCTTACTTAGTTTTTCAAGTATATCCAGAATATTCTGTTCGAAGTTTTCGTCGTATTTATTGGTGTAGTACAGAGAGTTTTCGATCATTAATATTGTTTATTCAAAGGAGTTTGCTAAATAAAAATAACAAAATACAGAATATATACATAAAGGAAGGGCTCATAGGGCGTCAAAAAACTCTTCCGCATCGCTGTCAGTGATGCCTGATGATATAAGTGCCCAAAAGGCTGGCAGCATTGCCACGTTGGATGGCAATGCTGATTCTTTGACCTAGAAATTGGCCAGCCCTCTGGTCACGTGAAGAGTCGACCAACCGCTTGGCGATGTCCCGAAATACTCGATGATTGTTAAGTCAAGAATTTCCTATAAATGCCTATGAATTTTGATCATACCCTTTAAACTGATTACCGAATAACGTAGTCCTTCGAACCGACCGGGGCACACAAATTGGTTGACAATTGAACAAGATCCACAAACAGAATCAATCTCGTTGACTCGTCACCAGGCAGAGCGAAGATATAATAGAGGTTTGCACGTTTGCTTGCAGTATTTGTCTCACTCTAATTACTTGAGAGCAGATCTTAATTACGGCCATCCGGGCCGTTTGATTGGGGCCCCGCAATGCCCCGCATTGTTTGTGTTCTCGGCTAACAGGACAATTGCAACTGCACTTCGTGACTGAAGTCGCGGGGTTAATAATACCTACCCCGGCAGCGGTACGGTTAGGCCGTTGAACTGAATACGTGGCCTCTGAACTAAGCGCGGCGTTGTTTTGTGAGGGTTAGAAAAAAGTAATTTGTTTTTATTTATTGTATTTTTTTGTGGAATTATGTGCGGTTCAAGAATTTCAATAATTAGGGGCTCATTATGCAATATAAGTAGACATCATTATTTTACATTATTTTCAGATGAAAAAAAAAAATCCTCTACTATAATTTTTTTGTAAGTTGTGCAATATTTTTGAAGTAGCGTCGAAATTCCTGCTTGAAATTTCAGAAACCCAATAACATGGTTATCCGTACTTCCTAGGTATAAGGATTTTTAACAGCATTCCATAAATTCCAACATGATTACAATTACGCCTACATGCATCGTATTGCAGCATACACAATGCACACTTATACCTAAGTGGTGGGTGGTTACGGCACTGCATAAAACGGTTCCATAGAGAAAGTGCGGGTTGGTTTCTAATTTCACTCGTTATGCGCTATCGACCAACATCGACTTAATACACTCGTGAGTCGTACGTTGAGCCTAATAACCCCCTATAAGGGTGCGTTTCCAGTGACGCGGAGACTAGCGGAGACCTGAGGGAATCGACCAATCACAATGGTTGAAATCCTCATCGCGTCTTTCGTCTAGTCTGTAGTTGGACGATTCCTGCACGTCTCCACTCAGCTACGCTTGTCTTCACTTCAGTGGAAACGCACCCTTATACTTCTATTACGACTAATCAACCTATCAATGAGTAATTCATAGTCGTTTATAGGGTTATAAACTGAGTTCTGAATTATAAATCGATTGCTGCGGTTGAATCGATTTAAAAATATCGATAAGTTTTGCACCGATTAAAGCGTGATAGGTTTGGGAAGTTTCGTTTTCGTTTTATTAATGGAATAAAAGCTGGATGGAGTTTGTTTCTATTTGTAAAACCGAGTGCTGTTTGTTTCAGTAAAGTTGATTGTTTAATGTTTTTGATTCATTCCTTTATTTTCTGACTGAAAATTAATATGAATAGGGAAGGATACTCTTAGGTTCGATCTCAAATAGGCGCTTTACTTTGTATAAATTATATCATCACCATTGCTCTCCAAAACGGTGAAGCAAAACATCGTGAGGAAACCGGCATGTCCTAGAACCAATAATCCGAAGACATGTGACATCTCCCAATTCGCACTGGGCCCGGGTGGTGACTTACGGCGCACTCCCTCTAACCGAGAGGAGGCCTGTATCCCAGCAGTGGGAACATGGCAGGCTGATTATGGTTAAAATAATTTCTATGATAACGTCTGTCATTTTGGGAAATCCTAGGAGATTATTAAGTCAGCCATCACAGGTTGACCTTGTAATGTTAGAGCATTTTAGCCTATACTATCTTTAGATATTTTCAATATCAAAACAAGATCCAGACAGTAAGCGTCTGTTTCTAAGGTATAGGTCACAGGTCAGCTGCACAACTTTCAAAACTCAACCAGAGACAATTCTAATTCTAAAAATAGAACAGATATTTGCATTGGAACACTTAAGCTTTAGAGGAATATTTTTAATTTATTTTTCTCGGTATTTTACATTCTTTTCTGTTATTTTAAACGCGATTTTCTGCAATATTTTGAATTTGAAGCTCGTGTTCAAGGTTAATAGCAATCTAGATTATTTTGAGTGAATTAAAACCACATTTAAGGATATTTGTAAAAAACTTTTTTTAGTGTGAGAATTTATCAAAAAAAAACATCAAATTCCTATAACGTATAATGAACAGTTAATTATAATTGTATTAGTATTTCTGAAATGTAAATTCGACAGGATAGGATATTGACGTAAAGTCAAGAAAATTAATTGTTTATCAAATTGACAACTAACTTAAATTGCCCGTATATTAATTACATAACACGGCAAATTGACATAGTGTATCAATTTGGTAAACAATTAATTTCCCTCATTATACCTAACACGTTTTTTCAAAGAACCATAAATAGGAATATCAGTGTTCCGTGTTCAAAAAAATCTCGGCTTGTCTATTGCTTATACATAAAATGATAGAAACATATGGAGTGTCTCACTATCACATATAAAATGCATGATTACCGATACTATCTGATACGTTTCCGTCGCCTCACGTTCGTTCAATATGTGAGACATGTGGCTCTAAATATAATATTATTTATACATTTTTTGTCTGTGTGATATGATCAATACTTTTGTGTCTACTGCCTTCCATAGACATCTACTAGCAGAGTATAAATGGGGTTTCAATACCCGTGTTATTAAGATTGGCTTTACGTAAAACATCTCGAGGCAAAACACTCCAAGCATTTGTTTCAGTTCAACCATTTAGGTACAGGCACTTTGAAATTTTCAAATAGTCGGTCAGTTAAGCACAGAGTACATTATATATCAGTTAAGCTCCGGCCACCGACAGAATACGTTATGTCCAACTGAGAGGTCAGTTGGACATAATTAGGAGCAAATAAAAAAAAAAATCGTAAAACACGTATTCTTTGACAAGTGTCAGGAAAGCAATCTCTCGACACCGGAGTCAAAAAGTTGAAGCTAGTTGCCCGTTTCAAAATATTAATATATAGGGCGAAAAATGGGCAAGAAACTCCATAGACTCCCTTTTAAGTCATGATATTACAAAATCCTGGGTACATTATATATTCTTGTTGCTTCTTTATTGAGATCAATGTTGAAAAAAACAGTATAAAACAATTCCAAATACCAAATATAAAGATTAACTAACACTAACCTATGAGGATCTTAAAACGCTACCTACCGTATCTGACAATCTATTTTCACTTAAAATCTACAAACAGAGTAGCTCTAACCACGATAATACTTCCACAAACAAAAGTATGTTCACGACAGCCAGCAAATTAAAAAGCAACAATACGAACAGCGTACATATTTAATATACACGCGTATACATTTCATTCGATCCCAGTATCCCTCAGGATGCGCGAGTACAAAGGCCTTAGAAACGTTTTTCGTGGAAAAGTGCTGAGTCACCATGAAAAAACACAATGGCCGCGGGCCCACAATACATCCCTCCAGTAGGAAACTGATCATTGCGGTCCTGAAATAACAAATGAATTGAGAAAATCCAGCCATACACTGATATACCAGAGTTATGTGATCTCCCTTGTAGCTGGCTGCGAGTGTCCTGTCAATGTTGTGATGCATTATGATCGAAATTGTCGTGTGCAGTCACTGGAACTTGCCTGTTTGTGTTGGTACCGTGTTCTATAAGGCTGCTTTTGTTTCGTGTGGTTAGCCTTGGATTAGAATCAAGTTTTTCATCTGGCTCTATAACAACGGTGGAGATTATTATGCTGATTGACTGACCTATGTCATTTCCGTTCTAGAAGATTTTACATAACTTGTTAATTACCAAAATGTTCAAATAAATTCGAATCTATCACTAATACAAGTATGTGACACCAGTCATATGTGACTTCAATTAAAACCACTCAAAAATTAATTCGTACACAAAATCTGAACTATTTTCTTTTAACGAAACATCAACTGAGATTGCTCAGCTAGGCGTGAGGGGTCCAACCGCACTGGCCGCACTTTTGCTTTCTCTATCGACTCACGAAGGGGTATTCAGAAAATTTAATTTCCGTAGACAGATCGAACAATTTTGCTCCAATGTGGTGTTCACGGATTGTAATTGGGTCAACCCCACGGACAATAGACTCTGAAAATGTTATTATTAGTAAGTATATTTCTTATTCACTCACTACATTATTTCAGCCGGTGACAAAACGTTAATTTTCTTCAACTTACAGAAAGTTGAAGAAAATTATCGTTTTGTGATCGCGGAAAATGAGTTTTCAAATTGAATTGGCAATTCAACAAATCTGATTTTCCGTTTTAATAATATCGGGGTTTCAGTTGAACCAGAGACAGCGGTGATGTTCATTTAATTGCTGGTGAGCATATTTTAAGAACCGAAAGTTTACCAAGTTGATTATAATAGTTGGAATGATGATAGACATGTCTAGAGAATTTGTGTAACCAAAACAAACGATTTTCAAATCGTCTAAAACTTAGCCAAACTCCGTACAATTCTAAATAAATCCTCGATCGTAGCCAGACAAAACAAGACAATTAATCACGAATACATCTTACTTTTAGCGAGTAATGAATCGAAAAGATTAAGACGCCGAGGAGCTTCGAGGGAGGAATCTAATCAGCACTCCAATTTACACAAATCGTTCCAACCACTCAAATGTGTGAAGTAAGTATGTCTTCGTTAATCTAACCAATCGATTATTCTGGCGGGTTAATAAAGACTGGCAGACCTTCGACCAATAGACACAGAGGCACACGGTATCCTCACAGTGAAGCGAATTATTTACCCTCAATATAAATCTTTGCACTGTGTTTGTAGTTGGAAAACGAGTCCTTTGAGATTTGTTAGAGCCGTACTAAATTCGATTACAGAGGTGACATGGACGTCAATTTTGATGGAATGTTGGTCAACCGCAGGACAGGTTTGAAACCTCGTTTCGAATTTCAATTAGGTCAAACCCAAACTGAAGGTATTTTCATAACGTCTCTTTATAGTTTATCATGCGATTAGGTACGTTTATTCAGTCTGTATGAATTATTTGATATCGGAAACCACTTGATATGAAAAAGGCTCGTTAGTTTCGATTTTAGAAACAAATATGAAACTTAGCTATCTAAACGCTCTACATTAATGTTGCCATTATCCGTTCATAAACAATATTACACAAGCTGATCACGATCAATTCTCAGTTTTATAAAGTTTAATGTTGTTAAAGCTGAGTTAAGAGCCAATAAATCGGAGGAGATTAAAGGATTGATTCCGTTACAAGGTTCGGAGCAGATTACGGGCAGACCTAAGGTGAACTATCATACGTTGTGTTGTAGTAGTAAACTTGTGTATGTCTTGTATGGCTTCACTAATGAATCGTACGGATTCTTCACTTGATTATGTAGTCAATTACAGTTCGATGTGTTTCGTTTTGAATTGTATCTTGTTGTCTTATTTTTAACTGACTGTGGCAAAGCCAAAAAGCAGGGCTATGTTTTTAATTAGGTTGTTAGTGAATAATTAGGTAGTTTTCGGCCAGTAGGTTTTGAATTTAATCAATTGGATTAGGGCCTATTTAGATTCTGAGGAAACTTGGCAGTGATTTGGAATTTCATTTAATAGTGTATTGTGTGGTAGAAGTCGGAAAGAAAATTATTTCTCTAAATGAGACATGAAACTTGAAAATCTTTTCTACGGAATGAAAAGAAGTCATATTTTTTTGCAAAATCATTTTCACTCATAAACAATAAAGCTCAAATACTCGACGTTATATCTCAGTTTCCTAGCAATAACCCCTTACAATGTGAAAAGTTAGTCATACAATAGAGTTATTGTGGATCTGGTAAACACAGGGCCGTCGTCGGGCCGGCCGGTAGACGGGCGCTGTACGGTTGGCCGGTTCGCCTCCGGTACCCCCCTCGGCTTGAATGGCGACACACGGCCCGAGGAATGGCACGAGACCGCGAATCTTTTTGTTGATTTTCATCCTATTATTATTTTTGTTAGTTTTTTTTACGGATCGTCCGGGGCTTCGTTTTGATTGGTTGGGTTGAGATTTGATCAGTGTGGAACTGTGGCCTAATATGAACGGCGGAAAAGATTGGAATATGTTATGGACTGGAGTAAAACGTAAACGAGACATTACGTATACCTTAAGTGCCACAAAATATACCAAAAAACAGAAAATATCGACGTAACCAACGCAGCCTGACTAGAAATCGCCTAGAAAACTTAACAACATTTGTTTTACATATATTTGCGAAAATATGTCAATCCATTTTCAAGATTGTATTTCTTTTATCATAATAACTTTTGTTACCAACTTTTTATCTCCTTATTCTTTTAAAAAGTTACCAAGAAAACATTCAAAAAAATACTTTGGCGTCTCATCAGTGGATTTGCGCCGGCGGCGTATGTAGCAATATTACATTGTGTATCTTCAAACCCTTGTTTGGTATAAACGCCGCTTTGGCAAATATCCACAAGAGGAGACTGGCGGTTTTGCTTTTAAAAAATTGTGCCATACTTGCAGAATAGACATAATCGGATCATGAGATTGTATGTAGGGAAATGAAGGCTTGATCTGCTTACGCTCTCTTATCTGCTCCCAAGCTTAATTCATAACAGATAAACTGATCTAAAATAGAAACGATTACTTTAAGAGGCAAGACTGTAGCGGTGTTTGGCAAAATGGCGGTTGTGGTACACGATATCTTTGGCAAATTGATCGCAGATACAAAGGAGTTCCTTCACGAAACCTTTTTCTGTCGGCTGACCTGTCAAGTTCTGCTACACAATGCCGCCGCCGAGACGCCTGTGAGTCCCTTTGAATTGTGTTCCTCTTCTGACGTATTTGAAGCCCGGTAACAAATGGTAGCGATCACCGATACGCTCCCGAAAAAGTAAAGAAATAAAAAGAGTTTAGGCAAAGTTTAATTTCCGCTACGTTGCCAGCTCGAAGAAATAAAATCGGGAAATATTTTTTTCGTACAAAGATGGAACTTTTTAATTGAGTCTCAAGAAATGAAGACTTACAGATCCGCTATTGAAAAACCTGCTACACTTTTGGGTATCTCGTTTTGATTCAGTGTCTTTGTACTCTTTGTGTTTACGCTGTGGTGTGGGTGAGGTTCAGACAAAGAAGTGTAAATATGTCGGGGAGTGTGGGGGCAGGTCGGGAGGTCACGTCCGGCGACTGAGGACTGGCTTCATGCCTCGATGCCTCCGCCGCTGACGTTGGCAGCCTTCTCCACTGAAGAATATTCAGACGCGCTAATCCTGTTTACTTATTCTTAGAAGTACCAACTTCGAATATATTACTTAAACACACGTCTGACGTATTCATTCATAGAATCAATTCTTCTCTTTCGACACTCTTTACAAATCGCGTAAGAATTTAAGGTCGGTCTGACACGATACCCTTTGAACATTCTAGAACATTCTTTAATCTAAAATTTATCAAAAACGAATCCCTTATTCTAAAGTGGTTGAGTACCTACTCAGACTTGTGAACTATATCTAGAGGCTAGTGAGTGGTACATTAACATCAATTCTGCATGTCTGAGATGACCTGTATACATGAATGATAATGAGTTTATTTTTGACTGACGCGACGTTAATTTGATTTATGTAATTTAAAAAGTCGAATAGTAAAACTATGTAAATAACGTAAAAGAAAAAGAACTCAGTTTTACCTTAACTGAGTTCTTTTTTTATATATAAACGGTGAATATAAAACAATCAAACTGCTTTTATTTGTATAGCGAAACGTGAAATTACTTTTTATAACGTGCCCGTATATCACGAAGGGAATTCACGAAGTTTCAAGGTTTGCGGTTTTCAGTGTTCACGAAATTCTAACTTCCATTTTTATTTGTACGAAAGTTTACCATACTTATTGATATAGATCCTTTTGGATTTCAAGTAAGTATTGAATTGTATTTTCGCTACTGACAATGTATTTTATTTTGTAATGAATTACCTGGTATCAGTACCTATAAGTACCTACCTGTTTTGATAATAATAATTAATTTGTTTTTCAGTTTTAGAATGTTTGATAGAACAGTTATGTATCGATCAGCCTTTGTAGGCATGTAATTTAAAATCGATTAGATGACAATAATAAAGTTATTACGACCTTTGACAGTTCTAAACCACGATCACATTTATATATATTTTTATTCAAGTTTCGAGGTCATTACCAGACTAATTTTTTCCAAATGAACCCAAATTATAAGTTTAGTTTATGTCCTGCAAAATGGACGTGGTTGGTAGTATACAGTACATTAGTAGGACAGCACCTGTCTAAACTACCTGTCCTTGGTAAATTCCCTGAGGGTTAGAAGCATGGTACTATCATTAGGTCTTACGGCAAGCTCTGTTGCTTACATTGTGCTACTGACGGGTTGTTGCCCTGTTTACGAGTACGTGAGCTACTCGCCGTATTAGCCGACTCCTGCAAATTGGACAAGATGAAAAGCAGCTGGTGCTTTCTATACATTGCTTGCAAAAGTGTATGAAATTTTTGAAATCTATTAGAACAAGTGAACGTCGCTATAGTCAATTAGGTACCTAATGCGTAAATTAGGAAAATTCCGATTTTTTATATATTAAGATCATCTTAAACGAATAGTCAGCATTTTGTAATTTTTATGTCATAATGCTTGACAAAAAAGTAAGTAAAAAAATTTGTAAGATACATAAGTAATCAGAGTTCTTAATTCGTTTAAAGTTTTTCGGAGAATCTTCCTTCTGCTTTATCCCAAAGAGACCACAATATAAAGTGAGATATTATATATACTGTGTTTCAACTTGATAAACGCGCTGCGGTTTCTTGAAGGCGAAAGATAAAATTTTAATAATAATATCTATTCGTTGTAAGGGCCGGAAACCACTAGTCATATCCGGAATATCTCTAGCTGTTATAGTATGAATACTGATTAAGCCATAGTTAGAGATGCCTTTGTTTTTTGTGGCGAGTTCCAACGTGCGTGATTTGGAAAATTATGCTATGAATCGCATCTTACTAATAGTATTGTTATTACTGTTATGTGATGAGAATATTCAATTGTGATAAAAATGCTTGTGAATATTACTAAGGTATACCTAACTAAGATAAAGTTTTTGTATCCAGAATTCTTTGCTCATCTCGTGTGTTCCAATATTTATGTCTAACTTTTTGACAAGACGAATGGCAATTCGCATTTCTTTATAACAGTGAAATATGGCAATATTAATAACAGCCTCTACCATCGTAATAAGAAATATTAAACACGTTTCATATTGCGTTTGTTTTGTAGACGTATATCAAACATTTTTAGGGACTGAAAAGTTATCCATAATTTATAAATCCATACGTCAAAAAGTATCAAATCCCTCTATCAATTTTCAAATAAAGTGAGAGGATACGGAACCGGCATATTTATTCAAAGTCCATTCGGTGTTGGATGCAAATCCTTTGGGTCGCAGCTGCTAAGCAAAAAAGCCACGCTCCGGTAGTAAAAACTATGGGAGACGGGGATGTCACCAGTTGCGAGTTGCATTGCATCTGAACGCCTTTTTGTGTAACCAGCTTTACTTACTATTTGCCTGGTACTTAAATATTATTGTGAGTATTTGTTTATTTAGTAAATGAGTGGTCTTCATAGGGTAGGATTTAAAGGGTAGATGTTAGTTCTTAACCTTTTTTTGCGCCTTTATCTATTGTCTATTTATGGAATGTTAATTTAACCGATGGAACTTCTATGCTAGACGTAACATGTACTTCAATAACTTGATGCAGATCTTTTATTTTATGGTTATCATTTAATAAAATCACTTTGAATAATCCCAGTTCTCCACTAGACGGGCAGTACTCCGATGTGCTTCACTTAGTTCATCTTCGTAAATTGCAGGTAGATATAAAAAAGAAATTAAAGACAGACACATTTTCTGTAAAAAAACGAATCCGATTGTCCGACTTCATAGCTTGTCGTCGCCATCGATTTAATTTTTTCGCATCGTCCAAGTTATCTGGAGAACGGCTCGATAGCAACTGGGACGAGAATTACGTGACTCTTTGTAAGGGAATGTCTTATAAATCTCGCTTCGCAGCATTCGGAGCAATTGAAAAAATCAGTGAAGTAATAAATCTACGCCGGTCCTTTCTATGTTACATAGGAAACGATCCAATTGATAAGGATGCAGTGACGTTTTACGCCTCTCAATAGAACTGTGAGTGAATAAGTTTTATAAGAGTGCTTCAAGTTTACGTCTCCAACTACATGTATTTGCAGTTTTTGTGGTTCTTCCAGACTTCAGTGTTAAAAGTTCTCACTCCACAGGTTAGTGACTTGCAGACCTGCATATTAGTCGATGAAGTTTGCGGTTCTCGGAAATAATTAGTGGAGGTTATAGGGAAGTTGGCTTCCCAAGAAACTTCGTTAGTAATAGGGAAGGAAATGAGCTTCCTATATAGATATTTACGAGTTTATTTATGCATATCTATAAAGTTAAGAAAGTGCGTTTGCGTTTGAAATATTTTTAAGAAAAACAAATAATTTCCTTGAGTGAATAATATAAAAGCGTGTTGTTCCATTTTCCGGATCGGGACAGCGAGCCTATCGAAAAAAGGAAAGTTTCGATTAAAAAATACGAATTGATATCGTTAACGATAAAATTCTGCGCGATACGAAGACGTCTTTCGCTATCGGCAACTTGACAGTGACTGATCGCCAGTTGGCCTCGACACCCCCCACCACCCTCTGCCATCCCCCATTCCCCCACACTCTTGATCCGCCGTCACTTCGATATTCACTTTGTTAAAAGAACATACGTATTCTTCGGGAATATTTTATATTCTAGCTTGAATATTTTGACGTCTATAAACGTTCTTGCTAGCTTTTACTTAATCTAGGTATGAATTGGCCTTTTAGTAAGAACTATATATCAAATAACATTAAATGTATTCCAATATATTGTCATATTTCAATATCTTTTTCTGTGAAAAATACGGCAATACAGGCTCGTGTCTGAGTCTTTCGACTTTGCGAATTCTTAATATTCATACTTCACATATTTTGTTTCGAATATTTTCCTCCTCAAGTACTTCTCAACTGGTCACGTGTAATCAACTCGTGATAAAGGGTGCTATAAAATACGAATAAACCCTTTCAGATTCTGTTTCACATTTTTTGTTCCTCACTTCGTTTCGTCTTTGTATTTCTCTTAGTCGATTAAAAGGATTAAAGCAGCTGAGCATCTAGACAGCTAGACTCGAAAGACTGATTTCGCAGACAGTTATGTCTATGTTTAAGTCCTGTAGATAGATATTTAGCGATGCTTCTAGTGCATTTGCGTTTTTACTGTTATTTATGAATAGATCTGAGTGTTATCCTATACTGCATTAGGTATCTATATAACAGTCATTGTTGTATTAAAATATTTTAGATATTTCTACATTCTAGCAGATGAAGAAGTCTCTTCATATATGTAAACTGTTAAATCGCAAATAAGTTCATAATACACCCAGATTTGATCTTGGCGGAACTTTCTCAAACCACTAACTAGGAAACTATCATATCGTTAGAAGCATCGCTTATTGACGCAGGCAAGTACTTAGCGTTGCACACCAATCGCTACAAGTTTACGTTTAGTTCTCATGTTGGTACTTCGGGCTTTACTTAATTGTTAGTGAGTTTAAGCTTAAGTTATTGCGTCATAACAGTGTTTGCTTCAAGCCATGTGGAGGGTGGAATATGTTGTGTGTTGATTTTTTTATTTAGTTCTGTTTGTCGGTAAATAGAAGAGAATGAGTTACTTTTTCCGTTTATGCTGTCTGAGTTCTGTAAATATTGCGATTGTTTTGTGTTATTATGTCATCCAAATAATAATCCAATGAACATATTCTTCCCGGAGTTTCTCGATAGGATTGTTAATTTTATATGCGATATTTAAGTTCAGATGATGCGTTTGTGCCTTTAATTATCGAATTTAGAGTTAAAATGACCATGGTGTATAATATTGAAGTTTGATTGAATCCGATAAGGAAATCCACTAAAATAATTTCTGCACTGAAAAATATCATACGGTTGGTTTATGATATTCATTAAGTTGGATACTTTTTTTACTTGTAAACCAATCGAACATTCCCATAATATCGAAAAAAATTTTTTTTTAAAAGAATTGTATTGAATGTGTTGTGGTCTGTTATTAATGAAAGAACCATTGTTTCAGGTAACATGCAAATAATTAACCCCAGTACCGGCCTTCATTAAGAAGTAAGCGTTTGTTGATTTTATTATTCAACGACTTTAATTGGATAAGTTGATGGGATGAAAATAAAATTAACAGTTGAACCTGGAGTTTTGTGCGTTTGTTAGTATCTTAAATAATTATGAGCCATTAAGGATTAAGGATGGATTTTTGATTGTGAGATTTAAGGATTTAAATTGTTGAAAGTTTAGTCTGTCGAATTGAGGTGGTTAATTTGTTTAATGATTTTCTTTTGTCTGAGGTTTTCCCGTTTTAGTTTTGACGTAAGTAAATCTACTTCTAGCAGCAATTTAGCTGAGCTTGAAAGGTTAACTAGTAATTTTTTGTTCATCATTAATTATTATGTTGCACACTCACATATAAATATCATGAAAAACGTCAACCTATTACCTAAACATGATAATGTCACTTCAATCCTTTATGTAGCATTCAAAAACTTACATGTAAGTACACAATAGTACCTATAAAGAGTATAAAGAGTGTCAATCAGTTCTATTCATACAAGAGATCCATTAAAGTACTTAGTAATTCAATACTTCATATCAAACATCGACTTTTCTTATAAAAACAATGCTCCTTAAATTCTACAGACAGTTACAAAAATCGAAACAAAAAGAAATAAAGCGTAGATACTATATGTAAATATATAGGTATTATTTCTTGCACAGGCCACTAAACCGCAGCAAATGTCTGTCAGACAAAGGCCTCTCGCGGGCTTAGACAGAAAGCTTACCGACTCCTTGCATAATGTCAATAGTCTGGGCCCTAAGGACGAAGCTTTCGGTGTACGAATGCCACAAGTTCGGCTTTTATAGGACATCTAAGGACTGATTTAGGACGAGGTATGTGTCATGGGTCATAGACACGTGGGTTAAAAAACGGTTTGTTATGAGTAAAGAGAAGATTTCGGTGATGCGGCCAAATTAAAGTAGATTTTTCGGTGGAATCAATTTTTGTAAAACCTAGGTTTGTATCTATTGAATAGTCAAATATTATCTTAATAGCTATTGTCTTTAGTTTATCACGAGAACAATGAGGTTGGGAAACACTTATTTTTGACTTAATCTTATCTATTACAATTGTCGATCCTTAACATGGTGCTATTTCATAGTACTATTCAATTTGATACCTACCCTGGATACTGTATACGTATTGCATAACAACAAAATCCGTACTGTCATGTGTTTTTACGATTTATTTTCTCCCTTATCCTCCTTTTACAGCATCCAACATGGCGGGTCGAGGTTGAAGCCCTCTGAGGCGGGACGTCTTTCTCTGGTAGCGTCTAATTTGACGCCTAATGTTCGCTTAGTTAATTATTTAGATGTTTGTGAGTGAACGGGATTTAGGTCTCTTCGTGGTGAGAACCTGCCGAAATTAGGACCGTGTTAAGTAATTTTCTCAGTGTTTATAAGTGATGACAGAATAAAAGTGAAATTGTTTTAGGATTCAGTTGATTGATGTTGTTTATTCGAGTTTTGTTAATAAACCATCTGGTTTTATAAACGGGCTAAACGACAATTTAACCGCAGTACAATGTTAATCCCCATCTAGTAGGCGAAACAATAATTGTTCTAATAAAAAAGTTACAAGCTTCAAACACAGACTCAGGCAGTTCCATGGAAAAGAAACTAATATAAAAGTTCTAAACGATCTTCAAGTTTGTTCATGCTTTAATTAAATACAGGCACTGAAAATATAGGTACAGACTTTGTTGGAAGATAATCTTGGGTTTGACAGAGTGAAAAACCATTAAAAAATCTTATTGAAAAAAATAATAGCTTGAGCTTTATCTTCTCCTTAAATTTTTCACTATTGGCGCCCAAATGGGACTAATCCACAGCAAAATTAATAATGATGTATTTTTGTTTAACCGTTCAGTTTAAAGGCAATAAATTTTAATACAAATAACTAAAAACATAAATCCTTCTGTCTGAAACAATTATTTAAATTAAAACGTAGTTTAATCTCGCAGTTAGAAATATTCTGCAATCATGATTAAAGTGCCCTCTACTTGTAATGAAAAAGTCGTAAATTATTCAGTTTTATGAATAAAATAGTCGTTTTAAAGTAAGTACCTACTAGAGTAGACGTAGCGTCTTCACTAGACGAAAAATGTTGGATTAAGAGGTTATTGCAATATCTTCTAGGTTTCGCATGATACGTATATGCACTGCGAGTTAGAGGCTTCATTGATGTTTGTCTCTTGTGGTCAAAGTATATAAGTATGTATGCTGTATAAGTGTGTACCTATTCACACGTTTAGCAAACGAATTTTCAAACAAAAATAAAGGTTTACAAATAAAAGCTAGAGAGATTATTTTATTAACACTAACCTTACCTGCCAATTTGTACCTGTCGAATTACATTTACCTTAATACCAGGTATACTTGAGTTATATATGTTTCTACCCCAATTTATAATTGGCTTAACGCCACACTTGGCGGCCGCGATCACATCTCTACTTACATTACTAAAATCCTGTTCTACACATCCAAACTAATTAATATTATTAGTGTGGCAACACTTTCGTATAGTGTTGTACCCTAGTCACGCTATAGCGTGTTAAGCTAAAACTTTACCGTATTTTTAGCGAAAATAATCGCAAACATGGAACGCGTGTAAATTTTAGTTAGAAAATGTTTTTTTTCAGCTCATTCTTTGACCTGAATTAGCTATTCTTCTTTAAGTAAAACGGTACGGGGAAATTAGTTGGTACAGTTTGTGTGCACTTTTGTGTAAAGTATCGGCAGACGGCTTGTGAGTTTCCAGAATCGGATTATGTATAAAGTAATGAGAAGTAAAATTTTAAAAATGCGATCTGTATTTTATTTATGTACTGTTGAAGTGTTATTCCGTGACGGTTCTAAATCTGAAAACGTACAGTTACGCTATTTTTTTGTCAATATCTTATCTAATACAAACAATCATGCGATAAATACCTACAATATCCTAGGGACAGAAGATACAACTAATAATATAACTATTATTGTTTTATCAGAAGATCAGAGAAACAATAATCTACACAGACATTGAATCGCAAAAATACTAATACGGCACTGTGACGTTACGCAATATCGTGACGGATACGGCTCATTAAATAACGGAACCACTTGCTACAACAACGCCCTCTATTTCCACTGACACATATTGTCTTGTATGGAAAACTTCTCATAAAGCTGCGTTCATGTGTTTCTACCTCTTTTATAGGAAAAAATATTGTTTTTTGTAGATTTCTACCCTCATTTCCCATTAAAATAATGTTGTGTGTAAAGAGAAAGCATCATTACCTTGAACAGTCAGCTGTAGAAAGGTTAAGAAATTAAGAAGTTAAAATAAGCTAAAGGGTTGTAAATGGAATTATTCGTTTCTTTTAGAAAACTTCTTTGATATTCGTTTAAAATAATGTGCGATGTATTTTTGCATTATAATTGTATTGAGTTTTGTTATTTTAATGTATTTGATTTTATTAAGATGGAAAGCTATACAATTCTTATTAATATTGCTTGAAATATTGTATGAAAGCGATACTGAATTGAATGAAATATCAATCAATTAATTTATCTTAGACTGTCATCCTCAACACCCAGACGCCTTATTAAATCAAGAATGGCAAATACAGTGTGATAGTGGTGTAATCAAATAATATGTCAATCATTCTTAGGCCGACCATTACTAAGAATTGAGATAACATACATGTGGGATTGTAAGGCAAAACAAACGATTACTCGTAAAAGTGTTTATTTTAAAACACAAAAAAGATCAGGTACCGTTACACTGTAAGTCGTCGTGGATCTAGTTCTCGCCATTTCTCTCCTTTTCTCCCTCTTACACATACATCCCTTTCTTTCATCCGATGCGTTCCGTTTTACAATTATAAGCTGCGTTCATACTTCAACGTAATACAATATTTTTATCCCACATACATCACGTCTTGTTTCCCCGAAGGGTCGGGCAGAAGTGTCCCTATAGTACACCCACATTTCACCGGTTATTTTTAAGTCCCATGTAATAAGCCTATTGCCATCAACTGGGCACAAATGACGACTCCGGGCTGCTACTGAGAAATTCCTGATGGAAAAATCCAAGAACACATTAAAATTTAGATATACTTACATATAAATGTTATCAGTAATAAATCCAGTTCAAAAACAGCAATTGACACCTTATCATGTTATTATGGCCTTGTGCTTGTAGCAATTATTAAGATATTATTATACATTCTTGGTATTATTGAAATGTAAGTATCATCGTTTAGTACGTAATCGATATTGTAATAATTGACGATTTTTGCGATTAATGTTTAAATCAAAAGCTGTACCAAACTGTTGTTACTGCATTAAAATCTACTTACTATTAACAAGTAACAACGAATCATGGTTCCACAAAACTCATTTTCACAAAAAAAAACTTTCATTAATTTCCAAATAATTTCTTGATTCAATTCAAAAATCCTAATCACGTTCCAATCTTGTCACACAAACATCAATCATTTACACTGCCTGCTTCTAAAATTAGGCACACAAATAAGGTGTAACAGCATTGTGTGCAAAACACACGTTTGGCTCAGTAAACCCATACAATATTCACTTTGCCGCGCCATTTCCCAGTATCAATTAACATGATCATTCGCAGGTATCGGCCCGGTTATCGATGAACAGTGTTTATTACTCTGTACATTAATAAAGGTGGCCCAGCACACTAATAAAACCAGGCTTAGGATGTACTCGTATTTCAACTATGGTTATAATGCGAACAGGTATCATCTGAGAGTCTTTATTTCGTCAAGCACTTACTAATTAGTTTAGGTAAGTTTTGGCACGCGCGCGGCCCGTCTGGTAGCCTAGTGGCGCGGCCCGTCTGGTAGTTTAGCGGTTGAGTTACGAGTGAGTAGTGCGAATGAATAAGTCAAGTGTGTACCAGCCTATTTATTCTGTAAAACACTCACCGTGAAAACTGAGGTGAAGTGAGCTGTCTCTTGATGATTCACGCTATTGACACTTCACTTCAGGCTCACTTCGCCTAAATTTTCACTGTAATATTTTTACAGAACAGTTCAGCTGGTATTGTCAACAGCATCATTGGTTAATCAGGTGAGAAAGCCGTCAATCACGGTCTTTTATATCCTACAAAAATAGTGCCTATCTATGTTTTTTATTTTGAGGCGAGTTGACAGAGTTCATTGATTCTTGTAAAGAGAATTGTCAAAATCTCAACGATTAGTCAGTCATTCAGTCAACAAGTTTAGTATTGTGGCTTACGGTAATTTTGTTTTAACTTAAGGAGGTTCTTATAATGCACCCTATACCTATATTTTAAAGTAAGCGTTTACCCTAAAAGCTACGCCTTACCTTGCAATTTCGTAAGAAACATGGTACCTAACCTAAGTTTCGGTAATAATTTTTTTATCAAGTATCTCGCGTTAAATTTAGGAAATTTTCTCAAGTTTAATTAATTAAATAAGTATTTTCATTGTTTTCATTGTGTCATTGAGTCGGAGAGGAGATAATTGTCAAAAAACTGTTTTTGGGCGCCATTTTTCCAATATGGCGTCGCGAGCGGCAAAGTGTAAATAGCACGTAGAAATTAATAAAATCATAAATTTTGAAAACTCCCGAAACACTTTTCAGGTAAACAAACAGATAAACTCCCTTTAGAGCACCAAATGACTGTACTTTAAAATGTATCTTTATCTTTCTAAATTCATAAGAAACATAATATTATGGTAGGTAACCTAAGTTTCAGTAAGAAAATTATTGTTATCCAGCATCTTGCATCAAATATTTTTTTCACTAATGTAAAATCGATGTTCAAAGGTCAGACGTCAGACATTACCAAATGGTTTCAGTTATCAATACTTTAATGTTCTGAGGAAAAAAACAGTCTAGACCTCTAACGAAGCCGAGTTAGTATTAATCAAAGGCTGAGTTATTGGTAGTTAGGGTTCTTTTAATGATTGGAGTACGTTACATTTTCATTGCTGAAAAAAATATTGGAGACTGGCTACAGCTTAGGGTTCATATTATGATTGCTTGTTGAGGAAGACTAGCTTCGCTCCGCGGTTTCACCCGCATAAGTCTCGATCTCTTGGGAATATCGGGATAAACAGTATTCTATGTCCTATTCCAGGTCATGGTCTACCAATATGCCAAATTTCATCTAAATCCGTTTAGTCGTTTTAGCGTGAAAGCGTAACAAACAAACTCACTTTCGCATTTATAATATTAGTTAGGATTATAATTAAACAATCTTTAGTGCTAAATACTATTTTGTATGGAAGATCAAATCTAGTAGAAACAGTAGATTACTTATCTGCCGCTTATTTATCTGTATACTCGTGATCTCATATTTTTACTTAGATCTATTTTATTTTATTTAATATAGCTGATTACTGTTACCACTTTTTATGCACGTGTTGCTGTGACAAATAAACCTATTTTTATTTTTTAGTCGCACTACAAAAGTGTTACAATTATATTATTATTAAAGTTTTGATTGTTCAGCATATGCTGATGGGGTTCGTTGACCGGGCAGCGTCGCGCCCATGCCATGGCCGCCCCTATCTCGCACTATACAATAATATTAAAGTTGCATGCTTTGTGCACTTCAGAACGCACCTTTGTTTGAATTACTATGTGTATTGGACGAAGAACGATGTTTGGACGGCCGTAATGGCTGATAATAGTCGTTATGAAATGTTGATTGTTTGTTTACTAGTGTTTTTGTCGTGAAAGTAGATATTAGGTTTCTGAAATAAGTTTTTTACGAAGACTTTCATTTTTGTCAAAGTTCCTGTGTCCTTTTTTATTTCGCGTTTTACAAAAAAGCACAATAAATCACTTTCGTTTTTTTAAATATTGCTCTAATGATCTAAGTTACCAAATCCTTTTAATGTAATTAATACATAATCGTGTTGGAGTGCGTGTTATTAAGGGTAAGTTATAAAATTAAACATCATGCGCCATAGTTGACGACTTAACTGTTGGCCATGTGTGAAATAAAATAATGGTAATGTGCGCAAAAATGCGTGTCAATAATAAACGATTGATATATGTTTATTATTTTTATGTTTTTATTATACATGTTTATAAGTGTTTATATTAAATTATATGTATTATATATATATTATATTACAATATTATATATTATATTATGTTTATATTATATTGTGGTTAAATTAGTTTCGTTTAAAAACAATATTTAATTTGGTATTATGTTTTTTCATAAATCTTAATAAAAATATTGGCTTTACTATTGAATTGTGTGACAGAAGCAATTTAACCTCAATCAAAATATTCGTTAAGTTTAGTTGTAAGGAACTAGACTCCTAAGTCTTAAAATATTAAGAATTGAGTTCTCTTTGAAGACTGTTGTTTTTGAAGCCTCGAATCTGATAATAAATATTCAGAGCTGAAATCCTTTTGAATTTCAAGTCTGTTATGGGAAGACTCAAGTCTTGTCTAAAACTCAAATACGAGTCTTTTCATAAGAACTCAGGGCTAAGTCATCTGACTGAAGTAGAAATAGTAATTTTTTTTAGTAGAAGTAGGTATGCATACTTACTTTAATCAATCAATTATTTATTTACGATTTTATAATTTTATTCTTTAAATATTGATAACGTAATACACCAACTCAGCTCATGACTCAGTTCAGCTCAAAGAATTTATAGGACTCAAAAGACTCAAAGAACTCATAGGACTCAGAAGACTCAAAGAACTCAAAAGACTCAAAAGGACTTCAAAAACGTTGACTATTTAGGCCCAAGTCTTAAAAATCTACTTAACGACTCAAAATGAAGACTAAATGACTTAAGTCTTTAACAACACTAGTTCAGGTACATTACTCTGATTTTACAGGTACTTGATTTTAGAATGTAACTTTATCAATAAGACCCCTTTCTACAGTAGAGAGTGAAGCTAGTTTATCTAAAACCATTATTACCTCTAGTTAGCATGCTCCCTGGGAGTACATAATTAATTAGGTAATTAAGTACTTAGTCATAGTTACCTTTTTGTCTCCTTTATAGAAACTCATAATGAAATAACTTATCCGTAACTAATATTGGTGCACGCGACTGTACCGCAGAATTTATAAAACTTTTAAACGAATAAGTATGAAAAATTTCTCTGGGTATAATATTTTCCTCTGGGTATAATATTTTCAGTTTTTTTTTTTTTCGTTAAGTAATGGTGTTGATATGTGGTATTTTGGTTAGTAAATATCGTGTCAAAGATATCATTCTAAAATTACTAAGGTCCTTGGTATACCTACCTCCTTCTCCTTCTTCTATTTACGAGTCAAACATGTGTAACACAAGTTCTGGTGAATAAAATGCCAGGCAGATACGACTGAACGCCAAATAGGCAGGAAGTGCCTGCTATAAATTTTAAATAGATGATAAATGCCGCACTATAAAACTGATATTATTTTCACGAAAAACCTAATAACCTGTGTATTATCCTTTTATAGATTTAAGCATAATTCGAATGAGTGTGGCGGCATCTACAACGCCACATGCGAACTACGCATCAAAGACCTGACGTTACATAAAATTCTGCATCGCGTAATTAGAGTTTACTGAGCGATGGACATAAGACGCCAACATCAATCGTTAGGCAGTTGCCCGCCAGACACAACATCCGTCTGGTCGGATGATCCTCCCTTTTCTATAGAGGATGAGTGAACTTTACACCCTGTTTCTCATACTCCCTTAAATGAGGATCAAAAAATCCCCTATCATCATCATCAATTCAGGCAAAAGACGTCCACTGCTGGAACCAGGCTTTCCAAACGTCGCCACACTGTTCTTATCGCATCTAGCGGATACCCACGCCCTTAAAAAAATCTCCGTAGAATCTGAAAATAGGGTTCCGTTTGGCACCCTTCGGGTACGGAATCCTAAAAAAGCAACCCCATCCGGCTTTATTCACCAATCTAAATAAAGCCTCGTCATAATTGATTATCGTCCTATCTCATCCAGAATGCTAATTTCGTATCTTTTCTTTTCTGAACAACAAATTATCAGTTAAGAAAAATCGCGTGCAATTTCGCGACTAATAATTCTTGGGAGACGGTATCTTGTACTAGATGGCAGTAAAATAAGCCAAATTGGACCATTCCTTCAACGAAGGCTCGTTTTTATGGTGATGTCTTATATCTTTTAGGCTTTTAACTTGGCCACTGATAACATCGATTCGTGATTATGCAGTTTTGGAAGTAATTATTAATACCAAAAACTGAATACAAGAGATATTCAATCTAATTCTAACGTTATAGACAAAGGGAAAAAAATATATATAAAGGAAGGGCTCATAGGGCGTCAAAAAAATCTTCCGCATCGCTGTCAGTGGGAAAAGTGCCCAAAAGGCTGGCAGCATTGCCACGTTGGATGGCAATGCTGATTCTTTGACCTAGAAATTGGCCAGCCCTCTGGTCACGTGAAGAGCCGACCAACCGTTTCTGAAGTAATTATTTTTGTTCCACATGGGAGCATTTTCCCCAGCAATTGGGACAAAAAACGGGCTCAATTGATAGATAACACCTATATTTTTACCACATTATGTTTATTTGTTGGGTTGTATGGTGTATGGTAGGTAACAGATATCCATTAGCTAGTGTGAAGTCAGTCAGACGGGTCGGTTAGAAACAAGATAAACTTCGTCACACACTGCCTAATATTGGTAATCGCCTGGTAGACCTGAGTTTCTGTTTCCAGTAGATAAATACAAAATTTTGCTAAGTCTTCTTGCATTAGGTTGCCAACTTTGAAAGTCTAGTTTGTTTCTATTCTATGGGATTTTCGAAAGGAACCTAGTTCCAAGACCAGAACTTCATTAAAGCTAAAGCTGCTAATAATATAAAGCTTGTATGCCTTTTGGCGGGACAAAGCTCGGATCTCATGTATTATAACGCCTTCTGTATGTACCCTGTGTTCACGAAATATATGAATTTCAATTTGAATTAAAAAAACCGGGAAATATTAATTTGTCTATCTCTGAACGAAGCTTTTAACTCGTTTTTGTAGTCCTTGTGAAAGAAAGAAAATACATTTATTTAGCACAGACTAAAAGGTTCACAATGTACATAATAAAAAGCAGATAACAAAATAAATAAAAAGTGTAAAAGTGCGATGTAGGAGTATCAGGGGAGTGTGCCTCACGGCTGCGCTAAAAACGCCCAGTTCAGCAGAAAACTGGTACTTAGTATTGCTGGTATTCCATAAGAGTATGTCTTCAGTTAAGAGGCAGTATATTCTTTGAAAATGTGGACCAGTTTGTTACTTGATACTTGTTTTGCATTGTCATAACCATAAGAAAGTTTCCTTATCCAAATAAAGTACGTACTAAGTTCTCAATCACGTTCTTCTCCATATACGGTTCTGTACTGATTGCATTGTAGTTCCTTTTTTATACGAGTGGGTGGCAGATTGTGACGATTGGTCGTTGTGTACCGACTTTTATTATATATGTAATTTACAAAACTTTAAGCTCATATAGATGTTAATGAACTGTTGTCACAACGTTGTGGCGTTATGGCATTGCGCAAGCAAAGTTCACTTATCCTGTATAGAAAAGGGAGGATCCTCTGACTAGACGGGTGTTGTGTCTAGTGGGCAACTGCCCGACGATTGATATCGGGACAGACATGCACTCACTATGTTCAAACAACAATAACTCTTAAAGTATTAGACATATATCTGCCTAGCCTTTTCCCAATTATGTTGGGGTCGGCTTCCAGTCTAACCGGATGCAGCTGAATACCAGTATTTTACATGGAGCGACTGCCTATCTGACCTCCACAACCCAGTAACTGGGTAATACGATACCCCTTGGTAAGACTGGTTGTCAGACTTTCGGGTTTCTGACGACCCGTAACGGCTGTCAAAGATCCACGAATGACAGCCGGGACCAACGGCTTAACGTGCTTTCCGAGGCACGGAGGAGTCTCGGTATGTAAAGATGGTCACCCATCTACCGACCAACCCCGGCAAGCGTAGCTTAACCTGATGGATCGACTCGGTGCGGCTGTTATTACTTAGCCACGAGCTCCTCTTAAAGTATTAGACATACAGTTGTGAATTTTATGTTGTATTGTAGCTTAACTCAAAATCTGTCGATGTTTGATGCATAGTCGCATGTGGCGTTGTAGACACCGCTACATCGTCATAACTTTCAGTTCAGTTCTGATTAAAACCAGAAATATAGGCAATAGGCTCGTCCCCATTGCCGTGGGGCGTAACATAACTGGCGAAATGTGAGTGTACCTACTACAGGTATATCTCTGCCTAACCTTTTGGGGAACACAGGCGTGATGTTGTGTTATATATTATAGACAACTAGCTTCCGCCCGCGGATTCACCCGCATAAGACTCGATCCCGTAGGAATATTGGGATAAAAAGTACCCTATGTCCTATTCCAGGTCATGGTCTATCCATGTGCCAAACATCCAAATCCGTTCAGCCGTTTTAGCGTGAAAGCGTAACAAACAAACAAACTCACTTTCGCATTTATAATATTAGTGATCCCCTAAACAAAATACAGATTAAAAAAAAAAAAAAATTGTGAGGATAGTTAAAGTAATATCAATTTCACTTGAAGTTAAAATAAATAAATATATAACCAAGCACCAATACAGAGCTTACTACTAATCCAGTAAATCTAAGGAGCGTTGTGGCAGCGTATATCTATGTAAGCGTTCGGGCTTACATTCCTCGGATGGAATTAAAATAAAAGTCTAACCCTTTATTTTAATTCTATAATTCTATGCGAAGAATTTCAGTCTTTGTAAGTTATATAAAGGTTTTTAGTGAGATTTTTACTTTCTTCTTCACTGGATCTTATAAGGCACTAAAGCAACACTTATCTAAACTAGATTTCATTAATTAGCATTTATTTTCAAGAGAACTATAACTTTTAATTAGTGATATAGACAGAGAAGGTCTGCGAGGTTATTGTTAATTAAAAATTAGCGCCAATTTGTTAATTTGTACCCGGAGTATTACTCATACAAGTGTTCAGTTATTGTTGAGAGTATTTACTTAGGAGAGAGAACGGTGGGTAGGAAAAGAAAAAAATTTAAGTAATAAAAACTAATACTCAACTACGACCAAAAAAGTATAAACAAGACACCACAGACAGACAAATAAAAAATCCGGAGTCACACGTATTAGGGCATAAATCGAACAGATTACGTGACTCCGGATTTTTTATTTGTCTGTCTGTGGTGTCTTGTTTATACTTTTTTGGTCGTAGTTGGGTTTTAGTTTTTATTACTTAATTTTTTTTAATTCTTTTGGGTTTTAATATATATATTTTTGAAATGTGCTCATTAAGCCCTTTCATTTGATACCCAACATGGTACGATTAAACAAAATTTTTTTTTTAGGTCTTGACGTTATGTCTTCTTGTGGGCGCCATTTTTATGTGACGTCACATAGCGTATAACTAGCGGACGATCAAGACGCTTCCAACGATACCTCATTTGCCAAATTGTGATAAGTGGCTTAAAAGATATGAGGGAACAGATGAACATACTTACATACATACATACATACATACAGACATACATACATACATACATACATACAGACATACATACATACCGGTCAAAATCATAACCCCCCTTTTTTCTTCGCCGTACTCGGGTAAAAATAGTGGAAAATCTTTGTTAGAGAAAATTTTCATACTTGACATCGTAATCCTAACTATCTTACAATATCATAAATGCGAAAGTGAGTTTGTTTGTAACGCTTTTACGCTAAAACGGCTGAACGGATTTGGATGAAATTTGGCACATGGGTATACCATGATCTGGAATAGGACATAGGCTACTTTTATCCCGATATTACCACGGGATCGAGCTAGTCCTGACTAATATTATAAATGCAAAAGTTAGTTTGTTAGTTACGCATTCACGTCTTAACGGCTAAACAGATTTCTATGAAATTTGGCACATAGGTAGACCATGACCGACGAAGGAGCAAAGGCTAGTTTTTATCCCGGTAGTGCGTTCCTGTAGGATAATTTCCGACCTCCGTGCGGCCGAAGCCGCGAGCAGAAGTTAATACTTTTTAAATTGGGATCAGGACCACATCTCTTTTCGGGATCGCCCTCTTTTTCAAATGATGAAGATTAGGCTAAATAGTCTTATAATATATACCTAAGATACATAATCTAATACAGGCTTTGAATTAACACGTGCCGTCTGAAGTCATAGATATATTATGTACTTCGTATTAAGGCTCCTGTTTAGATATTCACCTACCAGCTACCACAGAGTAGGTCCTACAATTGCGGTGGCACGATAGTGCCGCGGTTGGTAGTATACACCGCTGGTTATACATGTACTTACGTATCTATGAGGCTGACATTCCTAGCTATGTACAGCGTAGGCCACAATTGAGTCGCTTTCAAACGAAATTCGACCTCGAGCTCCGTAAGGGCCAAGACGAGACGGAATGTTTACACAAGCCTGTGTTGTGTTGTAATAATTTTATTTCATTACTTGAAATGTAATTTGTTTCTTTAAGTTTAGATAAATATTGTGCTTTTTATTTATTACCTAGTAACTAACTCGAATTTGATTGCCGCGTTGTTTTAGTTGTAACAAACGTGACTACTGAGCATAGGGGTCTGGGTTCTATCCCCAGGTTCCAGGAATACAGGCGTCATGATGTACTAACGATACAATACAACAGCCAAGTTAATTAGATACTTTAAAGACGACTGTTCCAATTGAATAGTTGAACAAATTACAATGCGGTTTTATTTAAACCAGGTCCCAAAGCTCATCCTATCAGCGAAGTAATGTAGTCGCGTAAAATCGTTTCCGGAGTTAACAAGCCCCCTATCGCCCGCAGGCGGATCGCGAATGAAGATATTGTGCGTTTTCGTCACCTTACCCCCCTTACCCCCACCACTGCCCCCCTGCCTCCTTGCCATCGTCGTTTGCTCGCAATGACGTAATCTTTAAAGGCGATAACTAATCTTCTTAATTGATCTTTTCCTTGATAAGTTAAACAAATGAGAGAGTACGCGATAATGAGTATGAATTTTCGTGTTCGTAGTTGATTTTTGGATATTAATTTCTTTGGAGTATTTTATTGTGGTTTTATTAAGTTTCGATTATAGTAATTTGGGGTAAACGACAGTTAATATCGATATAATTCTGTCAAAAGATATTCTTTTCAAACTCAAAAAAAATCAAAATCGAAATATTTCACATAAGCCTACATGGGCACTTATGACACGTCAGAAGCTAGGTGCACGGTTCCAATTGGTCGTTTCCTATGGCGAAGAGCCGGCAAGAAACTCCATTTCAAGCCCCTTTCAAGCTTATATTTATCCACGAGTTCTAAATCTTTGCAGTATGTAAGTTGATCGCGGTTCGATACTGGGTAGTATCGAACCGTCATCAACTTAAGCTTACCACCTTGCAACATAAACCTAATCAATAGCCCCAACATTTAATCGGAACCGCCGAGTTCAAAGCTGCAGCTACGTTTATATTTAAGGAGGTTATTGTTAAACAAACATATACAAACTACCATTGGATTATAGGCAAGAACGGCCAAATGCAGGCCGGTCTGAGATGCCTTCAAAAGCTATGGAACTTCGGACTTAGAACTTCGTCGTCTCCGAAACAACGAACCAACTCCGAAATGGCAAGTAACTGTAAACTCCCACTACGTAAATTTCGTGAAGCTGGGCTCACTGAATAGATTCATTCTAGATTTTATAGTCAACGACGTGCCACCAGGAGACTATGCATGAAATAAACATATCTTTGATCAAATGTAGTGCTCCGTTCTGAATATTATGTGGGGGAACGGTGCTGTTACAGGAGAAATGTCGGATTTTATTGTTCTCTTTTTATTACTATACTTTTTTAGCTGAGTCGGCAGTAAAGCGGGAGCTAAATAACAAATTTTGGTGTTGTCTTTGAGATTAGACGGTTGATAAATAAAGTACTAGAGGAACTTGCTTTAATTTATGCGTTTGCCGAAAACATCGTCCAAAATAACGAAGGTATTTGTACAGTTAAGGTTCCACGATTCTATTAGTTTTGCCAGCCAAAATGCGTTGAGCACATAACAAAGTACAGTTACCAACAAAAACAAAAAGTTCCGAATCAGTTCACTGCTTACGAAAGAAATCGCGCCCAAACGTGCCAGTTGGAAAGCCGCAGTTTTATAAAGCATCAGTTTATTCGATTGTGTAGTTTTCCAAAAAATTTCAGCGTTTCGGATAGAGAAATAACTGACCCGAATAATTGGTTATCGTGTTCTATAATTTAAAAATTTTCGCTGGAGTAATAATTTGGTGGAAGTCAAGCGGTGTTTCATATCGCATGGTTTCTCTTCATTTATAATGGGTAGCTTTTTGCTTTTTCGTGCAACGTCTTTCCGCTCAACTTATGAATAAACTATAATAGCTTGTGCCCTGACTTGGTTTGCGTGATTTACAAAGGTTTACCGTGATGAAAAGTGTGCTGAGCTTTTGAGGAAAGTTTATGTTGAGATTATTTTCAGTAAGTGCATTTTTGTTTATGTTTTCTAATACTGTAGATGCTTTAAGGCGTACTAAGTGGGCATCGATTCCCATACGATCTGCATGCCACATAGCGATTAGAAAATCTATGTATTTCAACCTGTTGACACAATTGAAGCTGCTTATGATAGTTGTAATAACATTTACAACAAATTAACAATCATGGGCAACTACAATTATTATCTTTGAGTTTTTATTAACAAAATCCACATACAAATCCGTGGTCCATTGTAACTCTTATAAAATTTAATCTAACTAAATCTAACCACTCGAATACCGCGGTCGGTTAATTCGTTGATAATATGATCGAATTGAAATAATTTTAACGTGTTTTAATTAAGCTTGTTTATTACTTCGTGAATGTAAGCTCGTTATGTGACCGCTGAAATAAATAGTCATTATTTGCATTCGAGGTATTTTAATTGACTATTGAGGTATATTTAGTGACTGATTGATGTAGGAAATAGGTAATTTTATGGGCCCTACCCCTGCAATCAGAAACATACGTTTAAAATATATTTTTAACTTTTTAGTTACTCGTTAATTCGTACGAATATCATGATTTATGAATACTAATTAAAACCAAAAGTTGACCTTTATGTAGGTATCATAATTTTTTCTACGTCGTTTGTGCTCTATTAAAATCTGCTAATGCTTAGCATAAATAGGTTCACTCTATGTTTAGTAAGCCTTTGAGCTTTTTTATCTACTAAAGTTTCCAAAAATAACAATGTTTAATTAAAACCTTTTACATTACAATGTAATTTACCCAATTAGTTAATTTTACAACAAACAATGCCAATCTTTCCAATCACAAAAAAAAAACAAAGTATAAAAAAACATTAACTGGCAACATTAACGACATTGTTCAGCGAATTGCCATTTAAATAAAATTGGCATCTCAATTTGAACTGTCAGGTTATCACTGTAGTTAAGGGCCGTTTTCACGAGCGAAATAATTATCTGAAACAAGTGTATATGAGTTCGCGAAAAGAATTAATTTAGCGTGAAACAATAGGTGGGTGTGTTAATGCAGTGTGCTGCGGGCTTTATTATTATTTTCTCTCTACTTATAAAAATGTTTTTTTTTTTTTCTCTATAATAATGTGAGGGGAACTGTTTTCAGATTTGTATGGGATGATAAATTGTTTATTGTCAAAGATATTGGAAGTTAGTATTTTTTTTCTTTGTGATCGCTGACTGACCATGCTGAGCAAGTGGGTAGCTGTTAGGTGCTTGTATGAGAAAATAACTTGCTCTAAGGTACCTACACTATATCCGAACTTTTATATCCTTACATATTATAAAACAAAGTCCTCCACCGCGTCTGTCTGTCGTCCTGTACGCGATAAACTCATAAACTACTGCACCGATTTTCATGCTGTTTTCACCAATGGATATACTGATTCTCGAGTAAAGTTTTAGTATACATATAATAACCATCATCCACGCGGGCAAAGCCACGAGCATCAGCTAGTTTTAAATATAAAAGTGAGTTTATTTGTTAGTTTACGCTAGAACGGCTAAACGGATTTGGATGAAATTTGGCACAGGGGTAGACCTTGACCTGGAGAAGGACATAGGCTACTTTTCATCCTGGATCGCAGACGAAGTCACGGGCAACAGCAAGTTACGCAATAAAACTAATAATTATTACCTACGCCGTAATAAAATTCACAATGTGTTTTATTTCGCCACGCCCTCACGCATAATTTCCAACCCGCTGGCAATAAGCCCAGTTAAAATATAGCTGTAAAATCTAATATCATTGCCACAGTTTAACCACAAACATAGTACTTACTCTAATACACTAATCGCTACATAATCAACTGTTAACTAAGTCAGTAAACCCTAACTAAACCAGTAAACTTAACTGTTCTGACCATTTGCGAGTATTTGCGAAGCATTTATTCCTATGGGTATAAACAAGGGCTCATTATAGCTCTTACAAATTCGTAAACTGTGTTCATTACGGGAATGACCTTTAGGCCAGGTCGTACGATCGTGACAAGTGTCACGAATTTTGTCATACCTTGAATTTTGTCTCATTTGTCTCCTTATTGGGTCATAAATAGCCACTGCCGAATTAGAGCCTTGCGATGACCTCTAAAAGTTATTTATGCTGAAAACTCTTATTCCTTTTTATCGCCATCATTATCACCTTCTTACACGTATCAGCATTCAAAATAACAGAATAACCCATGCCATTGCCATGGTTACATATGTATAAAGCCGGGAGCGGCGCTGACTCCCGGCTGTCCAATGTGAACCAGTTTTTATCACCATGACTGACAGATTGGTGGTGATTGATGAGGTAAGTAAAGGCCCTGAGGATAATTTCGAGTATGAATATGAATAGTTATATTATGAGTAGTTTCAGACAAAGAAACGACTGACGGATGAATGTGAAAGATGATAATTTGGTCTAGGAATGGAGTGCCGACTGAGATGTCGATTAACAGAGAATTATGGAAGTAGAAGAGATTTCGTGCAGACCCCAAATAAATCGACAAAAGGGCAAGAGAATAATGATTGACAGATTGGTTCATGATCTTTGATCTGTTGTTACCATATTGTTCTCAACAGAAAGGAGAACGCTACTCCTACCTACGCCTCAATGCCGTAATCTCTACATATTCAAAATTCGACAAAAGCTGATACATGTCTTGTCAGATAGTGCGCAGCAGACTCTAGTCTGACAACGACTGACAAGACCACAATAGGCCGACATGCCGATAGTCTGCGAGCCTCGATAACGCCTTTAAACAATGAGCCCTACATACCATGGAATAGTAAGTAAATGGAATAACAGCAACGAATAGTTGCGGTTAATTAAAACATTGTGATTGAAGAAAGAATGAATTGATCGTCGTTGATTGATTGATTGATTGGTGTAAGAATATATCTCTATCTGTTAGTACTCGTAGGTGTGGTAAAAAGTGACTTATGAAAAGTGTCAACGGGAAACATCGTCCCCGTATATAGCGTGACGATTAAAACAATAACTTCAATGATTATTAATTCCAAGTCTGCGAGGTATTACGAATTAGAAAGCTTAGGTATATGTTAAGCAGTGGATGTTTGCAATGGCTACTATAATTTAGAAAGATAAATTGTACATCTATCAATTAGTCATGAACTGAAAAGAGTTGCAGGGGTGGATAACATCTGTCATTGGACAATTCCTAAACTAACACTCACACGTGACAACTGTGCTACCGATATCATTAAAGTAGATAGATGATAGCGATACACAGAGGTACATACTCGTAGCTGATATTTGCGGCAAGCCAAGCCCTTTCCCCACAATGAGCACTCCATCTACTTATGAGTCCGCAACGTAAACAAACACTCGTTTATATTTATGTGCACCTCGCAGTTAAGCTTGAATTCATCCTGTGGGACTGGAATGACTTTTTGCGTTTGTTCTGCTGCTGTTTTTGTGGTTAAAATTTGTTTTAACGTGTAATAATGGTAACTGAAGTTGTGTTGTTTTTGGTATGTGCTAGCCTGGTGTAAGTGTGTTTTACAGGGATCTACGTTTTATAGAGATGTCGCCAGTTGTGATGGAACTATGAGAATCGACAGCAGCAGTTATCTACTTGAAAGTTAGTTAGGTGACATGTGTGTAGTGGTTAGAAGTTAGGGATACGAGTACCTATTTGTGAGTATGATTTTTTTATCAGCAGCAGAATTTCGGAATACATGTTATGATTTTCTTTTGGCATATAAATGTATAAAGAAATCAGTAGTTTTCTTTCATAGGAACACCATTGGATTCCACTATTAGAAATATTAAAACACATCCACAAAATTTTACGCTGTATTAACATATCACAGAAGAACGTGTATCATCTCATTGTGTGATTAACAAGAGTATTTACGAGTATTTACAACGAACTTACAAGTAATTGATTACATTGATACTTGTAGAAATAATGGCGACGATATTAGCCCAAAAAATATGCAAAACAGTGCTATTTTGACAATGAATAAAAATACTTTTGGTGCTCAACATATTTTTAAAACTAGCTGTGATTTAGACATTCCTTTATAAAAAATAACATCGATTCGAGAAGAATATCATCCAATAACAGTTTAATGTATCTAGATCGTAGAAAAATCTTAAAATAGATTTTTATTTGTTCATCAGCCTACGCTTCTAAATATCAACATGCAAAAGTTTAAGAAATAAGGATGTGCATGCAGAGCATTTACAAATATATTCATAAATAAACACAATCAAAAATATAATTCAGAACAAATAATTCGTATAATCGAGCAAACAGTCGAATAATCGCTAATGCTTACATTATTTGCGTTGGTAATAATTTCGATAGTTCACTCGTTCATTCGTTCAATTAAAATGGCGGTTCACAGTTGCAAGTTACGCGGCCAGTTAATTAAACTCATTTGTTATCCGACATTTTAAAATGTTGTTGTTACACACTAGTGCTCGTCATTAACAACCCTTACTTAAATTCATTATAACATGAATTCATGAACAATGCATTTTGGCGGGATTATTTTTCAAATAATAGTCTAGCATCACTGATGACATTAGTAAAAGTGACAGTCTTTAGTTACAATTTCTTTTGGCTTTAACTAAACGTGTAAACATTATTCGGCTATAGATTATTTTTATGTTTACACGGTTCGAGTCGAGTGTTTCACTAAACAAACTCTAAGATTTCTTACACAACTAAAGCTATCTTATTTATCTATGGTAACAAGAATATGACTACGGTTTTAAACCTGATGCTCTAGTTAGAGTCTACTGACATTTAAATTAAATATCAAACAAACTCTGTTGGGTACTATTGAGGGTTTTTCATGAAAATTCATTTCACCAATTGGCGCCACTTTGGCAAGAGGTCTTCCGTTTCTACATAGGAATGGAATGAAGTACATCATTCTTTTCATTAGTTCGATCATCATTCAGTCATGACGAAAGAAAATATAGGCTTTACCACTTTTGACAGGTGCCCGGACCTGACGTCTCAGTGCTGCCAAAATACCGTCATTATTAATTAGCCAATTATTTTGAGTGTCAGTTTACTCTAGAAGTAAATAACAAGAGAAGACTAATAGATTTAACCTTTCTATTTACAAGGTTTTATCAACTTTCATTACACAAGAAACCGTTTAAATTTTTGACAGCCAAGAATTCCTAATTTCGTTATTTTGCCATTATTTCTACAACCAAAGAAAGTAATTACTCCAATATCAATCAATGCCAAGAAGAGAAAGAGATATGTTCCTTTACAGGCACAAACACAGGCTTCTCAACATGTACAGTATGGTGCACAGGTACATGCACAGTTTGTATCACAGGCAACGTTTTAATGATCGGAACCTCTTTGATGATGGGTACCGTCTTGATTATTGGGACCTTTTTAATCACAGGAACTGTTTGCACATGGTGGTGGTTGATTGTGTGTACTTCATACGGCACGTGAATTCTCACGCTGGAAACAAAAAATAGGAAAATTAATGATTGATTGTCAAATGCAAAAAGATATATTTCTCATCGAAACAAAAGATCGTCTTCAGTATGAAAAGTCAGGGAAATTAATTGTTTAGTAAATTGACTGTCAACTCATACTCGTATTGACCTTATGCTTAAATCACAACTGTCATCGTTTGTAAGTTCACAATTAATTTATACTAGGATTTTTTCTGCACCATAATTGGGTAATGCACGATCGGCCAGATGTCTAATCCATTGCTTCATAAGTTCGAAAAAAAATCTGCTCAACAACATAGCTTACGAACTTATGAAGCAATGGATTAGTTTTTCGAACCGATTCCATTTCTGAATGATCGTGTATTACGCAATTAGGGTACTATTTCATCTTCCAGGGTTGCGGGAAAGTTCGAAAGGGATATCGGGACCCTTGGCAACAGGCGGAGCACGGGTGGGTTTTAGTCAGTAAAAAACTGACACGCCCTCGCGCTCCACCCAGAGCGGGAGAAGTCATTAGATGATTAACCACACTCAAAAAAAAAAATGGCACTGTTTCATGGGTGGACTTACAAACAACATTATCAGATACACAAACATTCAGACCGAATTAATCTCATATTTGTAAGACCTATAGATATAGGTCTTTAATATTTCTTACGCTATTAATTAAATCCGCGACACGTAACACAATGACTTATTGTTCAGGCACTGCGTCAATTGTATGTCTTTGCTTGCCAATTATTGGCAAGCAAAACGACATAATGCCTGTAAAGTTTTATCAACTCAGTCCATCGCAATCCACTGCTGGACATAGGCTGTTTTAACACACACAGCCCAGAATGTATTCAACAGTCTTCTTCTTCCTAGCCTTTTCCCAACTATGTTGGGGTCGGCTTCCAGTCTAACCGGATGCAGCTGAATACCAGTATTTTACATGGAGCGACTGCCTAGCTGACCACAACCCAGTAATTGGGTAATACGATACGAACGATAGTATGATACGATAGCATGTATTCAACAGCAAAATTGGTTAAAGTGATCATGAAATTATGTGAAAATAGAGAACAAATGATCAAGTTGAATGTTTATAGGTTTGTCTTGACACTTTCTTACTGTTATTATGAGTTAAATAAGAAGACATTTAGCCAAGTATTATGGCTAACTAGCGACACGCTCCTGCTTCGCATGGTTTTTATGACTTGACAAAACATCGAGATTTCTTAGTTATATGTAACTTGATTATGAACGTATTATACACATAAACCTTCCGGACTAAATTCTCTACCCGATGGTGAAATCCTCATCAAAATCTGTTGCGTGGTTTAGAAGAGCAACGCGGACATTTTCGTGTTTGTCTGTACAAACACGAAAAGCGACTTTAATTATAATATGTATAGATTGCAAGAAGAATTTATCCTGTGTAGACAAAACAAAAGACAAATAACTGAATTTAGTGCTAGTTAATTAAGTACCTACTACGTAGAAATTACCGCTGCTAAAGCTGGTATCTGATAAGAATGTTTCTGAGACGCTGAGAAAAAAAAATGTCAAACGACTTTAAGGAGTGTCTGATTCACACGATTTTCACCAACGTTTCATCATTTTCGATAGTAGAGAGTCTACCTCACAAATTATATACTTCATCATGACGTCACCATTAAGGCTGTACATATATTAGCTATACATAGTTACTATCCGACAGTACATAACTCATGTCACAGCTGCCATTAACAGTTATGTTAGCAATAAATCTGATAGATAGACAGCGTTAGATATTATCTGTGTTATCGGGAAGATCCCAAATCTACGCGAAGAGAATAATGATTGGGAAATGAGAAATGTATAGGAAATGCGGTAAATTGTGGCATTCGTTAGGGTTTTTACCAACAAGAATATTGTATATTGTTGCAAGAAGAAATATCAAAACAAAATATATAATCTATGTATATATAGTGTATTATCTCGTGGCTAAGTAATAACAGCCGCACGGGTCGATTCATCAGGTTAAGCTACGCTTGCCGGGGTTAGTCTGTGGATGGGTGACCATCTTTACATATCGAGACTCCTCCGTGCCTCGGAAAGCACGTTAAACCGTTGGTCCCGGCTGTCATTTGTGGATCTTTGACAGTCGTTACGGGTCGTCAGAAGCCTGAAAGTCTGACAACCAGTCTTGCCAAGGGGTATCATATTACCCAGTTACTGGGTTGTGGAGGTCAGATAGGCAGTCGCTCCATGTAAAATACTGGTATTCAGCTGCATCCGGTTAGACTGGAAGCCGACCCCAACATGATTGGGAAAAGGCTAGGCAGATGATGTATATATAGTGTATTATATTATCAATTCACTGTGTTGTATACCAACTAGGTAGTTTTAAAAGTGTTTAATGAAATACACCCTTATTTATTTTCCATTGAGTTTCAGAACAACCTATCCTAACTAACATTATAAATGCGAAAGTGAGTTTTTTTGTTTATTTGTTAGATACACTTTCACACTAAAATGGCTGAACAGATTTCGATGAAATTTGGCACATGGATAGGCCATGACTTGGAAAAGCTAATAAGCTACTTTTCATCCTGGATCGCAGACGAAGTCACGGGCAACACTTAGTTTTTAAATAAATGAAAATTACTTTTAGGATTAAAGCTTTCTGACAGACCTAGTTAGAAATCTTTAATCCTAAAAGTAATTTTCATCTGCCTATAGCCTTTTCCCAACTATGTTTGGGTCAACTTCGAGTCTAACTGGATGCAGCTGAATACCAGTATTTGACATGCTGCGACTGCCTATCTGACCTCCACAATTCAGTTACTGGGTAATACGATAACCTTTAGTAAGACTGGTTGTCTGATTTTTGGGTTTCTGACTACCCGTAACGGCTGTCAAAGATCTGAGACAAATGACAACCGGGATCAACGGTGATCGACCCGATTGGTATTAGGTGTAATTAACTAGTAATTAAATATTCACTGGGGACTACTCGCTCTTTATAAAAGGTTTAGGACCTAGGATTAGTGATTAGTTCTAATAAGGCTAAGCGGGTGAATTACAAGTAAGTAAATTAGTACTTACTGTGTTCTGTGAACATGGTCTGGCTCTGGTACGGGGTTCGCTAAGCACATATGGCTTGCAACCAAAACGGCCAGGGTCAACTGAAAAGAGAGACAAAATTGTTTAACAAAGAAAAATTGGATATTAGTATATTTTCTTTTATTTTGGCTATTTTGCTTTGGCTTTATTTTATTCCAGTACCCTTATATATTATAAAACAAAGTCCTCCGCCGCGTTTGTCTGTCGTCCTGTTCGCGATAAACTCAAAAACTACTGCACCGATTTTCATGCTGTTTTCACCAATGGATAAAGTGATTCTCGAGTAAACCGACATCCACGCGGGCGAAGCCGCGGGCATCAGCTAGTCAAAAATAAAAATTCCGTCCACGAGTAACACAAAAATTACGTTTTAAAAAAAAAGTATTTACTTACACCAAAACATTTTTCCTGGACTAATTTATGTTTATCGAATTAAGATTTTTTTTTTTACAAAATAATAATTTTTATTTTATTTTATTTTTTATTTTCTTTGGGACAACAAACAATTGCGTAATAATGCTTAATACTACTACATGGATTATAGAACATTTAGGTAATAACGCAACCAGCACCGTTATCCACAAAATAATAAATATTTAACAACTGTATACTCACAGCAATGTTGCGAATCATGTTGGAGTAACGTGTGGCGTGTCACTGTGTTGGATGCGCGCGCGCAGCTGTTAATATGCACCGCGGTTGTGCAAGCTCCTGCCACCGTTACGGTTCCTGATTCACTGGTGTATGTAACGAGTAGGTATGATTCGACAAGATTGCCTCCAGAATTTATGAGATGGAGTGATTTCTCAGGTATTTGATGAAGTTTTATGTTTGCGTAGTGCAAATAAAAAAATACAATCAATTTAAATATTGTTTTTAATATTAAAATTAAATATAAAAAAATGTCGTTTAAACTTGGGTGCATCTTATAAATCAGGTACGCATCGAATTTAAAAACGTTTTTTTTACGTTTAATGTAAATGTAGAAAAATATAAGTATATAAAAAACAATGTTTTTGAAAATCGTCATTAAATACTAAATAATACAACAAATAATTAAGACGTCATTATTACACATTCGTACTTACCTAATACTTACATAAAACAGAAACCCTTGAAAAATTATGCATAGCGCGTAAACTCACACGCACGTTTTTCATTCGCATTCCTTATGAATCATTTATCATTCAACTTCATTATGTCAACCTGGTAATGCCTTATTTGTTGTAAAACGCGTATTTGAATTTAGAAAATCGAATGCAATCAATCCTACTTTTTTTTTTTTATATGTGTGATAGTTTATATATTTCGATGTTTGTTAGGTACTTAATAACGCAAAAACGGCTAAACGGATTTGGATGAAATTTGGCGCACAGATAAAGCATGACCTAGGTAAGGACATAGGCTACTTTTCATCCCGGATCACAAACGAAGTCACGGGCAACAGATAGTAACTATTGCAAAATCGTTATGAAATCCTCTGGCGTATTGATGTTCCCTGGTATTCACGCTCGACCGGCCATACATTAGTAATCCTTAGTTATTATTGATGAGTTTCACTATGTGTAAATGTTTAAGATGTCAAGGACTCGTTTGTAATTAGTAAGAAAGTTTTTCATTATCTGTAACGATTGTTTTAAACGCAACGTCTTGGTTGATCGACGAGCGCGAGTGTTGAAAAGTGTGTGGTCAGGACGATTATAACTGTGTTGTGTTGTGCAAATAATAATTATAATTATAAATGTGTTTACGTCTGTTATTTAATATTGATCAAGTGAGTACACAAGTTATATAAATAATTATAAATTAAAGTCAGTTATTGTGTCCGTCTGTGTGACCGCGTTGTACTTACTTCAAACTATTTTTATGCGGTTTTCTTCATTATTTAGAGAATCAATTCCGGAAGATATATTTGTGTATATTATTATTATATATAGATACATACATGAACTCGCGGCCTTCCTCCTATAGGGGTAGGCAGAAACAACAGAACGCCACCTGCTACGATCCTTACATAGTCCTTTTGCCTCGTCTACGTTCATACATCTGGTCATAATTATTATATAAATAAACCTAATATAATACAGAAATGTCTATATTTTTTCAAGATGTACTGTGTGAGTGCGGGTTGCTAGCATAATACATACAAAAATTTAAACTATTGCGTTTTTTGGGAATTATAAGATTTTTTTCAGCTCTCAAATTTACTTCAGCCCCGAGTCATTATAGTGTCATCAACATTGGGTATTCTAAAATAAGTACAACTCTATTTTCCAATTCACATGAACACTTACTGAGAAAAAAATACAGCTATTGCCATAGTGATTTCCAACAAATAAGAAGTGGGTTGAAATCAAAATGCATCGTGTGTGGCACGCGAACGGGTGCAATCAAGTATATTTCCCTTGGCACCTCCCTGCCAGCACAAGGGAAACTACGCTCCACAGTTTTGACTCTGTTGTTTTTCAAAGAGAGTCGCTTTGTGCCGCGATAGGTTTTGAAATGTCAGTAAGGGGTGCAATACACTTGTTCGGCTAGGCACATTCGATTTGGGAGTATTTGTTGAACAACACAGCCGAACCGAAGCAATTACTATCTACACATATTCGGCATTAGTTTTCGTGCCAATCAGTAAACTCCGCTCGGCGGCATCTACCCCCGCTGAAGCATGTTCGGGTCGGCACAATTCAAGCTAGGCCGAGCGGCATCTACCTGAACAAAATATCTACATTTGTATTTTCGATTCTGCCACCCGACTGTGCCGAACGATGAAAATGATCTAAGTTGTGATATTTATGACGTTTCATTTGGAACTTGAATGTTGCTAGGGATGAATGACAGGGTATCTAACTAGAGCCGCGAAAGGCCGGCGGAAAATTGAGGAACTACATCTTTTTATGCAATGTGATACAATCACATAGACACTAGCGCCGCGTCAAAAGGACTTCATTGGTGGCGCGGACTCTAATTAGATACCCTGTCAGTGTACCCTGGCAACATTCACGTTCCAAATGAAACGTCATAAATATTACCTACGTGCTAGAGTGCGTTTCATCAAATAGTTCTATTGCAGTAATGATGGCAACACTGTTAAATTTAAAAAATGAATCTATTGGGTAGCGGCTTCGTAGAGTATTCGTATTGGTCCTACAACAGCGTGGCCAACATTACGGCATAGTAAATATGTTATGAAACGTACTCTAATTTATTTTGACGTGCTGTGAAATAATTGATTTGATAGTTATTACGGTGCAGTGCATATATGCGAATAAAATAGTAGGGATTGAAATAACAGATGGTAAATAACTGTACCTAATTATAATACCCAAAAAAATGAAAATGAGGAGGTTTATCTCCTCATTTTTATTTGTTACTAGCCCACGGCTTGCACGCGTGTTATGTCGATATAAAGTAGCCTATGTCCTTTCTCAGGCTCTAGACTATCTGTGTACCAAATTTCATTTAAATCGGTTCAGTAGTTATGGCGTGAAAGCGCGACAGACAGACGAGGCAGAGTTACTATCGCATTTATAATATTAGTAAGGATAAGGATTGTATTCAAATAAGGACATTATTTTACTCTTCATGCTGTAAATACAAACCATTCCTTTGAATAACACAACCCTTATCCTCCACATTAGTCAGTTTCCCCTTAAAATAATGCCATACTAATTATATGGACTATCTGCAGAGCTCATAAAACCTCCACAGAGGTCCGTAAGTCCCGCTTTGAAGCCACGATACTTGAGAGGCTTACAGGTGTAATCCCCTCACAGGTCACTCACGACGTCACCTCACGGATTTTCTTTTTTATACAATGTCATATGGTGTGTTTGTACGGCCAGGGGAAAACAATTTAATGGGTTGAAGAGGAAAATGTCTGATCTTTTTGCTGTCAGCTTTTGTGGATCGGGGTTAAACTGTATCGCTTCCTTGTTTTTAATGCTGGCAATATTCCTTTTGTGTTTTAATATTGTAGAATCAAAACGTTCGTTCTTTCATGTTATCTACATTTTAATCCTAACTAATATTATAAATGGTAAAAAAAAAACGTATTTTTTTTTTCGCGTTTTATCTTCTAAACCGATCATCATGAAATTTTACATAACACTTTTTCAGGGGTACAGAAAAGAACATATATGTTTCATCCAGAAAAAAAGTACTGTTCCCGAGGGATAGGTAGAAAAAACGCAAGCAAAGCCGCGGGCAAAAGCTAGTTCAAGTCCTTGAACTTTAGACGATCTGATAATTTGAATTTCTTAACAAGTTCAGTCATACTAAATAAGCATTTCCATCTAGGCATAATTTGAGCAGGCAGCTTTAATTTGCTGAAGTGGCGGTTAAACTCTTGAGACATATCTTGACCTGTCTAAAATAATTTATAGTAAATATTACGTTAACAAAATATGTATTTATCCAAGCTAATAAAACTATCGAAAACATTAAAAAAATCAATGTTTTTTTTCTTTATTTTCGACATCAGCCACGACATGATTGACGTTCAGCAGTGGATTTTATTTTATTTATGAAAATGCTGAATAGTCTGTAAATAAATCAATATTTTTAGCACGGCCGCGTTCATATTTGGCGAGTACGCCACAAATCATTCCCGGCACATGCCATGTATCGGCTGGCATTCATCTCGCGCGCTTTTTGACAGTTCACTGCAGCTGCCATATTGTTGTGACAGGAGAGCGAATTTCAAAATTCTGTGTTGCAATATACAAATTGGAATTGCGTTTACTCCTTACGGAATAAAATTGTATCTACACAATGTCGACTATTGCGTTAATTACATTGTTTTCTTATATAAATATCGGAATGACTCTTTCTCTAATTATCGAAATGAATAATCGGCAACAAACTCTTCATTTACTCATTGTTTGTTCTTATTTTTTGCCATAAAGCAACTTGTTTTTTCATCGTAGGTATAAGTTACTGAAGCTTTCAAGGAAAAATATTTGTGAAAATACAATATTTACTCAAGTTAGTTCCCCGTATTATACTACCGTCAATCAACTTGATGAGCGCTTGACATTCTGAATAAATATTTTTAGTATGTTTATCCTCGTACCTCGGAATAAAGGTTTTCCACGGGAAATGTTTTACAATTCAGACAGTGGAATTATATGGTTTTATTTTAGACTGGCGTGTTATTCAAAATATAATTTCCGTTCTGCTGTCTAACTTTAATAACCTCTGGCTTATTATTATAGTTTTAGCAAATGCTAAGTAATAGAGTAGTAAGTAATAATGTTCCGGATAAAGAAATTACTTTCTATAATTTAGCGGTCTGATAATTACTTATGTCAAACAAATTAATTTATTCAAAACACCACACAATCATTAGTAAACCAAAGACACACTTGTCAACCAAAAAACTTTTTTCTAATTATTGTCTATTACACTACCCCTCCCTCTTTGTTTGTAAATTCGTTATAAATATGGGAAACGAACTGTAATTGCTCGTAAACTAACATATGACGGATTCTCACAGCCTATAATAGTAGTTCACAGTTAATAACAGACTTCGGCCTAGGTTTAGTTTTATAAACACTGTTATTAGCCTGACGGCCTATAAACCTAGTTGGATCAATAAGGGAATTCGCAATATCGAGATATAGGAATTGAGCAAAATCTAATTAATAGGTATGTACAAGGTCAGACTTCGAGATGGATTAGTATTTATTCATATACAGCGAGAGTCAGAAATGTGTCGTCATATTTAAGGGAGACTATTAAACCGAACAACTTTTTCCATGGGACCAACATTGAGTAGGTATTGAAGTATTATAAGGGATAGCTGATCATTTTGTCACGATTACGATACAGCAGGCGTAGCATGAGCACCGTTTTATCGACGGAAGAGTAGACAAAAATTACGTTCCGTGTAGACAGTACGACGTCAGCTAAGTAAAAAGAGTCAACTGCACTTTTAACGAAATTCACTCTTTTACATAATTCGACTCAGAATTCTTTGTTTTGTTTCAAATTGTCTTCACTTCCTTAGACAAATTTCAGTTGTCAGTGTGATTTTGACCGAAATAAATAACATTTGTTAACAGTTAAATGTTCAGTCAGGTTAATTAATCGCGAAGCTTTACACCCTACGTTAAAGTGACGTGTTATTATAGCCTTTCAAGTACAGTTGTGATTTGAATATAGGTCTATTCATGGTATATTTATAGGATGTAAAGCTTAACAATTAAGCTGGTAGTCAATTTGCTTAACAATAAATTTCCCTGACTTTTCCTACAGAGAGTCGCCAAAAGACTCCTCTTCAAGAATCGCCATTTCCACCGGTCCTACGAAGCCCGCATCCAATGGATTCCCGTGACCTTCACTATATCGGCCTTTCCCCTTTTGGGGAGAGAATCCACGTTGCGCCTTCCGATAAACGGACACTCAAGTACATTTCGGCCCCATCAGCCATCTGTTCGGCAGTGCCTTGCGCGCTGCTACTTAAGAGACAATTCTTAGGGCTATGTCGGTAAACTAGGTGGTCCAAAAATAAAAAAAAACCTCTTAAATAATATTAATAGTATTTGTGCTCTAGCTAGTAAACTATTTATCTTAAAATTGGCAACAGCGATTAACATATTCAGCTTATAATGTTCCCACAGCTGGGACACGGGCCTACTCTGTCATCATCATCATCATAATTTCAGCCGAAAGACGTCCACTGCTGGACATAGGCCTCCCCCAAGCACCGCCACTTCGACCGGTTCTGGGCTTCTGGCATCCAGCGGATTCCCGCGGCCTTCACCAGGTCATCGGTCCACTTTGTGGGACTACTCTCTGTGAGGGGCCGTAATCCACCACGCAGGCCCAGTCCAAGTTTTTGGTTGTTACAAATGTCCCCGAATTTTTGGTTCAAGAACAAGCCGGTTTCCTCATGATAATTTTCCTTTACCGTTTTGTGAGCAGCGATTCTCAAAGCTAAAGTGGTATGGCTGTTTGCTAGTAGAATTCTTAAGAATTCCTTTGTTTCTAAAACTATGTGTTAACTTGTACCTAGTTACAAACGGTATCTTGTACACAATATTACTAACTACTGCAATTAATTCACAATATCGGCATAGTTTCTGAGTACCTATTGCTAAACGTGACATCCACGGACTCAATATAGAGTTATTGCTTTCAAGCATGTGTTCATTCGCATTGTAATTGAAATCTAAACTGTAGTGCGGTGTTACAAGGTTTAAACTACAATAAGTCGAAGTTTGCAAATCGTTCAATTGCTTAGCGACGTTCTTGAGTCAATAAACGAATGACATGGTTGAGAGTTTAATAGCAATTTTATATCATTAAACTAGTTCAGATTGATTAATTTTGTTTTTATGAGGCATTCATAAATTGCTTTAAGATCTCCTGAGAAAAGAAAAGAGGGTGCGTGGTTATGACTACACGATAGAAGCCAAAACTTACGACTGTAGTCGAATATACGTGATTCGGCGTCACCGACCGACTGGAGCCGAGTATACCCGATTCAGCGTCACCGACCCGAGCGTGGCGGTTTACTGTTCAGAAAGAGCACAGGATGCGCCTAAAGAAGTTTTCACTTCAAAAATATATGCAAAACTAGGACTGTATTTTAAAATGTTTTTTATGTGGTGCTATCGCAAACACCAGATATACGGCCAATAGTTAAGTTGGATTACTGATAGTGATTTATGGGAACGCCCGTTTGTCGATGCCAAATGTCACGCAGTAGATAGTACAAACAAGGCTTTATGGCTTTGGATTGTAGTATCGACCAACCCATAGGTAGGTAAATGAAAACATAGCAAATATAAAGGATTTTACAAAACTGCTATACAAAAATCCCATTTGTTTAGCTCGTTTACTGAAATGATAAAGAAAAAGCTTAAAAAGAACTTTCAAAACATTAAAAAAAGGCTAGTCTAACGCATTTATAAAAGCCTAATTTACAGTGAAAAAGCTAAACCGACATGAAAACCCGTTTTCTATACAACTTTATTACACAAGACACAACTGCAGGGGTATAACCCAATGGCGGCATGGAGAGTGCGATTGTCGCAACCCAGTGCTGGGCACGCCACAATAGCGGCGATAAGTCCCCTCTTTGAGGAGTGGATAGAGAGGCGCCACGGCGTCCTCACCTTCCGCCTGACACAGGTCCTCACCGGACATGGCAGCTTCGGGAGGTACCTGTGTAGGATTAGGCGGGAGGAAACGCCCGGGTGTCACCACTGTGTGGATCGCCCGGAGGACACGGTGGAGCATACGGTTGAGGTGTGCCCTGCTTGGGCGGAGCACCGCCGTGTCCTCGCGGAGGCGATTGGCGGCGGTGACCTCTCGCGTCCGGCCCTGGTTCAGGCCATGGTACGGAGCGAGAGGGCATGGGAAGCCGTCACCTCCTTCTGCGAAGCAGTAATGCTCGCGAATGAGGAGGCGGAACGCGTGAGGGAAAGGCAAAGTTTGCGCCCTCACGCCCCTAACCGCCGCCGTTGGAGACGCCCTGGGCGTCGGGAATCCCAGGCGGATTTCCGGCCACCATAGGCGCGGGCTTGCGGACGGCGAGCAACGGGCAGCTCGCCGTCCGATAAGGACCAGGCCCGGGTCGATGGCGCGTCGTGTTCCACGCGCGCCTCAAAGAGATGTCAGCAAAAATGACGGGGTCCAATAGGACCGATGCCTGCCAGGGTTGCGGGAAAGTCCGAAAGGGATACCGGGACCTTGGCAACAGGCAAATGAAGGAACACGGGTGGGTTTTAGTCAGTAAAAGTCTGACACGCCCTTCCGCTCCGCCCAGAGCGGGAGAAGTCATTGGATGATTTCCCACCCTCAAAAAAAAAAAAGGGGTATAACCCAACGAAATAGAAGAGCGACCTCTTCAATTGATCACCCCACATAATAGTGTCGTTCTTCAAACGATAGGGTTACCATCGCATTCGGGATGGTTCTTAAAGTATCGAATAACGGGCAGTAAATAGAATTTTCCCTGTAACTCGGTCCGAGTGTTAGTATTCGATTACTTACATCACCTTGTTTGTTAGTCGAGTGAAATGCGACAATTTCTCTATTTGGTAGTACATGTCTATTACTAGCCATCTGTCTTTTCCTCTCCATTCAAGTTTGGCCTTTATTTCTTTGACATACGTTTGATCGTTCTGTGTCTGTGTAATGAGTAAGGTTGGTTCAACTGTGTTCTAGGATTGTGTAACCAACTAGTGCCTTATAAAGAAAGATACGCATCAACAACTGTTTTTAGTAGTAAGTACGAGTGTTACAGTAAAGTTACATAATTAATGTACCAGGACCACAAGGGTGTGGAGTTATGCCAACTAATTGAATCACTAATTTTCTTGTTTTCACTTTTTAATAGCCATTTGTGGAGATTGTTGCTCTGTTTCTTCGATTATTGTAAAATATTTCCTTAGCAGGTGCTAAGGATCTTATCAACTCAAAGACGTCTTAAGCTGGACATATTCAGCTGGGTATGATTTTTTGCCTTCCGCACCGCATGTTATGAAGAAGGTTTTACGTAGTGGTGTTTTATTCGTTATGTTTATGGATACTACGTTGTTCTTGTCATTGCCATCCCGAGGTATACATGGTATGGGTTTAAAATTTCAACAGTGCTTAAATCAAACATTATGTCTGTGCAAAGAAGAATGGCAGGACTTCCAAGTAATCTGGGTGCCGCGTTTAGACTTTGCGTACATTCGTACAAATACTCATAAAATATATCGTACGGACGTATCTCGGCCAAATTAAGTTAAGATAAAAGTATAGCCAACAAGTATAGCTCAATGGAAAATAGGTACTAGTATCGAGGTGCAGCCTGTTAGACTGCAAGCCAGGCAATCCAGAGTTGGGAAAACGCTGCGCAGATGATGCGTATACGACGATGATGATTATGACCATAACAAATATGTGAATACATATTTTAATATTACTTCAGTGTAGGAAAGACAGCTCTACAGGACGTATAGCTCCATCTCTTTCCCCCACTGAGTAAGATTAAAATAATACTGCTGTAAGCGGTGGTGGTAGGCCCCCAGAAGCATACAAAAGCAATTGCTCAGCCATTATGCCACTTTCTGACAAATAATACACTGTAGTTAAAAGAATTCAAGCATCGCTGTACCAAGTTAAATTAACAAACCGTAATTAACAATTATTGTGACAAAAATTCGGTTCCATTTGGTGCTTTTGGCTTTTATCCAAACTCGCTTCTTAGTGTAAGTGCAGGATAACTACTGTGTTATTACCATAATTACAACTATGTGTAAAATTTCTATAGTACAAGATTGTCTTTTAGCTTAAGAGGACTACAGGAGCTAAACGAAAGTTTTATAATGCCTTACAGTATATGATCCACTGTAGTAAGTAAATCAGAAGATTACATGATATGTTCAGGATATAAGCTAGATAAATAGTTTGTTGAAAACATAACACAACTAATTTGATGCGATAGAAAAAAATCACGAAGATACCTCAAAAAAAATCTTTTAATGTTAAAATAATACATACAATCATTCTGATTTTTTGTTAGATTATTCTACAAGCAACATATTAACGAAATTGTGTTTTTTTTTAGTCTTATCAATGGTTTTTTTTTTCTTTATTTGTTTATAGGGGCTTTTACGCATAGCGTATGTCAGTCCCATCGTATCCTAAACAATTATACTTTCACAAGACGTGGGCCATGAATTTGAACAAACCCTTCGCATCGTCGCCAATAGATTTCTTGTGAATAGGTAATTGTTTCATAATATTTTGCAATAAATAACGAGGGTTGTGTCATCGCGCTTTTCTTTCTTTTCTATGCAGTCAGACCGTAACCGCCCTTAAGCTGTTGTCAGCCTCTTAACAGACAGATGTGTTGCCGGAGAGTTACTTAAACACTAGGAAATGGCGAAGGTGTTCTGGAGAACTGTGTTATGTTATTTTTAACGTTCAAAAAGTACTGATTCTCAGCCTTTGAATAAATTAATGTTGGTTATGATGTCCGTATGTTTGTTTATTTTACCTTTCAATAAAAACCAGTAATAAGGATTTTAAACCGACTTCTTAAAAAAGGAGGAGGTTCTGAATTCGTCTGTACATTTTTTTTTTTGTTTGTTTGCTTCGCGAATCGGTTTTGATGATTCTTTTTTGTTTGGTAGGTCATGCTTCCGAGGTGGTCCCATATAAATTGTATTAACTTTGCTTGCGTAGTTTTTGAGTTGGCTTCAATATTACGTATTTTTCTCCCTTAGTCTATGTTGACGATATCTTATTTAACTCCGTCACTGTTATTAACATTTAAATATAACACATTTTATTATTTTTATAAACAGTCTTATTTTCTTTTAGGTAATTGGTGTTTTTTTTTTTAAATTACTAATCATTCAGCAATACCACTTTTCTAATGGGTTTCGGCCTTCGCAGGTTTCGTGGCTGGAGATAAAGGAGGTTGCTCCTTTATCTCCAACCACGAAACCCTTCTTTCTCAAACCATTTTTCCTCAAACTTTTTCCTAACTCCCACACCAGCAATTCCACCAACCTAACCCATTAACCAGAGCTTTATCCAAAAGTTAAGCCAGTTACGGCATGCATTATACCGAAGTACCGATCTCGGTATCTCGCCATTATCATATTATAATTTGGTGGGAGCTAGTAGGCGCGGGTAATATGATATTAAACACGCTCCTGACATGACGTGACTGCATTGCACGTTCATTACGGTTATTAAGGCTGAACAACTTACTGATGTCACTTGCTCTTCATAAATCATTGGTAGATATTGGAGAAGTAACGGGAGCGTGTTAAGACGTACCAGTCATAATACTTCTGTGATCTAAACTCGAAACTATTCTATAATTAGGTCTTACAGTGTTTACTGGTTTATAAGTTATAGCTAATTCGATAAAGATATAATTATTTGTCATTGCTCCATTTTTAATTCTTTTTACCTTTTGTCAAAGTCAAAGTCAAATAATTTATTTCAAATAGGCACATAAAAGGCACTTTTGCACGTCAATGAAAAACAAAGAAATAGAATTGATTCTAGTTGCCCATTCCAAAAGGTAGCTTTCGTATGGAGAAGAATGGGCAAGAAACTCCAACGTTACTCTTTTTAAAAATGTTTTACAATATTTTGTATACATGAATTATTTGAAGCCGACCCCAACATAGTTGGGAAAAGGCTAGGCAGATGATGTATACATGAATTATATAATTATATGTGAAGACGATGCACCTACAATAAGATTACTGTCCCACAAAAGGTAAAAAGAATTATAAATAGAGCAATGACAAATAAATTAGTTATGTGATAGGTACATGGTGCTCACATATTTACAAACATCGTAAAAGTATACGATATTACAATATTCCTAACATTTTTACAAGTAATACTAAAGGCTCTTACATACTGGGGCGATTCGTCGCGCGACGCGAATTTTAACAAAACAATTTCTCACGGCGAACAATGCGGCGGCGGCGGCGGCGTCGCGTCGCCTTAATAAGTCTGTGCGTGAGTTTAAGCAATCACAGAGTGTAAAAATCTATGACATACAAATAATAAAATATACAACTAAATTAGCAACCAGTTTGATTTTGTCCAGACTTTAAATTGTCCTATGGAGCAAGACCAGCATGTTTCCAAGCATTCTTATCTTGGATATAATCCTCTAATTTGTAATAAGCTTGTTTACAAAGTGTACTTTTTATATGAGTTTTAAATTTTCTTTCATTTAATTGCAATATATCACAAAGTATTTTGTTATAGGATTTACCTCAGTACCCCATAAAAGATGTATGTACTTTTTTACTAATCTGAAAAATGGTTGATCTATTTTATCTTTTGTGGTACAGTAATCTTATTGTAGGTGCATCGTCTTGAGCTCTTTCAAAATGCTATTTTTCATTAAAAAAAAATTAAAAGAAAGATAAACACCATCCACAGTTTTTTTTCTAATTTCTAATTCTATTTTCTTCGTTAATGAAATGCATTGGATCGTCAACTTTTGTTCTAAGATAATAAAACTTTTAGGATCAAACATCGTAATAATGGTTTATCCTGTTTTAATGAGTTTTTGTTAGGTGACAGTTATTTTTGTGCGGAGGAATGACCTAAATGTGTCATAATATCCGTTGTCAATTTAATCGTATTCCTACAAATTGAATTTAGTACTGTATTTTGTTCATGGAACTGATTTATTTTGTTAGTAATGGTATTGAAAACGTTTTAATGAGCATTCAAGCTTTTTTTAATACCTATTGGCTGTTCTTTTTTCCACGAAAGACGGCAGTCCCTGTTTCACCAAAATCCTCGATTGGGTTGGGTATATTGGAGAAAAAAATATGACATTAATGTCGCCAAATAATAATCACTTCATTCTAGCGTAAACGAAGTTATTGATTAAACCTTTTCTCACCTAAAAAATTAACTTTATAAAGTAAATTATTTACTTACTAAAAACTAAAACCCACCAAAAGTTTACCAAGAAACAAAACATAAACGCCACGCCGTAATTTAGCTGAATTATCTAGTACATTATTTAGGCTTTAGACAGACTCGGGCGTCGGGTAATTCGATATTAAACACGCGGTCGACAGTGACGTGACTGGAGGCTTTGTCACGCGACTAGTGTGGATGGAGCCTTAGGGCTGGCATTGTCTAGTGTGGACAAAGAATGGAACTGAAGTTCCTAATGATAATGGTTTTGCGTCAGGAATAGCACGGCATTGTCGTGGAATTGGTTCTGATATTTCAGATAGATGGATCAAATAGATCATGGTAAGCCTTAGGTATGCAATTGCTAACAGCGATGCGCTGGCGTAGGTACCGTTTTTGGTGACCAAAAAATACATTTGGTATATTTATTTAGAAAACCGTGTCGGCTATATGAAATATCGTAGTTTAACTTAAATGTAACTTTTTTATTTCTCATTATAAGCCTCATCAGTATTCTATGTAGTAGGTATGGTTCAAAGAAACTCAAAGAAGGACAGATAGTGAAAGAGAGAGGAAGATATAAAAGCATTAATACTATACAAATACAACAGTTTATATTGACAGGTTTGTGTAGGCGGTTGTATGAGATCATCTCAGGAACGTATTTCCCTAAGGCGACCCTTAAAACCTGTTCTGAATGCTAAGTAGTCGATATAGTTCCCATTTTTAATACCAATATCAAATAAAAATGGAAATAATCGACTCTATGGATTTTTTCCTCCGTTTTTGCGTAGGTTTACGTTTTACATTCAAATAACTTTTTTGCCATAAATAATTTTAATGTTGGTATAAATATAGAAACAACAAAACGAGATTCGTGAACACACCGGGCTGCAGATTTGTGGTTATTGCATAGAATGTTTCCTTTGCTGTGGTATTTAAAACTTTTAAGGCTTGGGAAAATATATTTTAAATAAAAAATTAAGGGTTCATTTTATGGTTTTCTGCACGTGCATATTTCAGGGTTGCCTGTCTATTTGTGAAATCAAATCATATTTCTTTAAAACTAAATACTTTTCTTGATAGTGTCAGCCCTAAATTAAAAGCACGCGAGTAACCGTATATACTCAAACAGATTGGTGTTAACAGTATCGGGTTTTATGCATACGTATAATGAGAATTTAATATTTACTCGTTTATTTTTGACAAAATCCAAAGTAATACACGTATAATAAAAAAAGGAGAATGCAAATCATAGCAACTTCTATAACTATACATAATATAAAATAATTAAAGTCGCTTTTCGTGTCTGCTGTGTGAACGTGTTGTTCTTCTAAACTACGCAACGGATTTTGGTGCGGTTTTCAACATCATTTAAAGAATTTATTCCATAAGGTCTATTAATATTCAACTTAGTTATAATAAAGAAATCTTAATGTTCTGACAAGTCGTAAAAACCGTGCGAAGTAGGGGCGGGTCGCTAGTTATTCATAAAAATACACATTTTAAATTCAATTGGTCTACTGTTATCCGTTTGTATTCTGTGGAAGTGTTTGACAAAGTCAAAATATAAATATCAGTACTTACCTAGCACCAATTTTGGCGACTTCAACGCAGCAGAGTCTAAATTTAAAATGATTTTTTATATTTTATATTCATTTATTTATTTATTAATTCAAGTTACAATGAGGGATAGACAATATAAAATTTAAAAAAAAAATTAGCATGTCAATTGATCTGTAAAACTGAAGTGAGCTGTCATTCCACCTGATGCTAGAGATTGACACATTGATATTTGGCCTAAGTTTTCACGATGAGCTTTTTATATCTATTTTATAGATCAGCTGGCATGCTACATTTATTAACTAGTTGTATTTTTATTTTTGAAACCGTAGTTATTTTTTTAGTTATAAGTCGGAAAGGAACCTGCATGTTTTAACAAAGATATTTAAAAAGATATCCAGTTTATTTCAGTTGACGTACTCAGTAAACTAGATCTGGGTTATCTAGTTAGTGATGACCCTATGCATCGCGTGCATCAACCGATGTATTGCGCAGATTTGCCGCCCGCGAGCTGGTATCTGCAGTTTAGTGTTTGAAAAACCTAAGTATATACAATGTAATAAACTTTCATATAAAAATGTGATTGTTTCTTTTGTATTGATGTAGTCATGTTATTATAATTATTCTGTTGATGCTTATTTCCATTTTGTAACCGTTTTATACGGTATCATTTGGTTGTGCAGTATCATTAAATTTAGTTATGAAAATAAGATGATTGTGAAACTGTTTCACACTGAATGGTGGCATTGTCTAATCCTAGTGTCAGGAAGCTAGACCGATGTATTTTTACCGTAAATCAGTTATAACCGTTTCTTTGAAAATATGTTGAATTATTGGTTGCTTTGCAGTGGAACCTACATTTTACATTAGCCTTTGAAACAGTTGCCGTTTCAATAACGTGCAATCTATCAAACTGTAGCAAAAAATGCAACAAATAAATAGTTCACACGCAAATCTAGCAATACCAGGGTACAATAAAGTGTAGGGTTATCCCGTCGTGGGGTTATTAAGTCATTGTAGTCTGTCACCTGAAGTGGCGAGCAAACCATGGAAGTAGAAATCACACCCATTGCTGGTATTGTAGTAACTCTTTGAGCTTATTTGACCCTAGTACTTTCGAAGACTCACTCCCATTACTAAAAACAAAGGATGGTGTTCCAGAAAACTGTAAAACCAGTTCAAATTGTCAATGTTAAATCTCATTTCAAGTGTTTTGTTGGCAACCAATCATAGTTGAAATCATGAGTTTTGACCAACTAAGCTATCAGATAGTGCGCGTACAGTCAGAAGTCCAAACGTCTCCCAAAATCAGGCAGATGGCCTTTACATGTGTGTATTTCCTAGTAATTGAATTGTGTGTGGCAGTCTGTGTGTATAAAGGCATATTGGACGCTGATCCTAGCATAGTTTGATATGTCAATATTATGAATTATATCAACCTAGCCTATGGGCTAGGTTGACATAACGCATAAGATTGCCTTTACTCCGAATATATTTATAAATGGTGGGTAAACAGGCCATGGCAAGCAAGAGGTCGTAAGTTTGGTGACCTCTAGTATACTTACTAAAGAGTGCCAGCAGTGCTTAGTTGGAGGGTTTAACAGGAGTAAGTAAAGTGTAGAGCACATTGCTAGAGAAATCTTTAAAAAAAAAACTTTTTTCATGATCCAAACGAAGGCATAATCTAATCAAGTCAACGACTCTACTCAACAATCCCATGAACCCTTCCACTTATAATATAATATTCAAATAACAAACCAGCGCGGTTTAGTGCATCCTCGTTCCATAATGACCTCAATTAACGTTCTCGTTCGTTCACTGGCTCATTCACTCGTTCATTCACTTGAATTTTTCTTCGCCATCTTAATTTGTACGTGACGCCGGCGGTTAATTAGTGCAATTAAAAGATCCTGGCGTTTTTGTTTTAGTACTCACACTGAGAAGCCATTGTTGAAAATTAAATTAGTCCTGAAATTGTTTTACGTCATTAGGATAGTAAAAAATGTGATGTTTGTATGCCGAGTAATGGGCGAATGAGAATGGAGTTAGAATGGCGTGGAATGTATGAGACAGGTTCATTCCTGTGCTTTGAATTTAGAAGGTATGTTAGCTTTCAGTTATAGGTACGTAGGTACAAGGTACAGGGTTATTTTGCAGGTGTAGGGAGATATGAGAGCAATAGTGGCCCAGAGGAAAATGCCGCGACTTGTGAGATATAAGTCGTACGTTCGAACCAAGTCAGGCACTTTAATTTTGTAAAAACGGTGAAGGAAAACATCGTGAGGAAACCGAGATGTCCAGTTTAAAACGTTAAAACATAGGCTTAGCTGGTAGATTCGGCAATGTAATAAAAATCGGGAGAGATTTGACACAAACCATTATGAAATCCATTAATATAATTTTGCAATATTAATGAATGCATGCAGCTATGCGTATGTTCATACAAAATGACCTATTGATAGAGATTGATTAGGCAATTGATCACAATTAGTCTAATAGATTAATGGTGAAAATATTACCAATCACATGACATGTACAGAATGAGTTAGAAATGCAAACTGCTAGTGTATTATATTGTACATATTTAGTAAGCGCCACGTGCACATGACACTTCACTTAGAACAAACGAGAGAGAATATCATCATAATTACCATTCTTTGCAAATAGATCAGGTATTAATCTTAGCATGTTCATATTAAACGATGAAGAATATGATTCTAAATTTTCGTTGACTTCGTAAGAATTCCGTTTGACGTGTTTTGAAAGCATGATGCTTTTTTTCTTGCGCGTGGTTTATTTTATACACCCGGTATACAGGGTCAAATTAAATAAGGATGATTATTGATGGATATCGATATCTAAACATGATAAAACAAAAAATAAATTAATTTGATGATGTTTTTTTGTTTGAGGTCATCAACCGCCAGTGTCCCTTAAAATATCAGTTTAAAAATCATTGTAAACAGGTTTTATCAATTCAGTCTTCATGTAACACCACTACCAGCAGTCGTTCATCATCATCTACCTAGCCTTTTCCCAACTATGTTGGGGTCGGCTTCCAGTCTTACCGGATGCAGCTGAATACCAGTATTTTACATGGAGAGACTGCCTATCTGACCTCCTCAACCCAGTTACTGGGTAACACGATACCCCTTGGTAAGACTGGTTGTCAGACTTTCGGGCTTCTGACAACCCGTAACAACTGTCAAAGATCTACAAATGACAGCCGGGACCAACGGCTTAACGTGCTTTTCGAGTCCCGGAGGGGTCTCGATATGTAAAGATGGTCACCCATCAACGGACAAACCGCGGCAAGCGTAGCACCGTGCGGCTGTTAGTTTTTAGCCACAAGCCCGTACTAGCGGTCATTGACCCCAAACAAATTATAAAACTTTTTTTTATATTTAGATATCAATACTCATCATGTCTGGAGTTTCGCTAGCTAATTTATTTTGACCCGCAATCAAGTAATTACAGAAAATGTGTTCATACATTAAAGTAATTAGAATTAACATGAATAATAGCTTACTTGATTGACGTTTGTGAGGCCTTCATTTGTTAATGGAGAAGCTATTGATAGTTTCGGTCCAGGTTTTAATTTGAGTATGATTGATAGAGAAGAGTTAGGTAATTTATCATCATTTATTAATTATTTCTATAAGAAAGGCCTTACCGCCGAATTGTTCAAAAACTAAAATTTATATTTCCACGCTGATTCGCACCGGCTAATTCTGTAAAAAAAAAAAAAGAATTCGGGATTAATTCAACCAGTTAATCTATCAACTATTTATGCTCTACAGAGTGATATTAAATTCATGAGCATCCTTTTATAGGGTCATTGGACTTATCATTATGAACAGCGTTCACTAAAAGAAAAATTCTGAAAACTCGAAAAAAAAACCAGATGTTCCCTACATTTTCATTAGCTATACGAACATAAGCTATACAGCATAAAGGGATTATTACAACATAAAAATATTTGATTAGAGTAATAATTAATGAATTTATTGTAAATTTGTTAAGGACATTTCTATGCAATAATGTAGTAATAATGTAATAATAATGTAATCATCATCTGCCTAGCCTTTTCCCAATTATTTATTTATTTATTTATTTATTAAAACTTTATGCACAAGTAAAAAAAAACTACTGTACAACAATTATGTCGGGGTCGGCTTCCAGTCTAACTGGATGCAGCGGAATACCAGTATTTTATATGGAGCGACTGCCTATCTGACCTCCACAACTCAGTTACTGGGTAACACGGTACCCCTTGGTAAGACAGGTTGTCAGACTTTCAGGCTTCTGACGACCCGTAACGACTGTCAAAGATCCAAGAATGTCAGCGAACGGCTTAACGTACGAGCAATAAGAAAACTGCCATTATGTAGTAATTTTGGACGATGTTCATTTTTACTTTGTTTTCCTATTAAATACAACTTGAAAGTAGTTGCATATAGTACGTAACATGTTACGTTTCATATATTCCCGATGGAAATAAAAGTTTGCCAGCTCGCGTGCACATAAGTAATTATAATGCAACACTCGACCACTTCAAGTTATTTAGGTTAATTTCCAGCCTTTTGAACTTAACGCTTTTCTGCTACGTCAAGGAGTCTTTATTGAATTTTCTCGAGAATACGTTACCTGCATGGAAGTGTCAGCTAAATGCTTAAGTGTAGTGTGTCGGTATAAGAAGTGTTAGGTGGATGCCTTGATTTTTTTTTGTTATAGTCTTGTGTGTTCGCGGGGTGTTTAGGTTTATAAAAATGTATAATGTGATGTGTTTTTTATGGAAAATCTTGAGATAATTGCTCAGTCTTGAGACGTCAGAAGGTTTATTTTAATGTGGACGTTTTGAACAGTACGATTTTCACTAAACAATCTGGATGATATTATACGCCTTTTTTTTTTTTTTTGAGGGTGGGAAATCATCCAATGACTTCTCCCACTCTGGGCGGAGCGGAAGGGCGTGTCAGACTTTTACTGACTAAAACCCACCCGTGTTCCTTCATTTGCCTGTTGCCAAGGTCCCGGTATCCCTTTCGGACTTTCCCGCAACCCTGGCAGGCATCGGTCCTACCGGACCCCGTCAATTTTGCTGACATCTCTTTGAGGCGCGCGTGGAACACGACGCGCCATCGACCCGGGCCTGGTCCTTATCGGACGGCGAGCTGCCCGTTGCTCGCCGTCCGCAAGCCCGCGCCTATGGTGGCCGGGAATCCATGATATTATACGCCTGAATATGCATTGAAAAGAGTTTCCTGAAGGAAGTTATTAGAATCAGGGCTTGAGATACCGTTAAAAATATGGTATCGTTATAGCCTTCTGATGCAGATATCGGTAACTAATAAATAACGTTATAATATTTAACATTATATCTGGCACATTTTATCGTTAAACATACGTAACGTTAAAATCTACGCTATCGAAAATTTTATCGTTATGACTTAGTTTTGTTACCGTCGCTCTGGATATCGTTAAAAATTTCAGACAGCATCGATGCTAAGACTGTGCCGTACGACTATTTGCGTGTATAATAGGTATTCTCTTTGCTATTCTGTATTGTCTTTGTTCTTGTGAATATACTTGGTTGGTTTGTCCGCCGGCTGCCTTTGAGAAAACGGGCCGGATACGTCGCATAAAATAACAAAAATGATACCGGTAATTTTTTACCGCTATTTTTACAATAACATTAAAAATACCGGTAATTTTTACCACAATTTTTAACATTATTATTATGTTATCCTACTAAGTAACGCTACCAAATCATACCGATATCGAGATATCTCTACGGAAATACCGTTACTTAACGTTACTTTTAATTGAATTGGTTACGTTTTCAAGCCCTGATTAGAATCCTGTGGCGGTACCTACATCGCCACATTCGAGCTACGCATCAAAGACCTGACGTCACACAAAAATCCTGACGTCACAAAAATCCTGCATCGCGCAATTAGAGTTTACCGTGCAGTGAACATATATACAAAAATCCAATATCAATCATTGGGCAGTTGCCCGCCAGACACAACACCCGTCTGGCCGGAGGATCCTCCCTTTTCTATGGTGGATGAGTGAACTTTATACCCTGTTCCTCATACTCCTAAATTGGTGACCCCGACGTGATACGTCAACGCAGCCTTCGTGCAACTACTCCAGCGTGACGTCATCATCATCACTCCCGCAAGCTTTCAGTGAGGCGAGTCACACAGCCAAGCCAACACCCGAGGCGTCAACGGGTATCCTGACCACCAGCATGCAGCGAACGCGCATTCCTGGTCATCACCCGCAGCCTCATCACCCCGACCCACTGGGGAATCACCTCAATCAACTCAATCACCACAATCGCCGCAAACAGTTCCGACCCACTGCGAACAATGCGGCACCCGGTTCCGACTCACTGGAACCACAACTGGCACTGGCAAGCATCGCAAGATACAAGACTCAGCCCACTATCGACCTTCGGTCTCCGGAGGGGAGTGATGTGGCGGTACCTACATCGCCACATTCGAGCTACGCATCAAAGACCTGACGTCACACAAAAATCCTGACGTCACAAAAGTCCTGCATCGCGCAATTAGAGTTTACCGTGCAGTGAACATATATACAAAAATCCAATATCAATCATTGGGCAGTTGCCCGCCAGACACAACACCCGTCTGGCCGGAGGATCCTCCCTTTTCTATGGTGGATGAGTGAACTTTATACCCTGTTCCTCATACTCCTAAATTGGTGACCCCGACGTGATACGTCAACGCAGCCTTCGTGCAACTACTCCAGCGTGACGTCATCATCATCACTCCCGCAAGCTTTCAGTGAGGCGAGTCACACAGCCAAGCCAACACCCGAGGCGTCAACGGGTATCCTGACCACCAGCATGCAGCGAACGCGCATTCCTGGTCATCACCCGCAGCCTCATCACCCCGACCCACTGGGGAATCACCTCAATCAACTCAATCACCACAATCGCCGCAAACAGTTCCGACCCACTGCGAACAATGCGGCACCCGGTTCCGACTCACTGGAACCACAACTGGCACTGGCAAGCATCGCAAGATACAAGACTCAGCCCACTATCGACCTTCGGTCTCCGGAGGGGAGTGATGTGGCGGTACCTACATCGCCACATTCGAGCTACGCATCAAAGACCTGACGTCACACAAAAATCCTGACGTCACAAAAATCCTGCATCGCGCAATTAGAGTTTACCGTGCAGTGAACATATATACAAAAATCCAATATCAATCATTGGGCAGTTGCCCGCCAGACACAACACCCGTCTGGTAGGAGGATCTTCCCTTTTCTATGGTGGATGAGAGAACTTTACACCCTGTTCCTCATACCCCTAAAATCCTATATACAATCTCCCAACAAAAATCACCATAGGTAAATTCAAAGGAGTCTGTATTGAATTTTCTCTTAGAGAATACGTTACCTGCATGGAAGTGTCAGCTAAATGCTTAAGTCTAGTGTGTCAGTATAAGAAGGGTTAGGTGGTTGCCTTGAATTTTTTTTTTATAGTCGTATGTATTCGCGGTTTGTGGAGGTTTATAAAATTTTATAATATGAAGTTTTTTAATGTGTTTTTTGAGGAAAATCTTGAGATACTTGCTCTGTTTCAAGACGTCTGAAGGTTGATTTTAATGTGTGGTCTTTTGGAAGAGTACGATCTTCATTAAGCGATCTGGATTATTTATATAAACGTGAAATTGAAGAATGTATTTTTAAATTATTGGAATACTCATGCAATCTCCTAAAATAAACCCTTATGTAACTTTATTGACATACTTATTTTTAGAACAGCAAGTGAATTCTAAATTCTGTTTAAATAAACAAAAAACAACATCACTCGCTTCCGCCAGCGGCTTCGCCCGCGTGATAGTTTTATAAATTTTAACCTATGTTACGCAGTGACGAACAAAATCATAACCCTCCTTTTTTCTTCGCCGTAGTCGGGTAAAAAATAACAAATAAATTATGAAAAAGCATTTATTCGTGGCGAAAACCTTTTACAAAGAAAATTGACTTCTGCCAAACTGCAAAGCAGTTTGTTGGCAGATGTAGCTCCCATAGCCCCAAGATACAGACTAACTGTCTAGTTTGGGGCTCACTGGTAAACAATTTGTGTAACCTAGGTATAGGTAATATTGTAACCTGCGAACCTACTAAATATTGTAACCTAGTAAAATCTTGCTTATAGGTAATATTGTATAACCTGTAAACCTGCTGACTGTATTACCTGGACAATAAACCATTTTTCATTTTATTAATTTTTCATATTATTCAATTTTTATATTTTAATTATGTACTTTTCCGTCAATACACGTTCTAAGCATACATTATAATATAGCATTCTGTTGGTGAAAGTATTTTTAAAATCGGTCCAATAGTTTCTTTTTTATTATTAGTAACCCGTTTATTAAATACTAGCAGTGCCCGTGGTTTCATCCGCAATCTCGATCCCGTTGGAATATCGGAAAAAAAGTATCCTATGTCCTAATCCAGGTCATGGTCTACACATGTGCCAAATTTCATCTAAATCCATTCAGCAGTTTTAGCGTAAAAGCGTAACAAACAAACAAACTCACTTTCGCATTTATAATATTACTGGTATCCGCTCGCGGCTTCGCCCGCGTGGTATGTCGATAAAAAGTAACCTTGCCAAATTTTGTCGAAATCCGGTCGGAGGTTTAGGCTTGAAAAGGTAACATACAGTCAGACAGACAGACAGAGATACTTTCGAATTTATAATATTAAAGTATAGTTAGGATAGTTCCAATCTTACCTACCCAGTCTTACCTAGAAAACTAGTTACGCGACTTTAATTCACTGCTCTCATTTCCACCAAAATTACTCAACAGGGTACAATCTAATGTTTCTTTTCTCTGTTTCAGGTACATACAGTTTCTAACTTCACATGTGGATCTCTCGAGAGACAAAGGAGAACCGAGTCTCGCTTTTGTGAAAATTCTTCCACGCCCCGCTTTCTCACACACTACTGTGTACGTCTGAAGTCTGGAGTTTTAGACAAAGTTTGAACGTGCCCTATAATCTTACTTATGCTTATTCTGCCTTTGAGGTAAGCAATGTAGCAATTGATGTGGAGAATTGGTGTCTTATTGAATATGAATATGACTATGTTTTAAATTAAAGGTAAATGCACCTTTCACAGAAAAAGTTGATAACTTTTTGTTACGAAATTTTCTCGTATATCATAACAATGTTGTCTGTATGCCAAAATAAATAAATAAATATTGAGAGTGAAAAACAAAACGCTTCAAGAATAAATAGTTGACCTATTAATTTCACAGTAGCGAGCGTAGGTACATAGGCTAGGTATATAAATCCCTATTACTAATCATTATTTTCTTCGTGAGCAACAAGAATCTCTAAATTAACCCACCTTCTAAGCGGCTTTTAGTGACCTATTTAACTGAATTGACTCATCAGCATGAATAAGCAATTTATCATATTGGGACCAATTTTGTCTCCTAGTAAGTATCGTGAATCGAAACTAGTTCAATTAAAGCTATTGTTATAGAACTCTCTGGCCTTAGTACGTTAAGAGTCTGTTACGTTTTAAAAAAAAAGACATGTGTGAATGACCTTTTCGTTATATTGTGATAATGTCATTTGTTTATTTGTTTGTTTAGTCCTAATATGTTTATAGTATGTATTCAACTATCAGCTACTAAGGGCGAATTTCACCAATGAAGCTTAACGCGATCAGCACATCTAAACTGCGTTCAAGAGATTGTTCAGGAATATTGACATTGACAGCTCTTGAACGCGTTTAAAGGTGCAATTCCGTAGCCGCCCGCAGGCGGCAGCTGCAGGCGACGTGTCGCTGCGACACGACTGGTTTCTATGTATTTCTATGAAACCGACGTGTCGTGGCGACATGTCGCCTGCTGCAGCCGCCTACGAAATGGTACGTTTAAATGTACTGATCGCGTTCAGTATCATTGGCGAAATTCGCCCTTAGGCAACTAACAAACCTTCTAATCATCATTGCATTTGCTGTACACGTTAAAAGACATAAAACGTATTTTAACTGCTAAACAGTACATTAAAGCAATCGAAGTTAGTTATGTCAAATAAGAATACATCATCAGTCCCTACAATAAATCGAAAAGCATCTCATACGAATAATACGCGTTGCGTTACACAGCACGCCGTTTAAGATAAGGCTATAAAGTTTATTGGCTTTATTACACCTAAGGTTTCGCGCAAAAACCCGGGCTAACCCCTTATAAAACAACCCTCATCTAAACGACACATGTCACCCCACACGTGCCAAAAAAATTTGTATCATATTTGTATGAAGTTAAAGCTCCAATTTGTGTAATAGATGTTAACCCTGCAGCTTTGTGACGACATCTTTGATGTGCACCCTCTCGCCTCGAGCATTCAAAGTCTTTCATAGATAAAGTGCATTTCGATATTAGAAGTTTCAAACATAGTTTTAAAGTGAAATTTACGGTATGAAATTGTTTTCTTCGTTCAAAGAATGACGTGTCGTAACGTGAGGAATGGGTGAAACAGGGTTTATAATAATGCTACTGGTTTTATTCGATATTACAATGGAATTTCTTTGTAGTTTTTGGTAATGAATTGCTTTTGATTTGAATGCAGTATTTCGTGCCTGTTTGAAGTTGATTTGTAATTGGGGGGAATTAAATTAATCATTTGTTTTGTTAAGCTTAGGGATTCTTTGCATAGTTCGAAATAGTTTTTTCTAACAGGGTAAGGCTCCACTGGAGCGGAGACAAGAGGAGAGCAGCGGAGCAGTGCCAATATATTTTGGGCCCTACGTTATTTTTAATCTATATAAATGAACTATGTAGCATGTCACTCCAAAATGGTGTCATAATATATTATGCAGATGACACCGCTCTATTATTCACAGGTAAATCAAGAATTGAGGTCTATGAACATGCTCAGAAGGGTTTTAACATTGTGTCTAATTGGCTTCATAATAATCTACTAAATTTAAATATAGATAAAACAAAATACATTTTATTTTCAATGAGTAATACTAACATACCGCTTACTACTCTAAACATTTACGCACATAATTGTAGCACATATGCTGACACCGCATGTTCCTGCCCCACTTTAGCAAAAGCTGACCATTTAAAATATCTAGGTGTCACTATTGACTCCAATCTAAATTTTCGTAAACATATTGATTTACTATGTACTAGAGTGCGCAAATTAATATATATCTTTAAAAATTTACGGAGCATAGCCGACTATAAATTAATTAAACAGATTTATTTAGCTTTATGTCAATCCATTCTTACCTATTGCATAACTTCTTGGGGTGGTGCTGCAAAAACAATTTTACTCCCTCTAGAGGGCGCTCAAAGAGCAATTCTAAAGGTTGCTACCTTTCGCCCTTTCAGATTTCCTACGCACCAGCACTACATAGCATGTAATGTACTAACAGTACGGTAATTATTTATACTAAGCATTGTATTACACCAACACACTGCACTTCCTTTTGACCCAGTACCTTCCGACAAGAGAAGAAAGGACTTGGTTTGCATAAAGCCATAAACTAAACATGTGTTTGCAAGGCGATTTTATGTGTTTTTAGGACCTTTTCTGTATAATAGGCTCAACAAGTCACTTAACTTCTATAGTGTAAGTTATAAAAAATGTAGTAAACTGTTATCAGGATTTTTTAGCGATACTCAATTACACAGACACAGAAAAACTTCTAGAAATTGTGTAATGATCATAATTTATTCCCTCGTAAATATTTACTTTTGTTTAATTACGTAGGTTTAGTTTTAGACATTAATGTACCGATATGCTTTTTCTCATAGCTGTTAATTTAATTATTATTTTATATCAGTTTAACTTTAAATTTTAGTGTTCCAGTTTAATTAAAATGTAAAGTGATGGCCTGAAACACAGGTTTGAATTAACTTAGATCGGGCGAGTTGCTACCAAAAATTTGTAATTCCAATCCATCATTACTTGCACCTCAAAATATTTTAGTTGTAGTTTATCTTTAGGTACCTATTATAATTGTATGGAAAGTCTTACTGTCGTTGAAATGTACACTTTTTAAGCGTTTTATATTCAATAAAAATATTATATTATTATTAATACTACCTAATAGATTCTAAACTCTGGAGCGGAGCGGAGATTTAATGCAATTTTATAGGTTAATTTAAGCACAGCTCTGCTCCGCTCCTCTCCTCTCCGTTCCAGTGGACAGTCAGCCTAATTTTTTAAGACCATTTGCGAGCACTTCACGAGTCGGTAGAACATGTTTCATAACCAATGTAAAACATACCTGACATAACATCAATGATTAATATTCAAATACATATAACCTCAATATTAACAAACCGATACATTCCAACAATCACAATTTACATTATTGAATTAGTTTAAGTTTACACAATGCCATGTAAACTTTCCAAGATGGAGCCGAAATTATACAGCACTTGGAGAACTGATTCGAACAATAGGATACCCACTTAGAAATTACTATAGGAATGTTTTAACAAGAAAATTGACCTGCAAACTATGTTCAGGGCCCTGTAAGGGTTTGGACACAAACTACGCAACTAGTTTACCATATTGTGATTACCCCTGGGACTAAGTTTGGCCGTACGAATGTTAAAATGGATTCCAGTATAACATCGGAAAGTTATTGATTTGTTGGCGTCGAGATTATGAGTTATTGCTCTAGTTTCCTGTATGAATTACCTACTGGTTTCGTTGAGAATTAAAAGAAAATAACGAAGGGTGGTATAGCTGGTCCACTCTGAATTGACGCACCCCACTACTGCATACCGTGTGCGTAAAATGCACTGACCGATTTTGATTCAACAAACAAAATTGTTTTTGAGTGTGATAATTATGTGTATAAATATTGTCATCCACGAAGATGCTCCCCACTCCGCTCCGCTCTGTACTAAAGTTCAGCTTACAGTACAGTAGTCGTGGAGTGCGGCGTGTCTTTGTGGATGGCACTATCTGCATGAACATTTGAACAATACATAGGACTTACATACAGGATTGAAGTTATATTTCATTACTTCAACACTCCTGTTAAAATTGGCTTCTCACCTCAAAAAATCACCCACCACAATACGTTCTGGGTATTGATGGGGCTGTTCCGCATCGAGGATGTTTGCTGATGTCGATTGCTTCTACGCTACGATGCGAAAAGCGCTTCCCTGGTGCGCCCGGTGCGGGCTAGCCCCAACATTATACTGCAGTGTACCTATCGCGAGCAGACTGGACTGTTTGTGTGTGAATCCGTGCTGCAAGCTTTCCATATCGGTGTTGGGCTTGTAGCAGGGATTCTCATATCTATAAGACAGTGTTAGGTTCAACATAACTAGCGAAAGGTTCACCTCTGTCTTACCCCTCAGTAAATACAGGCGTGATGTTATTTTATAAACTTATAATATCGTGGAAAAACTCAAAGCTTCACTCGATTACTAACCCGGGTTTTTAACGGTCTATTCAAAGGAATGGACTCCATAATAGTCGTAATGGCGCATAAGTAATGACACAGGCAATTATTACATTTGAATTCGTAAGTATCAAGAGTTCACCATAGCCCGTGTATGCAGGCCAATATACCTATCTAAAATTGCTGTAACTTTATAACCAATTTTGTTTATGGTTTTCTTAACCAATTATACGGTTAAACTAATCGATTTTGGAATTGAAAGCGCAGTTGAAAAAGATGCTTTTAACCCTCTAGAAGTGTAATGCCCAATAGTACTTACGAAGTGTAATTGAATCATAATTCTCAGTAATAACGTCTGAGTATCATTAACCAATCAATCTGAAGACGTATTTTTTCTTTCATCGTCTCATTGAGTACGTAATAACACTTGGACCTAATATTATTCATTAATATCGTCTAGAAATACATAATAGGCTGACGGTGCTAGCTTTGCCAAATCGCAGGCGCATCCGTCTTTTGAATTTAAATAAAATTGTCGGCAACCGTTGAGAGCAACACCATGTGTGTATTTATGATGAACATTAAGATGTTCTATCTGATCCTATCACAGTCGTTTCTCCGTAAGCAATGCACAATAAACTCTCAATCCATTGTACTTATTAAATGTACCGAGCATCGAAAACTCGATTCCTTACGGGAATCGGATTATCCGATTATTTGTAAACGCGGATTTGAGAATGAATCCGATCCGTTGAGCTCAGTCGTTACCTTCCTACATATTTAATATAAAGGATTTGATAAATAAATATTTAGAATAAAGACGTATATTTTGTCTCTTATGTTGTTCAGTTATTTCTTGTTTGATCGATGCTCTATTGTTAGTTGTTTGGATAATATTATTGCGATACGAAGGGCCAGATATTTTTATGTATTGCTAAGAATAATTTTACTCGGGGTGGCCTATGGCGCTGAAAGATTCTGGAGTGGCGACCGCGTACTGGAAGACGTATTGCTGTAAGGCCTCCCACAAGATGGACCAACGACCTCGTTAAGGCCGCACGAATCCGCTAGATGCGAGAAGCACAGAGCCGTTCGAAGTGGTGATGCTTATGTCCAGCAGTGAACGTCTTTTGGGCTAAAATGATGATGATGAATTTTGCTTTCACAAGAGTCCTCTGTCTTGTAACAACTAAAAATTTACTAAACAGATTAAGTCCTTGATATAGTATGTTGTTGAACAACAAAAAACAATTATCTAACTACTCAAGAAACTATTTTCACGTTACTAAGCAAATCATGCACATAATATATTGCTCGAACAACGCGGAAAAACAAATAATATCTCTCGTCTGTTGTCGTAAAAATTTAATAATACCAACTTTAGTAACGGTTTGGCGAACTGAAATCGTATTCACCCAGTTTTCATGAAAAACCTTCCCTCTACAAAGTATACATAAATATACGTGAATATATAAGTATATAAAAACAATTTTTATTTTCGAGCGATTCCCGTTGAAACTGTAACTCGCTTAATGTAGAGAGTTGTAACGAGTTGTGGGTTTACTCGCTTGAAATCGAAATTGGTTCCGTATTCGATTGAATCGATTTGCGAACAGCTCTTATCGTGCTTTATTTTCATGAATTTTTATTATATTACTGTATTTTTATATGTTGATTTGATTTTAAAGAAGAATTTTTGTTAATATGGATGTATAAAAATGTATTAGCCATCAAACTTTTTATGCACTATATGAATTTTATCACAGAGTTTTCACAGCTTGCTAGTAGAGTTGAAGTAATAAGTCATTTATAGTATTTAGAGTTGAAACTTCATTCATTGTAAATCTGCCTGAGTTTTGTTTTCTTAGTAAATAAGCCTATAATATTTATATCATTTAAGAGATGCATATCTGAGCCCCCACCCTAAGCTGCTTATCTTTTAATTTACCCAAGCTTTTAGTAAGAAATCACACATAAACACACACAACTATCTGTTTTATGCAAACGTATAAACAGATTACACAGTTTTCTTCTGATGGGCTTACTTTAATGGATTCGCCTGTTTGCCGAACAACTTTCGTACTTCGTAGGAATCACTTAATCTGCCACTCTAGGATATATTTTTATGTGATTTATGAACGAGTGACGCCAACGTGGCTAGACGAAAACATTTATTTTGGATTTTCTCAAGTATTTTATGGGAAGTGGGGCTGGCAGTTGTACGTTATCGTCCGTAACACGAGTTTTCCTCAGTCGTGATCTCGTATCTCCATATTTACATGTACTGATGGTGGTGCTTGTGTGTCATATTGTTACCCGAGTCTGTTGTGTACCTTTGTTTTGTTCTCGTCGGGATTGTTATGATGGAGGTCAATGAACCTCTCGGGGGCTTATGTTCGAGAAAAACGTATTAGGTTCTGTTACAAATCATAGAGTATTAAGACCAGACTTGCGTTAGTACACCAAAGTTTTACATTTGAAATGTCGACTAAGTGCAGTGTAGATAAACATTTAAAAACACATAAATATTTATGCAAACTACACACATAAAACGTGTTGTCTTTCACACAACATTAAACAAACAATTTAAAATAATGTGATGTGACTAAGCAAATAAATTACTTGCACATAATTTCTTCTGCTATAAATTCCAAATTAATTTAAGGCCAGGACAGACAGGTTTGGTACAGCCGAACGAGCTGAATCCTATTCTAATGCAGCTGTCGTGTGATTCTGCCGTATTGGCTTAACGCTTCTTCGACTTGACAGGATAGAAATTAGGGAACTGAGCAGTTTGGGACAGCTGAATTGCATTAACGTTCCAAATTGTATTTTGTTATATATCTGTGTATATGAGGTTTAAAATTCAATGGTGTCTCGGGTTGATATTATGTTTTGATTATGATTTGTTCATTCCACATTTGTGTTTCGACCATGACTTGATGAAGATTTCTTTAGAAGAATGTTGATACATTGTGGTCTTTCTAAGTCTTCCGGTGCTTTCCCAATTTTTGAAATGTGCCCATTTTGGGCTTTATAATTATGCTTTTAAAGGCGCGACTCCAGTAGAACAATTTCTATGAAAACTTCATGGAAATTATTCTGCCAGAATCACGTCGTATTAAGGCTTGCCTTAATACGTAAGTCCTTATAGGTATTCAAGTATAGCGGGCCAAACAGGTACTTACGCACAGTGCTAACTACAGTTGTCTTTAACCGACCTATGAGTACCTACATGTCAATAGTGATCTAATATTTGCCTGCGTAACTGCATTACTAAATATTTTGCCGTTTACATAAAATCAGCTGTTTGTTTTAAAATCTATATACCTACATTCCTACCTATTTTCTGCCGGCTAGCGATAGATACAAGACACGCTGAACTCTTGTTAACTTAACACAGTTCTAGTACAAGCATGTTTGTGTTAGCTGTCGGAGTTAACAGGAACAATATTGATGTAATGCACTCGTGCTTACATGTGCATACATGGACCTATACCTGTTTTACGAACGTTCGTTATGTTTTGGTAGTTTTGTTTTTTTTTCGTAACAATATAGGTAGGTCCTGTCTTAGGTCGATAATACATATTACGAGAGCGGACAGTTTAAAAAAAAAAAATTTTTAGGCAATTGTTTCATAATGGCTCATTTCTTTAAAGGTACGTCCAAGTAGTGAATTTTTTCTTATTGCCGTTGTTTTTTTTATACGTCAGATATCTCTGTCTGAGGCAGGCACATGCGTGGCTTACCATTTTAAGACAATGCCTCTCACTGTCGCACTTAAGATTCTTGCATATGAGCGGAAATATTGATCTCCTATGTATTCAATTATAATTGGGTTATGTGGAAGATTCCCATTCCAAAATACTTTTTTTTTAATCACCACAGACGGTTCAAGATAATTCTTCCAAATAAATGAGTGTACCAAGAAAACTATTAGTGAGGGTAATACAGTAATAACTCCAGATAGAAACGCGTCCATCTAAGCAGGCATGGCTAATTTGGCCTAATGCCTACCCTCGTCTGCATTAACCATTAAACATTAACTTGTGACATGCTTAATTCGCTAAGTGCCGTGGTCAGTCCTTTGGCTGTGGTCACACTGGGAGCGGAAAATAATTACTTTTGAATGTGTTGTAAATTACGCTGTTTTAGGGGCTTACTTTTATAGGTGGTGTAAACTTAAACAAAGTACTTAACGTAATGTTTTTAATTTGATGTTTTAAAGTTGATAGTTATTTACGAGTATGTAGAGTTTTCAAGGAATTGGTGTTGTAACTTTCTTTTGTTATAAATGGGATTTAAAGGAACCGATTATGTTCTAACACGTTATTTTATTTTTAAGTAAACTTTCCTGTGAATACTTAGCGAAAGAGTTTCGTGCCCTGCCTAAAATCTTTAGCAAAATCTACACATATAAAATCGAACTGCAATGGCGCATAATAATATTTTTTTTGTCCTTAATACGCACTTCGTTGACAAAAGGCGAGGACATTACTACTCTACCCACGTTAACCTTTTTCTTTTAAAGTCCATACCAAACACCCTTTTAGTTTTTCAACTAAATATTGTGTCCATATACATAGTACCAACTCCTCAAGAAAGTTCCAACATTAATTTAAACACACTCAATTAGTTCTGCCCCGCTTCTAAAGCCACCTCGCCCTCTACCGGATCGTAGAAATGACCAAAATGTATTACCCTATTAACTGGACCACCTTTGTTTAACTAAATCTGGGGCTTGAGTCAAGTTTAAATTATTTATTCAGTCGTGAAGGTCAGCAACAAATGTCTTTGGAAGTCTGGGACACGCTCCGTGAGCCTTTGTGGTTACCAGTGACAATGTTGGAATTTTAAATGTGATGAGAGGCCAATAGGGTCTTCTAATTGAATTAAATGATTTGTGTGGGAGTTGTTTATTGCTTTGTATTGACGGAATGAATGGAAGGATAGTTTATTTATGAAATACTGATATTTACCTATGTTCTTGTTTGATTGTTCTACTTAGTCCTTCAGGTGGACGGTGGTTCATTGTGCGTGGGCTCAGTAGATAGTTTTCCTGTTAAAGTATTGTCCTTACTAAAAGTACCACAGTTCATATTTAGGAATGTAAATAATTGAGTATTAAGTATATTTCAGTTAAGTGCTTATAATTCTTTATTAAACACGTGGTAACATTTAGCATCCGGTTGAAGTCTACGTCCTTGGAGAGTTGTCAATTTCGCTGAGGGATTAATCTCAGGAAGAGCGACTACAGCTTCCGCTTATGCACTTTGTGATTAGTAATTATTCAGCTATCCCGTTTATTGTAGTAACGCACCAAGATTTGATGGTGAAACGGCTTTTTACAGAAAATGGAATGAGAATGAGATGCGAAAAGATGGAGAGAGAGAGAGAGAGAGAGAGAGAGAGAGAGATGAGATGAGATGAGAAAAGAGTGAGAGAGAGAGAGAGATAAGGAGAGAGAGAGATGAGGTGAGAAAAGAGTGAGAGAGAGAGAGAGAGAGAGATGAGATGAGAAAAGAGTGAGAGAGAGAGAGAGAGAGAGATAAGGAGAGAGAGATGAGGTGAGAAAAGAGTGAGAGAGAGAGAGAGAGAGAGAGATGAGGTGAGAAAAGAGTGAGAGAGAGAGAGAGATGAGATGGTGAAACTTCAAAAGGGATGGTTATCACCTCTTTTTCGATATTAAAATAATATATAAGATTAGCATATTCAACTAGTAATTGCAAACTGTGATCCACCAAACATGTATATAAATTTTTTCATTGATCCACCATCCCAACGGCCAGATTCGCCAGTCCTTCAATGATGTGAGGTCGTGTAACGTAGGTACTAGCGTTACATCCTTTTAACCACAAAATATCATTCCTAGTCTAAGTACTCGTACCAGTCATTAAAGGTTAGCCTCCACTTATTGGTTACATGATAGCCTTTGTTCGGAAGCATGCACGTCACTATTTTTGGCAGGAGTACCTTTAAGGGCCGTCGATAACTCTCAGGGATTCTCTGTGAGGGGAAAGCCGTGCGACAGTATACGTATAAGTACGTAAGTGAATGAAGGGAGATAATTGCTGATAGATGCTGGTAAAGGGAAAGTATTTCTCGTTTTAATGAGAAGAATGAAAGAGCTTCTTTTTACGAAGTATTTTTAAATTAGGCAGTCAATGTCGTTTCGGGCTTATGAAAAGTTAAAAAAAAGCCGTAATTGCTAAAATATTTTAAAATAAAAATTGTTTACTGTAAACAGTTTTTATTTTAAAATGCTTACCTAGGTATCCAGTGAAGTCTGACATAGTCTGTATTATGTTCTAGTTTATAATACTTTTAATTAATTACTCCGTCTGAAAACGTCATTAACAATTTTTGTATTAAAGTTTGCGTGCCCTAATTGAAAAAGTTTACAAGGTCAAAAAATAATAATTGATGAACGTTGTTAAAAATTTGCGTTAATAAAGTAATTTGTTGGAAAAATCGCGGTGTTGTGGTGGGTATTAAGGGTGTGGCGACCGATGAATTGTCCATACAAACGTAATACCAAAATCATTTGCAATTTGAGCATATTTTCACCATATTAAGTTGATATTCGGATTTAGACAGTATTTATCTAGGTTCCTACAGCTTTTTTTTTTCCAAAAATCTTACCTAAAATGAAGTTTAAGCGAATTGAATTTCGCACATTTTTACAGAGTAAATGACATGTTTTCATATTGTTTTTTCTGTATTATAAACAACAATATTTGTAATATTGTTTCAGTAGAAACATAGCTCACATTATCAAGTTACAAATTATAGAAAAAGAATTGGAAATACATTAAGTTTTCATTCATCATTTTTGGTATTACGGAACACATCTAAATTTCTCATAAAATTTCAATAGCCAGTATTGCTATCGCTTCACGCGTATGTCAATGTGTGTGTGGTCGTACAGCTCACGGTAGCTGTGTGTATCGCTTCAATAGGCACATTAGGCAATTAGCACAACGGGCGCCGGGGGTTGAGTGAGGCTCGTTCGGGGTGTTTGTTGTCAGTGTTAGACGATTACTTTAAACTTTTAAATTACTGTGCGTGCGTAATTCATTATTTGTTTGCTAAATTTTATTGTAATCTTTCTGACACAGACCTATGCTACGAACTTGGATTTTGATTTGCCTTGTGATTTGGTATCCAGTAACCTACATTCTTACGAACTTTTTTTTGTTTACGGACTTCGAATATTATTGTTTACGATGTGGATTTGGTTGAAAACATGGCCTCCGAACGGAGGGATGTATCTCACAGTAAGTATTACCCAATGATAAGATAAGATAAGATGATAAGATATGATAAGTTTATAAGTTACCTATAGGTACTTTTTTAGCTAAGCACTAATTGTTTACATATTTACAACTTAGCCCAAGAAAATAAAGACATTTTTTTCTTGCTATTTTCGTTTCTATCTTTAGATGACATTTCGATCTTATCCGTTTCATACTAATATTAATTGGAAGGTACCTACTTATGTATCTAAAGAGCCTCTGTGAGCTGTGGGCTCAGCTAGTGTTTTGTAGTTTGTACGTTACGTATTTGTCATAAAGTTCATTATGCTTTGACCCAATTTCGTGAAAATAAACTTCATTCCGTACCGCGGCAATGTAAATTGAGCCTTATCGTGAGTACCTACTGGCCGAGCCCGCCGAGCCGGTATAAGCTGGTTTCTCTCCGTACGCGACGAACCCGCCATCTCAGCCGTCAAGCAGTCAAGCTTGTAGTAGTGTACCTATCATAGCGCGGTTGAATGAAGCTTTGTCATGTCACTGTTCCGTTTCTTTACCTACTCATATGACCAAGCGGGCGTCATTATTTCAAAGACACTGGTGATAACACTGCTTGCCACTTGACTGTGATAGGGAAGGTGTGTATTTACGCGACCAGGTTTTTACACCAGGTATTTACTTGCAGCGGGAAAGTCCGAAAGGGATACCGGGACCTTGGCAACAGGCAACTGAAGGAACACGGGTGGGTTTTAGTCAGTAAAAGTCTGACACGCCCTTCCGCTCCGCCCAGAACGGGAGGTCATTTGATGATTTACCACCATCAAAAAAAAAAGGTATTTACTTGCAAGTGCGGACCCGAAATACTTCAAAGTATTTTGCTCCGTCGACAATCGACGCTATTCTGATCCTTATTCGTATGTAAGATAAGGATCAATGTTCTGTGAAAGTATTTTTACTTTAAAGGTTTGGAAGTATATTTTTTTGTAGACGCAATTCTGCTCCTTATTTATATTACATTACGAATCAATGTTCTATGCAAGTATTTTTCTACCAACAAGGCTTGGATCCTATGCAAGTATTTTTCCTTTAAAGTTTTGGAAGTATTTTTTTTTTTTTTGTAAACACGATGGTGCTCTTTATTTATATAAAGTTACGGATCAACGATTCTATGCAAGGATTTTTTTTCCACCAAGGCTTGGTTAGAAGTTGGACGTATAGTTTTTTGCATACGCGATTGTACTCCTTATTTGTATCGTCTTACGGATCTATTTTCCATGCAGAAAGAAAATACTTGAAAGTATTTCGAACCCTGGTTTTTGGCGCTGGTGTCCAAACGTGGACGTACTTGGAAGCCCTGGTACTCGATTTTGCAAGTACGACCCATGTCTACTGTAATGTTTGTCCAGCGTATCCGGGGTAGGGAGACCATACAATTTGATTCCGGATTTGTCTGGACAAGTGCGGCTCTATGGCCACGGTCCGGTTTTTGTTCGGACTTTTTTGTGAAATTCCTATTACATAAGTAAACATTGATAAAACTAAAATAAAAGTTCAAAGTCGTTCTAGTTTATTTAATCATTCTAGGATTAGTTGAGATATTGGCATGGAAAAGAAATTTCCAAAAAACGCATTACTAGTCTATACATTCACTAACGATTCCCGAAAGTAGTCAACAAAAATAAAGCAATTATTGAACATACCTAATTACTAATAATAAATATAAATGCCGTGTGGACTCGATGAATGAATGGCAAGTATAGCTAACAATATCTATCTATCCACTCACACACACACACACCGCTTCTCCTGCCCGCGTTCATTTGTCAAACAGAGATAGCAATATACCTAAAAAACTTTCGCTCGCATCTCGATTTGTAGTTGAGAGCCGTTTACGGTGGCCTCTTAAGTAAGCATATTAGTTCGTTAGTAATCCAGAGGTAGTTTTAGGTTAAATAACCAGCTAACAGCCTACGGATGCAATTTAATACAAGAGGACGTCAGAATCGAATAAAAAAAAAAAAATTATTACCTGCATTTTTTTTAATCGACCGTCAATTTTTTCATTTTTCAAACTGTAAATAAAATACCTTTTAGTGCCAATGCGTTTGATAAATACATACCTACACATGTTAAACGTTAACACACAAACACCCATCCTATACTTTCTTGTCTATTATTCACGGCAGGTGAAGAGGCGGGAGCTAGCAAACTAGATAAGTTTTAAAAGGACTAAGTTAGATGAATCTTGACTGCATAATGACGAAGATTAAAAGTTGTTGATTGTGAAAATTCAAAGAGTTTCGGCTCGGACCATGGTAGCTATTAATATAATCTCTTTTACGAAGTTAAGGTACACTTCATAAATACGGATTACGTTGATTTAAGCCACTTGTAAGTGTTCCATAAGCTAAGACTGTCGGACGGAACGATTGTTATTAAAATTTGGACACGATTTCGGAAATGGAACTAATAGTTTTTTCGAAAGTTTAAATAATCTGCGCGTGAGCTGATCTTAAGCTTTAATAGCTCTCAGCAACTTTCCAGTGTTAAACAGTGTGCTCACCAGATTCAAAACATTTTAATCAGCTGTAGACAAAACAGTTTAGTCTTGTGTAAAAATAGTTTTTAACTTGGCTCCGACACTGTCTTGTGGCTACTGTGCAACATTTTTTTTTGTCATTAGGCGAAATTCCTTCTCAGTTTTGACTCAGGTATGCCTATGGCTGGGAAACCGAAAAAAACATTTTTACAAATGGAGAACCGTCATGCTTTTTTTTGTCGTAGAATGAAGTTACTATTTTTTACCAACAAAAATTGTCCCACTTGCAAAATACCTAACAGCCACCGAATTGGGTCAGGATTACTTTTAGTGTCAGGAGTGTCACACAACCACGCGGTCGAACCAAGGGGCGTAATTAACACGGGCTGCCCTCTATCAATAACAGATTAGCATGTAAAAGCGAATGGCCTAATGGGTGGTGTGTGCCAGTAATTGGCCCATAAATTCTGTCTGAACAAGGCTTTATATTGTTGTCTTTGTAATTTTTTTAACAATAGATAATGTGATGTGTAAGTTTGGTGATTTTCAGTGATTGGTCTGATCTAAGTAGTCTTGAAATGTTAGTAATTGAATCAGATTCAACCAGTATTCATATAAGTAAACCATACCCACTTAATACGTACTATATAATAGTACAATAGAATAGAATACTATAATAGTACAACCATTATTGTTGTCTGTTATCTGTTATATCAATATCAATAGAATAGAGTACTATACCTAATAGAAATAGAGTACTATAATAGTACAACAATTATTGTTGCCTGTTATCTGTTATATCATGTGTAAGGATATATTTTGTGGATATTATAAATAAATAAATAAGTACAGTCAACCGCACATCAGTGTTAAGAATTTGACATTGACAGCACCTTTATGTTGTAGCTACAATACGTACAAGTAAGAGTGACCTTTCTAATGCAAATGTTATCGGATGACTGTACTATTCCACGTTTGCACACAAATGATTAAGATTACAATTCCGCCAGACTCTAAAACAGCTAAATCATGCAACTATAACGTTCCTACTCCATTAGTACCCCTGCATGCCCCAAGTATATTAGTCAGGTGTTCTCAAAGGAGTTCTCGAGTCGACTGCAACTTCATTGGGCACAGTCAATGGACCAAATTGCGGGGTAATACAGGCATTGCACGTCCAAGACAGCCACTGATTAGACTGGCTTACTTGTTGATACATTCTAAGTTGGTATTGATTTAGATTTAGTCATGTGAGAGTTGTGTTTGGTTTAATTAGTTATTTGACAGAGTTTAGATTTTTTTATCGTAGTTATTCTAATGGTTACCTTGGTATCCTAACTTCCTAATTAATATTATAAATGCGAAAGTGAGTTTGTTTGTTACGCTTTCACGCTAAAACAGGTGAACGGATTTGGATGAAATTTGGCACAAGGGTAGAACTTGACCTGGAGAAGGACATAGGCTACATTTTCATCCTGGATTGTAGAAAAAGTCGCGAGCAACAGCTGGTTCTAAATTAACTTTAATTTAGATACGAGTGCTAAAAGGATGTTTATCGGGGCGTCATTTTTTTGTTGTTGGTGTATTGGCGTGTTATAGCTAATATGTTAATTAGTTACTATTGTATACAGTCAAGTTCTTCTAACTGAATAGACAGCTGTGCTGCTGGGGAGTTTGTTGCGCAAACGTTACCCCACTTCTTCCCATCTAAAAACCACTAGGAAGTTGTGAAGGGTGGCCGTTTTGGGGGACTGTCTCATGTAATTTTAACGTTAAAAAAAAAAAAGTAATAAATAAACAAGACACCACAGACAGACAAATAAAAAATCCGGAGTCACACGTAATCTGTTCGATTTATGCCCTAACACGTGTGGCTCCGGATTTTTAATTTGTCTGTCTGTGGTGTCTTGTTTTTACCTTCTTAGTCGTAGTTGGGTTTTAGTTTTTATTACTTTCATTTTTTTTTATTCTTTTGGTGTTATAATATAAATATTTTTGAAATGTGCTCATTAAGCCCTTTCATTTGATACCCAACATGGTACGATTAAACAGTTTTTTTTTTAGTTCCTCACTTTATGTCCTCTATAGGTCGCCATTTTTTGTGACGTCACGTAGCCTATAACCAGCGGACGATCAAGACGCTTCCAAAGATACCTCATTTGTCAAATTGTGATGAGTGGTTTAGAAGATAGGAGGGAACAGATGAACATACTTACATACATACATACCGGTCAAAATCATAACCCTCCTTTTTTCTTCGCCGTAGTCGGGTAAAAAGGGTCGATTCTCAAAAAGTTTGAATAAATTACTTTGATTCTGATTTTGGTTTCATTCCAAAGATACATGTCTAATCTAATTTCCCTTTGTCAGTCAATAAATAACTACTAAGAAACTTCACGGTCACTGCCTGGTATTGGTATCCGCTTGGTATCGATTCGGTCTCGTAACTAGGTACCAACTAGATACCCAAAATTTATTTGGTTACCCAGCGAACCGGGTTTAACCTCGTATCCTTTGTAAACATTATTTACTCCATATCCAAGCTTCAATGTTTTATAAGTTAGTTACAAAATTCGACTATAAAATATAATCCTTGAATATTTTGTAGGGTACAGTTGTTTGGCTTTAAATGTCAAAGTTATCTACATATTTCATAAATAATGACCTGCTTCTTGAATTCCGGAATTTAAAATCTAAGTGTTAAAATTTAAGCAGGATCTTAATTATCTGATTATTTTTCAATTTTACATGTTTTATTTTGTCATGTTTATGTCAGACAAACAAATTGGTATAAAGACAAGAGAATTGTGATGATGATGAGATTAGACACGACTGAAATACTGTTACTTATTTATACTGTGCCAAGAGGTAAAGCTAGGTTTAGAAGAGGCAATAGAGCGTTTCCACGATGACAGTTTGTGTGTTTTTATTAAAGATAATTCTTAATAAATGATTATTTGTAAACGGATGACCGATGAGGTTGAAATATTCTGTAGTAGCATCTGCTTACGCTGAATACAGGAAATGAAGGGCCTTTGTAACGATACTTAAGCCTATGTCCAACCATAATCCTTAAGAAACTATTCATTTTTACGTTACCACATCAAACAATTAACTATCAAGTGAAATAGCTTTCCGTGTAGTGAATTGGCTGTAAGATTCTCATAGAGTCAGTACGATTTCAACCGTTCCAAAAAAGGATAACATAAAAAGCGTCTGAACGCCTCCTAACACAGCGATAACACGGCAAATAATTTAACCAAGGACATAAATAAAGCGAGGAAAAGAAATTATGAACCCGACAAAATTCGAAGAAAATAAAAACAAATAAGAGGTTCCTTAGGTGGCCATTTAATTTCATGAAAGCAGACGCGTATTCTAATAAGCTGGGAAACATTACTTGGTTTTATTGCGCATTTTCACTTAACTTCGAGTCGGCATTTCTCTTCGGTAGTCATTTCGAGCCATAGTCTGGGCAGTGTGAATTATTTAGAATACGCTTTCCGAAGATCCGACATTAAAGATTCAGAGGCGAAGACCTTACGCTTTTGACTGTACGTTTCACGAAACTAACGCGGTGCGGGCACAACTACACTTCATCGAGTTCTCGGGAACCAATCGATAAGGTCTGTTGTTTGATTGAATTTAAATAAATAAATTTGTTCTATTGCTTTGTGTTGTGCTGGCTATATTGTTCTATATACTGTCTACTGACTGTGTCTGGTGTACTGTGTACACGTTATTTTCTAATGATGAGAGGAGCATTTTTAAGACGTCAGTTTTTGTTCCGTATCAGGTTTGCGTTTTATTTCTAGTATTTTACATAAGTAATTTTTGTCTGTTGTTATAAAAAATCTATTGATTAAACCAGTAGATTTTTTCTAATCAACTTTATAACTACTAGGGTAACACGAACGCTGTTACGTAGTCAAGGTCACCAAAAAGTTAACAACTACCATACCAACATATTCTATGTACAAATTGTACAATACTTAGATTACAACACCTAAACACACAGAGATAACTTAACAATACATGAACTGAAACTGTTCGAAATTCAATTCAAATGTTGCCTTTATACACAACGTGTAACAGAATAAGCGCAAGACCTGAAAGTAGTTTGCTCAGAATCGGCTTCTGAATCGATTTCCGTCATTATTTATATATGTTAATTTTGCATGAAAAAATATTTTATCTAACTGAAATTAGAACCACTGCGTCATAACAAGGTAATAAGATATTTTATTTAAGGAAATTTAAGCCTTATCTCAAAGGAATAAAGCCTATGAAATGCATAACCAAATTTGTAATGTGCTCATAGCTATCCTATGTGTAGTGCGCGTTAAATAAAATAGTTAATTTAAGGTGTGGTTTAATTAAATTAAATTACAGATATTATTTTAGTCTTATAATCTAATATTCTAATTGGTGTGTATGAGCTCTTGCGTTTATTCCGTTACACGTTGTATAATGCCTAAAACCAATTTGTAGTGCCTATTCCAGACTATTGTCCCAAGTCTATCCCAATATGTTGAAGCCTTATTAAACTTTATATCAGGGATTAACTTCGGCCATTATCCCTCAGATAATTTTAAGGGACTATGAACCTTTATAATCAAATTAACTTTATTGGACGGTAGCTCGCGTTAAATAAAAGTGGATTACTAATTAATTGTCGTATAATAGATATTAATCGTGTGAGAAAATTTTCGACGAATAAAAATTTAGGCAATTTTCTTTGAGGAGCTGTTTGTGCTACCTTTGTTTGAACGTTATATTGCGAATGTCACGACTTATTATTTTTTCATATCATGTACCTACCTAGCTGTCATTATATTAAAGAAAGAAATACAGAAATTGTAAAATAAATACAATCATAGAAATAAAAAAAGACAAGAGTACATAAAAAAAAAAAGGTGTACCCATATTAGACCAAAATTTCGCCAGTCAAGTCCTATGTAAAAGGGGGCGTGCCTATTGCCATTAACCGGGCACAAATCCAGACTCCAGGCGTTTTTCTGAGAAAACTAAACTAAACTGTCTAATCCTTGCGAGTCTCCTGATAGGACATACAATCATGTCTCGTTTTTCCCCAAAAAGTGGACCCTCGCACAAACAACGAAAGAGTGGCAAAAAGGCATATCTAGCTCAAACTGTAGTATACTTAAGTAAGTATACTAGAAGAAAAATAAACGTTTAACCGTCCTCCAATTGGCAGTGTAAGGAAAGTCACTCTGTTTAACCTTTGTCACGGCAGCGTGACATTTCGATACAAAAGGTATCGATACATTACCTAAACGATTACCGAGAACTTGTTTCTAGTATCGATTCTACTGTAACTAAGGTAGTCATTTTGTTAAAATAAATTACTACTAAGCATACAGCTAGATTCCTACCAACGTTTTTGTAACTAACTTATACGTTAACATTAAGGGTGGATTTCACCAATTAAACTGAATGCGCTCAGCACATTTAACGCGCGTTCAAGAGTTGTCAGTGTCATCATTGTTGTGGAATATTGGCACTGACAGGTCTTGAACGCAGTTTTGATGTGCTGATCGCGTTCAGTTTCGTTGGTGGAATTGGTAATAAAAGCTTATTTACTTATTGTGTTTAGCCATGAAACTGAAATAAATGAAGTCTTGACATACAGTATTACTAAACTAATTTGTAAACTCCTGCAGTTCCGTCGTACTGTCATGTCATACTTTTACAACAAACTACGGAAATAAAATATTTTTTCGGTGGTAGTTTTTTGTTTTTAAACTGGCAGCACGTAACTGGCACGCCTGCCGGTTATGACATCGACTTGGCAGCACCAGTAATGTGTGGCATGAATTCAATGTGTTATGTAGGAAGTGTTGTTTGGGCAAGGAGTTTACGTACATTTTGGCATTAAAAAGCAGTAAAAATAATGGATTTTGAGAGTATGGATTCAACTGCTTTAAATAAATAGCATCTGAGTTGAGCCATAGGACCAAAGTTCAGTGATCACTGGAAACAACCTACTAAACTAGGAACAACCTACGAAACAAATTAATAAATTGGCTTACAACAAATAACCTAAAAATAAATCTTTTAAAAACCCATTACATGATCTTCAAGAATAAAAACGCAAAATCAATTCCACTATCTATTAAGTTCAATAATGAAACTGTATCTGAGGTTACAAGTACAAAATTTCTAGGTATCTATATAGATTCTAATATGTCATGGAAAACATATGTAAATAGTGTATGTACCAAATTAAGCCAATTCTCGTATGCCCTCTACATGCTCAAAAAAGTATCTAACCAAACCACACTACTTAGTGCTTATCATGCCTATGTGGGATCCACTTTATCTTATGGGATACTTTATTGGGGATACTCAACTAATAAAGAAATTGCGTTCAAGGCACAAAAAAAGTGTATTAGATCAATATGTGGGATACACCAAACAAATTTATGTAAACCTCATTTCATAAACCTCAAGATATTAACCCTCCCGGCTTTATATATCTACGAGGCCTCAATTTTAGTTAAATCAAACATCAGTAGCTATGACACACTAACAAGCAGTAGACATAAAAATATATTACGCAATAAAACATCCCACAGTGCAGTATATAGCAATAGTATTTTCTGTATGAGCATAAAAATATATAATAAGTTACCATTAGACATTAAGAACCTACATCCAATTGGTATTTTTAAAAGGAAGCTAAGAGACTTCCTGGTTAAAAAGGCATATTACTCCGTAAAAGAATTCCTTGAAGAAAAATACTGAATTAATATTAAAATAATTGAGGTACTATTATAATGTGATATAAATTATAAGAATAGTAGGTATAATATAATATAAAATGTATGAATAATGTTATTTAATATAATTTATTTATTTATTTAAACATTTATTTCGGACCAGGTTCATATTCTATAATACAATGCAAACTGTAAAACTGGAATATTGAGTATGTTTAATGTTTAATTATTAACTAAATATTCATAACTATTTAAATTGCAATGCCTTAACAGGCAACTAAGTTCTAAGAACCTACCTATTGTTAACATCTCCAAATTCTGTACACTTAGTTCGCAATAAAGAATTTGAATTTGAATTTGAAAAAACAAAATACCCATATTTAAAACCCAAGGACTTGATCAGCTGTGAGCATTATCCACCAGATAACTAAGAAATTGGAATACAGATAAAAAGAAAAATAATCTGCCAGATGAATTAACCGAAATTTATCTGGAGGTGTTGCAACAGGCTTTAAGTGGTAGATACCTAGATGTAAATCCACTTGCGATGAATATTTTCGTGACTGTTTTGAAGCTACAGCATGACCATTTTAAGTGTGCAGTTCACGGTGGCGCTGCTTGTCAAGGAAAAATGCAACAGCATGACAAATTCGGTACATTAAGTTTTAGTTCTGTGTTTTACCGCCTGCACAGATAAGTTGGATGGTCAGGTCAGAATACAGTCCAGCCGTCGAGAGTATGCGTTCTCGACACTTTCATACTAACGAATATGTGTTTTGGGAATTTGATCCTTATTACTACTAGAAATTGTCCAACTGACAGGTGTCAGGATCGCATTCTCGCGATGGCCGGACTGTAACTGCGGATACGCTCCAATTTTCTTTCTCATATAAACGTATTTCATATCTGCATTTGTCAACAACAATCTCCATCATAAGCACAAGTAAACAAAATTTCGATACGCAAAACAACTTCTTAAGGAATCCTTATTCTATTTGGCTTGAAATCGAAAGCGCAGGCGTAACCCGGACGCAAATCGAGATTATCCATTTCCTTTCGATAAGTGAGAAGTTTTCCTCTACAAGATTAAATATTGCAGCCCCTTTGGTACCCTGTGGCGTGAGTAATGCAGTGTCAGAATCTAGACGTGTATGGAAAAAGCCGAGAAAACTTACCCGTATCCGTTTTTAAGTAGAACTAGGAGAAACCAATTTGTAATGTAAGTTCTGATTTATGGATAGTACGGTTTGTTTGTTTAAATTGTGTTAGACTCGGTGGAAGATTGGTTTTGTGTTTTATTTGTTGGCTGTGTAGTCTTGAGTTTTATAATTGTAGTATTTGGAGAGGGTAATTTATAATAAGAAAAAAGAATAATTTATAAGAAGAAAATCATTTATCTACTTAAAATATAATTATAAAAGAACTTCTATGAATATAAAAAAAAAACCCTAAAAAAGTAAAGAAGAAGAATGAATGAAGTAGTACTTACTTCGTTTTATTCGAATAAGTTGTTCTTTTCGAAGGACTCTTTTGAATTATTATTTTTGAGAGATAAAAATCAGCGTACCTAAGAAAATCGTTTACTTAAAGTTTCTACAAATACATAATACCAAACTATTTTTTTTCTTAAACTGCATATCCATGAAGGTTTGCATTCAATATATCTAACGCCCCTCGCAGATCAATTTTCACGGTGGAGCAGCGACTCCACGATGATCTCGCTCCATTACTCTCTCCAATGTGTCGACATCCTGCCGATTTGTACCACAATATTCAATTATTTTTACATTTCGATTCGATTCGGTAAGCATTCTAAGTTTTGGTAGACCGAGCAGAATATTGCATTAGTAGATACGACGAAGAATAAAGTCAGAATAAAATCTAAACGAAATAAATGTAAAAGATGTTTTTCTCAGACCCTCAGATTGTCTACCCTCTCTACAAAATATAATGATTACTGTTCTACCCAATTTAGTTTGCTCTCATTGACCAATAACTTAGGAACTATCAACTAAAACACCACAACACATTCATAAACAAGAAAACATCTTGTAATCCGCCCACAGAGCATAACATAACAAAATTCATAAGACATGGCCCAGGACTGGTGCCATTTGTTACCAAAATGCCAGAGGCCGATATATGGCACGGCCGTAGACGATATTATGGATGCTTGGCTGGCAGCACGAGGTTTGCCTGGCAACCTGCCACGTGGCTGTAACACCATACTCGGGGCTATAAACCGCTCACAAGTTTGGATTAAGAAAGATTAATTGTAGCATGTGAGGAATTTTACTTCAGCAGTTTCGGATTGCGATTTCCAGAATAGCGTAGTGTTGTGAATATGAAGCGAAGCGGGATTATACAGCAGTGTGTACCCAATATTAATAATTCCTATTTTTAGTTTTAAACATGGGGAAACGTCAAATAAAACGAATGAACGTTCGAAATACGTAATTCAACCAAAAACGAATGCGCGCCCGTTTGAATACCGAAAAATGTTTAAAACATACTTTTCTCAAAGCACAACACAAGACTGGCACAAAATAAATAAAAAGATATATAAATGCCATTCGTACTCTGCTATTGGATTCCACGAAAGTTGGGTATACGGGTGTATACGGCCTGTTTTAATCCAAATAGTTGGCCTAGTCCAAATAGTTTTACAGGCAAATCTTTATTGCACCCGCTTAATTTCGCGCAACTATGCCGGACGGCGCTAAACGAATTTATTATGCTGCACTCTGTAAACGATGCTGGATTTTTGGTGCCTTTCGTTTCGCGTCAGAGTTCAAAGGGAATATTCTGGGAATATCTCTGTTTGTTATTGAATTACGCCATGAAGTTCTGTTCTTATCTCTGTGAAGTTTGAATGTACTTGTTGGTATTGGATGTAGATTGTTGCTCGTGTTGTTTTCCTTTTTGAGTTAATTCGAATTTTGAATGCCAACAGATGCTGCTTGGAGTGCTTTCTTAATTTGAATGTTTTGGTAATGTTGAGTTCGTTCTGGTTGTTGCGTATGTTTTAGAGAATTCCACTTTTAAAAAGCAAAAAGAATAGAACATTTAATTTTGTGTAAATTTTCCTGTAACAATATATAGACAGCGTTACTTTTCTATATAATAATAGATTATTTGACGCTCATTGGTTTAATGGTCTTAAGCGCTACAGCTGAGTATGAGGTCCTGGGTTCAATTCTCAGATCGGCAAAGTGTTATAGGGTTTTCATCTCGTATTTTTCAATAGGCTCGCTACCTATTAGAGGGGGCCTTAAACTTAACTGGCGAAATGTGGGTGAACTATGTAGGTACCTACACCTCTGCTTAACCCTTCGGGGAAAAAAGGTCTCATGTTATATGTAAACACAAGGAACCAAATATAGGCTTTAAATTGAGGAATCAATCAAATGTAGATTATAATAGTATACCATTATTATTTACGTTAGATTGATTCCTCGATTAAAACAAACCTGTAAACCTCGTATCGGTTATAATTGCAGTATATACATAAATAGTAAATTATACGCGGTAATTACACCTTAGTATTTATAAATACGATTCGTTGAAAAAGTTACATGTAACCTCAGACCAAATAAAAAACCAAGACGGAGCGCTGCGAACAATACAGCGAAGCATGCTAAAACTACACCACCGCTCTGTGCATACACGCTCACACACACATATTTACAACTATTTACATTGACACTACAATTAAACTATACCAAAATAAGTGCACACATGTTTACGAAACCGGCCTCACGTCTCTGTTGACAGCGCTCTGTCTTGGTTTTTTTATTTGGTCTGAGCATGTGACTTACGTATAATCTGTGGTAAGGCCGATTAGCGTTGTTTTATTTATAGTCAAAGTCAAAGTCAAATAATTTATTTCAAATAGGCACATAAAAGGCACTTTTGAACGTCAATAGTTAAACGAAATTAACCTCGTTATCTATACATTATTATAAATTAAAGTTGCTTTTCGTGTATGTTCTTCTAAAACACGCAACAGATTTTGATGAGGTTTTCACTAAACTGGTGGGTTGCAGCTGAAAATCACCGTCAGGTGGTACACTTTGTGTTTCAATCTGGCATTATGCTGAGCTGAGACCCTTTTGCCACTGTAATGACTGTTTTCTGTTTTATAGTTTTAAGGTGTCTTTTTCTGCTACAAGGCCAATAAACGCATTTTTCTTTCTTTCTTCACTATCGTTTAGAGAATTTATTCCGAAAGCTTTATGTATTATTAAAGTTACATACTCGTAGAACTAAGAAATCTCTATGTGTTGTCAAGTCGTAAAAACCGAGCGAAGCAGGAGCGAGGTGCTAGTTTACTATAAATAATGTTTTGAGGTTGATTCAACGGCTGCTGACCATGTGGTTCTAAGTTTGATTCCCAAACGAAATATTTTTGGTTATTTTGTTAAACAAATCTCTTTTTAAATTCCATTCCTGTTCTTGCTTTGCTGAAGTAGACATCCATTTTAGGTAACTACCTTATTGGAAACGGTAATTGTTCGCCAAAGCTTTGATTAAAAAATATTGTTTCACTAGAATCTAACTAAAGTGCTGTTTCCTCCTAACTAGAAACAAAACCGGATTAGAAAATGTCCACAAAAATTTTGATACCTACTTGCCCAAACATTGACCAACAAGCTAAACTCCGTGTTGACCCTGAAATATGCTTTACTATTTGAACCCGGCCATGCATAAGGTGGCATAGTACCAACATATTCCAAGACAAACATACCAAGTGTATTTGCCACATCGAATATATAGAACTGTGGCGTTCGATATTGTACAACGTCGTCACCGTTTCGAGCTATGAAATATTCACACTGCCATACATGTGTTGCTGCCTTAGTACCTATAAATATCGAGGTGGTTAAATGTACCTACATGTCATGGCATTTTGCTCAGAAATCCAATCCAAAAAGTCTTCTATTCAATATTCGAAGCTCGATTTCATCTACAAACTATTTTTACGTGTCGTTTGCAAACGTTAGTAACTATTTGTACCTATGTGTACACTGCCAAAGCAAATATATTTCTAACACCATTTGTTTTCGACTAACGCTCGATCCGCTCACAATCACAAACCGAATCAATCCAAAACTGAAACGCGTTACGCACACATGACTACTGCCATAGTGCTTGATTGTGACGTGTACCGAGCTGTCCTAAGACCTAACGTGTCTGACAGAGCGCAGATACTGACTAGTCACAGCGCCGAGTGGACGTGTGGACATCAATTCAATAAAGTCGGGCACAATGCACTAGGTTTATCCAATACAGATAAGCTTGAATGAGATTGCATGGGTGTAATCTTGAATGGACTAGAAACATCTTCGTTTGAAATTCTGAATGGATTTGATACGAGTTTGTTTGTACTGGTTTTCTAAGCCACTGTTTGTTTTTATGTTGGAAGTGGGGCAGGAGAGGAGACATTAGCATATGTGATAGGAATATAAGATGTGTTTTGTTTGTAACCTATTTTGTAACTAGGTGGGTACTCTTGGAATTAGATTTGCGTGTTTTGAATATTGCATTTGCAACATTTTCTCAAGGATTTTGATTCTGTTTGGTGCTGAGTTCTTTTCATTTGTCTTTGTTTGAGGTCCTTCACTGTATTTTTATAGCTTTATATGACAGTGACAGAAAAATAAAGAAAATTCTTTACTATATTACATGAAAGGACACAAACCAACTTCGCAGTATTAACAGAATTAATTAAGGACTTCTAGCTAATATAAAAATATTTGTCCTCATATTTCCTTTGTAAGATTTTAATCAAATCTAGTGTTGTGTGGAAACGTAAATGTATTACAGTAATTACTTGTGTGCCAGTGGTTGGCAAGCTGGCGTGGCCAGATGCCAGTAACTGCCTTCCTAACAGCTTATCTTAGCTCTGTTACTTTATGTAGGCCTTGCTTTGTGCTAGCTTGGTTTATTTTTATGTACGTCGTTTGGACAAGCTGTGCAGTGACTACAGACTGTCTAGTGTTATCAAGAACGATTATGTTGGTTGGTTTTCGTTGTGCACCCTGTGTGTTGTATAGTACATACATACATACATACATACACTCACGCCTTCTTCCGATGGGGTAGGCAGAAACTACAGAACGTCACCTGCTACGGTTAATAAATACTCCTTTGGTTCCTTTTGTGGAGTAGTGTGTGAATAGTAAACTGTCAGGCAAAATTAATTTACAGTGTTGAGTGATTGGCAATATGTCTTCATTTTCTGACTATTCTCCTTTTCATAAAACTTCAATCAATCTGCCTAGCCTTTTCCCAACTATGTTGGTGTCGGCTTCCAGTCTAACCGGATGCAGCTGGATACCAATATTTTACATGGAGCGACTGCCTATCTGACCTCCACAACCCAGTAACTGGGTAATAATTATGATACCACTAGGTAAGACTGGATGTCACACTTTCGGGCTTCTGAACACCCGTAACGACTGTCAAAGATCCACGAATGACAACCGGGACCAACGGCATAATATGCTTTCCTAGACACGGAGAAGTTTCGGTATGTAAAGATGGTCACCAATCCCGGAAAGCGAAGCTTAACCGCATGGATCGACCCGTGCAGCTTTTATTGCTTATCCACGAGCTCCTAGGACCTTTCATAAAACTTCAATAGGTTACGGTAACATATTACGTAATAATTACATGGAATTTTAATTTTATTTTAGTATAAATATTTACTATAGCAATAAACTTACAAAAAACTAACTACCTCTATGCTACCGCGTGGTACATCTGCGTACCAAAAACCATTGTAGTTAATTAGAATGTCCTTGAAGAATTAACAATAGCCGTTGCAACAAAAAAGTAAAGGAAAACTGCTCTAAAGATAGTGAGACGAGTCTTAGCGAAACTTCAAGGTTCTGCTAAATTATTCACACACAAGTAGGTGTAGCAAAAACGGAGCAAAAGTGAGTCTCCGGGCGTTCATTACGAGTTCTGCTACTGACACGCCCTCTATGTGAGGACCGAGGAGTTTGCCTGAATTTTGACTAATAGATGTAGTGAAGGAGTGACTGTGTGGATTGATGAAATGTTTATTTATTTACTAAAACTTTATGCAGAAGTAAAATAACTACCGTACAAACCCGTACTTGTCTTAAGCATTTTCTACGAGTCTACCTTAAGGAGATGATAGCATGTTTTACAGGTCCGTTTTTTATGATCTTTTTAGTAATTTTTTCTATGAGGATGGTATACAAAGGTAGGTCATAAAGGCACAGCTGTTTAGGTCCGATTTATGGAAGTAGGTTAGCTGAATTTTAGTAGAGCTACGAACATAAATATCGGACCATGAAATACCAGCTAGATTTTGAATAACCTGTTGCAGCTTGAGATTCTTTTATGGTAAAGCCTATTGGAAACGAATTATTTATTTTTATATCATCATCTGCCTAGCTTTTTCCCAACTAAGTATGTTGGGGTCGGGTTCCAGTCTGAGTACCAGTATTATACATGGAGGGACTGCCTATCTGACAGCTGACTTCCGCAACCCAGTTATTAGGTAATACGATAACCCTTGGTATGACTGGTTGTCGGTGTTGTGTTTGGAGTTGTTACTTTTTTTTTTTTTCATAATTTACATTTATCGCTGTTAATGTTAACTGATTGGACACTAGTCTCAGAAAGTGTTGTTAATAACCCTGTCATTTGTAAGAACCTCAACTTGAAAAATATGGTAATGAACACCAATTCGGTTGCCAAGCCTGGTGATTACGGCATTATCACCCCACGATCGTTGGTTGCAGCGATATTGAGAGAACCAATAGACGTAATTTACAGGCTAGTGTAGTAACAGTACAATTCATTCTTACCAAGGGGTATCGTCTTACCCATTAATTGGGTAATAGCGGTAATATAGGCAGTCGCTCTATATAAAATACTGGTATATAGCTGCATCTGGTAATACTGGAAGCCGACCCCAACATATTTGGAAAAAGGCTAGGGCAGATCAGATAATGAGTGTATTAGTACAAATAACATTTTGTAAACATTTCAGAAATTCGTATATTTTCAATGATATTTTTGTTTTTTAATGCAATTTAAAAGGAATGTTCATCATTATTTTAAATGAGCTTAATCATTTAAAATTAATTCGAAATCAAGTATTAATATTGAGCGGAAACATTTCGCATGAAACATGGAAAAAAGTGGTTTGCATTTTGCCGAAAGTGTGGGACACAATGTGAAGTGTCAGCAAAAACAATCCAATAGAGTACCTACTTGCCATACCTACCTTGTGAACTCATTATTTTTACTTTAACAAAAACATGCAGTCTTGGCGTAGGTATATTATGTAGGTACAATAAGTACGTAAAGAAAAGATGAACTTGTGATTAATTTTGACTAAGAACTATCAAACATAAATTAACTACCTACAAACCTACTTTCAAAAAAAATATCATGAATGTCATAACTAAAGTAGGCATAATAAACCTAATTTATTTCTTATCATCAAAAACAGCGTTTATTTCTTGAAATATCTCCATTGTCGATCCAGTTAACATTTACTTCTGATATCCCCCTAATCCCGGATTCCTCGTCTTTTACACCCTAAAGATCCGGACGGTTGTTATCTCAAAATCTTTTGTTCTTGTCACGGACACCCGCATACATATTCCGAGTCCCCGCCGTCGCGTATTTCCATATCCCTCAAATATATCATTGCGTTGGGAATATTTTATGCTGTCGGTATCTAACCGGCGTTTTGTGGTAATGTCTTCGTTTGATGTATAGCAGTCAAGAACACTCGTGGTCTAAATATCTGGTCATTATGTATATTGTGGCCACATTAAGATGTAACGTTGCAGAAGAGCCTCTTAGCGTTTTTTCCCAGCGTAATCACGACCCAGATTGCTCTGTCGCGAAACATAATGCCGCATAGGGCAGGGAATTTGTTAAAATTATAGGCGAACATTTATTTCTCCAGTCGAAATATCGAATATGGGCCCGACTTCCTTTTACTAAAAGTCCTGGGCAAATGGCGCCTCGTTTGTGCTTAATTCGTACATTTGTTTGTGCAATTTATTTTTTGACGAGATGCGAGGGTAAAAATAATTGAAACAACCATTTTTCTCGGTACGGGAAATTAGCGCCGAGATTGTTCTTTGTCGAATTTAATTGGATCAGATTATAGACAATGAGTGACGTTTTTGCGTGGCACGTATGTTCATAATAACCGGATGACGGGGGAAAAGTGAAATATAAAAGCGTAATAAAGTAGGGGAACGAAGTGCAAAGAATTTTGTATGAATTACAAATGAATTTTCTGGAGTCGTTCAAAAACTCGCACAGCGAAATCTCCTTCCGCGGCTACTTCGTTAAATAATGTAAGGAACTGTGGAGGTGCGCGAATTGCGGGAACCGACTCGAACAAAACGCGCTGGAGCCGCTTGAATTTGCAATTTCAAGGCGTTTCGTTCTCTCACAATTTGCTTATACCGAGCCCCGCGTTGGGCGCCATTCCATGTAATTCGGTCCGCAGCCGCACTAAAGTTAAGTAATCGCACACCGTCGCGCGCGCTTCCAGGACCTCCTTATTTTTTTGGCATCGTTTCAAATTAAAAGCGATAAGAGTGAGCCTGCTACTGTTACAGAACCCCGCTGGCACGTCGAAACAAAGCCATCTACTTAGAGCATACACAATTTATCACCCTTTGTTGGAAGAGCGTCAGAACTGTCGGCTGTAACTATACAATGAAATTAACAACTAATGACGTTTGCCGCTTTCCCTCTCTTTATACCAAAATTCCAATATAATTTTGGTTCACTTCACAAGCGAATTTGAACTCATCCGCGCTTAATGAGACAAGATAGTTGAAACTAAATTAATATACGAAATTTTATGAGCAATAATACGAACTAAACCAGGATCCTCGATGAAGCTCGAGCTCGCCTTTCATTTTCCCTTCAATAATGAACAAGTGCTGACCTCCGCAAGCTGCGCGAAATTTAATTTTAATACGGGACTGGCCACTATCTCGACGACGTCGCCTAACAAAACATGCCTGGCTCGCGCAGATTAGAACTCGCTTACTACATGTTTGTTCACGGCTAATGTTTTTGACGCCATTATACCTACGTGTTAGAACACATTAATCTTAATTGTATACGTTACTAACTTCAAATTCTCTGATAAAGGGTGGTCGGATGGCGAGCCGTTACTAACGAAATTATAATGGAACATCCAACATTCTTTGGCGTGTACAATTGGGGCAAAATTCGCTGCAATTTCATGAATTGTCGTCGGCAGTTATTATTCGGCGTGTAAGCGGGAATTTGTCTCTTCAGGACATAGCTGGTTTTGTCCTGGAGTTTCCCGTAAATTCGCATGGTTCGCTGGTTCCTTTGAAAAGTCGCGGTTGGTTTTACGCTTTTGGCGGTATTGTTCGTGGCGTTTTGACTTTGAATTTTAACCATCCTTGTTCAGAAATTGCGGCGAGATGAATAATGTTTTGCTGTGCAGTTTGCGCTTGAGTAGTAATTGTGCATTTTGGTTGGAGTTAGTTTCGATTTGCTTGTGATCTCATCTGTCTTAACCAGATCTTGGATCAAAGAGGGTAACTTAAGTTTTCGTTCTCATATTAAGTCATGATGATAATTTTGTAAGTGAGCAATAGAACGTTTAAGTAAAATATTCGTAACATAATGTTAAGATGTCTTTTCATTATAAAACGTCTGCATAAAATCAAGTGCACGGAATAAAAAAAGATTCGAGAAATTCGTCCCACTTTTTGCCGTGAGCAGATCTTGAGAGGAAATAACTGTGTACAGATGCATTCGACGTGCTTAATCTCTTAAATCCTTTTGAGATCTCTTCCCCATTCCTCGCTCAGAACACTGGAATGCAGCGCAAACCATTTTGAAACCAAAATATGAGAAGAATTCCCTGTATAAGGTGGATTGATTAATATTGACTTTTACGTTAAGAATATTTAGTTTGAAACTGAAATTCGATAGAATTATCATTTATTTTAGATTGACAGTATATTTCTTTTTGTATTTTATCCACATTGATAGCTTTTATGAAATTCTAATTCGTTCTACTTCATTAAAATGTTATTTTCAGTTTCTTTGATGGGTAGGTTTTAGATTGGATTTTTAGAAAGGCTATGAATATTTCAGTGAACTATAATAGCCAACAATTTCATACACAGATATTGATAGCAGGAGTAGGTATCTCACTCTTTGTTAAACATAGCAGACGTGATCATGTGAAAAATAACGAGACAAAAACAAAATGTATCAGCTGTTTATGTCATAAAACTCTTTAACTAAAGGAATCGGGTTACATTGCTCGCAGACGTCGAGTTAACGACCTCAGAATGATATTAAACTTGACAATTTATTTCTATACGTGTCAAGTACTTACTTGCGACATCATAGTGGTGCTTTAGAAAGCCTGTGCTCGGGTTGAATTAGTGTTATTACTTGAATATAATCCTTTCTAACATTTTTCATGTTAAAAATTTATATTCTCTCTCATCAGAGCCTTTATCAGTAACCAGTGATGCAAAAAAAAATATTTAGAAAAAAGCAGCCCTCTTGTAATACAGCATAGTTTCTATGGTACGGTTAGCTGCACATCAGTGGTAAAATAAACTGTATGAGCTGGTCTTTTATTCTATTGAAACTCCGTTCTACGCTAGGCCAGCTCAAGGTCAAAGTGTTACCATTAACGTTCGGCCTACTGTACCACTAGAAATTACTCATTCAATAAAATTCACACGATCAATTCCTTTGTTGGACAAAGGAATTGATCGTGTTCAATGATACGGGCGAAACTGGTCACCCTGTGTATTCCATGAATTAGCAAATTTCAACTTTACGTAAAATCGGGGGCTTTGTTAAACTCTTGGAGAAAGCTCTAGGTACTTCATTTAAATCGTTTAGTCTTTATAGTATCGATAAATGACAAAATTTCTGCGAAATTGTTACGTCTATGAAATCCATGCTCATCAAATTCTATGTATCAGAAGGACTATTTTCATTTGACATTAACAAATCTGATTGTATCGTCTTTGTGCTGCCTTGTCGACTGGAACAAATTGTACTTAATCAAAGAGTTGATTCGGGAATTCAGTATAGTCTTCTAGATAGTATGATTGCTTTGTCTGAGCATTTTATCTGCGTTTCCTATCGGTATTGGCCAGTTCTTTGTAAAGTTCATTAGTAAAACGAGGCCATTTTAATTGATTTGCTCCGCATTCGCCTAACAAATTTCGCCCCACATATTATGATATTCCTTGATCGCCCCACATTTTATTCTTTTTTGGCCCCGAGTATCATTTGTTTTATTAATACATTGTTTTAATTCTGTTTTGCCCCGCTTTTTTTGAAAAGTTGATATGTGGTTTTTGTACGTGTGTTCTTATTGTGTTTTTTATACGTGTGTTCTTATTTATGTATCTTGATGGTACTACCGCTATGAAAAATGACAGAAATTATAGCACAAGATGGATGATTGTGTATCTCTGTGTGTTTGAAATTGGATCTTATCTTCTGGCGCAATCGGGTAAACAATAAATTAAACATAATAAGTATATTTTTGTCAAAAGGTAAAAAAGGAAATCACTCTACATACAGTATTAATTGTAACTTGGACACACTGTACAAACAAACAACAAAATGAATCGTCTTCATTTCCTGTGTTATATGGAAGATTCTATTGAAAACATTTCCGTTGTATTATCTGATTATGTATAAATCTATACATAAAATAAAGCTGAAGAGTTTGTTTTTTGTTTGCTTGGACGGGACTGCAACTCCCAGTTGGATTTGAATTTTTTTTTTTCATTTAATAGTCCAATTTTTGAAGAAAGCTATAGGCTATTTGAAATCATGCTAGGAACCTTAGGCCCCGAGCAAAAATAAATAAAAATCAGAAATAACTCCTTCCTTTCCTTTGTGTATGTCAAAGTAACATAGCTCATCGGTTATGTTACGGACTGGTGAGCGAAAGGCAGGACCTTTCGCTCACCAGTCCGTAGTTCAATATTCGCTTGCTAAATTATTGACTTGAACCCCTTCCTAGCAAAAAACATATAGGAATGCAACATTTTAATTTGGTGGTACAATCCAAAATGTTCACTCCAAATAATCACTGCCTAAAAAAAGCTTTCAGCAAAGTTGCAGTAGGAGAAAAAAAATCAGCTCTATAAGGTCATATAAAAGCTCGTTACTCAAATGGCATGACACACTGAAATATTCCTCGAAATACCTGTCGGTTTGGGTACATAAAGTAAATGAAGTGTCCACAGTGGCTGTTTGAAGAGGCAGCCATAAAAAAGGTTTCAGACGAAAGTAAATAATGTCTCTGTAATTAATGAACAATGAAATTAACTTTTTTGGATCATTTCACATTAACTTTTTTTGCTTTTTAATATTTCATGTGGCTTGGTTTATGTTGAAATATTCTGACGAATCAAATTTTAAAACATATAATTTTATTTTTACGCAATTCTGCGGTTACCTACTTCCATAGTCATGATATATTAGATCTATGTATATGTACGTATATGCTCGTAGGTAAAAGCCACTTCAAAAATGTGCTTACTTCAATTCGCCTTAAGGGCGGACCCTACCTCAAATTGCTTAGCATGATCCTCCGTAATGCCGAAAAAACTGCCGCATTAATTTTGAAATAAATATATGTTAAAGTTGAGGATTGATGCTAGGTTCTATGTTTGGCAAAAACAAGATTACATAAAATTTTCTCTATATAAAAAAATTGCAAAGTTACCTCTAAACCAGAACATAAACCGCTGGTATTAAAAAAATACTTCAAATTAGACCATGAATCTTGCATAATAACTGAATTAACTATAAAGAAAGCAGGTCTTATGTTTTTAACTTTTTTTAAATAACCATTATTTTCACCGTAAAAACCAATTACCTAAACTGTTCGAGACTTGAAAGCCGCCAGCACCCCACTCCGTCTCGCTCTCACTCAGGCCGCGTGTAGTATCGTGCGAACGAAATAAAATTTGAGGTAAGGTACGGCCTTAAGAAATTAATGTCTAATATTTAATCATTTTAACACGCAAAAGAAATCTACGCTGCAACCTCTAAACCAACCTCTATTATTCACGTGTGCAACATTTCGTTCGTTCACTGCCCTTAAATAAATTAAACCTTTTAAGCCTATAAATATCAGCTTTTCATTACTTTTCATCTTTTCATCGACCAATGTGACATTGGGCCGACTTTTTGACTGCCAATGACATTGTCAGGTATTCAATTTGGTTTGCCCACAATCTGCTCGACCGATCTTTTATTTCCGCTGTATTATAACTCGATTACTGAAAAGGACCTGGGCATAATTTATGTACTTGTGAAATTATGTATTACTGAAATGTAGATCAACCTTTTCATGTGTAGGTATATAAATCATTTGTATATAGGCATTGGCAAAGCCACTAGCTTATGTAGGATGAAACGTTTAAGATTACTTATGTACCGTTGTTTAAATGAAAATGTCATTGTGTCAGCTAGTACCTAGTAGTGCCACGAATATAGGTCGTGTCTGATTACAGGCTGACTCGAAAGTAGCACCGATAATGCCTGTCTCCAGAATCAAAGATCGGCATTTGTTTAGTATCTTGCAAAAAATAAACAACATAATATTTTTTTCAATAGAACCCGCACTTGGCCCGCTTGGCACACCCTCTCATAGAAAGGAGGCCTGTGTCCCAGCAGTTGAAACGTTTTAGGCTGATTTAGCTATGCTACGCCAACGGTAGTTTGTCTAGTACATGTATCCTGAAACCTTTCACTACTAGAACCAACCAGTATGCGCCACGCGTAATTTTGAGTAGCAAAGTTGACGGTTGCTAGGCATTCAACCGTATCTTGAATACTAATTTCAAGTGTCTGTAATTTGCCGACATAATTACCTACACATCAAGTTCTACTTATATTATGTGAACGGATGTCAACGAAAATGGAAGTAAAGAAAACAATAGAGCATCGAAAACCGTTTGCTAGTTCCTTTATGAGTGCTTTCAAGTTACCGGTTACCTTAAAGAGCATTCCAGTTACTCGACCTTGAATTTTGTCCAAAAACTTGGGACCAGAAAATGCAGAAGGAGGTCTTGAGTTTTATAGAACTCGTGTGCGAATTGTGCCATTATCATTTTTTCAAGTTTATTAACATAAGCCAAAAGTCATTATTTGACGGCACAATTATCGTCAAATAAATAGACATTCAGTAAAGTCTTTATGCCCCCTAAAAATTCGCAAGTTTTTTTTGTAAACTAGGCTCAAATGTCTACATTTTATCTTTCTTGTTAGTTTGTTACAGATGAGTTAGTGCCATGGAATAATCATTTACCTCCAGATATTCCCAGATTTATTTTGATTATACATAGATTTTCAAACAACCAAGTTGCAGAAGATTTTTTTAGCAAAAATTACTCACAGCCAGTCACAGTTGAAGTAATGCTTATACAAACCCGATTCAAGCATCAGTTTATGGGCATGTTACTGGCAAGTGTAATTAATTACCATCGGCTCAGCAGATGGGTGTCACTTGCGAGACTTCTCGATTATAAACGGTTCGCTTCATTTTGTATGTATATCTATGTTATGTTAGTGTGTGTGTGGGTGGTGCTATAGCAATGTTTGATGAACTGTGAATGCCAAAGCCAGGCTGTTGGGGAGTTAGGATGTATTGGAGTATGGTTGACTCTGTTTAGTAATATTTAAGCGAAGTATTCCATTTACGAACGACCTCATAGGTTTTTCACTGTTTGATTTTCGGATAAATGCTTTATTTAAGTAACTAAGTTATCATTTATTTATGAGTAAGAACCCTGCCCTTCAAACTAGGAAAATTCTGTATCTTGAAAGACAGTGTCCTTTTAGATGTGGAGATCTATCAGGAAAAGATCGCCTATGATACTTACATAACATAATCGGCCTTTATTTTTCCCACTGCTGGGACACAGGCCTCCTCTCTGTGAAAGGGAGTAGGCCGTAATCCACCACGCGGGCCCAGTGGGTTGGTAGATGTCAAATGTCTTCAAATTTTTGGTTCTAGGACATGCTGGTTTCCTCACGATGTCTTCCTTCACTGTTTTCAGAGCAGTTGTAATGAAATTATTTACACAAAGTAAAGCGCCTGTCTGGGTTCGAACCTATGACCTATAACACGTAAGTCGCGCCCGTTACCACTGGGTCACCACTGCTCAACTGGGCCACCACTGCTCTCAGAACTCGTATGATAATTACCTATCAACTAATCGGTACACACGCCCAACGAAACTAACATTTACTTTTTTAAGAGGCTGACAACAGCTAAAACGCGATCTCTGTCGGACTGCATAGAAAAGAAAGAGAAGCGCGATGACACAATCCTGGTAATTTATTTCAAAATATGAAGCAATTATTTATTTACAAAAAATCTATTGATTGTGGACTACAAAAATTTAATCACTATTACGCTTATAATTATGTTATTTGTAGAATCATCTGACAAAAAATCCAAATGATTGCTTGTATATTAGTATAGTTTTAAATCGTAAAAAGATTTTAAGAGGTATCTTCGTGTTTTTTTTTCTAAGTTTTCAACACACTATCTAATTAGCGTAATATAATATAATTATATAATAGTATTTACTATATCATAAAATATATGATATTCTTCAGTGGGTCATATACTTTAAAGGCATTATAAAACTTGCGTTTAGCTCCTGTAGGCCCCTTAAGATAACTAATCAAATGGACTTAGTAAGGCCAGCAACATTGTTTACAAAACCCATACATACCTACAGGGTCTACTATCAGCATTCTTGGTGCATCTCGCTAAAACAGCTTCAATCTGGCTTTGCCTTTTAAGGCTTGAAAATGTACTCGTATGTTGGTAAAAGTGGTTCTCCAGCCAGCATTCCAGGGAGCCTAAAACGGTCACATTAGCAATTCCTCTAAAAGCAATTCATTTCCTGAATTTCCAGCTGTCATTGGCAATTCCTCTAACTTGAGAAAAAAGCAATTCATAATGTGTGGACCATTTCACGAATCTCCATAGAAAACTGTCAAACAGATGAATTATTTCGTAATATGAATCGCATGCAGATCATATTATGAATTGTCAGTTTGTGACATTTTACGATGATTCATAATATTTTCCTATTATGATTCTGCCAAAGTGACTGTTATAAGCCCCCAGACATCCGCATTGCAATGGTAATCCGTTCATGTCACTTCTTACTTCACGGCTTCCAAGAAATTCGATTCGTAGATTTTGTTTTGTACTAAACCAGAACACCCGCATGAAAATAACTTTTTAACTAGTCGATTTTTTTGTTTTTATTTAATGAAACTACAAATTAACGCTTTATGGACTTTTTCTTTGCTTATGTGCTTTTTTCTTTGCTTGTACCTTCCTTCTTGCCTTTCATGATTCTCGGTCAACGTAAAGTAGATACCCTATAAGGTTTTGAATTATTTGCGAGTATCTAAATATTATGTCGCATAAAAGGCCGCATTTTTTTATTGCGTTGACTTATAAGTTAGACTTTAGAGCTCGAAGGGACAGTATTAGTCCTACGTATTTGATAATCATTTCAACTTGACACCTCTACGCGTTTCTGAGAAAATGGGTATTGACAGACTGACATGTGTGTGTGATCGTGTAAGGGTTCCGTTTTTTTTCCTTTTTAGGTACGGAACCTTAAAAGAGGTTAATTATTTTCCCTGTGATTATGATAAAGATACATAACATAAATGCGTGACACAAGGCGAGTATATTTTGCGCCTAAATTTAGTTTTAATCTATTGCTTAATCCCGGATTAATATTAACCTCGGGAATTAAGCTCGATCGAGCTGAAAACACGTGCAAAAAATTAAAGAGGAATTAAAACATGCTAACCCAACGAATTCCTAAACTCAATTCCGCAATTTGAGTCGGCTCCAATTATGATCAAAAACGTAACACATACTTATAGAAGCTTCCTATTTTAATGATCACCGTAACAGGACATTCGCTGGTCGGCTTACAAACAACACAAAGTAATCTCAGCCGCACCCTCCCATATATCACGACTTGTGACATTCCCAGCTAATAATTCAACTCAGACGATGTTAGCGAAATAGTGTAATTAGGGACAACCAACCAAAGTTAACCCCACGCACTGTGACACGTAAAGGAACAGAGAGATCAACATTAACTAGCCACAACTCCATAATTGGTCAGATTACAATGATTTAAATGAACTTTTGTTTCACACTTCCCTTTTGATTCAGCTTAAATTCTGTAACACATTGCTAAATGTTCCTGCAAATCATTTTCTTTAAACTATAATATTGTAACCGCGGTTCGCGTTCCTATTAAAATATATGTAAGTAAATTTTACTTGGAGCACCTAGGGAAACGCCTCTCTTGTGAACTCACCAAGGCGTGAGAGTGTGTAAACTGTACTTTTACAGCCGGAATTAATTCTTGAAATGTACCTACAAACATAAATAATATGAAGGAGTCGCTGATACGACGAATGGTTATGTATTTAAACGCTTACACGTCATATTGTACCGTCAGGAGTATCAATATTTTTTTATGTCTTGTTGATAAAGATATTTTTATCCGTGCAATTATACCTTATTGTTTACCGCTCTCTTATGCCTTCAGTTTTGGATGAAGGAATGATTCTGAACCCCGTTGCACGCGGGAGTGCTACCGCAGCAGGTCTGCCGCGTCACTACTGGTCCTATTCATTTTCTATAGGTTTATACGAGATTACATTCGGCCTTGCTGCCACGACAGACCAAGTAAATAGGCAACAAAACAGCGAGACACCACGAACAGCAGGTGCTCGGAATCAGCGTCCAACGGCAGCGGCAGGCAACACTGCTGCGTGCGGGGTTCGGAATCATACTTTTGCCGTGAAAATATTGCTTAAAGTTAAAGTTCATGTTCCTACACGAACTTTAACTTTACGATACATTGAAAAATTTACGACAAGCCTTCAAAGTAACAAAAACCATCTTCCTTGAACATAATCAAAAATTACTCCTACTTAAACTCACAATGCACCTCAAAAACGCACACAACAATAGCATTTTTAAACAATAAACAATGAAAACGAGATTTTATTCTACCATAACAATAAAACGCACCTCGCTCCTTTACTTTTCTCTTTAAAAATTCAAGCCTCAATCTGTACTGCCTGGCCCCTTAGACTGAAAGGGTCGTAATAGTTGCATGCCTAATGACTCCTGAAGGCGAATTAGATTTAATTTTTGATTCTGTTTGTTTGACGGTAGTTGTGAAATATTCATGGGTAACCGGGAGGTAGGTATATAAGTAAAGGTATATTATATTGAGCTTGAAGAATAGTCTTGTATTAAGATAAAGCAATTTATTTGTATATGAACAATGGTTTGTACGTGTTGACGAAATAGGCTGGTTGGGTTTGAATTTAACTTGATTTATAACTGCGCCACTAGCGCACAGCGCTCCCAGCGCTGGGGCTCTGTCTTGCATAGGGTCGCAGCATTAAGCTGAGCGATGGCCGTTTTGCGTGAATGTGACGCATATTTTCCCCAATTTGTTATTTTTCGCGTATTTGTCCTTTCTTAGCGTCATGTTTGCCGCAAATAAACGTATTTTCTTTCTTTCTTTCTAACTCTGAATATGTTTATGGTCTGAAGTTATGTTGTCAAGGCCTCGGCCTTATTGGTTTTGATAAAGTAAGTGATCTGCAAATCTGTGTCATTAAGTCATCTAAGCCAAGTAACGTAGAAGAGGGGCTTGCACGCACAAACTTATGAAAATTGAAGGTCAGAAATAACTACCTTTTTATTTCTCAATTGACTGCCTCGTTGGTGTGGGCGCAAGCACTACTGCTGAGCATGACCTTCTGGGTTCGATTCCCAGGTTGGGTATTGTTATTGGGTTTTTCTATCTGTAATTTCGCGGTAGCAGCCTGGATTTGTGCCCGGTTGATGGCAATAGGCTCGTCCACTATTACATGGGACTTAAACATAACTGGCGTAGGTGTACTATAGGTACTCCTCTGCCCAACCCTTCTGGGAAAAAAGGCGTGATGTTATGTTATTTCACAATTTTCTTCTTTGGATATTGGATAACCTTAAACAAGATTAGTAAAAAAATCCGTTAAAAGATTATGTAGGTAGCGAGGCTGACCGAATGTTAAACTCAAAGCCGACCCCAACATAGTTTGGAAAAGACTAGGCAGATTGATTGAGGCCGACCGAATGTAAATAACTGTAATCGCATTCACTGAAATCGTCTGTAAAAAAAAACATACTACAAACATATAAACATACATAAACATACATAAGTTGTTATTAAGTGTCCCGCTTAATGAAACTGTGTACTTCAAATGTATTCTGTTTGCTAGATCGTTTTGATCAAGTATTAAAACTCAGGCTTTCATTAATCGCCTTATTGGGTATAAGGCGATTAATGAAAGCCTTAGTGAAGTGCACACGGAAACCATGCAACTATTCTCAGAATCTAGAAAATAGAGCTAAACTTTATTAATTTCTTTTTTGTTCAGTTTTTTCTTGCCTCTGATAAATAAGGCTTTGTTCAAAGCCGTTAATGATAATTATTATCCTGTAATAAAATTAATCTTGATGTACTTCCAAATATGTTGTTATGAACAGAAAGATTGTCTAAACATCCTGTTTAAATTACACCATATACCAAGTCCTACAACTTTGTCGACACACTTCCTTCAAAGTCCATTCTAAAATTATCGAGCACTTTACTCGGTAAACGTACTTAAAATATCGTGTGTTTCAGGAATACTGTGCTTTCTTACAGTGAACTGTTTTCATTAGTAGTACACGCGACGTCCGTAGGCAATTTCCTTTAATTCGCTTTATCCATCATTGATTCACTGCCTGACGTTTGACGGCTCAAGAAATTACTTTGGGCTCGTTCAATTTTAGGTATAGTGTACCAGTGTGTGTGTTCTTAGGTAAATAGGGGTATGCTTTGATGGGCTTTATGTTTGGTACAAGTGGGAACTTTTGAAAAAACATGAACGTTTTGAGTATGTTATTGATATCTGCCTATCCTCGTTCTAAAGGCTGTTTATATTTAAAAAGTGCAATTGAAATGAAAAAAAATGGTGATGATGAAATTATTATGTATTTTTGTAAGTACTTTTACAAAGTCAATATTTAAAAAATAGATGGCGCCCTTATTGTTTCATCAACAGCTCAAGAACTTGTGTTACCTACTCCAGACGGAGTTATCTGTGTGCATGCAGTATGATTCAAAACTCAATGTAAAATTATTACCAAGATGTGATACCTCAAAATAATTCCAGCAAATTATACCAACAAACCAATCGTACATAACCTATACAAATATAACTAGGTATCAGCACCGACTGTGGTTGCTATGTTATTCATCTTAACCGTATTTCCTACCACATTAATCGCAGTAAATGCCGGATATGCTGAAAATTATAACGCCCACCTTCCGGCGATGTGCCCTACCTATAGGCAATATATAAAGGGGATATATAATATATACTTAGTATAGGATTCATTGTGTTAAGTCGAAAGGTGAGATTTATATGTAGAATAGGGTCTATGAAACAGTTTTAGGGGTATATTTTCTTTGAATTATGTTCTATAGAATATGTATGTTCCTTTTGCAAATAACTTCGTCTGTTACATGTTTCATATTTGATTCATTAGTTGATAAAACGAAAAGGTCAACTGGTTTGGATTTTGTAAGTACGCCTCACACTTTTTGTTTTATATTTATGATTTCCAGTATATATTAAAAAAACATAAGTTATTTTATGTTACTTTCAACCTATTTTAAGTAACAGCAGATTGAAAACCAAATTCCCTTTCATATACCTACTCGTAAAAGCAAGATTTGAATAAAAAACCGAAAACAGAAATACCTTTTGGGGAGAACTAAATAAATATGGATATAGCTATCATAAATTTATTATTAGTGAAGGTGAAAAGTTATATAAGCCTATATTCGCGTGAAGCTGGTATTATTAAAGATTCATTTGGAACCTTTGAAGCGGATCAAGGTGGGCAGGCGGCCGCACACTCCCATCCCACTTTCAAATGAAGTGCGAACGGTTTTTTCCACTACGAATATATTCTTGTATCATTGCTTTTAGGATTAACATGAATGAATAGTTTATATTATTCTCTATATTTCCACATCATGTGCTATCTACCGGTAATTGGGTTGTGGAGGGAAGAAAGGCAGTCTCTCCATGTAAAATACTGGTATCACACATTATGTAGTTGGGAAAAGGCTAATCAGATGATGGTGAACATGTTGATATCTAAGATTTATATTCAACATTTTGATAATGCAAAGAACCCAGCTGGGAGCGTTGTTACATTTCAAAATAATATCGTAGCGTAGACTGACGTTCCAAGCAAAATATCACACTGAAAACAACACTGCTCCTACAAAAATAACGCTCGCCGAACAGCAAATAACGAAAGCGCCAGAATACATATTAAAGTTCGCCAAAAACCAATATCTTCGGCGATATTTGCAGCCGCTCTCATATGGGTTCTATTCATCGGGCCTGCAATGGAGGCCTAGATCCCAATAGGAATTGCAATTAGGCCTCAATTTACGCATAGTTTGGAGTGGAATTTCATTCGTGGGGCCACCTCAGTCTTTGCCAGGCATTCCTCTACTTTCCTTTACGGGCTTACCGAGATGTTGGGATGCCTGTTACCGCGGTAAGGCATCCGCACGACACTTGTATTTGTATTTTGCATTGCTGTGGAATGGCTATTGTAAGAGGAAAATAGTCGGTGTTGTTTTGTGAGTAATCTGTTTGGTATTTAGAGTACCTATTGGTTAAAGTGGTGGAATAAGTTGTTAAGAGATTGGTTGTGTAATGGTGTTTTTTCTATATTTTAAAACGGTGAAACAATAGAATCAATTAGTACATACCTACATACGGGGCATTACACACACGGGCAGAAACTACAGAACGCCACCTGCTACGATCCTTACGTACTCCTTTTGTCTCGTTTACGTTTATAGATCTGCTCATACACCTCTGGTCTGGTCAGTAGAAGTAGTAACGTGAAAAAGCCAGTTGGTTTTAATGCCGAAAAATAAAAACAAAAAGGTGCACATTATTTGCACACATTTTGTCTAAAAGGTGCAACAGTATACGTACACATTATTTCATGTGTTCCAAAAAGGACAAAAGCGAGCGCGTAAAATTCTGGATTTCAATCGCGGCGAAAAGTTGGAACAAAAATTGTTCCATTTATGTTGTATATAACAAAAAAACCGCGCCATTATTTATGCACAGAAAGTAAGAAACAAAACGGTAACCGCTTTCCTATACATAATACAAGTAGGCTTGAAAAACTTTCGGTGTCTGATAGAACTCATAAATTTTAATAAAGGAGTTCGTATCTTGTTTGCGTCATGTCCCACGCCCGGTGTTTATGTAAAAGTTGTAACACACAGTAATACAAGCCGGCAATAAATGTCTTGGCCAAGTAATAAGTTTATTTTTCTATTTAGGTCATCGAACATAACAAGTTTCGGAGCTCGTAATGTATCCTATATATGTATTCTAGTCACTAGTAAGTTGTAGCGTTTATGCGTCATCCATAATGGCGGGAGGACGTGGTATATCGATATCCTTTATTTAATGAAGGCCGAGTGAGTTTTTCTCTAAATTGAATGGTCCCGCGACAATCAGAGTTCCGTCCGCAGATCATATTTCAGCGAACGAGATAAACTCGGACAAAAGAAAGGAATCCCCGTTTACCCAATTGGGTAATGGCCCAGCTCCGTCGTTATCTCTTCCCATTATTTCTGTTTGAAGGAGGCTGTGGTGTTCTACTTAATACTAAGGGTGAAATCTTTACAAAGATCTTTGATAAAGTTCCCCGGTACTTGATCTTGTTGTGAGGAGTAATGCTCGGATAAATTGCTTTTGCGGTCGCTCAATAGGTTTATGTTACATGCAGGCTACCTTGTAAAAGAGGGAAAATATATTAAAAAGAAAAACTTTTATTTGTCAGCTATTTTATAGAGGCATTTTGATCCTTTTCTTAAAAAAATTAGAGGCTTGTGTTGCTCGTTTAATATTTCAAAGCTGACATAGTTAATTATTAAGACCTGTTTCTAAGTATTGATCAAAGTAATAAATTACTTTGACTAATCACTTACTCAAGCGTTAAGTCAATCAAAGAAAATGAGTATGGCAGAATTTTGAACAAGAATTTTAGATAGACTGTCGGACTTAATTTGATCAACAAACTCCGTGTGTAGTTCCTGATTTCAGATTCTTCCTTTGGCGTAGGTCCACAATTCGTTTAATTTTCGAACGCCTGAACATCAAAGGTGCCAAGTCATGAAGTCAGCAACAAATTGAAAACAAGAAAACGCTTAGAGCAACTATTTGTTTGTTTTTCCACTCAAGTTGGAAAAGTCACTGAGCTGACCCTAATCGCGTAATGCACAATCGGTCAGAATTGGAATAGGTTTGAAACACGTGTCTTATCCACTGCTTCATAAGTTCGAAAAAAAATCTGCTCAACAACGTAACTTACGAACTTATGAAGCAATGGATTAGACATTTGTTTCGAACCGATTCCAATTCTGATTGATCGTGTATTACGCAAGTAGGATGCTGCTCTTTTCACTTATGAACTACTTAGATCATGGGCTCAAGACTTAGGTACTAAGGTCCGCGTATCGATAGAAAGTTAGTCACCAACTATTCCTGATTATAACTGTAATTCAGGCCAGTTATAGGGACTTAGAAATGTAGGTCGGATTACATCAGATCTGCCGGTTGAAGACGAAAAGCCGCTGTCAAAGGGAGAGGGAAAGTTCGCAAACAACTTGAGCTTGATAACCGATGGCGTTTGGCGAGACTCGCGTTTTGATGTTAATGACTTTTTGGAACATTCGCCAGATGTTAGCCTGTTAATATTATATAGGAGATTTCAAGGTCTCGGAATTTTAGTGACGTTTCAGGGGGAATATTGGGGATATTTGGGAAATTCCTAAAATTGCCCTGCCTTGTTGGTCTAGTGGACGCAAGTGGTACTGCTGAGCATGAGGTCCTGGGTTCGACTTCCAAGTTGTGCAAAGTGTGATTGGGTTTTTAGATCACGAATTTGTCAGTAGCAGCTCGGAGATTGGATTTGTGCCCGGTTGATGGCAATAGGCTCGCCTCCAAGTACCATGTAATAGACTTAAACATAATGTGGGTTTACTATAGGTAAACTTCTGTCTAACCCTTCGGGAATTAGTGTAATATTAAAGTCCTCAGTCTAAAAATATATTATATAGTGCATTCGAACTTGAAATCAAATCGGAAACCCGATGTAGGTAACCAAGAGACGAGATTCTATTGGCAGCTTTCTACAGGAAAATTCCAAGAACATTTCACTTCCACAAAGTAGTATACAGTTAAGATATTTTCCTAGATAAGCAGCACCGACAGAAATTACTAGGTCTTCTCGATATTATGAAACTGGCATAAAATATAATGCTCTCTCTCTCTTCCCAGCTATGTGTCCCACATAGTGGTGGGGTCAGCTTTCCTGGTCTTTCTCTTCCACTTTGCTCTATCCTCGACATCGTCTTCGGAGAACCGACACTTCTTGTCCTTTAGCACTACAGCCTTCCATCTTGTTTTGGGTCTGCCTCTGGGTCTTGGACTGGGAATGGTAAGCTATAACGCCAAGTTCCCTACGTATTCTAGCGGTCTCCTTTTCACGTGACCATACCATCGCAGCCTACTCTCCTGCATGTTGTCGGTGATATCGCGCACGCCTAGGCTTCCTCGTATGTGTTCGTTACGGATTTTATCAAGCCTGGTAACGCCACACATCTACCTCAACATTTTCATTTCAGCAACTTGAATGGTATGCACGTTCATTTGGGTTGTGGCCCATGTTTCGCTGCCATACATAAGGACTGATCTTATACAAGGTATAAGGGACAGCTCTCCACAGACAGATGGGATGAATTCAGCATATCATACTAAGATGACTGGTACAGGATTTTTTTTCAGGAACGTTATGGGAATCCAATAAACTTGATTTGTATTATTACCTCACGCGCAATGTATAGTTACCGCGGCAAAACCCACGTAGCCGCACTCCCCGTGGCGGGGGGGGGGGGGGGCGCTCGAGTATTTTAACATCCATTGCTGTTTTTTTTATTTTAGCTGTTTCATTTACTTTAATGGAGTGCTGCGTACAGAGAATGTAATTTTACATTGAAATAAAGGAATAGTAACTGAAAAAACGATTTAAAAAATGAAAACTTTCCTGAGAAAATTTCCGGTGGAATGTGATTCAAAATAAAGGAGCTGAATGCCCCCTGTTAATTTATGGAGGGCTGTCCCTTACACCCTGTATACCGTGCCCTTTAGTTTAACAGGCAATCTCCTATCACATGTAACACCAGTTACTTCACGCCATTTTAACCACTCTGCAGCTATTCGATGCTGAATGTTGCATTCTACATTCCCGGAATTGTGCATCATACACCCCAGTTATTTATATTGATCGCACAACGTGACCAGTCCATCGATGGGAATCGAGCTGTTGTCGCTTGGATCTGGTTCGTTAAAGCACATGAATTGGGTCTTTCTTACACTTAGCACGTGTCCACTGGCCTGTAACTGGTGTTTCCACGATAAAAGTGCCTGTTGTAACTCAGCACGGTTGTCTGTGGCTACATCGCCAGCGTATATAAAAGTCCACGCTGCCGAATTGCCGAATGCGCCAAATCAGTGAGTGAATCCAAAACGACGCAAAAGAGGAAGGGACTCAGTAGGTACAGTGACTCAGGACAAAATATAATGCTCAACCATTTTAAAAGAAAAGCAGAAAGCACTTGTTTGCTTTTAGAACACTTTAAACTGCTGAAGAACATTCTTGAAAGTTTTTCATTCCCATATTTCCTGACGACGCTTGTATTTTAAAATGTCCAGTGTCCCAACTTTGCTCTTATTTGTTTCCCCGTGTATTCAGCCATAATTCACTGCTATTTAACGCGGTAACTCGAAGACAGTTTTAAAAACTGCAGTTAGCGGTGATTTACCTTTTTAGCTAATTATTTTGGTGATATTTTAGAAGGAGTTTAATTTAATTAAGTTATTCCGCTAGCTTGCCTTTTCTTTTCAACTTTTGTAGACGTTCTAGTTGTATGAAATAAGGTTTAAGAAACGGTTTTTTTTTATTTCTGTTTTTATGGCAGATGTTAAATAAGTAAATATGAGAAGCTCTATTTACATTACGATGTACCCATCTAACAATTACTTAATAAAACAGCTATGAAGCATCCAAATAAATATCGCATCTCTTATATAAAGTGACGTAAACAAAAGTTTACTTCAACCCTAAAATGACGGATGCTTTTTCCCCGTTCGGTTCAAACTTCCCCGTGGCATATCGACTGCGGCCCGGGCATTATGAAGCATATTCATATCAAACGCTAAGTTTTCGCGAAAACATCCTCCTTTGCAATTGACGAAAGCCACATTACTTTTTAATTTGAAACGTTGGCTCTTTGCAAAAGAGAGACTTTATTACACTCCGAGGTATCTCGCTTTTGACCCGTACGCCCTTTGTGCGAGCTATTTTTTATTCATTTCAACGGATTCATACGAGAGTTAGCGCCCCTCAGCCCGCTTCCCTTTTCGATGTTATGTGTTTTGACTCTCGGTTTTTAGTCTAGGACAAAATATTCGCGGATTTTTTCTTCACACGAGTATCTACGTATGGCAACATCGTGGGTTGTTGTCACTGCTTCGGCTGTGTTGTAACCTTTACTGGTGTATGAAGGGTTAAATATTTTTAACCTTGTGTATTTCGTTCTTACCGCAGTCCGACATTAGAACTGTACTTTAACCTGTAACTTAACTATCATTTTCTGGCTACGGACATTCTTATACTTACAAAAAAATCTACGGCTGAAAGGGAAACAGAATCGCTCAATAAGATTTCCACATTATTATTTGTACAGTCTTCCTATTGTTATTATTTCTATAGTCCTCTATAATAACTATAAATATTAATTAAATTCCCGTTTGTTTCAGGTATGGAACGTTACTCAGCGGACCAACTCCACTAGAAATACAAGTAATCATTTATTACTAAATGAAGAAAAAAAACTGGTTATCATTGCCATTAACTTTAATATGCATGCAAAAACTTTTTGTTTGTTTGTTGGAAGTGCTCCCGAGAAGGCTTTTTATAGATACTAGATACTATAAATAAAGGATTACGACTCTCGGCTGTGAGTATGAGAACAGAGGAAGCTAATGCAACATTCAAAGCAGAATAAGATTGTTAGTGTCTAGTTTTATAGTTATTGGAAGATGTCTTGCTGCTGCATCTATTTACATAACACTCCCATTGAAGGAGTGTTATGTAAACGCATTAGAAACGAACTAAGCGAGTTCTTATACTTATCTTGGTTTACCGTGACGTCCGTGACAAGACGTCAATAGTATATGTAAAAGATCAACACGCTCATACATGGTATTGTACAATCAAACGCACACAATAGTAACACTTGTACTTACAATGAAAATTGCTCTTACTGGTTCGGCATAAAGGTGATGTTAATGTCAATTTTTTACCACTGATTTGCGGTTGGATATACCAACATTGGCAACGTGTTTAAGGTTGATGCGCAAAGGTAGCTCACGAAATTCAAATTTTCTTACGTTTTATGCAATTTGCAGGTACTGTCAGGATGTAACTTGATCACAATAAGATTCGCGACCATAACAAATATATATTTACAGAATTTATAATTATTAGAATCATCAATAAATCTCTCTAAGTTAGAATTGGTATATTGAATGTCTTTTTCATTTCAATCTTGAAGCTTACTTACCTCTATGAAGCTAGTTTTTCTCTAGTAAACTAGTAAACTAGCTTTTCATTGTACTTAACTCTGATAATTAAGACCACATAAATCTTTAAAATAACGAAATATCGCCGAAACACGTTATTGCGATTAAGACTCTAAAACGAAACACGTTATTGCGAAGACTCCAATTTTGAAACTTCATAACTTATCAGTACCTCGTTTTTTTTCTACATCAGTGCTCGTAAAACTAGATCAACGCAATAAACTTAGGGCTGAGAAATAATGCTAGGCTGGCTAATTTCCCACATGCATTCACAAACAATGAGTATGAGAAACAGTACATGTTCACATGCATATCAGTCACAACATTATTATACTGGGACACAATAATTAGATAATCGCGTATGGATTGTCCAATGCATACTTAATGACTTCTTCGCTCGAGTGCTCTCATTTGAATTTTCAATTTTGTACTGTATTATAATTTTCTTGATATCTTTTTGTGCTTAGATCTATTATAGACCATATTAGATTCGGGCCGTAATTGGATTAAGTTACTGTGCTACTGCTGAGCATGAGGGTCGATTCCTAGGTCGGGCAGTGTTATTGGGTTTTTCAATCAGTTAAATGAATTTTTGTTGACATACATACTTTTGAGGCTGAATGTACCTTATTTTTATACTTTACTAGCGGTTGCCCGCGACTTCCTCTGGATGGAAAGTAGCCTATGTCTAGGTCAAATGCCTACCCCTGTGCCAAATTTTATTCAAATCCGTACCGCCGTTAAAGCGTGAAAGCGTAACAAACAAATGAACAAACAAACTCACTTTCGCATATATAATATGTATTAGTTAGGATACGTAGTTCAGACATATCTTAGCGACAAGCTTAAGTTCAGGGATGTGTGGCTGCCTTTGGGTTTCATCTCGATGGGTGTCGACGCAAAGATAGTCGGAGTTAGTTTTATATATTAGTTGATTTTAATAAAATTTTCAGACTATGTAAATAACACAATGATGTGAAATTGACCAATAATCTCTTGGGTGAGTATTCATGATTACCTGTGTGAGCGTAGTGCAATTTAACATTATTATTAACTAATCCAGTTAAAGTCTATTTGATTGTGAATGGATAGTGATTATCAGGATATCGGGCTGTGAATTGGTAATATGTTTGGAGTTGTTAATATAGTTTGACTGTTTAATACAGCTCGGGCAGGAGGAGCTCGTGCGTGAGCTACGCTTGCCGGGGTTGGTCCGTGGATGGGTGACCATCTTTACATATCGAGACTCCTCCGTGCCTCGGAAAGCACGTTAAACCGTTGGTCTCGGCTGTCATTTGTGTATCTTTGACAGTCGTTACGGGTCTTCAGAAGCCCGAAAGTCTGACAACCAGTCTTGCCAAGGGGTATCGTATTACCCAGTTACTAGGTTGTGGAGGTCAGATAGGCAGTCGCTCCATGTAAAATACTGGTATTCAGCTGCATCGGGTTAGACTGGAAGCCGACCCCAACATGGTTGGGAAAAGGCTAGGCAGATGATGTTTAATACAGCTGTTTATAGCTATTTGTTAGCAAGCACGCCCTTTATGCCTGAAAGTTTTTATATGGGTATTAAGTTCTGTTTACGTTTTTATTTTTTATTAGCTGCGCCCCGCGGTTTCACTCGCTTAAATCTCGATCTCGTGGGAATATCGGGATAAAAAGTTGTCCTGTCTTCTCTACGTCATGGTTTACCTATGTACCAAATTTTACCCAAATCCGTTCAACCGTTTTAGCGTAAAAGCGTAACAAACAAACGAACTCATTTTCGCTTTTATAATATCAGTTAGGATTTCTGCTTGAGTATAGATATTAGGTTTTTTGTTGGTATAGCAGCGTGTGTTAACTGATTATATTATGGCAAATAATTTAATTTAATGTTTTCTGTTGTGTTGCGTAACGTAAATTATTTTGCATACTTAGGTATGTATAGAATTAATGTTTTCTAGCTGTGCTGCTGGGGATTTTGCTGGGCTACGTCTTTTTCCCAGCTAAAGCACTAGGATGTGGTGAAGGGCGAGCATTTTGGAGGACTGTCTTATATCATTTTAACGTTCGGAAAGTGCTGATACTCAGCGTAGTTGGACTAAATGACTTGGATTTTGAATAAAACTTTGAGTTCCTATCTGATTAATAGCTAAAAGTTTTAACATTTTTTAAGACAATTAGGTAATTCCATTAAGGTTGCCCACAGTTATATGGGACACAGGACTTCAACATAACTGGTGAAAAGTGGGTGCCTCTGCCTAACCCTTTGGGGATTACAGACGTTATTTTATGTACCTAATGGTAGTGACCTAAAATATTTCTACCAATATTATCTGATACAGAAACGAATTTTAGCATTATTTGAGAAAAAATGCGACGACATCGACACGTAGTAACACAAAGTGACGGAGCAAGTTAAAAAAACATTGGTACAAAAAATCTTTCTAAAAGAAATAATCATTTAATAATTCCATTCCTAAGAAATACTAGGAAGCTCTCTAAAGGTTCTGAATAAAAAAATTGCCTTTATAAATCTCATAGGCTCAATAATTGAATAAATTAAAGTATTTACTTTATTCCTTCAGGAAAAGTTAGTAATATTGGAAATTCAAATATTTAGTTATTAATACAAATAACTGAAGTTGTTTAGAAGAATAAGGATATTGAGTTTGTTTAAAAAAAAACTCTTACCTTGGTACATTTTTATGAGGTCTACGCCCTTTTTTTTTTGAGGGTGGGAAATCATCCAATGACTTCTCCCGCTCTGGGCGGAGCGGAAGGGCGTGTCAGACTTTTACTGACTAAAACCCACCCGTGTTCCTTCATTTGCCTGTTGCCAAGGTCCCGGTATCCCTTTCGGACTTTCCCGCAACCCTGGCAGGCATCGGTCCTACCGGACCCCGTCAATTGTGCTGACATCTCTTTGAGGCGCGCGTGGAACACGACGCGCCATCGGTCCGGGCCTGGTCCTTATCGGACGGCGAGCTGCCCGTTGCTCGCCGTCCGCAAGCCCGCGCCTATGGTGGCCGGGAATCCGCCTGGGATTCCTGACGAGGTCTACGCCCTTGCTGGTGAAATGTGATTATAACTACGGTTTAAAAAAAACGAAAAGGATAGAATAACGTTTATTTGGACACAGTTCATGAAACACAAAATACACATCCATTCTCCATATTATAAATTCGAAAGTAACTCTGTCTGTTTGTATGTTACATTTTCACGCTTAAACCACTGAACGAATTTCGACAAAATTTGGCAAGGAGACAGATGGCATCCTGTAGAAGGACATAGGCTACTTTTTATCGACATACCACGCGGACGAAGCCGCGGGCGGAAGCTAGTAACAAAATAAAAAAGTGAAAATAATAACACCAGACCTTCCTGATTTTTGCTTTTTTATATCTTCGTACAACAGTAATAACATCATTAGGTATTAACCCTTAGAAGTACTCTTATCACCGTCCGACGTTCGAAAGTCGGATGGAATTTGGCAGATGAGTTTGAGATTGCTGTTTGTTCTTATGTGCACGTTTCTGTTGGACACAGTGTCAAATAAAATTTTATCTAATAAGACACTATTCTCTTTACCAACTAAGTAACGGGCAAGATGCATAAGTTTATGATTATACAATAACGGTCCCACTACGGCCACAGGCCTCCTAGTTTGAGAGTGAGCCATAATCCACCACGCAGGTCCAGTGCGGGTTGAGGATGTCACTTGTCTTCGAATTTTTGGTTCCATGACATGCCCATTTTTCTCACGATGTTCTCCTTCATCGTTTTGATAGCAGTGCTAATGAATTGAATTACACAAAGTAAAGTGCCTGACAATCCCTTCACAGAGAGAAGGACTGTGTCCCAGCAACTGAAATCTTGTGTTGGCTGATTATGCTAATGCTAAAGTGTCTGACTGGGTTCGGACCCTCCACCTACAACTCGTTATTTAGGGTCATTAGGTATCACTGGGCCACCACCGCTCCTCTGACACTAAACACACCTCTTAAAAATTTCTTGTCAGTAACCATACACACAGACACAAGCCTCATACATACATAAGCCTCTGTAAAATCCTTTGACAAGTAAGTATACAGGTATTCTAGTATCTTATTATATGATATTTTCTCCGTTCAAGTATCCCTGTTGGTTGCCAGGGAACGTTTTTCGTCGTGTGCTCATTAGGAACCGCATGACCTAGTTCAAATGTCCCTGACATTGTGATATTTTGGTTTTTTTTGTGTTAATAAATAATATGCTTCCTAAACAATATTTGTGGAAGTAAAAGACTAAGACATTAATATTGAACGACGTTTGCTGGATAGATTTAATTAAAAACTGTATTCAAACTTGACTTATAATTAAAAGTACTTAAATATTTCATAGACTAGTGGTTTCCCGGTGAAACCTTATCGTACGTGATATTGCTGAAACATAAAGCCTAGTGGAAATCGAAAGATTCAATGAATTTAGTTATGTATATCAAATATATCTGATGGTCAGTTTACAAAGCCTCTAATAGTTCATTTGGATTTATAAAATAATTTATAAATCCAAATTAACTATTATTCAGTAGTTTATTTTCATTAAGGCTTTTGGCGCATACCTACTAAATGAACACTACACTTATGCAAAAATAAAGTCGACAAACTATTCGCCCGACGATTTAGTCGGTCGCACCCAACTAAGCCTTTCCCAACTATGTTGGGTCTCCTAACCAGATGCGGCAAAATGTTGGTATTTTATACTCCGTAAGCGTAAACAAACTTTTAATTAGAACTAGGCTAATCAAGTCTAATAGAAAGTAGTGCACTTAATTCCATACATTATTAAATACCCCAGCGATATGGTAATTGGAGTAATCTATTTAGCTGCATTTTAATTAATCAATGCATTTGTGCCAGCTAGTTGAATTCAGAATACGATGAACGAAGTCTTGTTATGCGGTGCTTAAAACAGAATCATAATAGGAAAATATTATGAATCATCGAAAAATGCCACAAACAAACAATTCATAATATGAACTGTGTGCGATTCATATTACGAAATAATTCATCTGTTAGACAGTTTTCTATGGAGATTCGTAAAATGATCCACACATTGTGAATTGCTTTTGTGTCAAATTAGAGGAATTGCTAATGACAGCTGGAAATTCAGGAAATGATTTGCTTTTAGAGGAATTGCTAATGTGACCGTTTTAGGCGCCAAGTCCGCAAAAGGACGTATTACAAAAAAAATTGCTACGAATTACGGAATCGATGGGCCGGGTGTATCAGGAATGAAACTGTACAGTTTCGAGCTTAAATATAGTTCGATTCAAACTTAATGGCGGCTCGGAAGTTCGCTACTTGCTGCGCAGTACCCCACCCCGCACCTCCGCTGACACATGAAATTGTTACTGCGCAACAACTCGTCTCATGTTCCGAGCCACCATTAAGTTTGAATCGAACTGTACCTTACAGATACGCAAAATTCAAAAGCGTTTTTCTCTTGAAATGAAAATTGCAACTTTGAGAAAAGACCTATTTCATAATATGGTTTCGATAAAACTATGTTCATAGCAGTATAAAATATATATAAATAGCATAATCAGTCTATAATGTTCCCACTGTTGGGGCACAGGCCTCCGCTCTTCGAGGGGGAGTTATAGTAGATAGCACGCGGGTCCGGTTGGGTTGGTAAATTACTTCGAATTATTGGTTCTAGGACATGCTTGTTTCCTCACGATATTTTCCTTCATCGTTTTGATGGCAGTGGTGATGAAATTATTAAATTAGTGGTATTAAATAATTAACGCATTCAAAGACACTGAATGTGACACAATAGAAGTTTTATTGTTATAACGCCAGGCGTTTATTGTCCCTCAAAGTGTTTAAGTCCCACGAAGAAGAACCAAAACAATCTCCACGAAATCTGCACAACTCAAAACAATATAATATTACTCAAAGCAAAGAAATCGCTTCTGAACCACATTATTCCGCAAGGAATCGCTATCAATCTGGTTACAATGCCTGAAAATCGTGTCGCCGCATGCGGGTCAGTGACGAACGTCTGGCTTTAATTTTCCGCTTCTCCGGCCACGGCTCCGGCTCCGGCTCCGGCCACGGACGCAAGTCAGACACAGCCTTGTTATACTCGTGCTTGGGGTGCGTTTAGATTTGGTGGAGGCGCAAGTCGAGTGGGAGAGTACCGGCATGATTGCTGGCGTGATTTGAACGGTTTGTGGTTGCTTTAATTCTGGTGTAACAAAAAACATGGTACTTATTTTGGAGATATTTCAAGACACCGCGACTTTCTTTTGGTTTAGGTATATTAGTGATTTTTTATAGTTTATTCAGATTAACAGTGTTTTTTTTAGAATTGGCTAGCACTAATGTGAACTCGGTCTTATAGTTTAGGAAACAAGAAACGATAAATAAGCGCGTAGCTTTATGATGAAAATGATATTCGTCGAATAATATACCTAATTTTGCATTTGTTGTTCACTACTATAAATTAGTTGTTTGTAACGTAATAACTATAGTAGGTACATTTATAGGGAACCATTCTGAATATTGAATTTAATTAAGTGTAAGCGAGTGCTAATTGGGCCGGGCACATTGCTCGCAGAACAGTTGTGCTATTCTGTAAAAATCTCACTGCGAAAACTTAGGTGGACTGAGCTTGGAGTGAGCTGTCACTGCCTTAGCATCAGTAGCTATCGATGACAATGACAGCTCACTACACGCTCACTTCACCTAAGTTTTCACAGTGAGATGGTTACAGAATACCAATGCAGATGGCTGATGGGGCTGAAAGGTTCTGTAGTAATGACTGCGTACCGGAAGATGTAGCGTTGGAAGGCCCCCCATAAGGTGGGCCGAGGACCTGGTGAAGGCCACAGGAATCCGCTGGATGCGAGAAGTACAGAACCGGTCGAAGTGGCGGTGCTTAGGGAAGGCTTATGTCCAGCAGTGGACGTCTTTCGGCTGAAATGATGATGATGATGAGTTCTATTTTAGTCACGTAGATAAATTTATTATCATACATACAAGCACGAAAAAATCACCTAATTATTATGGAACATTCATTCCCCCTTCGATTATTACCCTCATTCTCAAATCAGAGCCATTACTATTCAGGTCAATTCTTCGAATACTCAACATTCATAAGAAAAATATATCAATTAATAAAATTGCTAATAAATAAACTGTAACAACCTTCGCAAAGAAAATTAGTATAAAAAAAGCTCATGAATATAAAATAATTTTCACATACGAGTATAATTCGCCACTCTATTTTGTAGAGGGTGTAAATCAAGTTTCACATAAATATCGATATAGGCCTGGTATTAATATCGACAAAGCATTATATCGATACATTAAACGATGTCCATAACCGTAAACAAAGGTGTAAAATCGGCCGTAAAATGTTAGGTATGTTTATCTATAGGAAAATGGTTCAAAGTTGCTTTGTTAGGCCGTTTAGTTCGGTTTACGAGTTCGGACTGGCTGCCAGATTGTCAGTGTACCTAGGAGTACCACAAAATCTGGATTATATTGCTGGCTAGACTTGGATGGCGACTCCATGTCTATCTGAGCAGCCAGTTCTTGATTATCCACTTGTTTACTGTACAGCCTTAGCAAATATTTTATAGATTTTATGTTATAGTTTGGAGTTGAATAGAGTTATATTGAAAGTTGATAATTTTCAAACTCCGTTCATCATTAAGAATACTTAAAGCTTCTTTCTACTGTAATTACATTATATTTTTAAATAACCAGTTTGTATAATTGAATCGACTAATTTAGAAGTCCAGCCTAATTAAATTGGCGTCGAAAACTAGGGTGTTTCCCATCACTAGTAAAGTTTGGACGTGGCTATTTACGGCAACAATTACTCCACGTAAACTAACGCTAATTATATGGCAATGGTGGTAGAGAAATTAGGTAGCGAATACTTATAATTACCTATTTTCCTGAAGCTATATTTATGAGTTGCCCAAATTTTTCATGCTTATGAAATAGCTTGCAGGATTTATTGCTAGTAAAAATAATATACATAATTACTTCATACAGCTGATTATATATTTTTCACGATAATGTAGAAAATATTTAGATTAACGGTAGGTTTCCATAATAATTGGCCATCAGAATCCAACCCAATACTTCGGCAAATTGGGTTTATTAAAGCAATAACAAAATGGGGGAATAAAACACAATAACGTTGGTAATTATGGTATTATCAAAAGCTACGGTAATATCTATATTACTCCGGTGTCGATAACGTCTACACCAATTACCAAAGACATGAATATTATACTTTCAATTCATTTATCCAAAATAATATCACGTTGCACTTACTCGGGAAAACACATGAAATTTCGGCATTATTTATTTAGTGTTGGAGCGAGACGGGGGTATAGTATAGGGGTGTGTGTGAGAGGGATGGCTGGAAGAATTTCTAATGAACGTAACATGAGTACGAGTCGGGTGAAGGGTCATTGACCTTTTCTTTAGGGTGGATCCCCTCGGACTAGGCTCAGGAAGCGCGACGGGCGGTTTATTTTGATGCATTTTCTAATTGAAACGTTCATTTAGCTATTTTACTAGTGTAAGCAAAGTTTGTTCTCTATATTTTTGTTGTTGAATACACCCGTCCCTCCTTAGTACCTGTGTGATGTCTCAGTTAACGATTGTAAATATTTTGATAGATATGAGTGTATTTGAAGTCTGAATGGCGCGGTGGATGTAAATGTTTGGGATTATTTGCAACGGTAATATCCCACTTCCTAATGGCTTTCTTTGATCTTATATCAATGCAAACTATTTGTGCAAATAATAATAATGTATGTAATCATGCAAAAATGTTTTGCAGATGTTACTCGTAAATAAAATAGCATTAGGTAGCATTTTATTGAAAACCTTCATCAGAAATAAGCTTAGATTTATGACTTAGACGCTGAAATATTAAAAAAACATCATACGGTTTTCTACAGAAGTGATTTATTGAAAAAATTGAACGTTTGTGTGTGGGATTGTGAGTTTTGATGTTTGTTTTTCAATTGAGCTTTAACGACTGAAAGGGTTTAAATATGATTGCATTAACATTTAGGTTACTTATTATCTGGGTACATTGGTACCTATAGTAGTTTCAGGATAGGTACCTAATTCTAATAAAAACCATATGCAACAGCAAGTAAAATAAAAATTTATTCACCTCACTACACGTTAAAATACGACCACCCTTAATTTACGCCACCATATTTTTACTATACAAAGTGTACACAAGTTACCGAGGTAAACATTCGCTTGTTTATCCAATTGGTTCGGATGCAGGCCCTTTATGTCCAGTCCATTCCAGTCCGGTCCAAACTGGGGTCCATTGGGGCGTGAAAAACGCGTGCAATCGCCACCGACACGCCGCATGCGGGCAGCCGGGGATTCTTTTTTATATTTAAAATACTGGACGAAAATAAAGTTTGGTGTCCAATTAGGGTTTTTTGTTTTTTTTTAAGTTTGAATGTTGTTTGGTAATGGAATAGAAACTTGTGTGTTTGTATTAGCTTGTGATTGTTACTGTGATTGATGTGATTATTATTAACGCTGTTTATTAATTGGTTTAAACATGTTTTAACAGCATAAATGATACATTTTGTGCCTCTACACTCTGAAAATACTAACTATAAATGCGAGGTATTAAATTCAGTACTGGCTATTACAATTTACTACAAAAGCACCACAACACAAGCAAGTTACAAAAACTAAGGAACTGGACACTGTGGTCAGCTAAAGCACTATCATGAGTTCTATCGCCAAACTATGCACAACACAACTTAGTTACAAAACTGTGCACGCATAAATAACTGTGTGCACACAACAATAAAACTGCCAACATTGTTAAAACAACACAGAAAATATATTCCACGGAAATTCCAATTTTGAACGCTACACTCGAATATTTAATTGTGATTTTAGCGTTAACAGAATCTCCTTTAAATTTTTTGAAATAAAATTAAAAGCTGGCAACATGGTCACTGGATCGCGATCAGAGCAATCAATGGGAATCAAAGGAGTGAATTGAATGAATGAGTGAACGTGAACGGTTCACCTTTGTCGTGTGTGAACGTGTTGATAAGTGAACAGCTTCTGCTGTAGTGAAAAGATTAGACTGACTCAGTTGGCAAGGTTGATGTAAAAAAAGCTGCACTGACTTTTCCTCCATAAATAAAAAGGAAATCTTTTATATTACAGAATTGTTGTTAACTTTTCTTTAATTACACTGTGACAAGATTAATAAATAAACTGTGTAGAATTATTCATTACACAATGACTACACGATTGCTACGGCGTAGCTGATGCAATGATGTCAGCGCTACGCCAGCCGCCTACGCTGTAGCCATCCGCTACGATTCCATTATACTTTGACATTGCTGTGAACAACACGTGTATTCTGAATAATTTTTTTTTTAATTCGTTTTGAATATTTTGTTTACATGCAGTTACTGACAGACAACGCCTTTACATAGAAAATGAAGTATAATTTTGTGATTATATCCCTGCGAAGGTGTATAATATGTAAAGATTTGTAGTAAACTCATTTTTGCTGGGGTCTATCCAGGACGTTATAGTTTATATGCGAAGTCGTAAGCTGTTTTTTAATAAAACAAATAAACAGAATAAATTATAATTAAAAAAAAATGATAATATTCCAAGAATTTTCGTTATCTATACGAATTTATTGTGTAACTGTATTCTAACTTACAGGATTTAGTGCTGGGTGTTAGTGGGCCATTCCCCGCGAAATAGATGGCCCGCGAAACTAGGCCGGCGAATATTTTTAGATAGCAACCCACGTAAAAAATGTGCCTCATAAACAAGGTTATAATGAGGGCTACATAATGGGCTATATCATAGCCTGTTCACGTCTGGTAGTAAATTAGGTCATCAAGGACTCGTTGGAGTAAGGAATTCTTTAAATTAATTGGCGAAAGTGATTGTTAATTAGGAATACTTCTGTTCAAGAGACTTATAAATTTTGGTTGGTAAAAAGACGAACTAGGTTTTTTTAGCAGATATTTTATTTGTAACTGGTATTCAAAATACCAAGTATTTTCTAGGATAATGGCTATAGGGTCTGATTAGACTCGATTCTCAATCTAGGTTTGTTTAACTTTACGATGATTTAATTCTTCTTGTCGCTTAAGGGTATGATCCCGAACAACACCGCACCCGCCATTGCATTCCTACCGCGACATTTGCTGCGCGTCAGTGCTGCCTGCCGCGTGATTACGAGCATCGCGGCGCGGCACTGCTGTTCTTGGTTTACTTCTCGACAGTTGTCAACATTCCCGTTATCGCTGTGATGTACGCCCCACTACTGGTCTGTCGCGACGGCAGGGGGACACTGCCACCACTAATCCATGTAAACCTATAGAAAATGTATGGGGACTATTAGTGACGTGGCAGTGATGCCGCGTGCGGCGTTGATCGGAATGGTACCTTTATACGTGAAGCGACGCGACCCTGCGCGCACTTTTGAATAAATATCGAACTTATTTTCTTCACGAAAAGGTATAATTTCAGTGCGAGGGTTGACACGTGTCAAAGTACGCTGAGATGCTACGCACTGCGTGTACCTTATGTGTATAGTAAATAAATTAGATATTGTAACGGATCATATAAAAGTGCGCGTCGCTTCGCGTCTCGGTGTGAACCTTATTCCCACTTCCACTAACACTAGATGACACCTTACTGAATAGCTAAATATTATTGCACTGTTGGATTTTGAACGCTCGACCTAGCGCCGAGAGTTGATAATCCAGCAGTGCGGTAATATTTATACGTTTGTTAGATGTTTCTTAGTCAGCAGCTTATATAGCATGCAGTTGCGTCTGCCGTTGACGCAGGCCGCTCTTGTTTATGGCATTTCAGTGACAACAAAAGACTTTAAAGCGACTTACTATAAATAATTTGAGAATTCAGTTGTAAGTCTAGTCACCAACTTATGTTAGAAACCTCCACCATATGACACAGTTTCTTATCTCCCTAAAAAGCACTTAATTTCACCCATGACGTCATGACCTAATTCTGCCCTTTCAGCCAAAAAGAGGTCTCGTATATCCGAAAACGTAGTTCGATAACACTAAAGAGTCTGCTTCAAACTCGATATCGTTAAAGGGCGCTTCACACGAGCGGAGGCCGCCGCGAAGTAATTTTGTTAGATCAATTGCAAAACTTTGTGGCCGTTTACACAACACGGTGGCCTTAGTTGGGAAACGGGCCGTAAGCACGCGTCCACGAGGACCTCAGGATGAACATGGGAATATGTGATACATTTTGTTGTTCTCTATATTATATGTTCTGTGCAGGCAGGTTGTAGGATGCACAATAAAATGCGATGTATGTTGAAACTTATAATCAATGAAAATTGCAACCTTTGAATTTGAGAAGATTGACATTAGTTACGGCGCGTGCCACACGCACTGACGTTCGCGCGAGTGGAGAGCGTTCCTTGAACTACTTCACGCCTCTCGCTTGCTTACTGCGTTTTATTGTTAACATGTACCTATACAAAATGTATGACATGGGAATCTATGTGTCTTTGTAGTTATGTTTATTAATATGTGCCTTTATTTTAAGGTCCGCGTAGATGAGTCGTCAATTAGGCACTATCCACGCTGCGTTTTGAAAGACAAACGATTAAATATTCCCTCTAGATATGGAAAAAAATTGAATCTACTTACATTATGTATTTTATTTCCGTGTCGTTACGTATAAGATATATTAACGGCGTAAATATCTAGTTCTTTTATTATTATTCAGTGCAATCAAATTATTGGACCCAGTTATAGAAATATTCAATTCAATCTTAATTCAAATCTTATACTTATTCTACTAAACGTAAACCTTCCAATTCAGTGTCCAAAAGAAATTGTCAGATATTCTTCGAGTGATCAATCAATCAACTCAGCCTATCCCAGCCGACTGCTGGACATAAGCCTCTCACAGGCTGCGCCACACCACCCTGTCCTCCGCCTTCCGCATCCAGTCTGTCCCAGCTAACTTCCTAAGGTCGTCGGTCCATCTAACTAGGGGGGCCGTCCCACAATACGCTTACCGATACGCGGTATCCACTCCAGGACTCGTCTGCTCCACCGCCCTCCGTTCTTCGACAAACAAGGCCAGCCCACTACCACTTCAGTTTACTTACTCTGCAAGTTATGTCGGTAGCTCCGGTTCTTTTCCGGATAATTTCATTCCTGATTTTATCCTTCAAAGAGACACCGAGCCCGCTCCATAGCGCGCTGAGTGACCTTGAATTTGTGGACCAGGGTGATAAAAAGAAAAAAAACAAAGATGTGCTAAAATCTCGATCTCTCTATCCAGCTCACATCTACCTACTTCCAAAAGCTCGCTATACAGGCTTAACAGTTTTGGAATATGGATTCCAAAACTGTCCAGCCTACCCACATCCTTACAAACTGGACGCAAACATAGCATAACTTGGCCCACACGTAATTTGCCCGTAAACTTTTCTTACTGCTATAAGTTTCCAAAAAAATATTATCTCCCGTTGAATGTCATCAAGTCACCTGTCGGGATTCCAGTAATAACTCTCTGAAACCCTTCATTGAGAAGTTGCACAACATTGTTTCGGCAACATGTTTTTGTGTTGCAGGGACATTAAACATATTTATTGAGAAACAATAACTAATGATGAATACATTCATTTTAGCAGTTTGTATTTTGTATATTCTATTTAAGGGCCATGTTGCCTGAAAATAAATGATTAATTGATTTTGAAGTACCTCTTTTCCACGTCAAAATTATTTTGAAAAACGAAGGTAGTTTTTCCGAACCGTGTACCATAGAGTAAAAACACCAAAACGGAACTCATTATCTCTTTTAACCTGTATGACCGCGGAAGGGCCGCGCGCGGACCAAAAACTATTGTAGTTAATTAGAAAGTCCTTGAAGAATTAAAGTTAATTTTAGTCCAAAGTATGTCGTGCAACAATGTTTACAGGAAAATTTGGTTTTATGGGCAACATTGTTTGCAACAGTTGCCCAATTTTGTTTCCTAATGAATACGGGGCTAAACAAATACAATGACATCATGTTTGTTGAGCATTTATTATGATTAACTTTGCTTTGTGTGTGGAGAAAGATTTGTTAAGTTCGGAATTAATTTTGGTGTCGAAGAGTGTAAGTTGTTGTTTAAAGTTGTTTGATCTATAAAGTTTTCTAACAAAATTCCTATGAGTGAAAACTGACAAGCACAAATCGTAATTTACTAAAACAAAATTATCTTTGTTCTACCTTAACAGCTCTAAGGTCGATTTTAAGTTGATTTATAAATTAGGAAAAACCTGGCAGAAATGGGTTTATAAAGTGATAAAAGGTCGTTTTCTAAATATTGAAATATCACGTCCACTACAGCACCGAAACTCGCAAAATCCCCACAAAACACAACACAAAAAGACAATCACGGGTCGCATAAAAAGTTAGCTCCGCACACTGAACAAATTGTACCACCCGCAAGCCCGTGTGTATCATTATAACACCTCTGATCATGTTTTGTAAACAAAGTTGAAAGAGCTACATATTAAATAGCGTTACACTAAAAGCGTAGCCGTGTTCGCCAAATTGATTCAATTTGCAAATAATCCGGCAATATTGTTGGCGCCTATCGGATCCGTGCGATCCGTTCGGAACGTTACCGGTTAGTAATTGATGCGTGAATCAGCGTTACCGAACGTTTTCTTGATTTGTGTTGAGTGCGAATCGGTGATCATTGAGGTGATATATTGTTCATTACAATGAAATATTCTATTGGGTTGAGAGTGATTCGGTGTCGTTCAGTCGAAAATTTTCGGGAATAATCGGTAGGTTGGTTGGTGACTAAAATGGGAGACTCGAATCGTTCAACAATGTGATTTAGTTTTTTTCTTTTACACAGTACCTTTTATATGAAAAGAGATTCCTTCGGATTAAAAAAAAATCTTGTTCTAGAATTGTGAGAAGTTTTCTGAAGGCAGTTTAATTAAAGTTTCACTACTACTAAGACTATTTTGACTAATTCCCAGAAAGTATTTCCACTTTTTTTTCTGAATGTTCTTTACATTCTCAGAAAAGACGAAGACTAATTGAATATGTATTTTCAATTAAGCCTAAGTCTGTTTCTCAAGGCCTCCTATTCAATTTACGAATCGTTCAAAAAAAATTAGCCGACTCACTTGTCACTTCGCGAAAGTATCGCAATTAATTCTAAATAACCTCTACGTTGCGAACTTATTAAAAAAGTGATGAGTCAAACGGTTGCTTCCCTTGATATTATAATAAACGTCTTAAGACGGTAGGCCGGTGAATTTCGCATGACAAAAGACCTGTCAGTCATTCCATTTTGGGCAATATTTGCTGAGCCATTGTGCACGTAAGTCTTGGCTTTGCTTGTGTGATCATTTTGGTTATTCTGTGTTTGTTAGTTATAACAATGTGCATTGTTGGTTATTGTAACTCTATTAAAATAACTGAATGGAGCAGAGAATTTTATTTTAAAAGTTCTTACAAAGTTACCACAAAATAGCTTTGTCTAGAATTCAAATGCTCACAAAGAATGCCACAAAATATGAAAACTCAGGAAACAAAGAAATAAATGTGTTTGGTTGTACAAACACGTGTGTTCATTCGCTGTAAGACTTTCGTTTGTCACAATACGGAGACGTGTTCCAGGAAAAATCTTTATAAAAATGACAATCTGTTGGAAGCCGGCGAACGCTCCGCATACAAAACTGAGCAAATCGCTATCGGAAAATACCAAAATATGATAGAAATGCAGCACAATGCAGGACGTTGTCACTGTTCGGAGTATCTCCCTCGCTGGCCAAAGCCGATTATAATCGCGATAAAAACGCCGAGAGAGCCCCCTCGGAGACCACCCCAGCCTTATCCGATGTGCTGTCAAAAGTCTTTCCAATTTATGTATTGCAGCCGACACCCCGCGGTATTATTTATTGCTACGTAGACTACATACAAACTTTTCTTTTTACCCACGATCGCCACTCGAATCAAGATGTATGGCTTTCGATTCGATACGCTATCGTCGCAGAATAACGATGGATAGTTTTAAAATTTTCGGTGGCACAGAGAGCTCTCACATTTGTACAATGTTAGAGGACAAAAACCGCTAAGCTTTTAGCGGTAACTCGGTATATCAAACAAAAAAAGCGCGGTGTGTGTCATTTAGACGCGACAGGTCGCAATCAAAAAAACAATTTAGTTTTTACGTGGAAAATAAAACCGCCCGTACATATAGGAGATAAATGAATAACCGTTTTTTAGGGTTCCGTAATCAACAAGGAACCCTTATAATTTCGCCATGTCTGTCTGTCTGTCCGTTCGCAGATTAGCTCAGAAACTCTTAGTACTAGAAAGCTGTAATTTGGTATGGCTATACATATAAATCACGCCGACAAATTGGTAAAATAAAATCGTGAAAAATATTTTTTTTATGGTCTCCTCCCTCCCTTTCTCTTAAAGTGGTGAGGTTTTTTTTTCTCGTCAATCTCTTTGTGTGGGGTATCGTTGGAAAGGTCATTTAAAAATATTGTGAGTTTGTGAAAAGCATTTTTTGGATTTAGGGGTCTGTTTGCGAAATATTAAACTTTAAAGTGATAATTTTTGTTAGAGTAATGTGTCTTCCCTCTGCCAGCTAAATGGTTAGTTTTGGATATGTGAAAAAATTCACGGCAGTAGTAAGTATAACGAAATTAAATGGAAAACTATCACAGCTAAGTACAACAAGGCTCCACAAGCTACCGAGTAATAATCGACCAACTTACATTTGCAGTCGCAAAAACATGTTCTCCCATACATTCTGTATGTTTTTCAACTACAATGTTAAGTTTGTTTGATAAATTCATCCCACCTACGAAACCCTTCATTGTGTGTGGTTCGACACGCACTTGGCCGGTTTTATTTCTGTTGACTGCGTCCATCGCTCTAGTATCAAATAGAAGGTACTTCGCATTTGTTTCTTTTCGTTGCAGTTTCGTTCGAGTGTTGCACTTTAGCTGTCAAAATAGCCATGTTTATGGTATGATCTCTGGCCCAAATCTTTCGATGAACTAATATCGTAAAAAAATCATATATGGAAATCCATTATTTTCCAAAATTACAAAGGTACTTGGCAGTTATAATGTAACATATTATCTAGAACTAATCGCAAAACTTCTTTCATAAGCACGCGAGTACCTTTTTTCCTTTGCAATATTGTAGACACGAGCTCCAGCGCCAACCCTGTTCTCCAACTTCTCACATTTTCATAGTTTCCCCCATGCACATACCACTTAATAGCCAGAGATTATGAAACTACGCTCTAGATATTTATAACTAACATTATCAACGTTAGTATACAGGCGAAGTTCTTAACATTTAATTCGCTAGAGACGTGGCGTTGACATCGCAAATAAACTGAACGGAATTAACTTTTAATTACATAAAGAGATGCTGTTTGATGCTGGATTATGATTTAGTGGAGATCTTTTCGTTGTTTTGTATACCGATGTTTTTGTTTGCGGTGAGAATAGAGGTTCTAAATAAATCCCGCAATGAATGCATGATGCAATTAAATTTTTGTTTTATAACTGACGAAGAGAGGTTCCCTGAAGACCTAGCTTTGATAGAACAGTAACACCAGGATCTAAACTTTATTATTAACGTCAGTTCTCGAGCTCTGAGAGTACTCTTTATAGTGGACACGCTTTAACGGCCTAATAATCGTAACATTTTACACTTACCTCATAGAAATGAAACCAATGTCGTCTTTAGATACACCCAGAACTGTAAAACTACTCTGCTGCAGTTCGATTCAAACTTAATGGCGGCTCGGAACATGAGGCGAGTCGCTGCGCAGTAAAAAAATCATCATGTGTCAGCGGGGGTGAGGGGTGGGGTACTGCGCAACGAGTAGCTAACTTCCGAGTCATCATTAAGTTTGATTCGAATTGTAGCTCGAGAAATAATTCAGTTATTGTTTCTAAGAAAAAGAAAATTCTCGTTACCACTTAAACATAACTTCCAAACGTAAAAGCGTTGTAAAACAAGTACTTATGGGAAAAGAAATAAATATAAATTGGAAAAACGCATTTTATTGAGTGCTTCCCGTGGCGGCCATCATGGATCATAAGTACCCACCCACGGAGACAAGGGTGGCTGATATTTATTATGAAGATTAATGATATAGATGTAAGAAGTACATAAACAGATTTGTGTGGTATGTTTTGTGTATTGCATGTGTTCGATTACTATTGACGTTGTTAGAGCCGATACATGTGGTGTTTTGTTTAAGCAGATGATGCACATTTAACAGAGCTGAAACGACATATCCACGTATGCGAAACATACATAACACAATTTTTAGCTTTACATAACAAATCTTTAGCTTAACATAAAATCTTTTTAGCTTTACATTACAACTTTTTAGCTTTACATAAACTTTTTAGCTTTACATCACAACTTTTTAGCTTTACATAAACTTTTTAGCTTTATATAACAACTTTGTAGCTTAACATAAACTTTTTAGCTTTACATAACAACTTTTTAGCTTTACATAAACTATATAGCTTTACATAACAAACTATTAATTCGTTGTGGAAGTGTGTTTTCAGATTGTCTAAAAACATGTTCTTAAAGCATTCTTTTTTTTAAATTCCAAACTTTTTTTAGTACAAAAACGATTGTTTGCTGTGGTAATCAAATAGGACTGATTTTTCACCAATGCCCTTGCAGTATTTCGTTTGTAGAATTGGATAACATTGAATAATTACTTGAGTTTCCCCACAATTTAATCGAGATCTAGTACTATCCCATTACCAGAAGACAACAGTGAGATAAAACAGTACAATCTTCCAAGTATTTTAGTCTAAGAGGTCAGGAGGTTAACTGTTGTTTTATTCTCCATTATATTTCGTTCATTCGTGTAAATGGAATCCTATCTATCTGGGCGTGGTCAGGTGGTAATTCCACAAGATTGACACCGCGACAAAGTCGTGTTGTATCCGTTTCTCGACCGTGGCAGGTGGACCAATCGGGACATTGAGGTTTATTTTGGTATCTTTTCTTCAAAATGTAATTGGAGACTGTTGATAGGTTTTTATTATTACACTAGGGACCCGCCCCTGCTTCGCGCGGGTGTTATCTACTGATGTGGCAATATGTCAGAACATCGAGATTTCTGTGCTGTATCTAAGATATCTTCCGGAATAAATGTTATAAATTATAGTGAAAATTGCATTAAAATCCATTGTTTACTTACATTAAAAGAACGAGCGATCATGCAAATGAAAAGCGACTTTGTTTTATACTATTTATACCTAGATTTGTGGACTACTATCTAATTGCGTAACTTATTTTCGTAACCGTTAAAGACTGAGTTTGTTCATTTTGATAGTTCAACAACATTCATTGCGTTATTTACGTTGTTGAACAGATTTTTTTTCGAATTTATGAAGCCATGGATTAGACCACGTCGTATTCTGGTTTGCAATTGGTCAATCGTCATCCTGAGGATGCCTCGTTGAGAGGTGAAACACGTCGATTTCTTACAGGGTTTTTTATGACTCTTGAAGAATAGTTAAGCGGAATAGGTTACTAAATATATCTACGTCTACTGTATTTTAGACATTTGTTTCAAACCAATTGCGATTCTGATTGATAGTGTATAACGCAATTAGGATGCAGTTGTTGATCATTCCGAATCCGAATTTTAGTTATATTTAAAGTTTTAGGCTATAATTTGATTCATATTATTATTGTTTGTCTGTCCTTAGGGGTTAGTCTAAGTTTTGTTCAAACACCTACCCAAGCTATGCTCTATTTCCCAAGAGAGGTAGAAAGGTGTTCCCGTCTACCTGAATTTGTGTTTGAAATATGAGAGATCATACTGATAAATGATCCGTGTCAATCCCTATCGGTTGCTATGAATTGATATATTATGAAGGACTTATTCAAATGACATGAGACCTTAAAAGCTAAGCTGAGGAGCTCGTGGCTACGTAATAACAGCCGCACGGGTCGATCCATCAGGTTAAGCTAAGCTTGCCGGGGTTGGTCCGTGGATGGGTGACCATCTTTACATACCGAGACTCCTCCGTGCCTCGGAAAGCACGTTAAGCCGTTGGTCCCGGCTGTCATTTGTGGATCTTTGACAGTCGTTACGGGTCGTCAGAAGCCCGAAAGTCTGACAACCAGTCTTACCAAGGGGTATCGTATTACCCAGTTACTGGGTTGTGGAGGTCAGATAGGCAGTCGCTCCATGTAAAATACTGGTATTCAGCTGCATCCGTTAGACTGGAAGCCGACCCCAACATAGTTGGGAAAAGGCTAGGCAGATGATGATGAGACCTTAAAAGCTAAAGCAGACTGGGGAGGGCTGCATAGCAACGCAACGCGGTGAAAAAATTCTCCTTTATCACTTTCTTACATTTTCTATGAACCAACGCACACTTATAGGCAGGTCACACCGCACTTTTTTGTATGAAAATGCAGCCATGTTACGGCTGTAATGTGCGTTTGGCTTTAGTATAAGAAATAAGCGACGCAAACACATAAATTGTGCGACGCACGCAACTTGACATGGTTTTATTTCGTATTACCTCTTCACTGTGATAAGATCGCGATGCAAGGTATGCACTGGGTCCGCGAGAAGTGGATTATGGCTGCGATGTCATTGCCTCTTGGCAATCAGACTCAGCAGTAAGACATTAAAGGCAGATTACCTATGTAATGTCAACGCATCATCTGTGCTGCAGCACTTATGTGTTGTGTTCTCACACTATTGTATACGAACCTTTACGTGTAGTTAATTTGAGTGTACAAAAACAAAAAAACGTGGAGAGAACGTTTAAACTTCATCCATTCATGTTGACCTAAAAACTAGATAGGTACTGAAAAATGTACGGTACATTTTATCAGCTGCTTACCATCCGCAAGTTGTAAACCCAAGTTCCTCTCAGTTAACTTTTACTTGCAACTGTAACGTTTAAGCGTTAGGTTACCGTCGACTAACTGTGAGTTCAACCGTTGCGCTAACTACTTATCTCTTTGCACCATTGATCTCTAAAGCCGTAGTTAAAGGTTTATACGCATCGTTCCGGGAAGCTATAAATAAACAGAGTAAATGATTGCTCGCTTCCTTGTTTGGGGAATGGAAAAATTGGCATATATCTTGTTTCATATGGTGGTTGTAAAATCGAAGGGCTTACAATTTAGCATAAGGCTGTTTGTTTACTTGCATGCTTTCAGTGGTAAAGTTTAGAATTCCTTTTCTCGTGTTGGTACTACCGCACGACTGTGAAAGAAAGAAAGAAAATTTATTTATTTAGCACAGACTATAAGGCACACAATATAATAGACAGCAGACAAAAAAAAAATAAAAAAAATGTAAAGTGTGATGTGAGATTTGGCAAGAAAATGTGCCTCACGGCTGCGGGAAAAAGTCCAAGTTCAGCAAAAATGCCAGACAACTAGTGCCTGACTCTGGTTTTCAACTGAGGTGACGGATGTAAATCAGTTCTATGCTGCAACGTTTGTAACACATGAACTACGAAAATCGTCCTTAGTGCTACAACATAAAGGTCCTGTCAATGTGTTTTTTTACTAGAGTCGTGAATTTTATAACGTCAAAGTCATTCAAGCGCCAAAGGCCAAAAGATATGAAAATTGCCATACAACAAGATTTTTAAAAAGGACGTGCGTGTCTATTTATGTAGTTTCTACATGGTATATTTACAATTTAGTAACATAGGTTAACCTGGGGGCCTACCACCACCGCTTATAGCAGTATTATTTTAATATTATTTCAGTGTAGGAAAGAGATGAAGCTCTAAAGGACGTATAGCTCCATCTCTTTCCCCCACGAAGTAAGATTAAAATAATACTGCTTTAAACGGTGGTGGTGGTGGTAACTTCATATTTGTTTCTATAGAGATACAAATATTAAGTTACTCCCATACTGAATATACAGGTCTGCTTATACACAGAGGTGGTTCTAATTTGGGGTTTCAGGTCCCAATTAGAACCTAGTTATAGTACTTGTTGTAGTAACATTAAATAACATTATAGATGACATTGTAGATGTCTCGAGGATTAAGAACAGACATGTTTGGCGGAAGAATTACGAGGAGAGTCGAAATGAAATGAGTTATGGGTAGGTAGGCTGGTAGCTATCGAAACTGCAACAGAAATCAAATCAGACAGCTTAGACACGCCTTCTAAACACCTAAATATGGCTTATAAACTTTTTATCTGCAATCCCAAACATAGCTCATAAACTCGAAAATAACCATACCCGAACGTAACATGGCCATCACAGATCGCCACAAATCAGAGAAGCTTCACAAAATATGTCGAATCAAATCCGAAGCAGCGATAAAGGCACAAGGTGCGCTGTAAAACACAAATATTCCGACGAGAAGGGAAACTTCCACGGAATTTGTTCGCAGAATGAAGTCGATCGGATAATATAGCTATTTATGGTATTTCGTTCGCCTTTTTTTCTATATCGACAGATTTGCCGGCGCGATGCCGTTCGATGGCGGAAAAGTCGGTTTAGTCGCAATAAATTAAGGTTGTTGCGTTACTATCGTAATGTATAGTGTCAACAACACGTGCCCTAGGGACGGTACGCCAATATTTATTCTGTTGGATAGTACCTAACTATTTCGAGTTTATGTTAGACGGTGGCTGTTCTTTTTAGGTTTTGATAGGGTGGGTTGGGTTTTGTATCCGTTTTGTAGTAGTTATCTTGTAGGATACATTGGTTACGCGAATTTACAAGCCTTTTACAGTGCGCTCATTCATTTCAATTTTACGAAAGTATTTGGTTATACTCGTATAACTTTACAAGTTATTACGTTTGCATAAAGATCATTTTCACCTACAGCAGTAATAAAGATTGGAGATGTTAAAGGCGCACTCAGTTCGGATGGTGATCGGTTTTACGAATATTGCCGATGCTACATCTAAGTTGTGTCGTACTGTACGCGTCCTTTAAACTGGAATAGTATCATTTTTTAGTATTTGCTTTACGAAATTCTTTACTTAAAAGTTAGCATGCCTTACTTTTCTCTTGAACAACATTTACAAATATCTATCAACTTGAAATCACTCAACAAAATCTCCAGACTCAAACTAATGACGCACCGATAACTGCATGGACATGTCCAAACAAATCGAGCGACCCACACGGCAGTATTTGCGCGATTCTGTTGCGGTAGAGGTCGGGGTAATGAATAGCCCAATTTTCCGCATTTTCCGCCATTAACAACATCCGCCGGCCACGGGTGACGCGGCCGCAAATAATGGACGCCCCTATAGCCGTTCGTTTGTTTGATATGAGAGCCTTTTTATGAAATAGGAGGCTTCGGAACACCACGTGGACTTTTGTTTCCCATTTTTAATGGCACGCAGTGCTTGGAGTGGTTCCGTGTTCGGAATATGATTTTTGGTTTGAAGTTGTATGTTAGCCCATAATACTGGGCCTTTTTGGCGCAGCCCTGAGGCACACTCCGCTGATAATGTTCTACACTTTTACACTTTTTATTTTTTTCTTCGTTTTATTTTGTCATCTGCTGTATATTATGTATATTGTTGTGCCTTTAAGTCTGTGCTGAATAAATGTATTTTTCTTTCTTTCTTTCTTAAACAAGAGTAACATGCAGAGTATGTAGACTTGAGAGTAGGTATAGTTGCAGATTGATAAACGTGTTGTTACAAAGCTATAAAATATGTAATAGAGTATGAGCTAGAGGAAATCATCACAATAATATGTAAATGTTCAATGCAAATAATATCATACATGATTCAATCTTCCACTCGTTTTCCTAATGTTGTAATTGAAGCTATTTAATAGTAATGGAAAAAATGTGTATTAGCATTTACCAAAGAGATAAACGTCCGTTTTATGTATGTATAACGGTTCGTTTGATGGTTATGAGAGCCTTTTTATGAAATAGGCTTCGGATGTGCTTTGGGCGACCACGTGGACTTTTGTTTCCCATTTTTTATGGCATGAAGTGCTTGGACCGCTGCAAGCACTTCATGCCATAAAAAATGGAAATTCAGTGTTCGGAATATGATTTGTGTGGAGTTGTGTGAATATTTTGCGCGCGGTTTTAATTGAGTGACGTGCGTAGATTTTAGCGTGCCTGTAATTTGATAAGCGTTTTGTTGGAAACCGATGTAATTTTTTTTTATGGTACCTACTGCAATATTTATGGACTAGAGAAATAACACAAATGTTAGCCTATTCACAACATAATTATCGCGATTGCAAATCTATTTTCCACGCGTGCTGATTATGCCAGTACAATACTATAGCCGCTATAAACGTTCACCAGAAAATCCTTTAGTGTTACCTAACTCTTCTCAATTTAACAGGGATAAATAAAAATTCAGAAAAGAAAAAACTTCTAAAGTTCCAATCACCACAAAAGTATCAACAACTGGGATATATTTACCGTATTTAGTTAGCTTTATAGTCTCTTAAACCTCACTTAATATCTGCAATAAAAGCTTAACCGCTAACTTGAATAAAATAGAGCACATTGTCTCTGGCTCATAAACTGTGCGGTTCTTAGGGCGGGGTTACACTGAGCTCGCCAAATCCCCCGTATGTACTAATAACGCGTAAAGTCGAATTAGTAGTGTGGAATTGTTGTATTTTCTAGGCTTCGTGTATTATCTGCTTAACTTATAGCTGGCTAGTACATTCAAATGTAGATATTTCCATGAATAAATCGGTGTGACATAAGAGTTTGTGTAATATTAAATATACTAGCTACATATTTTATTATTTGGAATAGTGACCTAGTTACTTGTGTATCTCAGCTGCTTTAAAAACCACTACATTCTCCCGGCACGTAAGAAACATATCCATAGGTTGTTTTTTTTTTCATGAGAAATCCTCATAAAGATAACCAAACATAATCTCAACATAACATCCACCACTCTGATAACATCATCCATCACAACACAACATCCACCAACTACCTACCTACTCTTACAATATCCTTCACTTTTATCTCCCGACCTTAAAGCCGGCGAACCACCAATCATAGCGAGGCGAGGCTAACGATTTCCGATATAAACGGTAACCGTTAACGACAGCAGTTACCGACAAACGGGTCGCGATACACAGGCGGCGCGGTATCGCCACTGTAATGAATTTCCTCTTTTCATTTAGTGTCGACCGGGCTTACCTTCAGATCGTTTGGCGAAGCACTTTTACCGGATTTTGTTGTTGAAATCAGTGGAGGGCGGGCATAAAAGTAGGTACGGGTGAATTAAACGGCTTTAGTTGATACGAGTGGCCTTGCTTTTGTGTGTTGAGTTTTATTGAAGACAAATCTGAGGAGTTATCTTTTTTAGGAAGGTCGTAATGCCACGTCCTTGAAAAAAAACCGCCCAAGTGCTAGTTGGTCTCGCACAAGAAGTGTTCCGTACAGTATTAAGATTGAGCAAAAATATCCCGAAAAAAACACGTTTTCTTTTAGGGGGATGGATAATGGGAGTACTTTAAAAAAAACGTGGGGCAGGTACTTCATAGAAATACACAATCTGTGAAAATCAACTGTCTAGCTATTATGTATCATCAGATACAGCCCGCTGACAGACAGACGGACAGCGGATGCTTAGTAATAAGGTGCCGTTTGGCACCCTTCGGAACTCTAAAAAGTTAGGAGTTTGAGATATCTGCAAATCCTAATTTTAAGATTATAAATGCGAAAGTGAGTTTGTAGCGCTATCACGGTAAAACGGCTGAGTAGACCATGACCTGGGTTATGACTTAGGATACTTTTTATCCCGGTACTATGTTTCTATGGGATAATTTCCGATCTCCACGAGGCCGAAGACGCAGGCAAAAGCTAGTTATTCAGAAAACCCAAAAAGTACGTTGAAAAAGTCATCAAAATTGTAATCTAAAAGTGTATTCCTATCTTTATATTGTTTGTCAGGGTTTGCGTTTTAACGAGTAATAAAAATTTGATTGTCTCTTAGTGGGTTGCCTTATTCGATCGTCTCTAAGTACTCATTGATAGCTAGTGATTAAGACGTTACGGCCAAAGTTGCTAACTTAAACCCGAAACGATAAAAAATAATCGGGGTTTTTGTAGAGGGAGCTAGATTATTATCTCTTACATAAAATCGAGTCTACGAATATCAATGCCTGATTTAGACAATCAACTCAGCTTATCGCAGTCCACTGCTGGACATAGGCCTCTAACAGGCTGCGCCACGACACCCTGTCCTCCGACTTCCGCATCCAAAATATCCCAGCTACCTTATTTAATTATTTTATTATTTACTAGGTGCGCCCCGTGGTTTCACCCACGTAAGTCTCGATCCCGTAGGAATCTTGGGATAAAAATTATCCTATGTCCTATTCTAGGTCATGGTCTACTCACGTTCCAAATTTCATCCAAATCCGTTCAGCCGTTTTGCGTGAAAGCGTGACAAACAAACAAACTCACTTTCGGATTTATAATATTAGTTAGGATAGTTAGGATGTACACACAGTTAAATACATAAGAAAAAATCTGCCTAGCCTTTTCCCAACTATGTTGGGGTCTGCTTCCAGTCTAACCGGATGCAGCTGAATACCAGTATTTTACATGGAGCGACTGCCTATCTGACCTCCACAACCCAGTAACTGGGTAATACGATACCCCTTGGTAAGACTGGTTGTCAGACTTTCGGGCTTCTGACGACCCGTAACGACAGTCAAAGATCCACGAATGACAGCCGGGACCAACGGCTTAACGTGCTTTCCGAGGCACGGAGGAGTCTCGGTATGTAAAGATGGTCACCCATCCACCGACCAACCCCGGCAAGCGTAGCTTAACCTGATGGATCGACCCGGTGTGGATGTTATTACTTAGCCACGAGCTCCTCCGGTTAAATACATAAGAATAAGACATAAATAAAATTATCTTCTTGATCTTAATTTTCATCTAGCAGATGTGAGTCCCACATTACGTTTACGTACGATTACACAGTGCAATTTAATTAACTTTTGAATACTCTTGCACCGCCTAGACAGTGTAAAAGCCTAGTAAGTACCTAAAGTTGTTTAAATTAATAGTCTAAAGCCCCATTCACATGATGCACGTTTCTTTACAGTGGCATACAAAAAAAAGCAACAAATGACTTGCATCGTCTAAAACTGTTTAGTTGGTGCATCTTTTATTATAAGGCAAGAAACTTGCATCGTGTGAATGGAGCTTAAGGCCGCGTCCTAGTTAAAAGCGATCGTAGTGCGAATACGCGATCTTTCGCGTGCATACTTCAAATTTTTTCGGTAAACCGGTAAGCACCCTTTGTCGGCGCGACCACGCGTTCATGTTCCCCGAACAAAAAGCTTCAACAACCTTGTATTTGCGCAACGATCGCTTTAAATAGGACACGAGGTTAGGCTTTTAATTTAAATGACTATACGTACTTGTATAGTTACATCACTTATATCACTACATTCATTAGTTACGAGAAAGTTAATCAAAAATGTATTTAACACTGTTCATAAATTAAATGCCAATCAACTGTCAATATTTGATGCGTTATTAAAAAGTTATTGTTATTTTACAACACATAATTCTGGTTCTGCTTATCACAACACATCTGATCTGTATATTAATAAATTACGAGAAAATAACAAAAAAAAAAAAATTGTAACAATGACGAACACGGTGTTCTATGTTATCTATGCTATTTTATAGAACACATCTTAATTATTTTTCTATAATAAAAGTTACTTAAGTTTCTCCTTATAACATCTGACAGTGAAAGTCCCGTCAAAATCGGTCCAGTCATTTCGGAGATAAGCCGGAACAAACAGATAGACATATTTAAAAATTGTTTTTTTGTTATATGTATCGTATAAACTTTCATATGCATTTAGTAAAAAGCTGTTATTTTGACATTATAAACAGACACTTCGATTTTATTTATTTGCATTTATAGATCACTAGCTTCCGCCCGCGGTTTCGATCGCGTGATATGTCGATAAAAAGTAGCCTATGTCCTTCCCTTGGGTGCCATCTATCTCCTTGCTAAATTTCGTCGAAATCCGTTCATTGGTTTAGGCGTGAAAAGGTGACATACAGACAGATAGACAGAGTTACTTTCGAATTTATAATAATAGTATGGATACAGAGAAAGACTCTAGCCATTGATAATTTCGCCTTACTTTTATCACTGCGTGTTGGCGATTTCATATCATAAGTATAATTTTGTCGAAGTGTCTCTCTATCTGACTCCTTCAAGAAATGAAATTCAAAGTAGTTTCAACTTGCCAGGTTCTAAAACCAACAGACAATGTCCCTGTCCCGAGATAGCGAAAGTCTTGGAGGGAGGTCTTGCCCAGCAGTGGAAACATGCAAACTGACTGACAGTGTAGTAGATTCGTACCTGAGGCCCTAGACAAAGTGACATTCTATCAGCGATGATGGAAAAGGCAAAAATGTATAGGACTGACATAAGCTATCGAAAAGCTTATGTCAATCTTGTTGAAAGTCGTTGTAGAAATACGAAACGCTTTCGAAGTGATTTTCACTTGTCTAGGCCCTCTGGAAACTAAAAGAAAACAATCTAATAAAGTCAAAGTCAAAGTCAAAGTCAAATAATTTATTTCAAATAGGCACATAAAAGGCACTTTTGAACGTCAATGAAAAACAAACAAAGAAATAGAATTGATTCTAGTTGCCCATTCCAAAAGGTAGATTTCGTATGGAGAAGAATGGGCAAGAAACTCCACCGTTACTCTTTTCAAAAATGTTTACAATATTTTGTATACATGAATTATATAATTATATGTGAAGACCATGCACCCACAATAAGATTACTGTCCCACAAAAGGCAAAAAAAAATAATTATAAATGGAGCAATGACAAATAAATCAGTTATGTGATAGGTAAAAGGTGAATGATTCAATATTTGCCCAAAATAAGACACACAAATATGTATAGATATGATAGTTGTTTCCCAAACGAAAATATTAAACCAGATGGGGTAATCTTTGTATCCATCAGTTCAACCCGCCACTGCCGCTTTGATTTTCCACTGGTCCGGCTACGGGGTATTGATTCGCATTGATTTCGGGGGACGCTGCTCTTTCCGTTACAATCGTGAGGGTTATGATTTTAGAAGGGAGGTTAGGGTCAGAATGTATACAGGGTGTAAGGGACAGCCCTCCGCAGACTGATGGGATGAATTCAGCATATCATACTAAGACGACCGGTACATGAAATTATTTCAGGAACGTTATGGGAATCCAATAAACCTGATTTTTATTATTAGTTCACGCGTAATGTATCGTTACCGCGGCAAAACCCACGTAGCCGCACTTCTCGTGTCGGGGGGGGGCGCGCTCGAGTATTTAAACATCCATTGCTGTTTATTTTATTTTAGCTGTTTTTTTTACATAAATGGAGTGCTGCGTGCAGAGAATGTAATTTTACATTGAAATAAAGGAATAATAACTGAAAAAACGATAGAAAAACGAAAACTTTCCCAAGAAAATTTCCGGTGGAATATGATTCAAAATAAGGAGCTGAATGCCCCCTGTTAATTTGCGGAGGGCTGTCCCTTACACCCTGTATTATGGGAATGTTATTTTATACGAAGTTACGAAATGCTTGAACCTCAATCATGATAATGTTCATTTTGCAGACTTAGAGAAAACGCAAATTCGAAAAAAACAAGCTTCTAATTGCCATACATTTTTCAAAACTTATATGAATGCCTATTAATCAACGGGCTGGATTTTCAAATCTCGGCTCACAACCAAAACTTGAATATCCAACAACGCACTTTTGTTTAGATGTCGTCTAGTGTGAGTGCCCCTTTGCACTAATTATATATGTTTATAATGTAGGCAACAATTTCTATACAAATATTTTATTTACCGGTGGCGACACACGTTAACTAAGGGTGAATTTCACCAATGAAACTGAGTGCGAACAGCACAACTAAACCGCGTTCGAGTAGTGGTGGCACAGTCCAGGCAGACTTTACTTTGTTAATTTCACCACCATTGCTCTCAAAACAGTAAAAGAAAAACATCGTGAGGAAACCGACATGTCCTAGAACCAAAAAGTAGATACGTGACATCTACCAACCCGCATTAGGCCCGCGTGGTAGATTACAGCTCACTCCCTCTTGAAGAGAGGAGGCCTGTACCCCAGCAGCAGCGGGAACATGATGATGACAGCTCTTGAACGCGGTTTAGACGTGTTGATCGCGTTCAGTAACATTGGTAAAATCGGTCCTAAACAATTTAGCTAAATAAATACATATATTCGTTCTATGGGACCTAACAAAAATAGTTGCTGGCGACCCGCCATTTTGATTGGCTAGATGAGCAAACTGTATAGTGCTCGTTTGATATTATTTCAATGTTGGCTAATAATGGAAACCACAGTACCTAATTATGTTAACAACTGTTTTGAATTGAACTGTGAGTGTTTTGGATCAATTCACGGTGGTATATGGATGTATAATGCTATTTAGATTGCGTGCTGTGTTTGTATAATTATTATTGCTAAATCGATAACAATAGAAAGTAAATATCAATTACTACAATTATATAACACTGGGAATATAAATTATACATTTATCTGCGTATATATGTATAATTTGTATTCCCAGTGTGGAAAAAAATATCATACTCTTTTGTTTACAAAACCATAGTGGTTTGGATCTGGATTTTCGATTATAAAAAGAGACTATTATAGAGCTACATTTCCTCTATTGCGGGAAGTCATTCACTATATCACCTAACAGTAGACAAGATCACTCCTCAACTAAGAGAGGACTAACACTGCGGGATGTCAACGAGAAACGAGATTACGCAGCCATAAATGTATTGTCACTACTGCGGTATCCACGTGCGGTTGACAAACAGCCTAAAGCTGCATTGCTATTCTGTAAACCATCTCCCCGTGAAAACTTAGGTGAAGTGAGCGTGGAGTGAGCTGTCATTGTCATCGATACCTAATGATGCTAAGGCAGTGACAGTACACTCCAAGCTCACTTCACCTAAGTTTTCACGGCGAGATTTTTACAGAATCGACCGGCTGATGTCAGACGCTTCCCTCGAGTGAATGTTCTTTTTTATTTCATTTCAAGTTTTCATGACACCTCATGCTCATGTTGCTGCTCATTTCATTTAATTTGTGGCGGTGTCTACATCGCCACATGCGAACTACGCATCAAAGACCTGACGTCACACAAAAATCCTGACGTCACAATCAAATCAATCACGTCAAATCCTGCATCGCGCAATTAAAGTTTACCGTGCAATGGACATATATACAAGAACCCGACATTAATCGTTGGGCAGTTGCCCGCCGGACACAACAACCGTTTGGTCGGATGATCCTCCCTTTTCTATGGTGCATTTGCAAAATGTACACCCTGTCCCTCATACCCTTAAAAATTATTCGATTATTCAGTGAAAGATGCAGAGTACCGAAATCTAACATCGTTGGATCGGTAAAATAATGAATTCATTTTTCACTTTTTATTAATTTTGTGTTCAGACGTTTCACTTCGAGTGAAAGATGTCAAATGAACAAAAAGTGAAGCTCCTGATGTCTTCTTAACAGAGAGGGGTCAGGTAGTTGATCGACAGTTGATGACAATATCGAGTTTTCAAGATACCCATGTCGAGACCCTAACGCCATAAAAGTATGATTGCATGAACCATATTCCTATTTTAGCCTACTATACACACCGCAATAAACAGAATCGCTCAATGAAAAACCGATCCCTCACTTTACATGAACACTAAATTTAAAGTAGGTACATTTTTCAGTATTAGAGTCCATAACATTTTTACGAGATGTTCTCTTGACTAGCCCTATTTATGATACCACTTTACCTTTTAATATGCTCTGAATATAAATTGGATTGGCTCCTCGTTTGTCTAGCGGTTGAAAATATGACTGCTGAACAGCTGGTGTTAAATTTCAACACGTCGGGCAGTGTTATTGGGTTTTTAATTTGGTAATTGTTCAGTGGCAGCTCGAAGTCCTTCGTCCTCTATGACATGGAACGTATACAAAACTGACGGAATTGGGTGTAGGTACTTTCAAACCTGTGCCTTTCCTATTCGGGGAGTATAAGCTTAATATTTAATTTTCAGCTCATGCTTAATGCTTTTAGATAAGGAAGATACTTTATTTTGTTATCATAGATGTGAATATTAATCGTGAACCAAAATGTGCAGAAAATCGTGCAGAATACTCAAGACATAATACGATAAAATAATATCATGTTTTATTACTATGTATAACTAGCTGCGCACCGCGGTTTCACCCGCGTAAGTCTAGATCCCCTGGGAATATCCTGATAAAAAGTATCCTATGTCCTATTCCAGGTCATGGTCTACCCATGTGCCAAATTTCAGCCAAATCCGTTCAGCCGATTTAGCGTGAAAGCGTAACAAACAAACTCACTTTCGCATTTATAATGTTAGTTAGGATTAGGTTAACACACAGAAAAGATGCAATGATATCATCGTATCCAAAAGCTGCATACAAAATATAACCCCACCTCTCAAGAGCGGGCGTCGCAAAGTATCATGATCGACTAAGACCGCCTTAGTTGCAAATAAATCCTCTTTGCAATGAACACAGGCGTAATAAAACTATTTGCATAATAACTCATGTCGTAAAAGTACCAAGTGTTTCAGAAAAACGTCGTCGGAAAATGAATTTTTCCTCGCGACTTCGCTTTTTAAACTTTTTAAATTGTCGCTACCCTCGCGGTGTCTGACGGTAGGTACATATTTTTATTTCGTTTCTTTTTTTCTGTAGATGGTATTCTTTTTTGTTTACAAGAAGATGTTGCCAGTTAGCTTTAGTAATTTTATGGAGAAGAGGGTAGTTTTACTTTTAATGCTGTTACGGAACAAAATGTGCTTCCGTGAGTTTGGGCATTTGCAATTTTCGCCTGTAGAAACCCTTACCCACGACACTGGCCAAATGCCTTATACAGGACAACATGAACAACCCCATCCCCCTTTAATAAATAAAAACGAATAAATTAATCTCAGCGCAAACAAGCGAAAACATTCCCTCGCTTAAAACTACATAAGTAACAAAATTCCTTATTCATTAATCAAAATAATCCTTAAAACAAGTTACGTCGTAATTAAAGTAATCGGAGCGCCGCCCTTTGTGATAACTTTCGAACAATTTCCACAAAATGAAATCGTCATTTTGGATCGAGGACGTTTTTTGCTCCTTGAATACAAGATGAAGGGTAGACAAGGAGACAGGGAACATTGTATCACCCGTATCTATAGAGATCTATATAATGGCTAGATAAAGTTAATTGTTCTTATCATAATACTTCTTTATTAAAATTTTCTTTCCCTGCGAAAGTTTCTGTTATCTTTTACCGTCTCCTCCCCTCGGTTATAAATGAAGTTATTGAATCATATTAAGTACTATTCCTTGGCTTAATGATTTTATTAAAGAAAAGTTTTGAATTCTTACTTAATTTATACTTGTTAAACTGCCACACTTGTGTTTTTAATGTGGTAGGTTAACGTGTAGGTACTATTATTGTACAACCATGTTTCAGAGAATAAGGAAGTTGGTACTCACGGCTACACATCAAGCTATACATTTTCATATAAGCTGACCTCGCATTGTACGAAAATCGTATACAATGCGAGATCAACATAAACTGGAAATGTATATCTTGATCTGTAGCCGTATGTACCATGTAAATATTTTGCTTATTCAAGGCTCAGAAACTGTTTTTCTATACTACACAATAATATACTAACATTATAAAAGCAGAAATTATGCTTAACTCGATCTGTACTTCTATCAACTTCAGTGGAGCTCGACCAATGAGAAAACTATTCTTGGTTTAAACGAATCTAATGCCGAATTTGAAATTTTACTAGGTTCAAAAAAGGTCTGAATTTAAAGTTCCACTCTCGGGCTATAAATCCATCAGTCTTAACCCTCTGTGTCGAAGTCGCCTGGCTAATTGGATTGGATCAAAGCAGTTGCACTTTCCGGTTTTTGCTGACTAGTGTCCGGTATAAACTGCATTTTTACTCCGAAAACTTTCCGGATGAAGTTTTTCGGCAAGCAATCGTAAATTCCCTCGTTTTATTAATGAATATTGGTTGAATGGTAAGTGCTCAGTATAAAAATACTGTGCTTATTAACGTTTTTTTTTTTTCATCTATCAAAAGCACGTAACTTCACGTTAAACCTATCATTAACAACAACACAATAACTTTCTAAACATCTCATCAAAACTTCTTTATCAAAATCAAACAAAAAAAAAAACCACCACCTTTTCCTTGTTTCCAAAACAAAAAACAATCCGACACGCGATGCAGAAAAATAAGGGCGAAACTTCATCAATCTTCGTCGACCATCGGCGACTCATCGGCTACGGATGAAAAAAAAAATCAAAAAGCTAACCGGTCGACGACCGAGGAATACAGATGCCTTTTTTTAAGATTCCCTCCGAAAAGACGCGCTATTATCGACTCATCCTTAGAAGAGAGGGCAAATACTCGCAAACTGGCAATAGTGCAAGTTCTGACGTCACCATGGCATGTTTGTAGTGGCATTTGAGTGTTGAATTCGTAAATATTGACTCGTTTTTGAGGGACGGTAGTGAAACGGTTCTTCTTAAATAGAGTCATTTGTATTGTAAGGGGAGGGTTGAGTTACATAGTTGTAAGTGTGGCGTTTATTGACCACTTTGTGAGAAAACGTGTGGGTTACCGATTGCTTTGTCAGCTCAATGTGCGCCGAATACAAATCGTTCTTTCTTAGTATTATGGCTCGGTTCTGGTCAAAGTGTAAAGGTTTAACGATTCTTTTACAATTATTGCCATCTTCTATTATATTTGTATGGTTGAACAGGCCGGAAATGATTTATTTTTCTCACTACCTATATTATTTAATTTACTTTATGATCATTTCTCTCTTGTCTGACTTGAGATGTTAGGTTCTCTTGAATGATTTTCTTTATCATATTTTAGTCTAGTTAGAATGAAGACACTAAATAATTAACGTTCTCAACAAGAACATATTTCTTAATCCAAAACAGAGCATTAATCATGTCTACGCCACATCTCCTAGTTGATGTAGGGAACTCCCTAGATACATCAAAAATTCTATCCGTCTGTTGTTTTCAGGTCTTTTCCATAAACATAGGAGTAATAATATCAAGATAATTTCCTTTTTGCTGTAAACAGGATTCTAACTAGAAGATTACTTACATATTGTGTATAAGAAGAAAGTCCTTGTAAGAATATCTAATAATATGTTTTTTGCGTGTATGAACGTGATTTAATAGCAAACCTGAAGACATCTCTAACCGAAAAATATATCGAGAAAGAACCAGTACAAATATTCACAAATAAAAAAAAAATTGAGTAAAGAATACAGAATACTTTTCTTTCCAATTTTCTGGTATATTTTGGTCATATTGCTTGTCTTCTAGTACCTAATACACTTACTCACTTGGAATACCAAAGATTTAGGACACCAACAATAAATATCTAGAAACTACAAAAGCGAGTAATAAAGCTTTGTTACAATTTTGCTTACAAAGAGAACAATGACCTAAACTTACTGATACCTACGAACCACACCAGAAAATAAATTAATAGGGACACTCCATTCCTCTTTTGTTCCCCGACTTTCTTTTTACTCAAAACACATTTGTAGTTCTAAATCATGTCAAGCACAAAGAAATCTAATTAATAGTGTCTATTCGTCTTATTTTTGTATGTAGGTCAAATCGTAATAAATATCACCTTTTGCTCGTGTCGTTTTGCATTATCACCCGAGGTCGACATCTGCAAATAACGGCGTCTCTTAGTCATATATTATTATCATTTTATTGAATTTATCAGACCACAAAATACTCCTGTGGAAAATAAACTCCCATTGCGAATAATTACTGGTTTTTTCCGGATAAAAAGGTATTTTTAGAGCACCGCACCGTAACAAAGGACTTAATATTATTTCATACCGTGAAATATTACAGAAAACGTATATAATTAACGCTGTCTCTTCACTTATTAAAACAATGGCACATACTAAGGTAATATTACACTAATAAACGTGGAAGCATCTCACATAATTAATTTTAATTGGAAATGGCACCGACCATCAAAAACCATATTCTGAACAAAAACTAAAATAATGTTTAAACAAAATTACATTCATATTCCGGTGACCACAATTCTCTACAAGCCGCTGCCGGAAAAGATCATTTTGCAGAAAGCAATTAAACTTTAACTTCATTAATGAAAACACCGTATTTTCTTTCGTTCAAATAATAGGTCGGCCATATTGTTCGAGGCCAAGTCGGGCCCCCATTGTATCTTGAACAATAAAAGGCGTATTTCACTCTTCGGGGCAATTGTACGGGGGTCGCGTCACAGTTTTTTTCTTTTTTCTTTTAATTGGAGCACGTCACAAATATTAAGTGCCTGTGAGGCTCTGAACACAGCGAGAAAAACTTTTAACGTAGGTCCGTTAAACACTTTACATTAAAAAAAATACCCTTACTACTAAACGTTGCATTTAGTTATGGTATCAAAAATATAGTTATGGTTACACAGACATAAAAAAAATAGAAAACATAAACCTAGGAGGTTTATGTTTTCTATCAGGGAAAAATTACAAAACAAACGATAGAATGTAAAACAGATCCAGCGAGTGAAAGTCCTAACACATCACTGTTTCTAAATAAAACTTGGTATTTTTTCGCCTGTAACACTGATTCGGTTACTTCGAGGGGTTGTCCGCACCCTTTTTTCATTTAGAGTACCTAGTCATTGAGCTGAAAGACCCAACCAACTCGATTCTCTTTTTCGTGTGCAAGCGCGAACTCTCAATCAGGCAGAGCTGTGAGGTTTTCGACACATGCAAACTTTTTAGTAATTTCATGAAAGACTGAAAAGGTGAAATTATTATATCGATGGGATTATTTAGTAATATCATTGACTTTATAGAGGTAACGCATATTATCATGATAAACAAATTCGCTAGACATTACAATAATATTTAATGACTGAGATCGACCATCTTTTTATAGTTTTAAACTCATTCTGACATGAAAATTATCCATTAATTAAAATAAAGTGCTACTATATGCTCTAGCCAACAGTTCACCTTTTTTTTTTGTTTAAATATTTGCAAATACCCGATAGTAGGAACTACTTACTACTGACTTTTCTCAAGCGAAAAAAGAGCTGGAACAAGTTATACTCGTATGACTCACACCGGTCCCCATACTCTCCATTCATTTGTTTTAAGCATTCCCCGCTGTTTTCAAGTCTCCACCCCCATATCCCATTACGTTTTATAGCACACCGTTTTAAGACGAATAAGATCTTAGTTTTTCCATTACTTTTATTACTTTTCAGCGTGTCCTCCTAATCACTTGAGTCAGTAATTAGAATCAGGGTTAACGGTTTAAACTAGCGTCATTAACCGTTTAGTGAGCGGAAACTAAATTAGGTTTAATAGTCAGGTGGGTCTTTTGTTTTAGAAGCTGAATAATATGGAGTTGAGTATTTATTTTTGTGTTACTTGTTGTCAAGTTGTGCGAAGTTTTAGTTAGTTATTTTAGGGTTCCGTACCCAAAGGGTAAAACAGGACCCTATTACTAAGACTCCGCTGTCCGTTCGTCTGTCTGTCTGTCTGTCCTTCTGTCAACAGGCTGTATCTCATGAACCGTGATAGTTAGACAGTTGACATTTTCACAGATGATGTATTTTTGTTGCCGCTATAACAACAAATATACAAACGTGATTTTTTTGCCTTGTTTATAGATAATGGGACGGAACCGTTCGTGCGCGAGTCCGACTCGCACTTAGCCGGTTTTTTCTATATAATTTTAACAGTAACTATTGCGCGTTCGTCTGCTTTTACCTTATCAATATTATCTAGCACATTTATTAAAAGGTATAGATATAAATCTGGTATAATATGATGATGTTTATGAAAATGATTCAGACGCTGACAAGAGCTAAACAGCGGTCACTATTGCACTGCTCAGAAAAGAAAGAGAAGCGCGATGAGACAACGCTTGTTATTTTTTGCAAAATATGAAGCAATTATCTATTTACTCAAAAATGAGTTGAGTAATCGAAAATAAAAGAAAACAAAACCAAGTTGTTATCAATCAAAATACCAACGTACGTTAATATTTAGGAGCTCGTGGCTAAGTAATAACACCCGCACGGGTCGATTCATCAGGTTAAGCTACTCTTGCCGGGGTTGGTCCGTGGATGGCCCATCTTTACATATCGAGACTCCTCCGTGCTTCGAAAAGCACGTTAAGCCGTTGGTCCCGACTGTCATTCGAGGATCTTTGACAGTCGTTACAGGTCGTCAGAAGCCCGAAAGTCGGACAATCAGTCTTACCTAGGGGTATCGTAATACCCAATTACTGGGTTGTGCAGGTAAGATAGGCAGTCGCTCCATGTAAAATTTTGGTATTCAGCTACTTAGTCTGGAAGCCGACCCCAACATAGTTGGAAAAGGCTAGGCAGATTGATTGTACGTTAATATTTAATACAGATATTTTGGGTGGGAACTCAAGGTAAAACAAGACAAGCCTACTTTTAACATTTGCCTCCTGTCAGCGCCTTAATAAGTTAAACTAGTTTTTCTTTCTTTTCTGTCACATGTCAAGTTTCTGCTAATGTATTTGTACCCCGGAGGGTTTGATGTAGTTATATACCACCTATAATGAAATAAATATATACTTTACTAGCTGATGCCCGCGACTTGTTGATCATGATTGATAATGACGGTTATTATATACTAAAACCTTACTCGAGGATCACTCTATCCATTGGTGAAAATAGCATGAAAATAGGTGCAGTAGTTTTTGAGTTTATCGCGTACAGGACGACAGACAGACGCGGCGGAGGACATTGTTATATAATACTAGCTAATGCCCGTGACTTCGCCCGCATGGATGTTGGTTGTTATATACTAAAACCTTACTCGACAACCACTCTATTTATTGGTGAAAACAGCATGAAAATCGGTGCAGTAGTTTTTGAGTTTATCGCATAAAGGACGACAGACAGACGCGGCGGAGGACTTTGTTTTACAATAATATGTAAGAATACATACCTCGACTACACAAAAAATCACAAACAATATAAGACAACCCGACGACATACGAATGTTATTTCACAATAGACATAGACAACCAGGTGCAACCACAGAATATTTACTCGAACAACAACACAGCACCAGACGTATTGCTTGTATGAATTCAAATATACCTGCAAGACTTGCTATCATATTTTGACGTCAAGTAACTGCGCCAGTATTCTGGAGGGAGGCGTAAACGTCGGCCATGATGGAAGTTATGGCCTTGTACACAGTGGGTGGTGCTGGCTGTAGTGGTGTTGTTATTGTGTACTGTTGGTTTCATGATTGTGACAGTGATAGTTGTTAGTCAAAATGCTATGTGGGACAGAGATTTCGGGACATTAACCTCGCCTATTAGGTACATAGTTATATTTGAAGGCCTCTTAATTCTTCAAGAACATTCTAATTAACTACAATGGTTTTTGGTACGCGGGTGTACCGCGCGCGGTCATACAGGTTGTGTTGTACAATACGTTATTTCGGATAGGCTCCACGATCATGATATTGTCTTGATTCGAGGACGTATGGTAAATATCAGAGTCTACAAGTCTCAAAGATTTTCATAATAGGCTGCAATAATTCAGCAGAATAGTAAAAAAAATATCTTTCTATTTCAAGTTTGTCAACAAAGCATATTTCACCACAAAACAAACAATATATGACTTTTTTATTAAGAAATACAGCATTTCTGATTTCCGTTTTTTCAGCAACGTAATTTATCTAAAAGCCGTAAAACTAGACGGTTGGAGGCAGACACGTCCGTCTCCGTATAAGTACCCTGGCGAAATGCCAAGGGTGAGGGAATGGGCTTCAGGTCATCGTCGTAAGCATCCATCAAACTATAAATAGAAATCTACCTTAGTGCCTGCCAATAGCGCTCAATTTCCTTTGACACGTTGTTACTTTTTAAACCATTTGGAATCACCTAAAGTCACCTCAGGCTATCGTCACATCTGGATTGAAATGGGGGTTTGGGATTAGGCTTTATTATGGGGTTGATAAGGTCCGGATTTGATTGTGTTCTACCTGATATCGCATCAAACTGGTTATAGTCTGCTGTGTTCTCATTTTTTACGTTATTATACGTAGATGGCGCTCGCATCAATTTTAGTACTCTTTTACCCCATTGCGGTATTTCGTTTCACTTTGTTTATAATAAACAGTGATTTTTGTGGGGTTCGATGCCATTTCGGTTTTGTTTATGCCAACAATGCCAGTAACGAAGTAATTCTGTATTTGTTTGAGACTATTCAATAACGTGAACAGTAGCGAAAATATTGTGTATGAACTTAGTGGGTATACGTATAGAAGCCTAGAAATATAAATAAATATTCTATCAAATCAAAGTTTTGCAACACGAACCTGAATTTTGGTGATGTAAGCCTCTTTTGAGACTCTTCATATTTAAATCCAGCAGACTATAAGGAAGGCTGCTTGTCCACTGTAGCGGAGAAGAGAGGACAGGAACGGAGCTGTGCCAATATTAACCGATAATTATAATCTAAACTCCGCTCCAGAGTTTAGATTCTATTGGATAATATTGGCACAATTGCGAGCGCCCTTCTCTTCACCGCTCCAATGGACAGGCAGCTTTAAAATCGGCTACGCTATAATCACATGCATCCGCTCACTGATTTAAAAACCCTAACTAAAAACCAAAAAAACCATCGCATAAGCAAAACCAGCCAGTCCCTAACATTAAAAAAAAACACCGTAATGACTTTACAAGACTTTCTCGGCACACACAACTAGTTCCCGCTTAAAAACTCGCCTAGGATAGTTAAAAGTCTTTAGTAATTTCGCACCAAGCAACCATGCCTTTGAGCACAACTCTTTGTAAGGCTAGCAGTAATTAGAACGAGGGAACCAAAGACTTTCGTTGTGAAAGGTCTTTTCTTCAAACCGGACACCCTCGATTTGCACCCTTTATATCTTATTGTTTGGGGTCAACGGACGACGAAAGTACGGCTTGCACTTGGAGTCAGCGATTTTAAATGTTGTGATTTGAATCTGGCTTTGTGAGTGACTTTATTTGAGTCACTTTATACCTTGAGGCTCAAGGCAGAAACGCGCAGTAAACGTAACGTAACATTCAAACGGTTTCAAAATTGAATATACTCGTTTTGTACACAATATTTAGTTTTAAGACTTAATTCATATCTATGGGTGATAGGGAGTAGTGGTGGCTCAGTGGTAACGGCCGCAACTTACCGAGTTGTAGGTCGTAGGTTCGAACCCAGATAGGCGTTTTGTTTTGTGTTAATTATTTAATCACCACTGCTCTTAAAACGGTAAAGGAAAATATCGTGACGAAACCAGCATGTCCTAGAACCAGAAATTCGAAGACATGTGACATCTACCAACCCTGACTGGGCCCGCGTGGTGCATTACGGCCCACACCCTCTCACAGAGAGGAGGCCTTTGGCCCAGCAGTGGGAACATTATAGGCTGATTATGCACATACTGACTGTGCATGTCTCAATAATTAAAACCAAAATTCTAAGTAATAGGTAATATGGGTTGTTGTCCGCAATTACACGTCAAACCGCATATTTTGCGCAAACCGCAAAATGTTATAACATAGTTGTTTTTCTATTAAAAAATCTTTTGAATTTACGAAACGTTTACATTATTTCGTGCTAGAGGGCCTCAGAATAAAAGTTGTTCGTCAGTTATCGGAGTGCAAGGGAGAGTAAAACTAGTCACCACTTTGCACTCTTTAATAAATCAGGCTAGTTCAACGACTATTTATGTCAACTAAAATTCCAATTAATAAAATAGTGCATTTTGGAAATTATTCAAGTATAGTTTGACAGAGACCGCTGTTCCGCGCCTTAGGAATTCGCGGTGAGGTGGGGGGCAGCGTTGACCAATGAACGGCGAGACGGCGGCGGCGTGAGCGTTGACGAATGAGCGACCGGAAATGCCCTGTCTCGACGCACACATACCTAAGGAGCGGAACAGCGGTATCGGTCAAACTATAACTATTTGTGATCCTGCTTACTTCGAAAGAGAAGAAAAGCTTGCGGATTACACAGATTTCATGAATCGTTACATAACAAAATACCTACGTGAGTGAATTTATACCAAAAAGCCGTTTCGTTCCCTGCTCTAATAATGCTGACTTCATGAATTCCACATGTAATGGCGTCACACGAGCTCTCCAAACTGCAAACGACTTTTCAATATTAAAATGTTTTACCTTCAAACAGTTTACCGGCCCTCATTGAATCTAAATTGTTATTAGAGGTTAATGGAAACAATCTAAAACTCTTGCGCGTCCTAACCAAATATGTTGAGAGAGCTTATGTAAAAACATTGTGTTGGTACACCTGCATGGTCATCATACACCGGTATTCTGGAAAATCGGGCTTATTTCGTTCAGACCATTCCACTTTATTGATATAGAATATTGGAAACACAGCGGCATCAGCGACACATTTGAATTCGAAATGTTTTCTGTTACAAGATGTTGGGTGAATAAATTTGAACTCTATTGCTATTGAGTTTGGTTTAAATTCATGTGGGGTGTTTGGTTGGAGGGCGAGAGAACAGACGTCGATTTGTGAACCTGGTCTGGTACTTGGAGCAGTGCCAACATAGACGTGGTGCACTGTGGGCCCGGCCGGTGCTTCGCCCGCAACGTTTTATCTATTCAGAATTGAAAGCGTTGATAATAAAATTGTCTGGACACGTTTACAACGCCTGCAGACCGTAACTACATAACGCTAATTGTTTTTCTAACTGTTTAGTTTGTTTCTCTTTGTTGGCCGCTAATAAAGAAAATGTTGAATGGATTTGTTGGCTGATAGAACTGAGTTTGTGCTTGTTTTTGAACTTTGTTGCCAAGTAAAGTTAGTACTTAATGCTATTAGCCTTGTAACTACAATAGTAAATTCACAACTAAAAGATTCAAATTACTGCTAAATACAATCTTATGAACAATACAGTAGATAAGAAAACACTCCATAGGCAGGATTTATAATTTATTATGCTATTATTTCTTATTATTATTAGTTAGGTGTCATATCTCTTCACAGACAATCTGCAAAACCAATATCACAGCTTATACGTTATCAGTTTCACATATCAGCCCTATACGTTATCACGCATAATTCCGAACACCCTGTAACAGAAAAGTGAACTACGAAACTACGACACGGACAGAACTGGCACATGAACAAAACAAAAAAAAATAAGTGATACAGCGTTTTTCCTATTACGATGCGCCATACACTGGCAGCTTTTATTAAAGTAGGGCCAAGTCCCGTTTGTAGCATAATCTAATCAGCTAAAAGGTTCCGTGAGAGCTCTGATTTATACTGTAATCAATCCTGATATTAGTAAACGGATGTGGACGTTTTTTCCATTTATGAGTCTAATACGTCTGGCTCCGGTTATTGGCAGCATTCAGCTGCGTAAAGAGAAAACAAGATTTTCGCAAGTGAAAGAATCGTATTTATCACTTTTATTTCGTGCAAATCAAAATCTATATAAATTTTGGTAGATAAGTAGGCTGAACACTAATGTTACCTTTTACGTCAACTGTCAAAACATTTAACATTCAGACAGTATGGTTTCAGGACCTTTGCCTACTATAAAAATAAATATATTGCTATTATAGATTAATTAATTTTTGGCTGCAAAGAAAATTCTATTTTACTTGACTTCAACAAGAATACGAAAGTAAGGTCTTCTAATCCATTTCTCAGTTCAAATTCAAGAATATTATTTATGATTAAAATTCAGTTTTAATCTTCTAGGTGCATTGCCTGATATTTTATTAAAGCGAGCGGTATTCTAGAGCTATAGTTATATTTCAATGACCCGCATTGCACCTCTGAGAGTAACTGGGTCGGCTTTGAATGTAAGGAATAATTTGGGTCTTACTCGTGTTTCAAAACTTGCTAGAACTCGCTGAAATATTCAACTTTTCTTCAAAATATGAAAATGTATTAAATGTATTTTGGATGTAAGAAAAGCCTTAATATTTTTGTGTGAGCTCTACTTGAAATGCTTTTGAAAGTATGCGCATTTATAATAATATTTTGTGAAAAATATTAATAACTACAGAAATCGATTCAATGATCGATTATGAACACACTACTTATAGATTTTTTTCAATGCAATAATAATTATAAATATAATCCTTACATATTATAAAAACAAAGTCCTCCGCCGCGTCTGTCTGTGTGTCTGTCTGTTAGCGATAAACTCAAAAACTATTGCACCTATTTTCATGTTGTTTTCACCAATGGATAGAGTGGTTCTCGAGGACGGTTTTAGTATATAATAAACGACATCCACGCGGGCGAAGCCGCGGGCATCAGCTAGTTTATAATATAAGGTACCTATACTGTGGGTTCATATTTCGCGTTATGCGAATGGTAGCACTGTCTATCAGTGGTTCTATCAGTCGCAATTTTGAACTTGTATTTGTATTGAAACTAAGCTTGACAAGCAATGGAGCCAACATGACAGCAAGTGACAAGTTATAGTGAACGGTCGTACCGTCAGAACATCAAAGTATATCTACGTGTATAGTATCGAAGTATTTTCTACATGCCACTAAAAAAAGGTGGCCAAAAGCAATTCATCTGACGCCCACATTGTTTGACATAAATACCACTTTAGTATACAAAAAAAAGGTTTTATATGAATGAGCTCATTACCACAGACCACAAATTGCACCTCACATAATTTGTTGGAATGCACGGTTACCACGATTAATGCACCCCAGAGACGAGGGTGCGTACACTTATTACGTGCCCTGTGTTTTAATTTGGACAAAACACGCACTGAAATTTAATTTCCGTAGTACAATTATTTTTGTGGTCACTCTATTGGTGGACAGTCCACGATATTGGATTCCGTATTATGATTGTGTAGGACGAAATTGATGCTCTGCATACGTAATCAGTTTTAATAAAAAATAAAATTATAGAGCACAAGCTTTTCAATAGCACCAGTTTATGTAAAGAATACAAAATAAAAGGCCTTTAAGCCGCAAAAGAGTGAATTTTTTTTTTTGATTTAATACCAAAAAATAGATGACTTGATATGCCTACATGAATAAAATAAATGTGTATCGTGAAAGTTTGTCATAATTTTAACTTGCAATCCTAAACCGAAACTATCAAACAACCAAAATAGCAAAATATATATAATTTTAAAGTGCACAATGTCAAGGAAAACAATCAATGTGTATCGAATCAATTTGCAGTGGAGTCGGGTCTGGGCACAGTGGGCACGGAGCACTGGCCAGCCCGGGCCGAGATAAACGGATTATGTCAGCCGCTGTCAGGCCGGTGGCTGACCCGCTGAGACAAAATAGATTAGGAATTGAAAGAGTTTGTTTCGTTACACTGTTAAATGGTAATCAATTTATTTGTTTATTATATAATATTCATTGGTTCAATTAATTAGAATAGCATTTGCCCGTTACATTTTTACTATAGCGACACCTTTATGTATCGTTGTACAAAAATCTTTTGGCGCGTGTCTAAAATCGGAACTAACACCGCCATCTTGCTTTTCAATACATTTCACAAAATAATTTCTCAAATGCTTACCAACAGCGCCCCCCTGTCAATGTCGTTCGAGTGCCAAAAGATCTTGCAGCAGTGTATAAAACTAGCAGGAGAGAAGTAAAAATTGTCTCTGGTATTTCTTCACGAAAAGTTTAGGAGAAATTGTTAAAATGCACGCGGGACATCTTTAGGTGCCGTATGTTCAAAAGATAATTCTTACTAGAGGTTAAGTTAGGTTTTCAAATGTACCATTACAAGTTAAGTGCTTTATAAAACTTGGCTTCGAAGTTTTACACTGCCAAGATTGGTTAAATCCAAAATGTGTGTCCTGGTAACTTCATAGTTTTTTTTCTATTGGTTTGTCAAATGTTACTAAATAAGCTAACTTACAGCTTTACATTTCAAAAATAACAGTCGCTTCATAGTACCAATTTTATTGGAAACCACCAACGGATTTCTCGCTATAAATTACAGATCGGTTGCCTAAATAAATTCACAACTACCCCGCAAAGTATTTTAGAATATAAACAGAATTTTATTTGAAAACTGATGTATGCTGAATCTTAGAAATAGCTCCAAATTGCATAAAATGCTAGGAAAATGCATTGTATTATGCTAAACTCTGTCTGAAGGTGTTAAGAAGAATAAACTGGGGGGATTACTGTAATGCCCAAAGATTTTGAAGAAGAATGGCTGTCAAGCTACTGCAGACTAGAATGCATTCTTTCAATCTTTGTAATTTAATTTACGAAATGCAAATACTAGAATGAAGGGGAGATGGGATATTCTACAAGAGTTGCCAGAGTATTTATCTAGATTTCCTTTTATAAAAGAATTGTTAGGATGGAAGTACATTGTTGGAATTTTTAAGACGTACGCCCCGTTTTCTTGGTAACTTGTGTTTGTTTGTTTGTATCGTTTAGTTCTGCTAAGCTGGGGGATGTTTTGAGAATAGGATCTTAGTAAATACTAGAATGTTTTGTTGGGAATTAAAAACAAATTACCAATGAGTTGTTTTGATGAAACAAGACGAGAGAAGTAGTCAAAGTTTTATATAAGTGTGAGCGAAAAAAAACATAGAAAAATACAAACACTTGCAATAACTGGGCCTTGGAACCAAACCAAAATAATTTACCCAAAACAGTTCATAAAAAGCCCACATTTACTTGGGACCTCAAGACCTTTAAAAAGCTACACCAAAGTCGTTTAATCCTACCCACAGTAAAGTATGCACGGGACAAAAGAAAACAAAAACCTGTGACATACATTACGGAGCACGGTCTTAAGTTCGGTTCCCGGGTAGGCCGCAATAATGCAACGCCCATTTGTCAGGATAAACACTGAGGAAAGAAAAACTGGCTTCGTTACCCACAAATATTTTGGTAAACTTATTTGTGGGAAAAGTGTTTTCTTGAGGAATTTAATTTAGGTAGTGGCACAGTGACGCTCTGGTGGATTTTAGTGGTGGTAGTGGTCACAATTTGGATATGCTAAAAGGAAGTTGTAGTTTAAAACTCACTCCTACCTGAGGACACACCTCATGATATCATGGTGGGCTTTGTTATGTCCTAGACCTTTTCTGCGTTTTCTGACAGGAACCTGAGGGCCTAGAAAACTGACAATCGCTTAGAAAGGGTTTCGTATTTCTGAGGCCCTAGTGCGAGTTTCTTTGAACCATCTCGACTTTACGCATCGACCGCGTTCAGCGCTCCGATTAGCCCTTCACCAGTGAAGGTCAGTGAAGGGCCAATCGGAGCGCCGAACGCGTTCGATGCGTAAAGTCGAGATGGTTAAAAGAACTCTCACTAGGGCCTCTGCAACGACTTTCAACAGGATTGACATAAGCTTTTCGATAGCTTATGTCAGTCTCATACATTTTTGCCTTTTCCATCATCGTTATCGCTGATAGAATGTCACTTTATCTAGGGCTTCAGTTTTTGTGGTCTTGCGTTCTCGCCGAATTATCTCAATCTATGTAGTTATACAAACAGGCATACTTTAATTAATATAAAACTGAAATTCATGAACCATTTGTGAAAATAAAATTAATTGGAATACCAAACGTCCATTTTGTAATAAAGTCATTCAAAGTTAGCATTTACTTCTCAAAGCAATGCACAAATCATACCATAATAATGCTTAACAGTGCCGGCGAAATGCACTTTTTGCTTCCATTACGCACCATTCAAAATGGTGGCTGACTTTTAAATTTACCATTATTGCTGTAAAAGGACGAAGCTTAAGTTTTTTTAGAAAACTGACACGGCCACTCGGCGTAAATTACACGCTATAGTTCCAAAGTTGACCGTACGGTGGCGCTGAATTGCGAAAAGTTTCGACTACCTTCGAACCACGAATAATGTTTCGAAGTGGGTATTAATTACATCGTTGTTTTATCAACGTGGATAAATGAATATCCAATGCAAATAAAGTCACTGTTATCAAATACGGATTATTAATTAAGGAATAAATATTCTCATTCAAATTTTAATTTTTAATTATATTTAACTGTGACTGCGAATCTTTCAAAATCCATCCGTAATTCATTTACCAAAATTTTCGCATTACCGAAATATTTTCGCACTTATCATTTAAGTGGTAAGCCTTTTAATGCATAATATTCGTCGTATCTCGACCATTCAAGCCAATAACAGTTGAGATTACAATAAAGTTCGAATTTTCTCTCGATATTTCTGAATTGGTAGGAAACGTATCCATTGTGTATGGGAAAGCGAGTATTATTTCCATCCATGGGATGGGAATATAGAATCACGGGTTGATATTCGTTGCCTAGCAACAGCGAACTTTTTGCTTGATTAGATGTTCGGGGGTGTGCACGGAAATCACGTTGATTAAGTTCTGTGGTAGATAGAGCATGTGCCAATTAAAAGAAACACTTGTATGTGTGTTTGATTTAAGGAAAGCATGAATAGTTTAGCGTGTCATTACTAAAAAAGGAGCAACGTCTGGCAACAAACTGTTTTGCTGTTTGGCAGAGCAAATATATCTTGTAAAACTTTTAACATAAAAAAAAACCACCGACTTCCAAAAAAAACACTAAAAAGTGAAAAATAGCTTTAATTTCGGAAGTCCGTGTCTTTGCTTTTCAATTTTCGTTTTTTGCGTTTTTTTTTCGTTAAAAGTTTTAATATTTCACTTTTTAGTTGTGGTACCTACCCCACACAGAATGCCACTACCTTCTATGTAAATAACAGTGAAGGAATAAATTAAGATGTCCTCTAGATAAACTAAGTGGGAAAAATAAGTAATATTGGAGCTAACTCAAAAACTACGAAAGCAAAGTTAATAAAATTTATATGGGACCACACAGGAAGCACCAGCTTTCAAATAAAAAAAGAATCATCAAAATCGGTTAGCCCAGTCGAAAGTTATGAGGTAACAAATATAAAAAAAAAAATACAGACGAATTGATAACCTCCTCCTTTTTTTGAAGTCAGTTAAAAAGAGACATTCTATGAATAAACACTTTTTCAGCTATTATTTTTTCGTGTGGTCTCACAACTTTTGAATATATTGTGGTAATGTCAAATCCTATCCTATTTCTGTATATATATAGTATAATACATCTCAGATTAAATAAAAATTAAGACAGAGCGCTGTCAACAGTGACGCGAGGCCGGTTTCGTAAACATGTGTGCACTTAGTTTGGTGTAGTGTCATTGTAAATAGTTGTAAATGCGTGTGTGTGACCGTTTATGCACAGAGCAGTGGTGTAATTTTAGCATGCTTCACTGTATTGTTTGCAGCGCTCCGTCTTGGTTTTTTATTTGGTCCGAGTAATACATAGTCTGCCTAAGCAAATGACACCCGTATTCAAGTATTTAACGAAGGTCAATAGCTACCCAATTTCAAGTAATTTGTGAAAAAAGAACATTATAACAAAACTTACAAGTATTTTTTTTTTAATTTTAAGCTCACACGCTTACTTTGTCACGCATGACGTGAGACAAATTAATAGCCTCAAAAGGCTCTTTTTTATAAACCCTACGTGTGATTTAGGTCTTCTTTTACAGGTGAATAACTTACCTACCATTCAAATTTAATGCATCTACGTTTTAAACTAAAAGCTGTTTTATATGGAACATCTAGATTCGGTTTCACTCGCATAAATCTCGATCCAGTGGGAATATCGGGATATAAGGTATTTTATGTCTTTCTCCAGGTCTTGGTCTACCTATGTACCAAATTTCATCCAAATCCGTTCAGCCGTTTTAGCGTGGAAGCGTAACAAACAAACAAACAAATTCACTTACGCATTTATAATATTAGTTAGGATTATGAATATGATACACAATCTGTGAAAATCAATCTATCACGGTTCATGAGATACTGCTCGCTGACAGACAGACGGACGGACGGACAGCGGAGGCTTAGTAATAGGGTGCTGTTTGGCACCCTTCGGGTAGAAACTCTAAAAAGTTAGGAGTTTGAGGTATCTTCAAATCCAATCTTTAATATTATAAATGTGAAAGTGAGTTTGTTACGCTTTCAAGGTAAAACGGCTGAGTAGACCATGACCTGGGTTAGGACATAGGATATTTTTTATCCCGGTAGTATGTTCCCATGGGATAATTTCCGATCTCCACGCAGGTGACGCCGCGGGCATATACACATATATATAAATTTATTAATATATATCAATTTTATACACCAATATCATCTTATTTACAAGCAATAAATTGTAGCATAATGCTGCTATTAAACGTATTTTTTATATTAAATTACGAGTATGTTGGTATTGAATAAACATTAAGTTAATTAATCCATTATCATTAACAAAGTAACAAATTACTTAAATATTTGACTACTAAGCAATTTCATTTTATGTTTCGTGAATTAAATAAAGTTAAATATAATGTTATCTGTATAAAAATAAGTACATATTATTGAGATTTCAGGATTAACTTTCCGATATAAAAAACAGGCAAAAGAAATCATTTCAAAGTTTGAGTTTTAGAGATCGTTCAAGTATTTTTCTGTTCTCTTAAAAAAAAAGATGTTTTCAACTAAATACGAAGATCGGTTAATCTTTGTCTAAGCCTTTGAGCTTTTGAGTAATCAATTAGGTGTTCGGAAGAAGGATTCTGTTTTTTTTTTTTTTGCTGTTATTGATCTTTTGTTATGAAATATCTACTGACCCTTTTATGGGTTTCGTAGTCAACAAGGAAGCCTTATAGTTTCGCCATGTCCGTCTGTCTGTCTGTCCGCGGCTTAGCTTACAGACTCTTAGTACTAGAAAGCTGTAATTTGGTATGGGTATATTAAAAATCACGCCGACAAAGTGGTAAAATAAAATTATGAAAAAATAATTTGTTATGGGTATCTACACGTGAAGTGGGAATGTTTTTTTTTTCTCGCCTGTCCGATGGTGTAAGGTGTCGTTAGAAAGGTCGTTCAAAAATATTGAGTTTCTGAAAACCATTTTTGGATTCGGGGATCCGTTTGCGAAATATTAAGCTTTAAAGTCTAATTTTTATTAGAGTCAAGTGACCCCCTTCCAGGTAAATGGTTGGTTTTGGATATGTGGAAAAATTCACGGCAGTAGTATATATAACGAAATTGAAAAGAAAACTATCACAGCTAAGTAGGCTCTACAAGTTACCGAGTAATATTCGACCAACTTACATTTGCAGTTGCAAAATCATGTTCTCCCATACATTCCGTATCGGAGGAAAAGTTTTTCAACTACAATGTTAAGATTGTTCTTGGGATAAATTCATCCCAACTACGAAATCCCTTCATTGTGCGTGGTTCGACACGCACTTGGCCGGTTTTTTTGTATTTATAGATGTCCTATAAAATTAAATGCTGTTAAAGTCTGTTTTCTTACTTATTTGTTACGAAAATTAATAGTAGATAACCAGTATGAGCCAAACAAAAGTTTATGTCTTATCTCATTTTTTAATTGCAGCAAAAGTAACTTTAGTAATTTCCTTGTACCCACATAGTTTTAAATACTCTTATAATTATAAACAGCTTTTAATTATACTAGCCTCTTTTTGTGCCACTGCAGGATAAAAGCCTCTTCTGAAACATCTCTGTTTCAGAAGAGGCTTTTATCCTGCAGTGCGTGCCTTCTCAGGCACGAGCATTGATCTCTCTCTTGCTCAAGACGGGTTGGCGATTTCAGACTTATATTAACTGGCCATGTCCAGCTTTCCTAACGATATTTTCCTTCACAATCAAAATATTTTATTTCACATATTCAATTTTTTTTCAATTCATTTATTCAATAACAATTTTTACATTGTGTCTGAATTTATATAACTAAATATAAGAAACATCATGCATGCAATCTATATTTAAATCATTACAATAACCCAAATTACATTAAAACCTACATGGGCACTTATGAAATGTCAAAAGCTAGGTACACGGTTCCAATTGGTCGTTTCCTATGGAGAAGAGCCGGCAAGAAACTCCATGGTTACTCTCTTAAAAATAATTGGCTTTTACAATATTTTCGAATTACAGTGTTAATAAATATGGGAGGACAGTGCATGGGACCTTCACCGATGACCAAGATAAACTGAGAAAGTACATGTGAATTGAAAGAGTCATACGAGTACCTTCCCGGTTTTGAACCCACACCTCCATATATAGCTTAATTATCTTACCCTAGTATTTTATTTCGGTTGGTTATTAATAAATACATATATTGTCATTAAGTCGTTATTATTTCTTTTGATAATAAGAAATTGGTGATATTATCCTTGTAGGTATATCGTTCTTTGACCAATATCTATCTATGTACCTACTACTATTTTGATATACTTCGTTTTCTTTGGCAAAATATGTTCCTTGCAGACACAACATCAGAAATGCCTCAGGCATTAAGTCCGCCTTTTTACAGTATTTTATTTTTACTTGTGCATAAAGTTTTAATAAAGAAATAAATAAAATCAGCCTATTATATTGCCACTGCTGGGATACAGGCCTCCTCTCTGTGAGTTGGCTTGCAGATACTATTTTATTTTATTTATCGCGTTGCTATTTACATTCATGGTTAAGGAATAAAACAAGATGTGAGTGAGTCTCATAACTTTACGTACGTGAAAGTTCTATCAAAAGTTCACTGTCCAGTGTCTGCATACTTTTTCAACTTCCTTTTTGTAGTCAGACATTTTTCAATGGTACTTCTAGTAGTTGAAGACCATTTCTGTAAGGAATGTCTATCTGTTTTTACTGAAATAGAAAAGTGACAACATAAGTCCTCGTGCAGACTGGCGCGACGCGACAACGCGACTGGTGCAACTCTAACAAAACAATTTCTAAAGAAAACTTCACGGTATAACAATTACCAGTGTCGCGTCACGCCAGTCTACACGAAGCTTTATTCTCCGAAAGTACGTTATAATTATATCAAGGGTAGATGGATCAAAAAAAAGAAAAAAAAAAGTACATTTATTTAGCACAGACTGGGCACACAACACAACGTAACTACGTAACAAGTAAAAAAAGAAACCATTAAAAAAGAAACAAATAAAAAGTGTAGGTACTTAAACTAAGAAATTAAGAGGGAAGTCTGTGTGCGCCTCGTGGCTGCGCCAAATAGGCCCAGTTCAGCAAAAATATATGATTAAACATATTAGCAATATTCTCCATAGCTTGAGAAATGAATACCTTCACTCCTTATACTCAGTTTAAACTGTTATGTTTCATGTATGATTAGCTGGTTTTTCATATTAACCCAATAACACTTTGCCCGATCCGGGAATCGAACCCAGGACCTCATTGTCAGCAGCTGTAGCGTTTGCGACCACTAAACCGACAAGGCAGTCATTTCTAAAACAACATAGACATACAAAAGCCGCATACCCATATTACAGTAACGTGGCACATATGTCTTGATCTAGTGATTTCCACGTTAATTGTGTTTGTTTTCCTTATTTACTTCACCTGTGTTTACGCACGTAATCATATTATCTACAGAATGCTTGGCAGTGTTAGTGATTGTTGTATTTACTGGGCTATGTTAGTGTTTGGCGTTTTGTTTCAGGCCTAGGTTTATTGTGCTAAGACTTGTTTATGAAGTAATTTTGATTAGTACTAGATGCCACAAAAAGCTTTTATTTCATAAATCTTCAATTTAGTTACGGATTGCTCTGTGTATAATTGTTATAGACAACGTAACGTTTACACTACCTATTCCAACAGATAGGTACCATTGAAAAAAAAAAATGTTACCATTGAATCGGCTTAAAGTAAGAGCTGATATTTAAAAAATCATAGATTTGCTTCTTATTGAGCGAAAAAATGGAAATATATGAGTTGAGAATGGGAAAATGAGAGTTTGTCAACTATTACTCAATTACATTACATAGCTACCACTGAAAATCTATCAACACTATAGATAAGTACGTAGGCACACATAATTTTGATAAATAAACTAATCTACTCTCAAACAAAACATCACAAACAGACACACACACCACACCACCTCTACATTGAACGTGTCACAATTCTAAACGAATTTCCACAAAATAGCACGTGTTATTTAGATGAATCCGTGATAATTATGTTTGTTACTGAGACTGGCATTATTTATTCAAATCGTGTTGGATCTACGCGCGTAAGAGATTTTAATGTTGCTAATTAATTTCGTTAACTGCTTCGTGAACGTGCGTGATGATAGCACGGCGTGACGTCATTTTGTCACGTCAATTTGTGGGTGAGATTACATGATATGACTTATTTGAGAATTAGAGGGAGAGATGGAGATGTAAACAATCGTAAAATGATTGTGCAAATGGTCTAGATGACAGTTCTTAAGTACGTTATGGCGTTCTTTTCTAATAGATCTTACAATACCTACACTGACACTCTTCACTCTTAAAGTTCCAAAACCATTAAATGAGTAATTTTAAAGAAGTCCGCTACGTGACCTCGAAATAGATCAGACTTAGCTAAAGAATTTCAAGGCTGTTTTAAATTCTGAAAAACTCACAAGCCGTAAGTAGGTATTTAAATATAAGTTTTTCCAGTATCATCATTCATAATTATAACACTAATGAAAGAGAATATTTTAAATGAACAAAATTAAGAGACCTGTTAGTAAAGTGTCCCGTTATAAAATACTATCCCATAACAAACACCGTTCGTGTTTTCAGCGAAAAATTCACCCTATTCGATACCAAACTCGATTTTCGTACAAATTAAACGATTGGTTTACCAGAAAACAGGTTTACATCGATACGACGTAGGCACAGGCCGTTGTGTGAAAGCCTTTATAACCCAATTCCTACACTAATTCGGTGAGCCCCGATGACCCAATTCCGGCACTACACGTGGCAACCTATGTTCTTGGAAATGTGATGTTAACTTTTGCTTTAATCTTTTTTCAGGTAATATTTTTATCTTCTATACTATAAAGTGAGGAGGTTCACATCATTAATCGTGAGTTTTTTTTATATTTTATTTTTCAGAAAAAAATTGTTTAAAATATTCAAAATTGTTGCTATTTAAAAAAAAAAACAATATTCTTGTTGCTAAAAATGCTTTTTCTAAAGTTAACACTCGTTTTAGTACAATTGACAATATTAGGAGGCACTTTTCGTGTACTTATACGATAGACAAAAGTCGAAGGCAATATTCTATTCCAAACGTGATTACAAATACAACCACTGCCTAGTTTTCTTCCTCTTACACTTTCAACAAAAAAAGCAGCAGTAACATCACAGACGTACATATATAGATACCGATAAAAACTCCACATGGTTCCCAAGAAACAAAAACGACCCAACTCCATCGTCAAAGCTCGTAATCCTCCATCAAAGAATAAATTAAACACAGAGGTGACAACCCGGTCAAATGGATAACACAGCCAAAGGGCATTCTCTGACGAGGTAAATTTAATGAAACGGAAAAGTGAATAAAAAGGTGAAAAAGGACAGGAAAGACTCCTTGACCCTCGATAAGGGAAAATTGCTTAAGTTATTTTTCTTTAATTATTACAGACTTGGATGTATTGAGTATCGCCAATTACAGTTGGTCTTTAATTACGTATTGCGAAAGATGAATGGAAATGGGAAGCAATTATAAATTTCGTCGGTTATTTAATGTAGTAGCAGCTGTTTTATAAATGGTTGGTTAATGGTCGTTTGTTAACCGTTAGTGGGTACTGTAGATATTAAACGTTTCGGTTTCAGTTTACAACATGATTATTTCATGGAATCTTTATTTTCCATCTTAAAAACAGCGTAAGTTTTTATAAAAAAAGAAAAAGTACCAGCATTGCATGTGAAAGTTATAAATGATTATGTGCTTAAAAAACGTATAAACCTTTATCAAACTCAATGCCAGATAAAACCAAAAAGTTTCACAAAGCAAACCGGCCAACAGTCAGGTATCAAAACTCATGCTTCACCGGAGTCATAGGTGCAAATCTATTGCGCTACCTTATCACTGGCTGCCTACGCGCTTATCTTGACAAATGTTCTCAGCATTACACTCAGCCGCTACAAACAACAATAAGACATTTGTTTAGACGATCCGTTACGGTTTTATTTGTGTCTTGGCACTAGATTTTGCTCGTGTGACGGTTGGTGATTTGGGGTATACTCACAAATATACCTACGTACCTTTAGGAAGGGTCTGTTGTATGCTCGACTGTTCTTTCTTTTACCTTCAGTATAGGTTAAAATGTGTATGAAACCTTTGTACAAAATAAGAAATGCTTCTTAGGTATCAGTAAACATACTCCATTAATACGTGTACCTGAAAAAAAAAAAAACATGAATTGGAGATATTTACCATGAAACTCTATAAAACATTCATGCATAACGAAAAAGATACGATTATTATCCAAAAAAAAAACTCAACACACAAAAGAAGTCACTAACATTTGTATCGTGGAGACGGATTTAGAAATACGAACACAATATTTTGCCTACAAGGCTCCTCTGTTATAGGTAGGTACAATCATTTTGATAGACGTTGTTCTGTTTTTGTGTGTCACGCACGCATATTGCGTTTTTGTTTCTTCAGGAAAATGGAAAGTCGGATCGATTTGACCTTGGATATGATGGAAATCTTGCTTTTTTTATTGACTGGGTGATACGTTTTTGTTAACGTTATGATCGGCTTATTTAATGATTACATAGACCTAGACAAGTGGCAATCGCTTTCAAAGCGTTTCATATTTCTACAACGCCTTTCAACATGATTGGAATAAGCTTTTATTTCAGAGGGCCTAGACAAAGTGACATTCTATCAGCGATAACGATGATGGAAAAGGCAAAAAAATTAATAGGACTGGTATATGCTATCGAAAACCTTATGTCAATCCTGTTCAAAGTCGTTGTAGAAATACGAAACGCTTTCGAAGCGATTGTCACTTGTCTGGGCCTTCTGGATTTTTCCATCATCATTATCGCTTCTTCTTTCTTTCATCTTTTTCGTGTGTTTAGTGTATCCACCCTGGTGTCAGAGTTTTTTATGGGCCTCTGATTTGGCTTCACATGCCATCCAGAAACATCTCTCAGGCATGTCGGTTTCCATATGATGTTTTCCTTAACCATTTTTGAAGCAAGTGATAATTATACAATACGCACATGAATCCGAGAAGTCTGAGGCGCGTGACTTGGGTTCGAACTCGAGACCTATGACTTGGCAGTCTGATGGTCACACCACTAGGCTATCACTGCTGTATCGTTATCGCTGATAGAATGTCTCTATAACTAGGTCCTCGTTACCACATGGAGACGTAAGTAATATATAAAGGTGGTCATCGTGATTATTTAGGCAACATCATAATTTTCTAGCGTTTGTTTCTTTATCCGCCTCTGTGGTGTAAGACCACCTGTCTCGAACCCGGAAAGAGGGTTCGATTCACAGTGGGGGCAAAATTTTCTACTCGGTTTGGTTGGTGGTAGGGTTTGTTCTAAGTCCACCTGACTATCTACCACCTATCTAAGTCTGTCGCCATAACAATGTTAATAGCATTAAATCGTTGTGCTTCGGCAGTTAGAGGTACTTAAGACAGCTGGTTTCTCTGTGGTAGAGGATCCGGGTGAAGCTCGCTTTTAGCTTTGGCCTGATCATCACCTACCATCAGGTGAGTTGAAAAAAAAGAGCTACCAGGTAGAGTTAAAAAAAAACTGGAAACCTGATTTTATTATGGACAGTTGAAGTGCTATAAATCTGCAGGAGGGACACGAATGCCCTAGAACTACCAATTCTAATCTAATTCTAATTCTAAGTCTTTAAGGATAATTTTTCTAAACTTTCCGTAACCTTGAAAGAAAGTACATAAAGCGGGGAGACATCAAGTTACTCTAATAACAGTATTCAGTCTTCCACACGACCAAAGAACACCTAATGAAGATTCCATACCATAATTGCTAAACGCATATTGACATATTGACTTGACAGCATATTCATATTTATGCACAGATGATTGGCTCGTCATTACTATGCATTTACATACAACACATGCATACATACACATAGCTGCTCTTGCACAAGATGCATGCTATAATTTATGGGTGCCGACGGCGACGTAGCGTGTGTAGGCTGATAGCACTGAATTACTGCTGCTCATTGATTGATGCAGACAAATATCTTCGGATTAATTAGTTGTACTGTGCTTAATATTCGCTAATTAACTGGGTAAATATAGTGTGCATAGAATGGCACCTTGTAGCTATTTATTTATGTAATTAGTCATTATTTAACCGTGCTTTTGTATGTTGTGCATTGTCTTTTGTGTGCACCAAATATACGTTTTATCTATCTATCTATCTATCTAATGGCTATAGTGTGTCTAGTTGGCGACGATTATTCGGCCAATGTCAAGATAAACTAATGACTGTTTATTTTGTTTAATAGTTTGTCCAGTTCGGAAATTACGAGGGGCTGTTGATACAATAGTTAACATGTAACACCTTCTTAAATGAATTAGAAAAATAATTACATTTATTTTAAGGCATTGTCTAATTAAATTATATAGTCATATTATGCTTTGATTCAACTACCTACTACATAAATGTTTTTACAAAGAAGAAAAGTAACTTATTCTAGCGAACTTCAGGATCTGACAACAATGAAAATAAAATCTTTATCCAAAGACAAAAATCCGTTTTAAAAGGAACTGAATAGTCAATACAATTAGTTTACACGTGGCAGCGTACCACCTACACAGGAAACCTATGAAACTTCTTAGTAGAATCACAGCTGAGTCACACAAGGGGCGTTCACACAAGTGTTATTCTTCGGCCTCGGCTAGAGTAAACGAGCTGTGACTAGAGCGGTAGCGGGCGCCGTGGCGAGCAAGATAGGTGACCATAGTGCATCGAAAGTTGTTGAAGCGGCAGCAAATTTTAGCACGGGAAGCTACAATCTTTAGTGCGTTTCTTGAGCGAGAAAATCGTAGCTAGTCGCTTCCTCGTCGGCGGTGGGACAAGTCCACGCTCGCTATAGTTATTTCACTATATGTATGCAAACGGCTGTTTCGTTATGTTTCACTTTAGCGCCCGCGCAAGCTGCTTACCCTAATCGAGGCCTTAGTATGGCCTCCGGAACCATGCGCACAAAACTGATACAAGTACTGTTTCTAATCATATAAGAGTTTAACTTACTAAAAATACACAGTTTTCTTCTCAATAAAAGGTTTTCTCTGAAATCGGTTTCATGATTCTTATTAGGTTTCCATTTTCCATATCTACTTTCAGTTTTTACCAAGAATAAGCTATTTATAATTGTCCAACTGTGCGACGAAGGCTTCTTCTTGGAGAGTCAGGAATTCGGAAAAACTTAAGTATTAGGTTGCGGATATTAATCCAATCGCGTACCATGTTGCTTTTTCCTTTTTATAATGTTTCCTTTTTATAATTGTCATATGAAACCGAAAAACACGATGAGGGAAACCTGGGGCCTAAACTGGCCACATTAGCAATTCCTTGAAAAGCAGTTCATTTCCTGAATCCCAGCTGTCATTAGAAATTCCTCTAATTTGACATAAAAGCAATTCATAATTTGTGGACCATTTTAAGAATCTCCATAGAAAACTGTCAAACAGATGAATTATTTCTATGAATTACACGCAGATCATAATTATTATGAATTGTCAGGTGGGGACATTTAACGAAGATTCATAATATTTTAATATTATGATTCTGCTAAAGTGACCGTTTTAAGCCCCCTGGAATCGCCAATCCATAAAGACACGAATATTACCTATTGGGGGAACCTTCACGATGAACGCGTGAGGTGTATCACTGCTATAAAGAGCAATTCTTTAAAATTATGTCCTCAACTTTCGCTAGCGATCTCCACTAATAACATAATTACGAGTAATACAAATTAATCTACCTAGCCTTTTCCTAACTATGTTCACGTCGGCTTCCAGTCTAACTGAATGCTGCTGAATACCAGTATTTTACATGGAGCGACTGCCTATCTGACCTCCACAACCCTATTACTGAGTTAACGATACCCCTTGGTTCTGACTACTCGTAACGACTGTCAAAGATCTACAAATGACAGCATTTATTAAAAACATAATACAAATATCAGAAATAATCTCAACTAGTTCCGGGTAACAATATTACACACACCTTACATAATTTCAGAAATTCACGGCTAACTCGTTTTAGGACAAAATGTGTTGTTTTGTCCTTGGTCATGATTTACGAGGGTCGAGCCCGAAGGCAATGTAAAGACTGCAGTGTGAAATCATTCTAAAGGTTACGGTATAAGGTTGCATTTTGAATGTGCTCAAACCTGAAGTTATTGTCACATTTTATAACTTAGTTTCGGTTTTAATGTTTGGTCAATACAGATATGGATATGAATGAGTATTAAAGGTGCTCGTATTTTGAATAGAGAGGTAATAATAATATCAGTTAGAAAATGAAATTTTCTTGTTACACTTTTGTTTGTTCCTGGAAAATAAGATAACAATATTAATTTGTTGAGATATTTCTAAAATCGTTTCAAATGAGTTTTTATTATGAAACAGGAGTGGAACATAACTATTTTTATTCTGAATATAGAACATTTTACCTGTACATTTTTTTTTTCCCTATTTTCGAAGGCACAAAATAACTAAGTTTGCGAACAATATCAACCAATCCTTCTTTATTATGTCAAGGCTAAGCAAAAAATCGAAGTCCATAAAAAAGAAAATGTTTTCAACGTAAAATAAATTGATCACTTCAATCAGTTGGAACATTGGATAACTTGATGAATTACTAAAGCCCCACGGGAGTTCATTCACAAAAGAAAATCTTCAAGAAACTTGAAAAATTCACGATTTATTTTCCTCACATTAATTCCAAGGGGAATTTTAATACTGAAATCAAATTTATGACCTATGTACATAAATATTAAAAACTTGATATTTAATTTTCTCATAATAGAATTAAATATTTAAAAGAAAATTAGTTTTACGATTAAAAAAAAAATTGTAGGAACCTGACTGCATATCTATACTAATATTATAAAGCTGAAGAGTTTGTTTGCTTGTTTGTTTGAACGCACTAATCTCAGGAACTGCTGGTTGGAATTGAAAAATTATTTTTGTGTTGTTTAGTCCATTTGTCGAGGAAGGTTAAAGTATATATAATATCACGCTACGACCAACAGGAGCGGAGCGTAAATGAAAAATGTTGCAAAATCGGGAAAAAATATTCCTTTTTGAGAGCTTCCGTTGCGTGAGCTGCGTAAACGGTTTAAGTTACGCAAATATCATGTATAATGGAATTGTTCCTCTTTAAAAGTTCAAAAAAAAAAAACTGCACCAGCAAATCTCTATCTTTTAAGATTGACTCACTATAACCTGTTTTTATGGTAATCAAATTTGTTCGAAATTAATGCATTATTTGCGAAGGAGATTTATCAACATAATATTAATTCTTATTCAAATGAATAATTTTAACATAAAGGGTATTTATGTAGCAGTAAAATACTTTTTAATTCATTCGAACCGGACATTTAATTTCGAAGTTATCAAGAAATGCAATACGCAAACCGTTCGACGCTGGCGCCGCGCCGCGTCGCGCCGCCGCAATGTTCCCTACTCTAGAGAGGAGAAGATGGGCACACGGGTAGACCATGACCTGGAATAGGAAATAGGTTTCCTTTTATCCCTATATTCCCACGGGAATGAAACCTACGCGGGTGAAACCGCGGGGCACAGCTAGTATTAACAATATAATTTTAATTTAGCCTACGTGATTATGTGTATTTTCAGATTGAATAACTTGCTTCATAAATACACATTTTACATTTTTTTTTTTCGTTTTGAAACTTGATTATAAATACGAGAATTTCTTTAGAATCTAGCTAAACTGCCACCAACTCACAACTGTTACATTTGAATACAAAATTCAATGTATGATTTGAAGCCCAAATAAGTAGTTATTTTCAATCTAAACTTTGATTAAGCCTTTTCAAACATTCTCTGCTAAGAAATTGCAGACATACCTAAACACATTTTTCTAACACATTCACGCAATAAATATAACGTTATTCCATCCCCTTTTCCTTCTAAAAACTCTAAGAAGACAGACTACAAACTCCAGACATAAATAAAAACCTTGAAGCCACAACCTTCGCCCTTGAGACCTAAGTGGGGGTATTAAGTATCACTTTTGTCCGAATTATATATTTTTCACTCGTCGCCGCCCCGACAATGAGGGACTCTTAATGTTATAAATTACATAATTAAGACGTAAAATGGAAATAGAAGAAAAACTGAGTACCTTACGGTAGTTTGAGAAATATTTCAAGGCTTCTCTGTTTCTTTGTAAACTTTTCTTGCGAAGAAAAAGTTCAATTATTAATTTCGTTCTGAGGCTGTAGGGATTTGATGTACTTGAATAATTCAATTTAAATAAAATCTCGGTACCAGTAACCTTACGTTAACATCACTGACATAATTGTTTTAAGCTTGTTTTATTCAATTATTGAAACTTGCCTGGCTTGATTACTTAATTTCAAACATTTGTACGCCCTCGGGCATAACATAGCGAACTCCTTATTATCTTCATACCAGTATTATTGTAATTTGTAACTGTTAAACAAATGAATAAATGACTTATGAGTTATGCTTGCCGACAAAGCTTTCATTGGGTGATTTTAATCCACAATAAAATTATGAACCACCTTGGCCACTGTGAACCACAAATAATTTTCAAGCCAAAACTTGTCTCTTCACAAATAGAGATTACGATTCTCAATAGTGACACGAATCTTTCGTAGCCGACTTATGTCCCTTTCAACCACGCCAGCCACTCAACTAAGACTCCCACAAATTACTGGAACATGCACAATCTAACCCTGCGAATGTCTGCAGAAAACACTTGGGCCACATATCACTTGAAAAGTGGCGGTATTCGCCGTATCGCCCGTATCTAGCAGTGCTCGGCACTGGCCGTGCACCAATTCGCTGGAGCAAGGCCGGCTTTGAATAATTTTGGTGTAACCATGTCCCCGGTGCCAGGCTGGTACGGCCACCGCTTGGCAGAGTTGCCCCTTGTAATAAATCTACATGTTGGGCCGAGATTGGCTGCAGACATGCTAGGGTTAATCTCGTATGTCACATGTTCAGGTTTATTATGTGAGCGAATGGGGTTCGCGAAAAAATCTGGGGACTTTGTTAATATTATGTTTTGACATGACATGTGACATATATCTATTTTGATTTACCCCATTTTTATACACCATGGGTAAACAAATAAGTGGCTACAAGACTGTGCGCTAGTCTAGCTAGGTATACGTAATAAGTAGCATTTTATTGTCTCCTAAGTTTTGTGACGATTAGCTTCTGCTAGTATAGTCACCGATGAATACAGAAGGCGCACTCCGCATTTTAGGTATGAATCTATAAGGATGCAGCGGGCTCGTCTTGTTGGTCAATTTAGTGAGCGTAACGTAGTCAGAAGATCTAAGAGTTACGCGATAGAAAGAGAGGCAATTTCTAGGTGAATAGGAATGTAGGTATTAGCGCTGTACGCAAGAGTCGCTTTTTATTTAAATGATTTTGCGGAGTTAACTATCTGTATTCATCTGTGGTATAGAATAGAATAGAATAGAATACTCTTTACTATGTACACCATAAAAAATACAGATACAAATGTAGAAATTTAACATAGGGTGACACAATGGGCGGTCTTATCGCTAAAAGCGATCTTTTACATACAACCTTTGGATGGGTTAAAGCGCGAAGGAGAGATAATACTGCAGGTAGTCAGTGGTGTACCATTTATATATACAATAAATACAGTAGTATAGGGGGAAGATAGGTAGAATCTTCACAGAACATTGTGATTACTCATTTTTCAGCCAAGAGTGCTGGGAATGATTTCTCACGACCATATTGTCAAATTAGCAAAAAAAAAATAGTTCTGCTGGACTTCAAAGAGCTGATAAATTAATAAGGAAGGTTAGTGACTGACAATAGTTTATGGGTGAAGGAAGCCAGCATCCGTATGAGCAGAGAAAACTAGGATTTGAAAGTCTGTACAAGTCGTTAATATATCCGCTACGTCTAACTATAAATTGAATAGATAAGTAACAATAATTCACGTAATTAAAGCTAGTTTCTACGGTATTGAAATAGTGCCGCCATGGTTCAGTAGCTTGCTTATTTTATGATAAATAACATGTTATGCGATAAAATAAGAAAGATACAAAAAATATCAACATTACAGCTGAATTTAATTTGTAATGATATACAACAGCCGTTCAAGCTAACTTGGTAAGCTTTTCAGTTCAGCTTGTAATAGGCTAACCTGCTTTATTTAACCATACATTATCCATCCTTCATCCATCCCTCTCTACACACACACACGCCACACATCACACACTCATACACACACCACACACTCATACACACACCACACACTCATACACACCACACACTCATACACACATCACACACTCATACACACACCACACACTCATAGACACTTCACACACTCAAACACGTTTTAGCTTCCCTAATTTTGTAAAATAATCTTAGCTATCCCAGGTTTTTCTAGCATCGGGGTCATTGACAAAAATTAAGCACAAATTAATGTAATAATATATTAACGTAACATGAATTGTATTTCTTCTTTTTGCTAAATAAATTATTCGTATTCTTTCAACATAGCGATTTTAGGAAGCCTCCCCCAGTACCCTTTGGGCGAGCCGTAAGCCGAGTGCGCTCTATGTTTTCCGAATTCGTTTGGTCTTGATGGGTAGAACACCCCCTTTATCGATTGTTTTCAAAGTCAACCACTATTTATAGCGATGGGCGATTAAGGACCAAACTAAGTAGCTAAAATCTCAATACATAACCATTTCAGGATCTAGACGCAATCAAATAAAAATCCTAAATTAATCCTGAAATCGCTTTATCCGCATCATTAACGTATTGTTAGGGTCTTCGGTCATTAAAACGGTTGGGTATGCATGTAAGGGTCGGTGCACACGATGCCGAATCATGAATACAATTACACGGGCCGACCGTTCGACTCGGATTAAATTCTCTCGACCGATGAATCTCAAATTCTCGACCTTCGGATGTATGGAGTCCAATTTAATGATAATAAACTGTTTCTATTGGGTTTGGATTGCTTGTTGTAGTAATAACGATATCCTTGGTAATACTGGAGGGGTTAATAATGACAATCAAGTGTCCTCATCAATTTAAAGTGTTTTTTTTTTTTGAAGATTTGATTTCATTTAGGCGACTTGCCATTGCCTCTCTAAACCTATCTTGTGTTCAGAAATTAGTTAACAAACATGCAAACAAATATGGGATTTTGGAAAATACACGGAAAGACGCAACAACTTAAAAAAAATGTTACTTTCCATTAGTCATTCTGAAATGAACTTAATTTACACGAAAATAAAGTTGATATTTGTTAAGTGGAAATAATCTTTTTTGGGAACAAGGATTTAAATATGGAATCGATAACAAAATCATAGTGCAATGACTTAGGGCGAATTTCACCAATGAAACTGAACGCGATCAGCACATATACTACGTTTAAGGGCTGTCAGTGTATTTTCTATGGAATATTGACACTGATTCTGTATTCAGTTTCATTGGTGAAACAGCCCTTTTTTTTTTGAAATGTTTAAATCATCATATCGACAAACCCATGACTTTACAGGAAGCGAAAAAAACGTTTTATTTCAATAGGTTTTAAATTTGTTAAAAAAGCTCATTTTTAATTTTTTTTTAATTGTAGAAAACGCTCGAGATGGTGATAATTATTTCAATAAAATGTTTCAGGTTATGGATATATTTTACCTACGATTAAACAATAATAAGGAAACCGCATAAATGTTAGTTATTAGATATTGATACTTCACCGTCGATATGATTTTATCCCGCTCTGGGCGGAGCGGGAGGGCGTGTCAGACTTTTACTGGCTAAAACCCACCCGTGTTCCTTCAGTTGCCTGTTGCCAAGGGTCCCGGTATCGCTTTCGGCCTTTCCCGCAAGTGAAATCCACCCTTATAGACAATAATCCCGCACAGTTCCAGCCACACCTCAGTTTTTCCTAAACCTTCAGATCACCTCCACATATTGACAAAACATCTTAAACCCTTAGAAGAGGTGAGCGTATCGGTCTCGGCTAATATATTTCTGGCACGGCTCATTGACTGACAGGGGGTAGCTCTAACAAAAGGTGCTGTTCAATGAAACCTGTAGACACGTGTCTGTATTGAATTCTGCCCTGTGTTGGTTAGGTTAAAATTAGAATTAAAGTAAATGGTTTGGATTATGTGTAATTGCTGTGTGCATGAGCTCACAGCTATTTAATAAATATAGTCTGTGTAATGTCTGAAGAGCTCGTGGCTAAGTAATAACAGCCGCACGGGTCGATCCATCAGGTTAAGCTACGCTTGCCCCTCCGTGCCTCGGAAAGCACGTTAAGCCGTTGGTCCCGGCTGTCATTTGTAGATCTTTGACAGTCGTTACGAGTCTTCAAAAGCCCGAATGTCTGAAAACCAGTCTTACCAAGGGGTATCAGCAGTAACAGGGCTGAGGAAGTCAGAATCAGATACCCAGTTGCTTCATGTAACATGCTGGGGGCTTAAAACAGTCACTTTGGCAGAATCATAATAGCAAAATAATATGAATCATCGTAAAATGTCACAAACTGACAACATGCGATTCATATTATGAAATAATTCATCTGTTTGACAGTTTTCTATGGAGATTCGTGAAATGGTCTACATTATGAATTGCTTTTGTGTCAAATTAGAGGAATTGCTAATGACAGCTGTAAATTCAGGAAATGAATTGCTTTTAGAGGAATTGCTAATGTGGCCGTTTAAGACCCCCTGGTATATTCAGCTAGACCCGTTAGACTTGAAGCTGACCCTGACATAGTTTGTTGTAGGTGATGATTTTGTGAAAACTGAATTTATTTTCGGATTGTATGTTTTTTCATTTCTTTTTGATCGCTGCATGCAATTATTAGCAGAGGTGAAATGTAACCAACACATTGATAATGCGAATCGGTTAGGTTATGTATGTCCCATTTAATTTTCATTATGTTCAGTTAATGTTCAATTAACCTGCATACTTTCTCGATGCACGTCAGTTGCCTAATCACTTCAGTCACGTCACGTCAGGTGGGCGTTTTCAGGGACTGTTTTATGTAATTTTGAAAAGTGCTGATTCTCAGCCTAGTTTGAATAAATGACTTTTGATTTTGTTTTTTTTTTGAGTTCCTCTCTAACTTCAGAGACACAATTTCAGAAATACACCAACCAATATGTATGGTAAATTCAACTTACAGCTGAACCACAAATCAGAAAGAAGTAAACGACTGTAAAACGTTTATAACGATGGCAATCGGCTCCAAATGGCCAATACTTTGCTGTCGGAGGCCACATTAGCCAAGTTATGCTTATTTATAGTTACCATTCAGTACTGTAATGAATACTTGGCATGCTAGTTATTGGCGATTATTGAACAAGGAAAATTGTATTCAAAAAGTTTTCCTTGAAGATACCGTCGTCATTGATACCCTAAACTAGGTTAGCATTACCAACTAGCGACCCGGCCCTGCTTCGCATGGGTACACTGGCGACATGTCAAAACATCGAGATTTCCGTGCTTTATTCAAGTTAAAAGTATCAGCCTTCGGGAATAAAGTCTCTAAATTATGGTGAAACCGCATCAAAATCCAAACGCGATCACACAAACAGACACGAAAGACAAGTTTGTTCTATACTATGTAAAAGTAAAATTAGACCAAAACACGACACTGAAACAGTTCATACTGATTAAAAAATCATCATACTGTATGCTGGAGCCAATAAGATTTTTGGAACGAAGTTCTTTTACGCGGCTTGTAAACTTTCAGAAAATGTAACGCTAAAAGCTTTCAAACTTGCGACTGTCTTCTTCCAATTAAAAGAGAAAGAAAGAGAAAGAACGCCGGCAGAAAAAAACAAATGTAAAGAGGAAAGTGATTACAGTGTCGTGGGATAAAATTGTACACATCGGCCCGAGTACACTGCATGCCAGAGAGAGTAAGTATGAATTTGATCAAAAGAAATTTCATGATGGCGGCTGCAAAAATTTTGTTTTTGTTTTAAATCCTACGTGAGAAGGAACTTTGTTCCTGACGGGGGTCCCACAACCCCACACATTTTTTTTTACTAACTTTATTGGCCGTTTGTCATAATAGTCTAATGATATAAATATGTAGATTAAAGTATTCAATAAGTGATATTGGGTTTTTCTATTTGGAATTTCTCAGTAGTAGCCCGGAGTCTGGATGTGTGCCCGGTTGATGGCAATAGGCTCGCCCCATATTACTTGGGACTTAAACATGACTGGCGAAATGTGGATGTACTATAGGTACACCTCTGCCCAACCCTTCGGGAAAACAAGGCGTTATGTTCTGTATGTTATTAAATAAGCTATATTTAGATTTTCTAGTAACTAGACCTACCAAAGTTTCTACATTTACCTACATGAACTGTGTTTATTGTGTTTATTAGCAGCGCATGTTACTTTTTGATTTTAGGAAACGATAGATAGCTATGGCATTTTATATAGTTTTGGGCGTATGGGATGAATTTCTCTATCACTTTCGGTCTATTTCGAAGCTCCTTCTACGAAGAATCGTAATAAAAACTACTGTACTCGATGTACTATAAAAAATACCTGCTGTTTAATGACTAAGATCAAGCTTGAGTTCTATTGTTATATGACAATATATATTGTTGTTGTATGACATTTAATTATAATTATAAGACAGCTTTTGATCCCGGAACAATCTCTCAAACTCTTTCAAAAACTGAGAGTCCAAATAACAAAATATTCAACAACTTTTTCCCAAAAACAACTGCACATCATCATCTGCCTAGCCTTCTCCCAACTATGTTGAGGTCGGCTTCCAGTCCAACCGGATGCAGCTGAATACCAGTATTTTACATGGAGCGACTGCCTATCTGACCTCCACAACCCAGTAACTGGGTATTACGATACCCCTTGGCAAGACTGGTTGTCAGACTTTCGGCCTTCTGACGACCCGTAACGACTGTCTAAGATCCACAAATGACAGCTGGGACCAACGCTTTAACGTGCTTTCCGAGGCACGGAGGAGTCTCGATATGTAAAGATGCTCACCCATCCACAGACCAACCCAGGCAAGCGTACTTAACCTGATGAATCGACCCATGCGGCTGTTATTACTTAGCCATGAGCTCCTCCAAATACAACTGCTCAATCGTCCTAAAACGGTCCCCAGAACCATTTTCTTGAACAGCTAAGTCGCATGTGACTGGCTAGCTTCCATTGTGCCTTTGTTCTACGCAAATCAAACGTGGCTGCTTTTGTAGACCACCAATAGGGTTGCGCGAAAATAATAGGTACTTATTTAGTTTCCCATTTTTGGCACATCCAAAAAAGTTTTATAAAAAAACCTTTATAGTCTCCTTTAAACTCGCGACAATCTAAGAGGTCCGTTTGGACGTTTCGTTCTCGTACATGTAATAAAACGTTATGCCTTGAGAATCAGTTTTAATCAATGTAGATAAGTCGTCGATTACAAACTCTCTAAGTATGTTCAATCGATATGTCTCGAGAATCAATTTATAAGATGATGTGACATAAAGCTGACTGAATAAATAACAGATTAGGTAGTTTAGTAATAAATAAGAAGCGATTTTTGACTTCTCTTCTTGAATAATGAACGTACCTATACCAAGTTTACTGTTTTAATTGACAATACTTAAATGATCTAAAACAGAGTTACACAACGTGTATATTTCTTTCGGAACTGTTGCCATGGACGTCTGTAGCGGCTAAAGTCGTGTACGACTGTGGGCAACCATTGTATCTTTGTTCTTCGAAAATCAAACATGGCGGCCATTGTTACTTACCCATGGTTAGGGTTGAAAAGTTTCACAAAGGAAAAATAATGTATTGTTTCATATTTTTGTAAGGTATCCCAATTTAGAAATGGAGTACATAGCGTTGAGTTCCCCTAAAAATTTAGTCGTTATTTATAATTCATATTATTGTTGTTTTAGGGAAAATTATGAAATGTGCCCTTTCACCTTTACGCGTGACTAATGTTACACGTGGCATTCAATTATTTTTGTCTTACGATTTCTGGAACCTACCTTGCCTTGTTTCCACTTTAATTCAATGAAACCTACCGCTTTAATTATTTACGCCATTAATGCAACCCTTTTCTAAAACTAAATAAAAAGAAAGAAAAATAAAGTTTATTGTTGAAGTGTGCTTGCCAGCCCTAGCACTAGCGGTTCTTAAAGCGAAACTTTACCATTTCGGGTATGCCTCTTTGTGTTTTTCGTACTCAACGCGGGCATAAAATTACTCAGTAATTAACGCGGAAGTGTGCATTCCGCGGATAACCGCCTAACAAAGTATGTGTACACTTTTGTTCGTGAATTTATTATTATGATATACCTACTTCTGAACATTATTACGGTTATTTGGAAGACATGCAAATATAAATCTATTATTTACAATATTAAGTTCTTTGTTTATTATTGCCTATATCGGAAAAAGAGTTCTAATATTTCGATTGCAGTACTTGGAAATCCATAAATTTTGCCGAAAGCCAAAGTTACTTGAAAACATTAGATATATGTATATCAAATTAGAACTTTCGTATAAGATTGCCTGAAAGAGATCGCAGTAAGCTATAAGGTCGCCCATTGTATATTTCGTATTGTATATATTTTCATTTTGTAATGTATAATCTGGTGAAAGCCGAAAGCCGAAAGTCTGACAACCAATCTTGCCAAGGTATCGTATTACCAAGTTACTGGGTTGTGGAGGTCAGATAGGCACTCGCTCCATGTAAAATACCGGTATTCAGCTGCATCCGCTTAGACTGGAAGCCGACCCCAACATAGTTGGGAAAAAGCTAGGCAAATGATGATAATCTGGTGCACACTAAAGAATAAATAAATAAATATATTTTTTACAACGTTATCATTACATAAACATGTTCAACCCACCCCTAATTAAATTACATCAAAACAATTCTTTCCACAACATCTCAATCCAATTAGAGACGTTACCGCAACGTACAGTTATCCCAAGAAATTCGCTAGAGTGGTGCAATCTCAGCTGAGATCGTACCGAGCTCATTTACACTGGTGTACTAATTCAGTAAGGATAGGTACGCAATTTTTCGCCCGTTAGACCCCCTGCCCCACTCTCTTGCACCCTATTTACCCCCTCTAAGGCGCCCCAGCGGACGTGATTTGGAAACAAATACGTACATTCGCAGAATACAACATTTGTTGGTGCTAACTTGCCCGTTGTTCCGTCTTGAATACTACGGACAACGTTATTTCCAATGGAATCTTGTTACATTATAATAAATGTGTTGGTTCACTCAAGTATTAGTAACGTTCCGACGTAAATATGGCACATCTAGGCATAGAATACATATTATAAATTAAAGTTGCTTTTCATGTCTATATATATGTGACCGCGTTGTTCTTCTAAACTACTAAACGGATATTAATGCAGTTTACACCATAATTTAGAGAATTTATTCCGAAAGCTTTATGTGTATAAAAAATAATATTAAACATACATATAAGAGAAAATCTCGATGTTTTGTGAAGTCCTAAAACCGTGCAAAGCAGGGGCGGGTTTTGTATAAAACCTCGATGTATTATATTTTAGTCCGGGTATTTTACTTTTAGTTATGGAATATTTAGCTTGTAGTGTGGCACTTTGTTATTAGCTCACTTTGCTTTGTCACTATGTACCTAATATTAATAAAGTTTTGCGGCAAAGGTCGGTGGAGTTTGTCTTTTCTTTCAAGTTTTGAAATTGGAAACAGTTTACGATGTAATGAATTGAATAGGAAAACTGCTCAGAAAAAGTGTTACTTAAATGAAGGATGCTAGAATAGATACCGATCTCCAAGGTCGCCCTTCGCTAGATACATGCAAAACAGAACCATCAAATCACTGTGGTCCAAACATAAAGCCGCCTACGTAATGGCCTCGCACTAGTTTATATCATGACCTCTCACACAAAATCAAGCACATCCCATCCTAGTAAACCAATTACTAAGCAAGTTACTCGACATTTTCGCCTTTTCCTACCGAGACCCCATTTCATATCTGTATGGAGTAATTATTATTACTATGGCCATTGTTTCGGTAGTAACAGTAAACAAGGGACCAAGTGAAATATGCGTTTACTGCCCACCTTCCCAGATAATAACGAATTACGTTGCAATATCAACTATATCTTTGAAGGCATAAGGTTCTTAATCACTTGCGTTGTCGCACGTCTTTCATATCTCTTGGCCGTGTATGTCACCCTAATTTGAACTCTAATTTGTTAGTGATAAGGTCGGTGGTGTATGCCGCTGTCTGATTCAAGATGTTAAGATCCCCTACTAAGATTTCGTGTCAAATCTTCATCTCGAAGACGTCTAGTACGGGAATAGATGACATATCCAATTTAGATGTCTGGCAGTAACTTATTCATGAAGATTGAAGATAATTATATTATAATTAGACAGTCTATATTTGCATGATACTTATACTTTGATTTGTTACAATAATATCGTCGTAATACTGATCTTTTATAAAGTGAAAACAATCAATCTGCCTAGCCTTTTCCCAACTACGTTGGGGTCGGCTTCCAGTATAACCGGATGCAGCTGAATACTAGTATTTTACATGGAGTGACTGCTTATCTGACCGCCACAACCCAGTAACTGGGTAACATGATACCCCTTGGTAAGACTGGTTGTCAGACTTCCGGGCTTCTGACGACCCGTAACGACTGCCAAAGATCTATAAATGACAGCCGGTACCAACGGCTTAACGTGCTTTCCGAGGCACGGAGGAGTCTCGGTATGTAAACATAGTCACCCAACCACGGACCAACCCCGGCAAGCGTAGCTTAACCTGATGGATCGACCCGTGCGGCTGTTATTACTTAGCCACGAGCTCCTCATTTTATTTCAATAAATTGTACTTTTATTTGATCTTTTAAAAACACATGAGATAGCCATATCTATCAGGGATTATAATTATAGTTATAATCCGATATTGGGTGAGAAAGTTTATTTGTTTTAATCCTACCATGACGCTATTGGAAAACTGTTATTAAATTCGGAAAACTAATCAAACTATTCTATTGACATTGCGCATACACAATGTACTGTATGCATACAATTAGAATTGTTACTTAAACCAGGCTTTATTCCATGTGATATATAGCTAATTTATTCCATCAATATTGACTGGGAAACGAATAAAACAACTCCCTTAGCCTGATCAAAAATTTACACTCTCCTACCGTAGCAAATTGTGAGAACAAATAGTGAGGGTTCCGTACTCAAGATGTATAGTTAGGGGTCAGTAAAATAACGAACTGCCGAAACCCAATACTAGGTTGAGGATTTATTAGTTCTAATTCAAAATACAGAGGCGGGAACCATTTGTCAGGGGGCTCCTTATACGTCGTAATTGTATGGAGAAACTGGAAATACTTCGCTCGTTAAAACGTGGCTGTTTCTTGTTAGCTGTGGTAAATATGTAGCTAGCACAAGTGTGAAGTTCGATAGGGTTATTGGTTCATGTTAGGAGGTGTTTGTGAAAGAACCTGTGCTAGTTTCGGTTCCAAATTATGCGCTGCGCTGCGCATGGTTGCGCTGGACAAGTTGGTAGCGAGACTGACTAAGCTACGAGTAGCTACAAACTGTGCTGCCTGGCGAATCTATTCTTCACGGCATAAGGTTGGTCTTGTTCATAGCTTGTGCTGACGGACAGAAAATAGGTTTATTTCACTTTTTGTGATTGGTGGATGGTGCCACCTGTTTACGTCACGTGATTGCGACAGGTGCTATGCAGATTGCAGATGCAGAGTATAAAACGTTCGCATTGTTTTAGCTTAGTCTAGGTAAAACCCAATTACGGAGGATACTTTATAAAATATTTTTTGTCAGTTTAGTTAAACACATCTACGTTTTGGGTTTTTTACAGAAGGATTAAAACTTTCATTTAGAAATTATTTTCTTTAAAAATATATTGCAAGAAGCACCGACGATGCTGGCTTTGTGCGCGTACAGGTGCACTAAAGCCATGCCAAATGGGTAGATATTTTAAAAAGAATTCAAATATTTAGTGAACTAGATGCAAAAAAGGAAAATAATGCCTGATACACACGGTACCATTTAATTGTCTGTGGCATAGCATGAGATAAAACTAAACTAAAAGTTGCACTGTCTAAACAGTGGTTAGACGATGCCAGTCGTTTCTTGCTTCAATTTTACCTATACTTCACAGGCAAGAAACTTGAATCGCAAAGGCAAAGCCAAACGGAGCGCACAATCTCTCAACAAATCTCACAGATACATAAACAAAACAAGATCCCGCATAACATCCACAAACATCTTCAACATCCAAACATCCAAATTCGGCGAATGTTTAACGCGTGATAAACCAACAGCAAATTAAAGTTTGCAGCAAGTTTACTGGAAGTGCCACAACTGTCTGCTAAGTTTATATGCTGACAGGACAGGTAAAGCGACCGACATTAAGATTATATCAAAGAGCATTTGTGGAAACAAACATGTTTGCTACACGGCCAATGAGGTGTGGGGAGGTGTGAGTGCTGGAAGAGGCTTGAGCGTGGTTTGAAAGATGTACTGTCAGCAAAAGAGATAAGTAACCAGCCAATAAACTAATGTTTACGTAGGGGAAAATCAATATGATTTTTGCGTCATAACTATTAACAAAACCCACACATAGTCAAAAATTTATTTACTTACTGAGCAAAAGCAAAATATAAAATATTATTAAAAAAGAAAAGTTGTAGTTTGTTGCCCGGTTATCCATATATTTTTCGCAATTAGTATCTGTTAAGAAAATGCGACGGACACTTCATTAAAAATGCTAGATAGCATATTTTTATTATTTATTAAGGCAAACATGCACTTTGGGATGAAAATAATACTCTTTTCATGATAAAAAATGCGATTTTGCGTGCGATCCGAAAGCTTATTTTTACTAAACATTATTTTCTTGAAAAAAAAAAAGATATTTTCTTTTTATTTTCAGTGTTTCGCTTATAATCCCGCACGCACAGCACGGCAGGCATTTTAATTGCCAAATCTACTACCAGGTTTTATCAAAATTATTTTTGGCGGACATAAAACCGTAATCTTTATAATATTATGTCCGCAAAGCCGATTAATAAAATCAAACCAATTGTTATAAATGTAATGTGTATATATGTATGTACTCGTATGTATAGCATAACATAACATCACGCCTGTATTCTCCAACGGGTTAGGCAGAGGTGAACTTATAGTCCACTCACATTTCGCCAGTTATTTTTAAGTCCCATGTAACCGGGGCGAGCCTATTCCCATCAACTGGCAAAAACCTGACTCCGGGCTGCTCCCGGGTCGATGGCGCGTTGTATTCCATGCGCGCCTCTAAGAGATGTCAGCACAATTAGCGGGGTCAGCTAGGACCGATACCTGCCAGGGTTGCGGGAAAGTCCGAAAGGGATACCGGGACCTTGGCAACAGGCAACTGAAGGAACACGGGAGGGTTTTAGTCAGTAAAAGTCTGACACGCCCTTCCGCTTCGCCCAGAGGGGGAGAAGTCATTGGATGATTCCCACAGTCGAAAAAAAAAAGGCTGCTTCTGAGGTATTCTAGATGGACCACCAAATGTAAATATTATTCAAATGTGCTGATAAACCTTTCACCATTTTACTCTTTACGGCCACATTCGACGTGTGCCTAACAACCGAATGAGATTACTTTTGCTTACCTTGTATACTATAGGTGCAACTTTGATACTGCGTAACTCCGAAGTCAGTATTGTATATTTATCACTAGCTGCTAAAACGGTGAAGTAAAAAATAGGAAACCGGAATTCCTGAGAGATATGTCTCGGCGATATGTGAAGCCAAGTCAGAGGCCCATGGGCGGCATAAAAACTCTGACACCAGGTTAGTCACGAATCATACAAAAAAGAAAGAAATAACTTTTATATTTAAAATTCTACTACGTATTGAAACAAATATCTAATAACGGTTTTTTTTTGTTCCAGGTACGTTCTTCGTTTTTATAAACAACAAAGGAAGACTTGTAAGTTAAGAATGGACCATAATGAGGCACCACCCGTAACAATGTGTATAAAAGATTTTTTTAACTACACAAGCAATTTAATTTCTTTAAAAAGAAACTTACAAGGAAATAAACTTTTTTTAGTAATCTGATAATACGGATAAGTGGTGGTAGAAATTGTTAGGATTAAAATAACAATTGCTCAAGCCACATACATAAAATCGTGCTACGAGACGTAGCTGTGCTATGAGGTTACGTGCTACGACACCTGCTACGGATTCTCCTGAACATTGACAAAGTCATTCGAATACACAAAAAGCAAATATCAGGTTCACAGAAATCAATGTGCCTAGCCTTTTCCCTGGCCTTTTCTATGTTGGGGTTGCTTCCAGTCTAACCAGATGCAGCTAAATACCTTTATTTACATGGAGCACCTGCCTATCTGACCTCACAACCCTATTACTGGGTAACACAATACCTCTTGTTAAGGCTGGTAGTCAGACTTTTGGCCTTCTGGCTTTATTATTTTTCTTAGATTTTAGCGAAGGATTTCAGTACTTAAGATATGCCTATCATCCCCAAAGACTCATCAACAATACGAAAAAGCCTTATAACTAAACTTAAACACACTCAACTCGAAATCGAGATAAATAATCAACAAAGAGCATTCTAGCAAATTCTCTTGGCAAACACACCGTGGTGTCACACTCGAGTGTCCCGACACTTTGATCACTCACACTTTCGTCCCAGACTCAAATTAACGAATGTCTGCAATTAGGGCCCGACACTCGAAAATGGCTCGAGCTTTAATATTTTAAGGGTGTCATTTAATGAGATTTAATATTGTTGTTCACATCGTAAACTTGATTTAAGCACGTTTCTTTAATTATTATTTGATCAATGTTGTCTGCAGTTTAATATCGTGTTTTGTTGTTGGAGCATGTATTCCTATTTAATGTTAGCGTTTCAGTTTGCAGAGTAAGCAAAACTTGGGTAATGCAAATATTGTAGTTGTTTGCGAGTAGTTTTATTAAACAGAGGCTCTTTACGTATTCAAGAGTTTCTACAACTTTTTGTTACTTATTTTTTGACGTGCGGCTTATTATCGACGGCGATCCAGGATGAAAATTATGTCTTTCTCCCGGTCATTACCACGCATGTACCAAATTTCATCCAAATCCGTTCTGCCGTTTTGGCGAGAAAGCGTAATAAACAAACAAACTCACTTTCGCATTTATAATATTGTATAAAATAATGTGTAATTATATTTAATATAAATTAATTAATAATATGAATATATTAATAATTAATATTAGTTATTATTATACTAATTATTTAATTAATTAAAGTTAAGATAAACCTACCTAAATAGCTTAGGGGCTACAGATTTTTCAAATTAGAAATAAGAAAGAATGGGCCATAAATTGAGATAAGGGCTGGAGAATGATGGTCTCTGGTATTCCAAGAATTTACACGAAATCAATTAAGATTTTGGTATAATAATATCGAGGGGTGAAAGGCTATTTGTTTGAAGCGACATTTTGGACGATATTGAGTTATATACATATTCGGAATCAGCGAATTTTTCTGCGTCGGATGAGCCGGGTTTCGTACAATTCTGAGCACTTTTATGGCGCTTGAAACATCAGTAAAGTTAGGTCAAGTTTGAATCTGACTTGACTGGTGCGACACAAATTTTATAAAATTTTAGTAAAGATGGACTTCACACAGACCAAATATTTTGTGATTTTGACTTAAGCTGTTTGTCCTGACATAAATTTCGTAACATAGGGCGTTTGAATCATTTTGCCTGCATCTGAAATCCATGCTTGATGTCGTTTGAAACATTTAGCCTGCACGTGGAATTTATACCTGGAATTTATTATAAATACTTAATGTGAAGTGCTACATAAATAATTTTGGTCTCAAACTACTATTATGATACTTCAGCTGCATAAGCTTAATAGCCTGATTCTATATTACTATCGCGATGGTAGCTTTTACATTTAACCTTACACTAAAACAACACCGAGTGTTGCTTAAATCCTTTTTCCTGAACCTATAATATACAGTTTATGGCGCTTGAATCATTTAGCCTGTTTCTAAATAAAAGTGATTTGAGGTAATTTTGTATGAAGCGACATATATTTCTGGTAATAATAGCATTACAAAAATGAAAACTAGACTAAATTGTGCGGTTTTTATAAAGGAAAACAACATAGAACACTTTTTTGTAATAATATTAATACTTTTTTTATAATGATTTTTTTTCCTAAAAATGAAACTTTGAAATGCTCTCCTGTAAAGTTCCAAAAATGTCGCTTAATACAAATAGCCCGCGAACCCTCGATATGTACTATTGTATTGAGCATTTCTTTCAGAATTATTAATTTATTAGCTGATGCCCGCGGCTTCGCCCGCGTGGATGTTGGTTATTAAATACTAAAACCTTCCTCGAGAACCACTCTATCCATGCATTGGTGAAAACAGCATGAAAATCGGTGCAGTAGTTTTGGAGTTTATCGCGAATAGACGGACAGACGCGGCGGAGGACTTTGTTTTTTAATATGTAAGGATTAAAACCTTATGCACAAGTAAATAAAAATACCATACAAATGCGGACCATGCTACAGTCCCATACCAATATTATAGTTGCAAAAGTAACTCTGTCTGTCTGTTACCTTTAGGCTGAACTATTTTTGCACACGTATAGATTGTTTGATGACTGATTTTTGATTTTATCCCGGTATTAAGTACAAGCATACCCGACCACCACGCGGGCGAAGCGGCGGTCAAAAGCTTGTCAGTTTATAATCCATCCCTGGAACAATAATATGAACTGTGAGATAAAAAAAACAATTCAGTACCTATTTATAAGGTTTATTTTAATACTGTTCGGCTTCCTGATATTGAAAAATCTTTAAACAATACACTAAGCTCACCACAATACATTTATCATTTTAATAAATCCAGATTACCATGGATTTTCAAATAAAACATCCCGGATCTGAGTTTTTATTTATTCGTTTATTTAATAAAAAACACAGAATCAACGTTCCGTCCATTGTTCAGTAATGTAAATAATATTGTACATAGAATTACGAGGGAAACAAAAATGGCCGATCAAAATGTAATTTGTTTGTTTTGTACGATATAGTTTGCGCCCAGTTTCTGTTTGGAATACTAAACTTATACTGTTGTATGTTTTACTGAATTTAGTTTCATAATTAACATGTACGGCTAATTTTAAATAATAAACTAAATAACTAATATTAAAAATGCGAAAGTTAGTTTCTTTGTCTGTTTGATACGCTTTGACGCTAAAACGGCTGAACGGATGTAAATGATATTTGGCACAGGGGTAGACCCTGACCTGGAGAAGGACATAGGCTACTTTTATCCTGGATCGCAGACGAAGTCCCGAGCAACAGATAGTAATAAATAGTTTGTTATTCGTTTAAAATTGATCTTTATTTTATCAATTACTACTTCAAGTAAGCGGTTTTCCTGACAGTAATTTTTCAGTAGCAGCCCAGAGTTCGCATTTGTACCTGGTTAGAGGCAATAGGTGCACCCCTCATTACATGGGCCTGTAACACACCTAACAAGCGAAGCATGAGTGTACTAATCACCCGTGCCTAACCTTTCGGGGAATACAGGTGCGATGGTATGTAGTCAATACTATCTGTCCTTGTTATTTTTAAGTCAATAAAGTAAGAAAGCAATAGGCTATAACACCATCAGCTCAGTTTTCCGGGTACGAGTTGCACTCACACGCAAATCAAATATTTGCAGGACCCGTAGCTCGAGCTTCGACTGTTTATGAATGCGAGGTCCGTGTAAACAAACCCACTGTACACTAGAAAATTGCGTGTGTAAAACTTTTTTAAACTAAAGCCAACTACAAAATAAACCTTTGAAAGTTTCTATATACATTACATAAACTTACGCTTTCTTCCCATGGGGATAGCCAGAAACTACAGAACGTTACCTGCTACGATCCTTACGTACTCCTTTTGCTTCGTTTACGTTCATACATCTGTAGTGGTATTCAGTAAAAATCTCAACGTGACAACTTAGGTGAAGTGAGTTTAAAGTGAGCTATCACTCCACCTGACGCTAGGAATTGACAGCTCACTTCACCTAAGTTTTAACGGTGAGGTGCTTACAGAATAGACCAGCTGGTCACACACGCTGGTTGCGAGTACTACGCACCTGAACTTTCTGAAGAATATTTAGCAATTTAGGCCACTATGTGTCCTTCTAGGGAATGTTAGTAAAGTTGAAAGTTAGTTCTAGCTGCAAGTTTCTGTAATTATAAAAGAGATTTCAGCAGCTAAATTCCTCTAAGTGCCACAAGCTCCATTACATATTTTAATCTATTCAGTATTTTAGTTTAAAACTCGCATTTGCGTTCGCAGCATAAGTCTCATTTAATATCCCTACAACTATACCCATTACAATTTAATCGCGCCCCGAAGAAGCATACTTTGAACATGTTCAGAACAACAATCTTGTACTTTCAACTTGTTCAAGCACAAACGGTATTAAATAGAGACAAAGTACAGTCATCAAAAAATATCACCAGCCGAACAACACAACTTTATTTGGTACCAGATAGACGCGATCTTACTTCGACTTTTTTTTTTACTTTTTTCCAGCCGCAAGGAAATCGTTTAAGTTAACTCGTTTACTCATGAAACGTGCCTTGTGGTGCGGATTACCAAGATAAAACTTAGTTTGGTTGCTTCTATTAAAATGGTTTCGAAAAGTATTTTAATAATTCGCTGACTTTATCTGTTTGCTGGAGTTTGATTGAGTCATAAGGCGCGTTTGTGCTTTTAGATTTTGGAAAATGATTATGTCCTTTGAGTAAGTTAATTGAATTAAGGACATGTTCTTAAGTTTCTAACAAATAAACGTTATTTAATTAAGTCCGTTAGTCTGACTTTTTCATTCGAGTATTATGCGTTTAATAATGAGTACTTTAAAAATTAAATACAAAAAACGTAGATATATTTAATAACCCATTCCGCTTAACTATATATTCTCTCTTGACTCTTGGAGAATAATTAGGCGGAATTGTTTACTAAATAAATCTACGTCTATTTTATTTTATAATGGTATTGCGCAAAGCCACTCCTGAATCAATTAACTAGTTTAAAAATTATACTGACAGGATAGTTGCATTTTGCGGGAAAGTCCGGAAGGGGTACCGGGACCCTTGGCAACAGGCAACTGAAGGAACACGGGTGGGTTTTAGTCAGTAAAAGTCTGACATACTTATTTCCCACACTCAAAAAAATAAAGGATAGTTGCATTCATTTTTCGTATATGATTGAAATGTTACACCTACCTACAGTAGCAGTGGCAGTGGGCTGACCTTGTTTGACCGATGGCTGGTGGAGTAGATGAGTCCTGGATTGAAGACCGTGTATCGCAAAGCGTAGTGTGGGACGCCCCCAAGCTGGGTGGACCTACGACCTTAAAAAGGTGTCTGGGATAGACTGGATACGAACACGGAGGACAGGGTGTTGTGGCGCAGCCTGGAAGAGGCCTATATCCAGCAGTGGACTTCGATAGACTGAGTTGATTGACCTACCTACTTCATAGTCACACCTAAGTGCAAAAAAATCCAATAATGTGAATACCGTTTCATTTTTAACTCGAATCAAACATCATGATATTCACAAATTAAACTCCACAATAAAGTAAAAGTTATAAATAAACTCGGAAAGCAATAAACAGATAACAAAATTCATAAACATGCTGCGTTTCCAAACATATCGACATGCGATCCTAAAGAGCTCGTGATTTATATTCAGAGGCAATTTGCTCCGTCTTTTATGTCCGTTATCATACAGCTGTGCTGAATGTTCTAGATAAATTGTATAGTGAAATGATAGCTGATGTAGCCTTCATGAAAGATTATAATAGAAATTACATCGTAAATCAAATGGATTGACCACAGCTGTGGTTAATAACTGTTTTAAAGAAATTGAGGCATATTTGTACTTAATAAAAACAAATCTTTCATTCACTGACAACACACAAAATCTCTGGTTCTAGAAACATACAATTTCGACAAAAGCTCTTTACAGAACGAAGGCGAGTACCTTTTAAAGAAGGATTTTGAACACTCATTTACTAAAGGGGTTAAATAGAGGATGAAAATGTGTTGTTCCCCCTTTTTTGCCCATGAGATTTCCATCGGCTAAAATGATGAACATTCACACACGACTTTCATCCAAGAAAGTTTTTATAGGTTCAAACTTTGAACGAATTACGATGACAAAAGTTATGAAACAAGCTATTGCTTTTTTTCCTCGAAAATGCGATACTTATAAATCATATCATAAATCATATCATCATGCATATCAGCAGCCTAGCTTATAGCTTATATATGCAAGTAGCCTTATTTCAAGCATCCTCATCAATGCCATTCACATAGCTTGAGTTATTTATGTCACAACATAAAGGACGCTCATACATAAATCGGAAAAATATCCCCTCTAACACATGATCCTTAAAGCTCGCGCGGAAATAATCGTTCGATATTCAAAACGAAGGGCTTCGCTTTTCGCGCAATTAACCGCCGGGTTTAGTCCCTCTGCTTCCGGTCGGGTACTTCCGGTTCGCCCCCTAGCTGATGAATCGCAGTATACTGATTAATGAAAAAATGTATTCTAGAATATTCGTTGAGAAGTAGAAGTGGTGAGTCATTAGAGTGACAAGTTTTAAAGTTAAAGATTTTTGAGAAAGAGAGAGAGAATAGTGGAATAAGAAATGTTTATTTGTCGTTTAGTCGAAATTCAAAAAACAGTATCAACTGCTTGTCGTCTTGCATTGTTAAGTCATTGTAAAATATTTCTACTTGCAAGTAAAGATCGTGAAGCTGACTTTGCCTCTAGTGAATGAACTTGCGTAGATTGCACACTCATGCACAGCCTAGAAGTCAATTTTCTTTGTTATATTGCAGTACACAGACAATAGCATCAGAAAAGGTTTACCATTCGGTAGTTTCGACCAAACACAACTAGAATGAATTTACCCAAATAAAATAGAAGGAACCAGGTGCTACCAGGCCAACGAATTACACACTTCAACTCCCCACCACACTACGCGAAAATAAAAGAGAAAAAAAAAAAACTTTTAAATTTCTTGAAAAAATACCCAGGCGTTTCATGCAGAATTGTATTGTTTTCCAACACCCTGGATACCGGCGCGAGTGCGGAAAACGATAATGAGCGAGCAGTTTTTCCATCTACCCTCTCTCTCCTTGAAATGAGGTCGAATTACGAATTGTGTGCTCATTCATAAAAAAAATTACTCCGACCACGATTGTGCCTGCCGCGGCAAATTAACGATACAGGTATTTTTGCACAATGAAATGTGTATTGTGAGTTTTTGTATTGTGTTTAAGATTTTAGAGATGCATAAAAATCGGGTTGTGGGATATTCATAATGATTTGGAGATTAATTTCGTAAGTTCAAGGCAAAGGCGGTTGGTGGAAGGTATCCTGTAGTTTCCTACAATGTTATTAATGAAATATGCAAAAAAAAACGTTTTATTGCACAGAAGGCTACCAGGCCACCTACAATAGGTGTCTTTTGGAAATCGGTTTGATTGTCATTACTTAAGGTGATTTGTGTAAAAAGATGAAAAATATGTGAATAGCTTCTATTCTCCATGCTTTTCTTCCTGTCAAGTAAAGAAAATAATGCTAACATTTCGAAATGATAAGTAGCGCCTGTCAACAGCTATGATAATAAAAAATATGATTCTTCAAATTCGAAGTAGCAAAACGTCTCGCATCCCTCATTAATTATTTCGGAATTTTGCTACGATAGCAAACAATATTTTCTTGTTGTTAATTTTAATGCTTTCAGCAAACTCTCTAAAAACCTCACACGTTATTCAAAGCCAATAGATTACTCTTAAAACCTTCATTATTTTCAAACACATATACCAAAAGTTAAAGCTTTAACGTCGAACCTGAAAAAAAATCCTTTTCAAATAATACGATACCAAAATAATGACCTGAACACAGTTCAAAGTACCCTGATCTCGAGCGTGTTGTAGCTTCCGATAGAAAAAGGGCTCCATCGACAGACGCACTTTATGTTCGCATAAAAAAATTATGGCGGTCCCTGCCAACGCCAAATTGAATATGAAATCAGCACGATGAACTTTTAGTCTAAATTTAATGAAGTGAAGTGGGCACGTGTTCTGGCGTAGCTTCCATTTTGAGCGCCTTTTTGTTTAAATTGTATGCTCTGAAAATATTTGGAGCCCTATTCGGAAACGAGGAAAGAATAAACAGTACAACAGTAATTTATTCATTTCAAAAAATTATAAAAATAATAATAATTATAATTATAATTTTATAAATTACCTACGGATAAATCGAAAAAAGATCAACAATTAACATAATTGAATCTGGCGTCCTAGCTAGGTTACATGGTAACCTGTATTAAGGTTCGCCAGACCAGGTTCCCACAGAAGGAGCATAATTTTTTTAATAGAGACTGCTTAGTATTTGTGCAAACGTCTATTTTAACTTATATAAAGTGTGTAGTGTTAATATGTGCGTGTGTTTTGTGATGAGTAGTTACCTAAGTTTACGGCAACAAGAAGCAAGATACCAGACCGATATCGATTAGGTCAATTAAATTAGAGACTGCTGATACCAACTGACAGTCTTTTTGCCAATTCTGGTGAGAAAAGACCTTTGAAAATGACTGATAAAACATTACCTTTATTCATTTGTTTATCATGAATTCGTACGTCATTTACGCACATCTTCGTGAGTGTTGACATATTGATAACTTATCATCATTGCAATCATTGTAAAGAACTATCGTATATTCACTTCAGAAATAAAGTTGCAGTGGTAGAAAGTAAACATTAGTTTTTATCAAAAAAACACACCAACTTACAAACCCATTTAATTCAACTAACTAAATATCTCGTCTCCACCGCTATCACGAAACCCAAGTTTAATGAATCTTAATACCTATCTGTGAAGGATATATTTCAAGATGTTAGAGCTTTCGGACTTAATGTACCGTCATAAGATGAACGGCACGATTATAGCGCGAAGATCGCGAGATACTTCTTATTTATGATCGTTTAACCCTTCAAAAGTAATGTGAGATTTTTTTGTTTTTTAGACGCCTTTTTTATGCTTAATTTTTATACGTCAAGTGGATGGACAATTTATATATTAAAACTTTATGCACTAGTAAAACAATACTATACGATGGCTGACTAAATGCCTGAACCATTTTCTACCAGTCAGCCTTATAAATTTAGGGTTCGTCTAATTGATTTTGTTGAGAAGATAGCACAGCGTCCTTCGGATACCCACGAGTATATACCGATTGAGGTAACTAATCCGTCTGCCAAGAATGGTGAATAAGACATTATCACCTATGTATCATCATCTTCATCAGCGAACAACGGATCTCACCAATCACATGTCATTATCACCTAGATATGACTCTGACCAAAAGCTTTTGTTCAACATTGATTAATTGGCTAATACTATGATAATTTGTTTCATTTAAATTTGAATGCAAAGCCACGCACACAATAAATACGGGATTTAAATTTAAATTATCGCTGAAATGTTTTCACTTTATTTATTCAACTAATTAAGTCCCTCCGGTGTTCAGTTATGAAAAATAATTGCAAAATATTTCATTTACCTTTTAACTGCTTGCTTTTTTTATTCGTTTCCGGTGAAAGTAATATTTTTACTTCAGTTCCGTGTTTATGTTTTTTTTATTAAAATGTCTAAATATTTTTTCAAATAATATAATTTGGGTGCATATTGTAGGGTTTACTTACAACTAACAAAAACAACTTAAAACCAAACCCTCTTATTTATAAACGACATAACAAATATGATTTTATGGTCAAATTCTACTTTGGTTTTACGGTGTTTTCAGCATAACAACTATGCCAAACACATAAACAGTACCTAAAACCCTAAACAGGAACACTATATCCGTTCATTTTACGCACCACATAAATGTACATTCTACTCTTAACCTAGCCATCAAACAATTTTCAACGCATATTCATTCTGTGTACGAACGTAGTCATTATCTCGACATGCATTAACATAGTACCCAGGGCATCATCGCAGGGTTAATTCTACTTCGAGGGAATCTGCTGAAATGTATGTAATAAAGCCAGCTTACGACTCAACACTGCGGCTGTATGAAGCACAATTCCAAAATAATATGAAATTATTATCATTTCGCCTCTAGTTCGCATCGCCTCTGTCTGGAATTCACGACACAGTAAACACGGTTAAACAAACAGTTTTCTACTCTATTTCTTAAAACTTAAGGTCTGTTTTCGATTGGTGTTACAAGAAGTGTTTGGATTATAAAAATGTAACGACACGTCCTTTTGATCAACGATTGGTACGATTTTAACCAACCGTGGTATTGAAGTGATTGATGGAATAGCTTTTGTTAATCAGTTTAGAATTTGTTGGTAATTTCAAGAACAAGGGTTAATAGAAATTGTATTTATCCTATTGGTTTATTAGGTTGTCTTATAGACTTAAGGAATAAAATACTTACCTTGCTATTTCCAAATAATTTTAAAATACAAGAGGCTCAATATTCAAGATTTGAGTTTAAGCTCATTCATCATTTACTAGCTCTAGCCGCAGCATCAGGTTCTTGTTTCTGGATCCCATAGAATGACATATTTACAGATGAAGCTAATAAAAAGTAATAAAAAAATCCATCAAAAAACATAAAGAAGCTACCCAAAACGATAATGGAGGGAACAATATTCATACATAAATAATCTACATGGTCCATCAAAAAACCCATAAACAGCAACAATATACTATTGAAGCTACCTCCCGTTAATTTAGCCCCGCTTTTATAGCCATAAATTTTGTTAAAACCTCATTAATCTTTTAATATTCAAGCGAGCCATCGGCGTGGCTACCCAACTTAGTTACTTCGCCAATCTGGACACGAGTGTACGTCAAAATACGCTTATTAAACATACACGGGTCACGGGTTGAAAAAGGACTGAAAGTACACTTTAGATACTGGTAATGTGATTCTGGTTTAACAAGCTTACAAACTAACAAATACTGTTAAAAAATCAAACAGTAAAATTAGTTTTATGACTCGTTTTGACATGTTTTATTACCTGGGAGATCAAAATAATTATTGCATTCCATTTAGATCACCGCCGATTTGAAAAGTACCTACATTAGCGAACGGCCCCTTGCTAAGCTAAGTAAGACTGGTTGACAGACTTTCAGGCTTCTGACGACCCGTAACGACTGACAAACATTTGACAAATGACAGCTAAGACCTACGGCGTAACGTGCTCTCCGAGGCACGGGCGTGTCTCCATGTGTAATGGATGGCAACCCATGGACCGACCTCGGTGAGCGTAGCATACCTTCGATCGATCCTTGCGGCTGTTATTATTTAGCCACAAGCCCCTCTACATTTCTTGAAATCATTTTAGTAGTTTACATTGCACCTGGCTAGAAACTATGTAGCCAGTAAAATGAATAACTGAGAACAGAGCATACTGCCAGTCTTTTGCACCTGTAGTCTTTGGGTCAGGTATACGCTGAGGGCATACAACGCCCTGTGTGTCCAGTATAACTAAGTATTCAGGATGCTGCCAACAGCAGGATGCGGCGAACATCCCGGAGGCCAGGGTTGATGGTTTTCATGCCATTATACGGAAACGGTGCGCTTCTATTCTCGGTAGAATACGTGCTAGCTCCCACAGCATCCTGAGTGTATTGTGTGATAGGTGGGACAGCCCCATGCTGGCTCACTGGATACGGCTGCACACGTAGGTTCAGTCGTTACAATATTGTATATAGCGTGGTATTTACTAACATCAGGTTAAGACCTTTACTAATAACTTATGGATCTTGTAATGTTGATCTGAAATAAATAAATATATTATAACTCTTCCGTTTCATTTTTCAGTAATCGGGTTAAAATACGTGCTTTAAAAGCTTCAGTTCAGTTGTTGACTGAAAAGCAACTTGTTACTTTGATAAATATAAAACGGCTATCGTGGCAATCCAAACAGAATGCAGTCAGACGTATAGTGTCGGCAGTCGACGGCGCGTCGCGTCGTCGACTGCACAAGAGCCCGTCATCGCAACACTCATACTTTTGTTGCCTGCCACTTGACCCACATCCTCTCTACATGTCTCCTGTAACAGGAAACTCACCCCTCCCCACACCATACCAATCAAACTCCACACAAATATAAACCTTACTGAACAAGAAACAGGATCTAAACTTCCTCAACGCACCACCAATTCAAAGGTGACTCCCCACGCAATTTAACACTTTGTTTTTCCTTCAAACATGGCAGAATATTCAATGTCGGCGGAAAATGAGTTGGATGTTGCTATTTAGCGATTTGCCACTCAACAGCTCAAGTAATAAGTTTCATATTCAAACGGCAAGGAGGCGCGTTCTAATGAATTTTTTATCCAGTTTCGGCCTACACTAGCAGCAATAATACATGTAATCCGAACCTTACTGGCATCGCGATCTGTATATTCACAAACGAAATATTTAAAAAATTCATAAAAGGGTTATGGCCATACCTATTTTTTATTTTAGAAATAGGATGAAAACGAAATCTCTTAAGAGATATTGTTTTGAAATACAGTACCTACATGTTTATACGTTGATGCTAAGATATTATGGGATTCGTTATTACTTGTTGCTTTAGAAAGGGAGGTTAAATTAGGTAACTTAAATAAATAATGAAGTTATTTTTCCAAAACAGGCACGTAACTTTCTTTATTTTAAGCATTTACCCTAAATAAATTATATTATTTCTAACGTGATTTGCCTTCCAAAGCAAATCTTTAAAGGGTACATAAAAATCGTTTTCTACCTGTTTTTGTCCCTACTATTCTTTTTATTCGTAATCAAAACTTTACGGCAATTTTATACGTATCGAAAAGGGTCCATATCAAATAAAATCGGGGCTAAAGGCTGGCAACTTCTGTGCGAATTTGTTGTGCGTTGAATCAGTTAATGTTGCCAAGTTTTAATTGGTTTAATAATTCGTATTTTCTGATCTCTGTGTAGGTATAAAGTTTTAACTTTTTCAATTACCGTTAGTGAAGTTTCCGATGCTATGATTGACGCTAACTCCAGCTTAGCCGATGTTTCTATTAATTAACGTTTATCATTTCGATTTTAATTTGAATGTTTGGTTCCAATGTTTCTACGAATGACGGATTAAAAGTTTTTGGGGTGTGTCAATTTAAATAATCGACGTGCTTGGTTTTATAAGGGATTTGCTGGAAAAATTACATTTAACCTGTATGATCGCGGCCGGGCCGCGCGCGGACCAAAAACTATTGTAGTTTAATTAGAAACTCCTTGAAGAATTAAATCCAGTCGATGAAAAGGATGACAAGTAGATATTTACAAAGATAAACTATAATATCCCTTTACTAAATTCTCTTCTTCACTTCCATTTGAAATAAATACACAGAAAAACATGTAAACAACACAAATCCTCAGTGAAATACAGGAAAAAACATACAAAAGTACAAATAGTTGCTCCCCGACGTTGGCACTAAGGCGAATAATCCCCTTCTTATACCCAATTTATATGAAAAACGACGTCGAAAGAAACAAAGGTTGGTCTGACCTAAGAAATTCGACCATCGGCTACAAACTGCTCCATATAATAGACTTCTGTTATGTGTTTGTTCTTTATTAATGTGTGTGTGTTTTGTGACTTATGGAGTTATGGTATTTTTTATATTTTTGTGTGTTTGTCTATCTTTGAAGTCACAGTAACAATTTCAGGTTACTAGCTTGTCAAAAAGAGTGTTGACAAATCAAGCATATTTCTGTTTACGAGTGAAAGTATTTAAATATCAGATTAGTTTTATAAATCGGATTAGTTCTTCTGGTCCCCAAGATACAGGCGCCGCCTAGTGTGTGGACCGCCATAAAGATCACAATGAAGACCACTAACAGTTACAGACCGACATTAAGTTAAGCTAATAATAAGGTAATAACTGAAACATTGATTCAAAAAAAAAAAAAATTTACTACCTACCCGCTAATGCTTCACACGGTTTTTACGATTTGACAAAACATCGAGATTTCTTAGTTTTATGTAGCTTTAATATTAACGTATTATACACATAAACCTTCCGGAATAAATTCTCAAAACGATGGTAAAAACCTTTTCAAAATCTGTTGCGTGGTTTAGAAGAACAACGCGGACATAAGCGACTTTAATTTATTATATGCAAGTTATAGATATAACTTTTAATGGCTATTTTTTCAATAAGTTAAATACAGAAGAAAAATATTGGAAGAAAGAAAATAAGTTTAATTTTTAAACACAAAACGGGACAAGTTGTAATTTTAAATGTTTTTGTTCTGAAAAATTTAAGCAACATAATGACCACTGCACTACTTGCCAGCCTACATTCTGCCATATCCTACACTGGAAAATTCACTAATAATAACGTTTTGAAATACACACATCACACAATATATGTAAATAAAACACAGGGTTTTGGGTCGAATAAATAGTTTTCGCACTTCGGAGCAGTTGATGGACATCCGACCTATTATGTCAAAATAAGATGCGCGCTGTCTATTTTTAGGAAGCTTCTAGATCATTCTAGAAGCTTTTCCTTGATTGGCCGAACCGATTGTGGTGGGACCGGTTCGTAATAAGTTCCTGGGGCCGTATTATGACGTGTTAATGCCACCATTTATCCAGTGTGAGTGAGAGACGGAGCTATACAAGGCCGCTAGCACCATCCCGTTTTCGCAGTGGAATAATGATGGCATTAATACTTCATAATACGGTCCCTGTTACACGTTTCTTTAACATTTTCTATAATTTACTCTACAACCATGAAATGAAAAACTTTCCTGAATAACACAAAAAATCCCAAATCCCGCATATTCTCAACTAAAAGCGATAAAATATCCACCCTGTTATTCCAGTTTGGTCACTACTCGTTAGGCAGCACACATGTTAGAGATTTATCAAGCAAGTTTGTTAGTGTGGCCCTTTGTTGGTCTAAATTAAACCGTAATTAGTCAGGGCTGGCGCGCTAGTGATTTATACCGGTTTTTACGGAAAACCGGCAAACTAATGTTATCATCCACGCAACGGACCTTGTAATAACTGCGGCCAACGTTGGCCCAATGTTTGCTGTGATTTGTTGGCTGTTAGTTGTTCGTGTGTGTTTGATTTAGGTGCTGTGTTGTTGTTTGTTTTTGTTGGCACTTCTGAAGAATTGTTTTCCAATACCATGAATTTTCGAGAATAATTCAGTAGGATTTTTTCAAACAATCTGTGTTCAAAATAATTAAGTTGCAGCTAATTTGTACATAAACGTGAATTTTTCCCTCTCGATTAATTGCAAAACCGAACTTGATACACAACACATTCAGGACACTACACCTCTGTCCCCTATTGAAATAAAAAAACCGAAACAAATATAATACATTAGGGTTGCCCCCAACGTAATTTGACTAAACGTCAACAGGCTATTACCCCCAATGACCGATCGGAGCCGACAGCGTTCAATATGAACCGTTCATATTGAACGATTCATTCGCGAAATTAAACTGTCAGCTGACTGGTGTTTTGTTTGTTTGTTATTAACTAATGCACACAAGGGAATTGTTTGACCTTTTATAGAACATTGATTTGAACCGACGCATGTGATGGTTCGGAAATGTTTTATCGGATATGTGGAGGGATAAAACTGTATCGGTCTTTTCCAATAATAAAAAGAAAGGATCACAAAATATCAGTTCATAAATGGTTTGATTAAAAACGCCTTTGTTGGGCTAATAATAATGAAATCATTTTATGATGATCGGTTTTGGCTTCATTATAATCTAGAATACAAAAAAACAAGTCAAAAACAACAAAAAAGATAGAAACAACTTCAGCGTTGTATTTTTGCTGAGTTAACATGACTGATTCACAAACGAACAGTTCATTCGATCGGTATAATGTAATCGTAGACGCGGCGTAGCGCATCTCGTAGACGCTCGTAGCACGGCGTAGACATTTCGTAGAACCCGTCGTAGCATCCATGTTGATCGTATTTTATTTATTCATAAGAGCTACTTTTAGCTTTTGCACTAGTTGAAACTTTACTTTGTGTTTTACAATTTTTCTGTTTTATACAAGTATATTTTATTGAAAAAAAAAACATTCTGAATGTTATTAAGTTTGAAATACAAGATAGCAGTTACAACTTGTAAGCATAATTTATAGCTTTTGCTAAGGCCTCATCAAGCAAGGGGCAAGAAAACTACTGCATGTAATTTTTATGGGAGCAGAACACAGTCAGTTAATTTAAAGTTGCAATCAAATAAAACATAAGAAACCCTCCACTACTAGTAGTATACGTGTACAGACTAAAAATTTGTTTGCTTAAATTTTTGCACCACCATATTTCACAAATCCCTTCTCAAATTCCAAACTAGCAACACAAACTAATTAACTCGCGAACAAACACTAATTAATCTACATTTGCCATTTCTATACAATTTCTACGTACATAAATCAGACAGAACTAAAATTTTCTAAGTGAAAATTAAAATTTTCTCCATTAATACTGTTCAGGTCATTAGGGGCACGTGAGCGGACTAGTATACAGGGTGTTTATTAAGCGATACAATCTCCGGTGCGCTATGAATATTCAGCGGGCGTAACGCCCTGCCTTAGTGTGTGTACTTTTTTAAATGTGTAACATTTCGTGTATGTGCTGTGTACTTTTTTAATTGTAGAATATTCTCGAGAGCTTTAAGTGTGTTTGTTTTCGGGTAATTGGATCAACCTGTATTGTATTTGTTGGGTATAATGTGATTGGTTAGTAATTTTTATTACGTATACAGGTTGAGGTTCGATTTTCTGTTTAATAAAATATTTTATAATTTAATTTTACAACCACTTTTGCAATGAAGTGCTACAAAATAAGTGTACTGTAAACTCAACTAGACAAAAATAAACTGCAGCAATGCTCTTGTCACTACAAATTAGTTTCACTATGACCCGCTGCAGGCCCCACTCTGCTAATAAAATGTATTTCATTGTTCATATAAAGACTTGTAAGAATTGGAAACCTGTTTGTAGTAATAAATTGACAAACCGAAAACACCCCCAGATATTTATACACGTTACTAAAATGTAAGGTGTATCGTTTCCATACACGAAATCTCTTAAGGAGTCATTGTACACACTTTCACTATGGGACCAATCGGCTGTTCCTTATATTTTGACGAGCTATGCAAACATAAATGTAGGGAACAGCTGATTTTTTTTCGCGTATGAAAAGCTACACCTTGTATCCTCTTAACTTTATGCAATATTTATAAAAGAGAGGGTTAAATTACAATCTTCAAATTTTCGTGTGGTTAGTGACTAACCTGGAGTCAGAGTTTTAAAGCCGCCCAAGGGCCTCTGATTTGGCTTCACATGTCGTCGAGGAATACCTCTCAGGCATACCGGTTTCCTCACGATGTTTTCCTTCACCGTTTTTGAAGCAAGTGATAATTATACAATACGCACATGAATCAGAGAAGTCAGAGGTGTGTGGCGACGGTCACACTAGGCTTATCACTGCTTAAATTGCAATAATATTAATTTAAAATCCTACATTATTTAAGACTCCTTTGCTATAAAAATAATCTACCAAAGAGACGGTCAAAATAATGTCCAGTCACTACCAGTTAGCTGCACTATGACACAACGCAGTGCTTCCTAATGACACCTATTAATTGTCCCTGAGAAGACTTACCAGAAGTATCTTGAGAAGTTTGAACACTGGAAGTATAAGCCTGAGAGAACTAAGACAGTGAAAGTAAATGATATCTATCAACAGTCTACACACGTTACAAATTCAACAACTGTACTTGTTTTAGTGAGACAAAGAGTTTTTATTTATAAACGCCGATTAAAGCTAAGAGTCGTCTATACATAGGTAATCGTCTATACATAAATCAAACAAACGCTAATCATTACTTAACGTTTATAAATAAAGGGGAGGATGTCCTTTCAAAAGCCTGAGGGACGATTCCCGTATTTTTGAGATCATTCATATTCTACTCTGTCTTAATCTCTCAAAGTTCCTATAAAAACGTACATTTTTGTCAATTTAGAATTTGATTGCCACTAGATTTTTTACGTTTTAAATAAGGAAACTGGCCTCCAGATTTAGAGTCCTTTAAAATTTTTATGAATTTTTGAGTTGAATTGTCAAAAATTTTTCCGTATTTTTCACCTTTGTTATTACCTCCCACCGGTTTAGGCTGTGCCTTGTGACCTTGAATTTAAGATTCCTGTTAAGTAGAGACAAAAATACATCTAGATTCCTAGTTTTAGTTACCGCACTGGTTAGATGACAGACGGTCACAATGTCCAGTGACAAGTTAGCTCCACTATGACAGCGCACAGTACCCACTCCACTAATAGGTACTATTCATTGCAGCCGTTTCTATGACAGAACGCAGACGTTTGCAAGAAACATACGAGTACGACTTTGTTAATTACTTTAGTTGGTTGTATTGTGCAGAAATAACGATGTATATAGTTTGTACATATGTGTTGCATTTTTGGATACATCTGGTTTGAAGAAGATGACGTGAAAATATTCGGTTTACGTTTAGTATTTCAAATCTCAGTGACAGTATGTGACGCTTTCATGTTTAAGACAAATATGTTTTTATTTATTTTTATTTTTATAGAGACCTTTCAGCCTTATCTCTGGGATAGCAACGGACTTGTTTTGCCTCTGGTAATACAGATGTCCATAGGCATCTGACAACTTTGCATAAGGTGAGCTGCCAGCTTGTTTGCCATCCTACTATCCCATAACATAACAGTGGAGTGGTGGGGCACCAGTTTGTAACGAAGTTCCTTTCATTTTTGCACGCAGGGCGTAACAAAAGTGTCGAGACGGTCAAAATAACATAACATAATATCACCGGGCTGCTACCGAGAAGTTCTATATAGAAAAACCCAATAACACTTTGCCCAGCCTGGGAATCGAAGCCAGGACCTCATGCTCAGCAGCAGTTCTTGCAACCATTAGACCAACGTGGCAGTCGGAATGTTACACTGTTTTGGTGTAGCTCTAATTTGCCAAAATAATGTGCAAAGTATAACGTGCGATGAGGAACGTCATTCCAAAAAACCAACCAATTGCGAGTCGGACTCGCGCACGGATGGTTCCGTACCATTATCTATAAAAATGGCAAAAAATATCACTTTTGTTGTATGTGAGCCCTTAAATATTTATTTTATTCTGTTTTTTTTGTATTTATTGTTATAGCGGCTACAAAAATACATCATCTGTGAAAATTTCAACTGTCTTAACTATCACGGTTCATAAGATACAGCCTGGTGACAGACGGACAGACAGACAGACAGACAGAGGGACGGACAGCGGAGTCTTAGTAATAGGGTCCCGTTTTACCCTTTGGGTACGAAACCGTAAAAACTGGGCTTAAATAATAAACATAACTGGTAGCTCGTACAGACTACCTGCTGTATAGTGACATTGATAACGTGTATCTATTATTGCATTTGATATGCCTCGTAGTTCACCCAAGACGTGCCCTACACGTAATTGCATTGCGTTCAAATTCTGACGTATGATGTCAGAATGATAAGCACTACAATTTCAGAATACGATAACTGTAACGGACAGCATACCTACATACTATGGAGATAGTACATACTTACCTACCTACTTTCTACTCTACTATTTAATTACCACTGCTCGCAAAACGGTGAAGGAAAACATCGTGAGGAAACCGGCATTCTTAGAACCAAAAATTCGAAGACGTGATAGATACCAACCCGCACGGGGCCCGCGTGGTAGATTACGGCCCACTCCCTCTCACCGAGAGGCCTGTGTCCCAGCAATGGGAACATTATAGGCTAATTATATTACATTATATGATTCCATAGGTTTGTGCTAGGCTCACAGTTAGCACACAAAATTGTTAATCACAGATTCACTGTAAGAAGCTATCGGTTTATTTACCTACCATAAAATAAACCTTAGGCTACTAATTTTCCATTTACTTGAAAGTTTATATAAGCCTCGTCCTTGATACTATGTAAGCAGAACTCGAAGACCTTTGTGAAGCAGCCGGAAACTATGTGTTGTTCATTATAACTTTATAATAACTGCTTTATTATGACTAGGTGCTAGCTGTTTTGTGAGAAAACCAGCACCCCAATTGTGAAACACACTCCGAAGGATTTTAAGGAAATTCCCAGTCCTTAGCTTCATATGTTTGACAAATTCGTCCGCTCGACAACCTTAATCTTAAATATATATAACTCAAAGGTGACTGACTGACTGACATAGTGATCTATCAACGCACAGCCCAAACCACTGGACGGATCGGGCTGAAATTTGGCATGCAGGTAGATGTTATGACGTAGGCATCCGCTAAGAAAGGATTTTGATTAATACTACCCCCAAGGGGATAAAATAGGTGATGAAAGTTTGTATGAAACTCTGTCAATTTTAAACCGATCGGGCTGAGACTTTGCATGCATAAAGCTACTATGACGTAGGCATCCCCTTTTTTTTTTTTTTTTTGAGGGTGGGAAATCATTCAATGACTTCTCCCGCTCTGGGCGGAGCGGAAGGGCGTGTCAGACTTTTACTGACTAAAACCCACCCGTGTTCCTTCATTTGCCTGTTGCCAAGGTCCCGGTATCCCTTTCGGACTTTCCCGCAACCCTGGCAGGCATCGGTCCTATTGGACCCCGTCAATTTTTCTGACATCTCTTTGAGGCGCGCGTGGAACACGACGCGCCATCGACCCGGGCCTGGTCCTTATCGGACGGCGAGCTGCCCGTTGCTCGCCATCCGCAAGCCCGCGCCTATGGTGGCCGGGAATCCGCCTGGGATTCCCGACGCCCAGGGCGTCTCTAACGGCGGCGGTTAGGGGCGTGAGGGCGCAAACTTTGCCTTTCCCTCACGCGTTCCGCCTCCTCCTTCGCGAGCATTACTGCTTCGCAGAAGGAGGTGACGGCTTCCCATGCCCTCTCGCTCCGTACCATGGCCTGAACCAGGGCCGGACGCGAGAGGTCACTGCCGCCAATCGCCTCCGCGAGGACACGGCGGTGCTCCGCCCAAGCAGGGCATACCTCAACCGTATGCTCCACCGTGTCCTCCGGGCGATCCGCACAGTGGTGACACCCGGGCGTTTCCTCCCGCCTAATCCTACACAGGTACCTCCCGAAGCTGCCATGTCCGGTGAGAACCTGTGTCAGGCGGAAGGTGAGGACGCCGTGGCGCCTCTCTAGCCACTCCTCAAAGAGGGGACTTATCGCCGCTATTGTGGCGTGCCCAGCACTGGGTTGCGACAATCGCACTCTCCATGCCGCCATGAGATCTTGCCGGAGCTCTGTCCGCTGTGCCGCGATTTCTCGCGGCAGCGGAGTTACACCCCGGCGCTTCACCTCCTCGCGCCACTCCCAGATGTGCGCGAGGACCTTCGCCTCCAGATCCCATGGCGGTAATCCGGCAAGGAGGCTCGCCGCCTCACGGGAGACCGTGCGGTATCCCCGGGCCAGCCGAATGGCCATGACCCTTTGGGACGCGTTCAACCGGCGTGCTGGCCGCAGCCTAAGGGAACGCGCCCACACCGGTGCCCCGTAAAGGGCCATGGACCGCACGACCCCCGCGTAGAGCCTCCGGCAGGAGGCGTTTGGACCCCCACGTAGGCATCCCCTAAGAAAGGATTTTGAAATGCAGGCTATATAAGATTAGTAACTTTTCAGTTTAAAATATACGAATTTCTGTATGCTAGCGCCATCTACATTGAGTTATTTTGGAGAGAACTTTGAATTACCCATTTTTGTGCATAGTGCATAGATAATATATCTAGCGGATTATATTGGACGACTGGCTTTTGCCCGCGGCTTCGCTCGCATTAAGAAGTATTATTATTAATTAGGTATCGTTTTTGCGGCTTTAATTTTGTTTAGCGTGTGTAAAAAATTAGGATTATTTTTTAAATTTTGAACTGTGCGTTGATAGATCACTATGTCAGTCAGTACCTTTGAGTTATATATATTTAGATATATGAGCGAAGCCGCGGGCAATAATATTATAAATATGAAAGTAACTCTGTTTGTCTGTCTGTCTGTCTGTCTGTCTGTCGCGCTTTTACGCCAAAACTACTGAACCGATTTAAATGAAATTTGGTGCACAGATAGTCTAGAGCCTGAGAAAGGACATAGGCTACTTTTTATCGACATACCACGCGGGCGAAGCCGCGGGCGGAAGCTAGTAACGCAATAAATGTTGTTGAATTGTAAAAACAAAAAGCAAGCTCCAACAGTTTAGGCGTAAAACGGTGAAAGACAGACACAGAGACGGAATTACTTTCACATTTATAATTTTAATATATAAAATATGAAAGTATATATTGTTATATTGTCTAAACTATTACATTAATTCAGCCTAATATCTTGCCTCGCAGCCTTACGCTTCTAAGATTTTAATTATCGATAAAACTCAAGATTTCAATTCATCTATTGTTTGTATAAGTTTTCTGGAGTAAAATAATAATGATAAATGTTTTAAGATAAAGAATAGAATAGAATACTCTTTATTATGTACACCATAGATATTACAGACATAAATGTAGAAATTACACTTATACAAAGATATATAATTTTAATAAAAATGTGTTTTAATAACTAGTAGCAGTTATTAGTTGCTTATTTGAGCAAAATTAAATATTCGTTTTAATGTAATGAGTTTTACTTTGTTTTAAAGTAATAGGTTTTGTTGACAGAATTAATTTTAATAATGTCGATTATTACCTACGTTTTTATTTTAATTTCTAAATAATAAATTGTTTTTCAGAAAATTGTGTAACTTTCATTTTTATTTCAAAAAAATTGGTGTGCAATAAAATTATCAATATAGACAGCCTCGTTGTTCTAGTGGTGGCAAGCGCTACTGCTGAGCATGAGGTCCTGGGTTCGATTCCCGGGTTGGGCAAAGTGGTTTTCCATCTAAAATTTCTCGGAAGCAGCCCAGAGTCTGAGTTTGTGCCCAGATGATGGCAATTAGGCCTGCTGTTACATGGGTGTCAAAGTCAAATAATTTATATCAAATAAGCACATAAAAGGCACTTTTAAACGTCAATGAAAAACAAAGAAATAGAATTGATTCTAGTTGGTGTTAAACGTATCTGGCGAAATGTGGGTATACTATAAATGCACCTCTGCCTAAGCCTTTGGGGAATACAAGCGTGATGTTATGTCTATGTTCTTTGCAAATTTAATTTCTACGACAAAAAAACCCAAAATAAAACCCAACTACAGTCATATTTACCATAACACTTAAGGTCACAAAAAGGCTGTAAAGTTTACTCTGTGGTCAGTAAATAACCGATAGGCAGTGTTATCAGCAGCAGGCAGCGATGGTTGGCCTTTTAAAATATGACCCTCTAGCCCAGGGCGGGTAAAAATGACCCCGGTTTATGTACTGTAAAGATAAACACCTACATTGTTCGTGAAAACGTGAAATATGTGAAAATAACTTTTGTATCATATTTTTGGGTTTCTTTGTAACATTTTGTAGTAAATTTTTCCTAGTTTGATATTAATCTGTACGTGATCACATGATTTAATGGGGATAGGGCGATGCGCCTCCAGTGGTGTTGGGCCGAACATCTAGTTAGACGCGGGGATGACCGATGTAGTAAAGCTGTGACCGAACGGTGGCCAAAGAAACCAGGACGTCAAAAGCGCGTTAGGTTGATGATATCGTCAAAGTCGCGAGAAACATCTGGATGAGGGCACGGGAAATATGGCAGAAAAAAGGGGAGGCCTATCCCCAGCAGCAGCGGGTGATTCCGAGCTGAAATGATGATAATGATGACATGGTTTTACATGGATTTATGATATACCATCGTATGTCGTACGATAATAGGTGCACGTTGAATGTTGAAAATATCTCTAACCCGTAAATTCCGTGGCAAAATGTTTCAATGTGAAACTGTGGACGCATGCTCGGGCAACCACGCACAACGGACCGAATGGGACTCTAAGTACGGACATTCTGACCAGTCCATTTACATACCTACATCAAGGTCAGTGAATACGTCTTCAGTCACTCTTTGATAGATTTCGAAAGCTTTTCAACATCCGTTTTTCAGAACCGACTGGAACCTTCAGCGCTAACACTACCAAACGAAACCTTAATCCTAGCCTTAACTTAATATAATATCTATAGTACTACTTTGTGCCCGTTTGATAGCAATAGGCTCGCCTCCTTTGACATGGGCCTTAAACATAACTGGCGAAATGTAGGTCTACTATTAGGTACACCTCTGCCTAACCCTTCGGGGAATACAGTCCTGATATTATGTTTGTTATTACTCAAATATTTATATAGTATATACAGGGCGTCCCACGGATATGCCACATGGAGGGAAAGTACCTTGAATATTGTAGATGGAACATTTTACTGAAAGAAGACATTATTTGAATTTTAAAAACAATTTAAACTACATTCATAGATATTTAAATAATTACATGGTTGAACCGGGAATCGAACCGGTTACATGAGAAAAATAATCACCCTGTAGCTTTATCATACCGATCGAAAGGCTTCATCATAAGGATTATTTTTTGCTAAATAACATAGTGTCGCAAATAAAAGGAAGACCATGCATTTTAACATTTAACCGTCATGCCTGAGAGATATTTCTCGACAGCATGTGAAGCAGGGCTTTAAAACTCTAACACCAGGTTAGTCACTAACCACACGAAAAGAAGAAGATTGGTTGACAGTCACACTTACTATTTTATTCTGTTTTGCTTACCTGCAAGTCTTCGAAAGAAAATAAATAATCTGCACACACAAAAACCCCAATAGAAATCCTAGCTAGACATTTCCATAATCAATTATGTACAACCATTCTAACACCACCGCGTTCACCTCAGATTAGTGTAAGATTTACCAACAAGCAAATTGATCCCCGATGTGATTGAGTAATGAGAAAAAGAATGCTTCATTCTGCATCTCGAGGGACTTACCTTAACATGGCTGAGATAAAAATTGCCACGATTTCTCGTGAAATAAGCCTCCTATGACCGACCAATGGTAGCTTTATATGTGATTGAACAAATACATTAATAAATAATGACGTATTTTCGGTGAGAAAGGTGATGATTGAGATGTATTAAAGTGTGTTTGTGTGTACACGGCGGTGTTCTTGTTCATAACTTGTAATTCAATCAATCAATCTGCCCAGCCTTTTCCCAACTATGTTGGGGTTGGCTTCCAGTCTAACCGGATGCAGCTGAATATCAGTATTTTACATGGAGCGACTGCCTATCTGACCTCCACAACACAGTAACTGGGTAATACGATACCCCTTGGTAAGACTGATTGTCAGACTTTCGGGCTTCTGACGACCCGTAACGACTGCCAAAGATCCAAGTTTGACAGCCGGGACCAACGGCTTAGCGTGCTTTCCGAGGTACGGAGGAGTCTCGGTATGTAAAAATGGTCCCATCCATGGACCAACCATAGCCACGAGCTCCTCGTTCGTCCCTTTTAACTAAAAGTATGAAATAGAAAAATAATATTAATTTTGAGGCATAAGTACCAGTCTGTAAGAGCTGTGCCCAGCGGTTTCACCCGCGTAGGTCTCGATCCCGTGGGAATATAGGGATAAAACGTATCTTATGATTCTACTCCATACGAAACCTCCTTGGTCATGGTCTACCCGTGTGCCCATCCTCTCCTCTCTAGAGTAGGGAACGTCGCGCCGGCGTCGAACGGTTCGCGTATTGCATTTCGTGATAAGTTCGAAATTAAATGTCCGATTCGAATGAATGAAAAAGTATTTTACTGCTACATAAATACCCTTGATGTTAAAACTATTAATTTGAATAAGAATTAATATTATGATGATAAAACTCCTTCGCAAATAATGCATTAATTTCGAACAAATTTGATTACCATAAAAACAGGTTATAGTGAGTCAATCTTAAAAGATAGACATATGCTGTCGTGGACTTTTTTTAAGAACTTTTAAAGAGAAACAATTCCATTATACATAATATTTGCGTAACTTAAACCGTTTACGCAGCGCATGCAACGGAAGCTCTCAAATAGGAATAATTTTCCCCGTTTTTGCAACATTTTTCATTTATGCTCCGCTCCTATTGGTTCTAGCGTGATGTTATATAACCTATAACCTTCCTCGATAAATTAATTATCCAACACAAAAAGAATTTTTCAATTCCAATCAGTAGTTCCTGAGATTAGTGCGTTCAAACAAACAAACAAACTCTTCAGCTTTATCATATTAGTATAGATAACAAAACCTAATCCTTACATATTATAAAACAAAGTCCTCGGCCGCGTCTGTCTGTCGTCCTGTACGCGATAAACTCAAAAATTACTGCACCGATTTTCATGCTGTTTTCACCAATGGATAGAATGGTTCTCGAGCAAGGTTTTAGTATATAATAACTGATATCCACGCGTGCGAAGTCGCGGGCATCAGCTAGTAAAGGATAAAAGGAGTTGATCACAGGGGAGGGTAAACAAGTTTTAAAATGCCATTCACTTTAACACTGGGTTTGGGAATTCAGAAGCAATAAAGAATACTCACAATCGAAGATAGTGGACTAATCCAAAATTGTAGATGAAAGTGATATTGCAGTAAGCTACATATACACTAGAGCTTTTACCCATCAGTGTACGAATAAAATCCCCCATAGAAAAAAACTCAAAAACATTTTTCAAAAGTATAGACCTGAAAATAGTTTTGCCAAACTATTTCAAAACCAATAAACTAAATCGAACACCATATGGAAGGAACAGTTCCAGTAAAACCGGTACTTTTCCCCGTAACGTTGGGAGAGTACCGACTCGGTAATTGAATCTGCATCCGCAAGTATACCCGCTCCTTTAATTTGAGTAAGTGTTGCGGTACCGTCCGCAAACACCGCAACGAACCGCATCTAACCGGTTATAACTTGATATAACTGGTGTAGGGAAGTTTGAAGTGGTTTTTGGGAATAAAATTAGGTTGTAGAGTAATATTTACTAAAAACAGACGAATAAGAAGAAAATATTGTTTTATATTATTTTGTGCGAATGCTGTGGCAAACCCCTGTAAATAACGGTGATCACGAAGATTATAGTATCTATATTATTATAACAATAACGCACTTCAAAATATTATAAAAAGCATATGAAAATTTACAGTAAGTAATAAAAACTTTTTACAAAAAAAAAACAATCGACTTCCAAAAAAACACAAAAAAAGTGAAATATAACTTTCGGAAGTCGGTGGCAAAAAACGAAAATTGAAAAGCAAAGACACCGACTTCCGAAATTAAAGTTATTTTTTCACTTTTTAGTTGTGGTACCCTACCCCACACAAATTGGAATACCACTACCTGCTATGTAAATAACCGTGACTGAGTCAAATAAAATATTGTCTACATACACTAACTGAGAAAAATACGAAATTATTGAAGCTAACTCAATGTGGGACCATGTCTGAAGCACGACCGACCAAACAAAAAAATAATCATCAAAATCGATTCATAAGAGGCGGAGTAATCGCGTAAAATACAAATAAAAATAAAAAACATGCAGACGAATTGAGAACCTCCTCCTTTTTGAAGAAGTCGGTTAAAAAATAAACTCATTTAAAAAAAGGCAATTCTATCGTGCATAGTTCTGCACGATAGAATTGCCTTTGCGCAGAACATATTTGTAGAAAGGCATCAATATATCGAAACGTCTACTAAACATCGACAGACGAAAATAAGACACTTGACTTTCCTCAATCGAACGTCTTATTTTGCTGACCGTAAATAAATTTCGGAGGCGCAGCACGTTTCTTCGGACCGTACTTCAGATAGATTATGCTCCCTTTGTCGTAAATTTTACGACTTCAAAAATTAGTCGTCGTGAGCTGACTGGACTTGCCTGAACACGTAATACCAAATTGTTTTACGTTGGTTTTGTGGCCGCACTGGATAATTTTGCTGGTATTCTGCACGACTTTCGATTACAGTGCTTTTGTGTGTCGTGAATTTTGTGGTAGATTCTAGAAAATATCTGCGGAAAATATTTTGGAAGTTTGAGCAACGGATTTACTGGGTGGAGTGATACGAAATTTTGATTTATCTACCACATATTATCTAAAAAAGAACGCAATTCTACGCAGATATTTACCTATTTTAATTTTATCAAAATTAAAATATCTGTTGTACGTATTTACAATCGATTTTGAAAACTTGCGTTATAAATTAATAATAAAAAAGCTACTAAAAAAATACTGAAAGCTGATGGAAACTACCATTATATTAAATTGCACGAATTTTACACTCAGTATACTAAATCACATTTGCCACAGTGTAAAAACTGTACCATGCTAATCAGCATATTTACACTACGTATAGTATGTAAATTCTTATTTATGACCAATTTTTGCAGTTGCTTAATAATGCAGCAGTAAATTAAGGCTTTAATATAACGTGAAGCCGACGCGGCGGACTGTTCGCTTAGCTTCAGTTCGCTTTTACGTGGTACAAGTCAAAAGCGGAGCGGGCAACGAGCGGCGTGGCAATATCGTCACAGAATCTACTTAATAAAAATCTTGAATTCATTCACTGACAGTTATCACACAGCCTAAGCTGCTGGGTTCTACACAAGGGTTCTATATAAATATAAATAAAGTACCTACTAAGGTAAGATTTTTGAGAATTCATCCCCTATTTGTAAAAACGTCTGTGATTGCATATTTAATAGTAAGCCATTGTAATCATTAGGAGTTTTTTTCTGAATTAGAACCTTTGTTTTTCATTATTATTAAATTTTATTATAGGATCGAATCTTGATTTCTAGATGCAATTTAATCAACAGAATATAAGTTGAAACACAAATATTTGAAAAAATAAATAATTACTTAACCGTCAAAGAATCCTAAGCATATTTTAATTTAAAATGTTATTTTGCTATTCATTTTTTGCATATTCCTATAATTTTTTCCATACTCTATTTTAATAGCAGATAAAATACGAGGACTAGTCCCATTACAAGTTTAATAGCACCTTCGCACCGACGTTCCCTATTTTAAAACTGAACTATTACTCCATTGCGAGTCTTATTCTCATAATTACTTGTTATTATAACTTTTACGACGCCATATTCCATTTGGAAAGGTTTATTATGGCCACTTTAATTACCTACATGATATTAGTATTGCTGATGCAATGTGAGCAGAACTTCATTAATTTATAATTTTGAGTTTTATTAACTTACGTCGCATTGTAACATGCCTGACAATTTTATTATTATTTTTAATAAAAGTATGATAAGAACAGAATTCCTCGGGTTATATAATATTAGCAAAGACACAAGTTAGTAACTTAGAAACCTACAAGAAAACTCGATCAAAGTGGTACCAAAAGTTCATTCCTAGATTATAACAAGCCTATATAATTGCCTATATTTCAACTAGGTTTTTGTTGTTGTCTAGCAACTTGAAGAACCACTTTTTAGAAGAAGTATTTTTTCAAACAGCGACTAACGTTTTGCAAAACAATGGGAAAGCAAAACATGCACCATAGTGTGCCAATTAACTCCATACAGATTGACAAATAGGTTTGAGAAGTCTTTCCATGAGGAGACTGAATATTGTTAGACTGTGGCTCGACTATTCCCGCTTTCCGCTTACACCTCAGGTCAAAAGTACCAGTTACATCGCTACGTGATTTATCGTCCGCTACACCACGCTAACTTATTACCAACGTTTATGTTGAGCGAATATGTACGAGATCATGTATTTTGTACATACCGAGTATATGACTTAAGACATATACATATGTGGCCGCCATTACTTTTATCGTGACTCGTTAGCTGTGAGGCAATTTCGGTCTCAGATTAGATACGATTATGAGGTTATTATTAAAGTAACTCAAGCCACTGGGATATTTCTGTTATAGTTTTTATTATAATTTTTTTTGGAAGTTGACATCGGCTAGCAGTTAGCAAGATAAGGCGTAACAGCTCTGGATAAACTTGCAATTATGAAAATGAAATTAAAAAAAAGAAATCGTGTAAAAATAATGAACAACACATACAAAATGAACTGTATCACGCGCAATAAAATGTGGAAGCATTCGATGTGCACACGTTACCCCATCGAAAATTCAAGCTTTTTAATACTAGTAAACTCCTGAAAGAAACCTAACCAATTTCTCACCCTGTAACCATATCTTTTTATACGTAAAAGAACATTCACATACCGCATCACCGCCATAATCAACTGATAAACGCAAACCAGGAAATAATAAAACGAAAAAAAATCTATTCACTCAGGAAAGGCAAAGGCAATGTTTAGAGGCTCAAATAAAAAAGATAAAGTTCGACATACTCTTCTCCATTTCAATTTGTGTGCACAACGCGATGATTAAAGGGCCTTTTTCGGTGATTCCTTTCATCATAGTTTCTGAGGTTTGTGAAAAAAACATCACATTGAATGGGTTAAACCTTTAAAAGGCTGTATGTGAAGTTTTCATGATAGAGGTCGTGATTTGAACCAGTAGTTTCGCATTGTAGTGTGCCATCTTCAGAATGAATTGTGCCTTTTTTATTTGAAGTAATATCTACAATGTTGTTTGTTAACTTAGATGTATGTGTCTATCTCTATCTTATCGTTTAACAGTATTCTGACAACCAATTTTTTATATAAAACATACAACCGACCTAATATTTTTTTTCCTTTTTTCAGGTAAACTACAATAACTTTTTTTTACAACAATTACTCCTGATGTCGTCACAAGAGTATAAATATGTGGGTAAGCCTTTTAAGAGGAAATAGGGTCGGTCCCTTCTCGCCTGTTTTCACTTAGGTTTATGACAAGCAATGATTTTTTACAGTAAAATAAATATCAACTAGTTCTATGAAGCACCCTCAGAAAATGCTCAAAATTGCCTGTTTAGACCGCTGTCATCAGAGGCCTATTGTACAAAGAAAACTATTAATGAAAAAAGAAAAACATAGGGCCACATTAAATATCCTTCATAGTCAATTTATAAAATATCTTTCAAATTGGTCCAATATTGGAGGAGGAAATAGACGAAAGCCGAACCTTGAATTATGACTTTTTGTATGTAGAAAAGACCGACCCTATTTCCTGTTAAGATAAATAATATTATGTTTAAATATTTATCTGTTTTATAATAATATTATAATATTACCACCTTATTATATCCCACTGCAGGGCAAAGGCCTCTTTTCAGACAGAGAAGGCCAAAGCACTGATGATCACCATCTTTGCTCAAGGCGGGTTGGCAAATTCAGACTTACATTTACATTAAGTCCAGATTTCCTCACGATATTTTTCTTCGCTGATGTCAGTGATGTCCAAGGTTAACTCAGGAAGTACATAATGAATTGAAAAAGTTACATTTTATTACAATACGGCCGATATAACTTGGCAGTTTCGAACTTCGCGCAGAGGGCTGCGTAATAGCATAGCATTTTAAAGGAACCAAATGGTGACATGAAGCGAGTGTGAGTGAAAGAACACGCGCGAAAGTTTGCAGAGCCTATGTTCAGACCTGCCAAGTTATATCGGCCGTATTGTAGGTAAGTCAGTTTTATTAAACAAACATTTGGAAAAGTCGATGAGTTACCTAACAATTTAAACTACTCAGTAACATAACCGAATCTGACAATTGTTACAAGATGGCAAGCGTAACCCCCGTGCCCTAAGCAGAATATTTAATATTCATTTATGCTAACAACAGTGGCATCTGTCGGAGAACAAAGAAGCTATTATCTTCAGTACAAATTGCTTCCTGGGAGTTATAATGTACCCTAGATTAAATTATAGTAATAAGTAGGTATAAATAAAACCAACCAAATCGAGCTACAGATGTTTTGTTTTACCTATGCAATATCTGAAACTGGTATTCTTTTAAACTGTAATTTTTTTTTATTGTGAATATAATGGCTTTTTCAAACAGTTAACTATGATTCCTTTAAAATAAATATACAACGTTATTTGTAAAACACCAACAACCTCTTAAGGGGTCATTGTACTCATAATTATGAACAACTTTTAATATGGGACCAAGCCAAAAATCGCGAAAAAAAAATCTGCCGTTCCCTACATGTATGTTCGCATAACTCGTCAAAATATAGGGAACACCGGTTTTTTTTTTTCGCGATTTCTTGTTTGTTTCGATAGTAAAAGTTGTCCATAATGATGAGTACAATGACCCCTTAAGAGGTTGTTGGTGTTTTACAAATAACCCTGTATTATGTAATACTTCCGGAGTCATACTCAATAAAAATCTATAAGTTCTTTATACGTGGTTATCAAGTTCAAATTAGATTGGATACCGCTTACAAAACAGGCAGAGACACCTCCAATATACTCAATTCGACTCCTAATATTGCGTCCACAAGTTTCCCAATATATAAAATCAAAATTTTATTTGTTTATACTATACCTTCATTAAGAGTAGTGTGAGGTAGCAGTAGTCCGACAACCAGTCTTATCAAGAAGGGGTATCGTATTACCCAGTTACTGGATTGAGGAGGTTAGGCAGTCGCTCTATGAAGAGCAATTACGTATTCTCTAAACTCGAAACCGTTACGACTAAGCGTTACTATAAGCAGTTATCCATAAAATCCCGGATGTATGTACGGCAGTTTGACGGGAGCTACCCCTAAATAATGGGCGGAATTTCGCACCATAGACCAGAACATAAACTATTAAAGAGATGCCAACAACCGAGTATAGTACGATTTTATGAGCCGCTTTTGCATATTGAACGGTACGAAGACACTTCAGATTGGCAAATAACTGCTTCTTTTTCGTTTTCAGATATTAATGTGTTTAAGATATAAAAGGTTTGCCAAGAGCTCTTTGGTTCAGTCGTGATAACCAACTTTTTAGGTTCGATTCGTAAAGACACTGAAGCCACTATAATTTTTTTTTTTTTGTAATTCACAGGTCGTTGATTAATATGTAATTTTTTTTTTTGTTTGTTTGGTTCACCAACAATTGTTAACAATAACAACTTGACAAAAAAAAAACCTCTTTTAAAACTTAAAGGTAAACACCACATTGACTAAATTAAACTAAATTTTGTTAATTGTAAGCCTAAAACATGTACAGTTTACAGCCAACATAAAACAAAAGAACAAAAATGTATGCATATAATTATATAACATAAGTCTAATCTAATATGATGCATAAATAAATACCTCACAACACATTAGCTAAACAACTCGAGATTTTAGATTTCAGCTTAGTCAGAGAATCAAAGTTAACATCAAGTAGATCGCTGCAACTATTCAGAACCGTACAGAACCTAGCACATGGTGAGTTAGATTCCAACACCGTTCTTCTCTGTGGAGGACGAAGTGGAGTTATGGGTTTACGTGGAATTCTTGCAGGAGCACGAAAGTTCATAAGTGCGAGCAGCGGTGGCGAGTCGATATTTCCTTTCAAAAGTTTACAGGCAAACATTGCATCATTTAAACGTGTACGCTCTTCCAAATGCCAAGCGAAGCGTTTTTGAACGCGTTCAAGACGCAAACTATGAGTAGCATAGTGCGGCTGCCACACCACACTACAGTACTCTAATATGCTGCGTACCAAGCTATAGTAAAGTAAAATTTTCGTTTTGCTATGACCAAAACCTTTACATTGTTTTATGACAATTTCCAACATTATTGACGCTTTTTTAATAACATGATCTAAGTGTGGTACAAACGTAAATTTTTGGTTAAAAAAAACTCCAAGGTCACGTATAGTGTCTACTTCATTAACCTTGTCTTCATTAATGTAATATACTGTCTCTATAAGATTATTTTTTCTAATATACTTGACATGGTAACATTTCTTTGTGTTCAAATGCATTTTATTATTTTTGCACCCGGATGAGACTATCAAGGTCCTTCTGTAAAAGCGAAGAGTCACCATCAGAGTTAATCATTCAGAGAAACTTCAGGTCATCCGCATACATAAAAATCCAGGAGAGCCGCAAACAGCGGGGAATGTCATTAATAAAGTAGATGACCAATATTGGCCCTAGATGTGAGCCTTGCGGGAACCAGAGGAGATTTTATATACACTAGATTGGTGACCGTTCACCACAACATGTTATGTTCACTTTATTAATGTTATCATTGCCACGGTAAACCGAATAATAGATTCGCATCGTAAACGAATAGTTTTGAAATGGGGCAGGACATCCTGAATTTGTAGTAGTAGTTGCAGAAAAAAATAAATTACTTCCCATACTAACTTTAATACGCACAAATAAGTAACGCCAAGCTAAATTACTTGGGGTACCAATAATACAATTATTATAGTTTAATATGTAAAAATATGAACAAAAATATACGAGCTGGTAGATACCAGCTCGTATATTTTTGTTCAAATTTTGGTAAAAATTAATTAATTCCCTGCATAATATAATCTACGTTTTATTATTAGCTACCGAAACAAATAAACATTATAGTATCAACCAAAAAATAAGTACATAAAACCATACCATCAACATTGTCTACAAATAATTAGAATGAAAATAATAAACGAACGTAAATTAATCAAAAATCTTATTGCAATGTATTTCATCTGCCTTCCTTACTTATTATTCTTCTGCCGCGGCTGGTTCACCTTCTGCAGGTTCAGCGCTTGCAGCTGGCGCTTCGCCCTCAGTAGCACCTTCAACGGCTTCTGCAACATCAGCAGGTGCTTCACCCGCGGCTGGCGCTTCTCCTTCGGCTGGCGCTTCGCCTCCGGCTGGCGCTTCGTCTCCGGCTGGCGCTTCGTCTCCGGCTGGCGCTTCGTCTCCGGCTGGCGCTTCGCCTTCAGCAGGCGCTTCGCCCTCAGCTGCTGCAATTTTTTCTACGGGTGTTTCACCTTCCGCAGCACCTTCCGCACCTTCTGCCGCTTCAGCCGGTGTTCCCTCTTCAGTGGCTGGCGCCGCAGCTACATCACCCTCTTCTGTCTCCTTAGGAGCAGCTGGTGCTCGAATCATTTCGCTCTTCTTCGGCATAATCTGCGACTTGTGTGGTCCGGGTGCCGGTGGTGGCGCTGCTTCGCCTGGCAAAGCGCTGCCCGCTTCTCCCTTTTTGCCTTTATCTTTTTTAGATTTTCGCTCCAAAGGCAGATAAAGTTTATAATCCTGTGGCAACTCTTCTTCAGTGTATAGCTTTTCACTAAAGTAAATTCGTCTTAATCTTGCATTGGCATGTATTTGTACTCGTAAAGTTTCTATAAATTGTGTTCCGTACGCCCTTCTTGTGAAATCAGCAAGATTAAACTGTATCTGGTTCCAACCACCTGCTAAGCCGATAGGCATAGTTGTACAAAAAGGTTTGATCTTCGTAGTAGATTGGAAATTGGAAATTCTAAAGCGCCTCCTCATGTTTTTATCATCAAGTATAGTTATTTCGAAAGAGAAATAACGCTTCAAGTTCTTTACAATCATGACAAGAAAGGGTAGTTTTATGCCTAACACTTGATTGTTCTTTGGACATGTTATATACGTAGTTGCAACGTTTGTACTCACGATTTCAAGGACTATAGAATTAACTTCATTATCAGTGAGTCGTTTTATGTGTCCATTGTTCACTTCCATGTCCCATATCGCCAAAGGGTTGGCCCCACAACTGTAAAAAATGGACAGCAATCCATTTTGGTATGTGTTTTTGAACATCGTTTATTGATTAGTTGAACAATAGCAAGAAAAGTGTTAACAGTTATCAGTTTTAGACACGTTTGCATTTATTGTACACTCCGATTGTTTATCATTTCTACTCTTTGATGTTTGCCTGTGTGACACGCATTGACAGATTAAATTTCATCAAAAGTAAATAAATGGTTTTAGTATACAAAAAGGATTTTTACAATGAGTTATTGCGCTCATTTCAATAATGAGTACCTAATAGAATTATTAATTTTACTGTATTATTACCCGACTATGGCGAAGAAAAATAGAGGGTTATGATTTTGACCGGTATGTATGTATGTAAGTAAGTATGTTCATCTGTTCCCTTCTATCTTCTAAACCACTCATCACAATTTGACAAGTGAGGTATCGTTGGAAGCGTCTTGATCGTCCGCTGGTTATAGGCTTTGTGACGTCACATTAAAACTGGCGCCCACTAGAGGACATAAAGGAAGGCCCTAAAAAAAAAAAACGTTTTATCGTACCATGTTGGGTATCAAATGAAAGGGCTTAATGAGCACATTTCAAAAATATATATATTATAACCCCAAAAGAATTAAAAAGAAAAGTAATAAAAACTATAACCCAACGACAAGACAGACAAAAGACAGACAAATTAAAAATCCGAAGTCACACGTGTTACGGCATAAATCGAACAGATTACGTGTGACTCCGGATTTTTAATTTGTCTGTCTGTGGTGTCTTGTTTATACCTTTTTAGTCGTAGTTGGGTTATAATTTTTATTACTTAATTTTTTTAGGGTATGGGTTTCGCACTTAATCCTTCTGGGCCATTATGTGTGCAATACTTTGGTGCAATAACAATAATTTTATTGCAGAATTCGCGATCTGATTAGAAGAGCTGAGCTTTTTGAAGGCGATTCTGTATTAGGAAATACAAATACCAAACGTTGTTAAATGATTTATTTATTCACTAGCTTTTGCCCGCGGCTTCGCCCGCGTGGATGTCGGAAAAAATGTGGATGTCGGAAAAAATCCCACGGGAACTTACTACCGCCCGGGATTGAAAGCACCCTATTTGTTAATCCAGTTATCTAATTGTGTAACTTATTTTCGTAACCGATTAAGACTAATCTTTCATTTTGACAGTTCAACAACATTCATTGCGTTATTTACATTGTGATTTTTTTTAAAACTGATTCTGATTGTGGATCGTGTATTACGAAATTAGGGCGCAGGTTATAAACTATCTGTGTGCCTTTCATCCATATCCATTGGGCCGTTTTTGCGCCAATCCGGAACAAACATCCAAACAAACAGACAAAAATTCTTAAAAATATATTTTCGGCATCAGACTCGTTCCCACACCTCGTAGCAATTACTTTTTTTCGAAGTATTCAATGTACAGTTTTGACTTAGTTACTATTTTATTATGTATCCCTTTTCCCGCAACACGGGCAATATTTCCTTTTTTTATTGATGAAAAACATATCTGCGGGCTGCTACAACATATGTTAATAATTATGTAGTCGGTGGTTTAAATATTATTGTATCATTACATAATGAAGGTATTATTCAAGTAAAGTCAGATAGTAACTTACAAAACCCCGAAACACGTACTTTTTTTTTTTTCTTTAATTGTTAGTACTTACCGTATCGAGTTAATCCGACAGCGCGTTAAAATTTTTACTTATTTTGCAACCCCGTTATTCGTCTATGCAACGGATTGCTTAAAAAACTAAAAGTGACAATCTTTATTATTTCCTATGGCAAGTTTTGCCAAGTTTCTAGTTAATAACTAAAGAAAAAAGGGCGAATTTCCAAAAACCCTTTCTTAGTGGATTCCTACGTCCCAATAACTATCTGTGTGCCAAATAACAGCCCAATCCGTTCAGTGGTTTGAGCTGTGACGTAGATTACCCATTTTCACCCCGTTAGGGGTAGATTTTTGAAAAACCCTAATGCACATTATTCTTTATTTTTTGTTTTAAGTATAAATACTGAGTTTCGAGTTAATCGGACAGCAGGTTAAAATTCTTTTATACAAACTTTAACACCCCCATTCCTCGTTTAGGGGGTAGTTTAGAAAAACTAAAAATTAAAAACTTTATAATTTACTTCGATAACTATTCGTGCCAAGTTTCAAGTCTATTAACTCAAGGAATAAGATTTATCACACAAACGAAATCCCCCCTTTTCACCTCTTTAAAGGTCGAATTTCCAAAAACCCTTTCTTAGTGCACGTCTAGGTCCTAATAACTATCTGAATGCCAAATATCAGCCCGATCCGTTTAGTGGTTCGAGCTGTGACGTAGATTACCCATTTACACCCCGTTAGGGGTAGATTTTTGAAAAACCCTAATACACATTTTTCTTTATTTTTGGTTTTAAGTATAAATACTGAGTTTCGGGTTAATCGGATAGCAGGTTAAAATTATTCTTTACAAACTTTGACACCCCCCAATCCTCGTTTAGGGGGTAGTTTATAAAAACTAAAAATGATAAACTTTATAATTTACTTAGATAAGTATTCTTGCCAAAATTTCCAGTCTAATAACTCAAGGAATAAGATTTTTCATACAAACGAAATCCCCCGGTTTCACCCTCTTAGTGGTGGAATTTCGAAAAATCGTTTTTTAGTGGACTCACTCTTCATAAAGAAATCCAAATTTCATGTCTCTAAGACCAGCGGCTTAGGCTGTGCGTTGATATCTCAGTCACCCTTGCCTTTTAATATAGATTCATTCAAATAAAATAAACTTTGACTTTGCAATGTCAATTCTAATGACTCGACTTTGTATACAATAGGTATGTTTTGTTTCAAGTTCTAATTCATTTTTACAGAATGATTACTCAGGCATAGTATTGCGGGAAAGTCCGAAAGGGATACCGGGACCTTGGCAACAGGAAACTGAAGGAACACGGGTGGGTTTTAGTCAGTAAAAGTCTGACACGCCCTTCCGCTCCGCCCAGAGCGGGAGAAATCATATCGACGGTGAAGTATCAATATCTAATAACTAACATTTATGCGGTTTCCTTATTATTGTTTAATCGTAGGTAAGGGTATTTTGAGGGTGGTAAGTCAATGGATATTTACCACCCTCAAAAAAAAAAAAAAATGGCATAGTATGTAAGACTATTATGTGTGTTTGATGTACTGAAAATAAATTTTATAGTATTCGAAGTAAGAAGACCAGGGTAATATGACTTGATTGAATACCTATCGGTGTTCCTGGTTTTCCTTAAGGGTCTTTTCTATCTATAAAGGTACTGAATCATTAACCAAGTTGGACAGATTTATATGAACTTTTGCCAGCGGCTTCGCCCGTGTAGATGTCGAAAATTAACCCATGGGAACCTACTACCGGGATGAAAAGTATCCTATGTGTTAATCCAGGTTATAAACTAGCTGTTTGCCAAATTTCATCCAAATCCGTTCAGCCGTTTTTGCGTGTTTGAGTAACAAACATCCAAACACACAAACACACAAACTTTCACATTTATAATATTAGTAGGATTTATAATATTAGTAGGATTTATTGCTAGCCTGTTCCTTCCTATTCCTGCCTGGAAAACGATTACAAGAAGTCTTGTAGCGGCATCTACATCGCCACATGCGAACTACGCATCAAAGACCTTCCGTCACACAAATCCTGCATCGCGCTAACAGAATTTACCGCGCGATCGATCTAGAGGGTTAATTTTTTGTCGTTTTTATCCTCTTAATCTTGTTCATAATGATGAATACAATGAACCCTTAAGAAATTTGAACGACTAAAATGTAACCCTGTATACAATATGGGAAAGATATAAAAAATACGGTATAAAACACTTCCCGACATCAATCGTCGGGCAGTTGTACGCCAGACACAACACCTGCCTGGTCGGAGGATCCTCCCTTTTCTATAGAGGTGAGTGAACTTTACACACAGATCCTCATAACTCTAAAAAAAATTAAAGTGGTTAAAACTAAAACCCAACTACGCCTAAAAAGGTATAAACAAGACACCACAGACAGACAAATTAAAAATCTGGAGTCACGTATTAGGGCATAAATCAAACAGATTACGTGTGACTCCGAATTTTTAATGTCTGTCTGTGGTGTCTTGTTTATACCTTTTTAGGAGTAGTTGGATTATGAGTTTTTATTACTTTTTTTTTTTTTAATTCTTTTTGTGTTTATAATATATATATTTTTGAAATGTGCTCATTAAGCCCTTTCATTTGATACCCAATTTAATGTGACGTCACATAGCCTATAACCAGCGAACGATCAAGACGCTTCCAACGATACCTCATTTGTCAAATTGTGATGAGTGGCTAAGAAGATAGGAGGGAACTGATGAACCTACATACATACATACCGGTCAAAATCATAACCCTCCTTTTTTCTTCGCCGTAGTCGGGTAATTAGTGACCCCATGTGTGAATGTCAGCGCAGCCTTCGTGCAACTATTTCAGAGTGACGTCATCATCATCACTCCCGCAAGCTTTCGTGAGGCGAGTCACACAGCCAGGCAGCACTCACGGCTTCAACGGGTATCCTGACCACCAGCATGCAGCGGACGCGTATTTCTGGTTATCACCCTCAGCCTCATCAGCAACCTTAGCACAGCACACTGCACTTTCGGCCAGTCCACAAAGCAGAGTCCTACAAACCTCTCCTGGTCGACGCCAGCAGTCAGCCGCAACCCGGCGCTGTACTACATCCGACTCACTGGATCATATAACACAGCGACACCCTGACTCACTGGGGAATAACCGCAGGCAGTCGACTCACTGGAACCTCAACTGGCACTGTGAACCATCGCAAGATACAAGACTCAGCCAAATATCGACCTCTGGTGTCCGGAGGAGAGTGATGTGATCTACATCGCCACATGCGAGCTACGCATCAAAGACGATGTCTCGTAATTCGACGGGTGTATGTTTTTTCAGTATGCTGTAAAATATTTAATTAATGTCTTTGAAATGCTGAGTCTTCTTAATCGATCCTCAGACATGGAATTTTAAGATTAGGAAAACTGTACCCAATAAGGCATCTCACGCACTAGACGGCCATGACCACGACCAGTGGTCGCACCAACTAGGAAAACCATAAAAGTTATAATTATATCATTTAATCAACATAACTATTTCGTCTTCACAAAAACTATAAATGAAATTATCTCATCAAAAAAACAACTGAACCGTAGATAACTATAAATTAAATTAATCTTAAAAAAAAACAAGTGAAACAGTTACTGTTAATAGTTAAAGCTAAAAATGTTTTTTTACTTTTCCTAATTAAACAAGTAACAATTGAATCATTTGGTATCCTTTGACCAAAACTAAAAGTTTAGTCATCATCTTATTGTTTCCATACAAATACAAAAAATATTATAGGTATCTACTAAAACTAGATGATCATGCTAAACATCTGCTTATTACGTCAACGCAATACTACTCACTGTTCATTGTTCTTTATTCTCAGTAGGTTATAATTGGTTCCTGTGTTTTCTTATGTCGCCACCTCCTCAACAGGTGCGTCTACCACTGTGACTACGCCCTCTGTTTGTACTGCAGCTTCTACTGATGTTTGTTTTACTAGTTCAGTAGTTTCTGTAGCAGCATCTTCTGTTTGTGGTGGAGCTTCTGTTACCGGAGCTTCTGTTACCGGAGCTTCTGTTACCGGAGCTTCTGTTACCGGAGCTTCTGTTACTGGAGCTTCTGTTGCCGGAGCTTCTGTTGCCGGAGCTTCTGCTGCCGTAGCTTCTGCTGCCGGAGCTTCTGCTGCCGGAGCTTCTGCTGCTGGAGCTTCTGCTGCCGGAGCTTCTGCTGCTGGAGCTTCTGCTGCCGGAGCTTCTGTTGCCACATCACTCTGATCAGGACCTCCTTCTGCCGTAGGAACCGGAGGTTCAGTCGCTGGTGGAATAGTAGCTTCTGTGTCTTCTGTAACCTTAGACGGTCTTTTTTCAGATATTTGCGCTTGAGACATGGTTTTAACAACCGAAGCAACCTTAGTAACTTTTGAAGCTGAAGCTGATTTAGAGTCTCTCTTCTTCAACTCTACAATTTTTTCTGGTTCAGGTGCCACAACTTCTTCGCCTGTTTTGGGTTTATAAGGACCTACTTTTTGTTTCAAAGGGATAAACAGTTTATATTCTGCGGGCAGTTGATCATCTGGAAGGATTCTGTCTGCAAAATATATACGCCTTACTCGAATATTAGCGTTTATTTTAAATTTTTGAACTTCTACGAATTGCTTTTTGTACGCCCTTTTACAAAAATCGGACATATTGAACTGGATTTGGTTCCAGCCTGCAGAAAGATTAATGGGCATTACGGTACATAGAGGTAAGATCTGCGTTGTACTCTGGAAGTTCGATACACGAAATCTTCTTCTAGTTCCGGTATCATCCAATATAGTAACTTCGAACGAAAAATATTTCTTCAAGTTCTTCACGATCATGACCAAAAACGGCATCGTTATTCCCAGTACCATTTTACCTTTAGGACATATCATGTACGTTGTACTTACATTAGTTCCTCCTATTTCTAAAACTGTAGACTTTATATCCTCGTCCAAAAACTTAGTTATGTACCCATCTTGGGTGTATGTGTCCCAGATGTTCAAAGGCTTAGAACCGCAGCTAAAAAATATAGTAAGCAAACCGCGTTGATAAGATTCCCTATACATATTACTTGAATAAAATGTATTAATTAGTGATAAAGATACCAGTCTGTCGTAAGATCCGTCATTCGTTGATTCTGTCAAAGAGATGACAAACAGAAGCAACCGAATTATGATTTAAAAAAAATCTGTAAGTAGGATTCATGCTTTATAATCCTACCTACTGTAGTATGCAGTCATTCATCATAATGAATTTCAGTTGAGCCGTTCTCAAGTTATGCGCTTACCAACGAACATCATTTCATTTTTATTACATATATAGACTAGTACCTAAATAATTTGTTACGTAATTTTAGATGCATAGAAAATTGAGTCACCACTTAAAGTACTTCACGCAACTGTTAAAATTCAATTTATTTTATTTGCTTTGATTTGAAGTAGTAAATTTATACTCGTTTGTATTCCCCGCCTCTATCTAATTCTTGGGAGACATTTCAGCATTGTTATGAAGAGGTGAAAGACCAAATTCAAAGTCTTAAAGTACTTAGAAGCGGCGCCGGCGGAAATTTGCGTTTTTACCAACCCTAGGTACGTTGGCACCCTTTTACCGTGATTCGTCTATAGCAGTAGGTATTTACCGTAAATTCACTGTCGTATTGTCAGAATGATTTGAAGACCGATCTAGGTATAACAGGATTATTACCATAATAATCATACGTACTATCTTCAAGGTCAAGTAATCGCCAGCCCACGTTGGTCCGTGGATGGGTAAACATTATTTATTTATTTATTTATTCATAAATTTGCATACCATAATGTGAATTAAGTTGTTACAAATAGGCTTAAAGCTAAGATACAATTATGGACCCTGTAAGGTCACAGCAAAATAGGTAACAAAAATTAATTAATATTAAACATTCAAATTAAATTAAATAATAACATTTAGAACATGAATAATTCTTATTATATTAAATGTATTTAAATTAGAACTATACATTATTTATTGTTTATTTTATTATACTATATTATATGTGTGAATGTACAGTCACGGACTTGATGATGAGCCACTCTCAAACTTTTCTATTTTGCTGTTTCATACATTCACGAGATTCCACGATTAAACACTAACTCAAATCGCATGTTCGTAAACAAGATGACAAATTGCTAGTCATCGGAAATAATCTTATCCATAGAGGTTGACTAATAAGTTCTCAATGATAAATAAATACAATGTTTATCCAATCTAATTGATACTGACCTCTATTGAATCAGAGCTCAATAACTCGATATTTCTGAAAACTTAACCGAAGACAGTGACAGTTGAAATGTTGATGTCAGAGACGTTATTTTCGAATTTTTCAAAATGAGTAATTAAAATTTCTCCGTAAGCTAACGTTACTATGGCTACGATAAAACAATCGTCGCTAGGTTACGGTTGCTAGACCTGCAATTGGTTGACTTTGTGAAGTCACTCTGCTGTCAAGTTTGTAGTTCTGGCTGTCAGGTTAGCCAACCGGTAAAGATATTCAATATAATTTTCCTCTTCTTTTATACGAAGACATGACTTTCCGTGTCTGGACGTACGAGTATAACCGACTAAGCCCGATTTGCATTACACGGCTAAAATACGAACAGTGCCAAGTGGCTCATCAATTAAAGTCCGTGACTGTACCTAATTGGTAAATGTAGAGATAATGTCAATAAAATATTTTGCAATTTCAGTCACAGTTTATCATTCATGTATTCATTTATATTATAGTAACTTTTATTTATTAGAAATAGCTTCAGTTTATTACTAAACATATTATATTTATTTATATTCTTAAGATGTTCCGGTAGTTTATTATATATTTTTATTGTCATTACATATGTACTTGATGAATGCATTTTAAGTCGTGATGTTGGAATGTTTAGTCTGTTTTTATGTCTTAGAGTGAATCTATTCTGTATGTCTTCTCTTTTGGTGTATAATTCGGGATAGCTGCGCACAAATGTACAAACAAATATATAAAGGCAAGGCAAGGTCAAAATCTTCAGTTCCCCAAAGTGAGGGTTACAACTGTCAGTTTCATCTATGTTAGCCAGAGTTCTCATAAGCTTTTTCTGTATGGTAAATAATGTGGGCGCGTCAGTACTATTACCCCATAAGATGATGCCATATTTGAGTCATGCATAAGCGTACGCGTAATACATGACCAGTGTAGTTTTAAGGTCTATAGTTTTTTTGACCTCGCGGAGTGCATATGAGAATTTTGATAACTTCGCCCTTAATTTTAGGATATGGGACTTCCAATCAACGTGTGAGTCTATGTCTAATAAAGTGAACTTACTAACCGCTTCTTGTTTCGAGTCTTTAAAACTGAAATTTATGTTTAACGGTGTTTTTTGGCGAGGGTAGAACGTCATTACTTTGGTTTTACCAGGGTCATTCGTAGATCTTTGACAGTCGTTACGGTAAGTCAGAAGCGCAAAAGTTTGACAACCAATCTTACCAGCAAGGGGTATCGTGCTACCCAGTAGCTGTGGTGAGGATTTCATATAGATAGTCACTCCATGTAAAATACTGGTATTCAGCTGCAACTGGATAGGCAAGAAGACAATCCCAACATAGTTCGAAAAAGACTAGGCAGAAGCCGAGGGTCAGAGGGTAAATTCATTGTGAATAAAATATTTTGATATTGAATTCCCACGCAAATAAGACGCAATTGCAGCAAGTAGGTTACCCTTTGCTGTGGGCTACGATTGACAATTTGTCGCCACTTATGCATAATACCAATCTTGACATCCAATACACATCCAATCACGGATGGAAGGCACCAAATCACACTTAAAGAAAATACTTCGTAACAGGTGTTGTTTCGCGAACATTAGACGTGCTAAATATGTAAAAATCTCAACATTAAAATTTCGGTGAAATTAGCTGAGACGGAGGGAATCCATAAGGATTTCGCCACGGAACAAAAAAAAAGGTGAAATTTGCTATCAATAGTGTCTATCCCTAGCATCAGGTGGAGTCAGTGATATACCAATGGGTGAAATGACAGCTCACTTCACCTAAGCTTTTAGGGTAAGATTTTTCCAGAATAGACGGCAGGTGGCATGACAACTCTCTTCAAGATCACTGCACTTAGGTCGTATACGAAATAATGTATTGTGTGTAGTGTATGCACTTTTTACCACTTTCTTACAACATTTTTGAGTAAATTTAATTAAATATTTAGTATTGTAAATGTAATATTTAATTCAGTCAAATTTTATATAAAATGCACAAAGAATTGCCTTTGATTGCGGGTGCTTAGAATTCTTGTTTATAAAATTAAAACAACAGAAATAAACTTCAGTTCCAAATCAATATATTTCAAGAAAAAAAAATGAAGAAAATTAAAAATCTGTTGCAATAAAACATGTTCTAAAACAGCCTAAATCTGTGAATGTCATTCATTCACTAGATTATAATTGAAATGATCTTTCATGTTGTGCATTAAAACTTATAGAGATACAGTATTTTAACTGTAAAATCACGCCTATAAAATCACGTAAATTAACAAAATCGGCAAAATTTCGTATACGGCCGAAACACCGTATACGGCCGTACAAATTAGCAGATCATTCCTGTAAAAAACTTTTTTTTTTTTACTGAAATGATCTGCTAATTTCTATAATGAGGCATGAACTTGTGCTTGATCGAAGTATAGGGGTTTCTATAAATTCGGCTCAACCCTTACTATACAGAATTTCATTGTATTAGCGTGTTTAATTTTACAAGGTTTTTTACTCAACTGAAATAAGTTTTAACTGGTAGGCTGATGACAGACTGCAACTATTATAACGTCTACCAAAAATAAAGTAAGAACATGTTGTTAACGTAACTTACAATATCAGACAGATAGAACGTCATAATAAATGAGGCGTTCAGACGTAAACACAAAAACTTGTAACATATACGAAGAAATAAAAGTTTTAAAAGAAAAGCTCGCTCTCTGTGATTTATCTAGCCATTTGTCATCCTCGACACTAAGAAAATATGTCACGCAAAGCCACAAGTAACGCACACAGACACCCTATGTAACGAATATAACATTTTTGTCGTCTCTAAATCACATGACTTTTCCACTATGCCGGCTGCCCTTAGAGACAGTCGCGCACACTAGCAAAAAAACACGAGTACCGGGAACAAAAGAAAAATGAAAAAGTGCCTTTCGACTGTCATGATAAGGAGTGCATGGGCGTGTTCCCGTTGTTATTGTGACTACACTGATGCTACACTGCTTTGCTGCTTTTTGCCCCCGGATAACGCGTTCGGAACACTGTGCTTTATGTTAGGGGAACCCAGTTAAGATATCATACCAGTTTTTTTAACGAAATTAATGGCGTAGAAAACGTGAAGCCGATAGCGTTAACGGATGGCGGGGAGAAATAAATGAATTAGATTTGTTTACGTATTTTCTTTGGGAGTTTATTGATTTAATTTGGATTACGACATGATAGATGGTATTCTAATCGATATTTAACGTTCGTGTTGTAATTCGATGCTTGATTCGGCTCCAATGAGGCCAGGGAAACCCGTGTGTACCTACATTATATTGTATTACTTACGCATTTCATTTCTCTGTAGCGTAACACGCTCGAAGCAAGGAAAATACGTATCTTTGCTCTGGCCTTCATTATACTATAAATACCTACGTATTTCATATCATGGGAAACTTTATCATGATTACATGTTTATTAGGAAATTCTTATAGAAAATGAACCCAGTTTTTTATTTATTATATAGTGCAGCTTATTTTCTTATTTAACAGAATGCGTAACGCAAGTTCTAAAGCGATCTAAAATGGCGCACAATTCCAAAATACAAACAGGAAAAAAAACAATTCACGACTTTTTAACTGCAACAATGCCGAGAAAATTCTAAATTAGAATATCGAAAACTGCAAAAAAGGAAATAGAAACAAAAAAAGCAACGATTCAGATGTGCCTGGTATATTTACAGAGCTCATTGCGCGGCGCAACGGAGCGTGGTCTGCATAATGTATCGAACGGTGCGCGATTCCGGCAAAGCTTTGTCTGCGTTATTTACAACCGACCCGTGTATTCACGCGGAAATTGGATTTGTAAAATAAGACACTGTATAAATAATCTTTATCTAAAACATATCTCAGCGGAGCCGTTTGCCGCCCAAGTTTCGCACGGTGAGCTCTGATTCCCAGCGACCGTTTGTCAGATTACGGAACGGAAATATCTGTGACGCTAATAGAGAGAATAAACGCTTCTTTATGTGCGAACTTGTTCTATGCTAAATTCCGCCTGGTATCATGAAATATGGTGCGATTTTTTGCCGTGTTGCCGACAGTACTGCGACTTCAGGGTAGCCTCTCGTTTGGAAATAATCGCAGACGCTTCAGTGCCCTGGTAGGGACAATGTATCGAAATTAATATCCGGGGACGAAGCGGGCGAACAATTTGTCCACCCGGAATGCGGATAATTAAACCGGCCTGCAGCCGTTTCCTAGCTTACATGAAGCTGAAAATATATGACGCCGTCTACCCGGAATTTAGTTTGTCTAGAAAAGTGGACAGACGTCACCAAAAAAAGAAACGAGAATATTTCCGAGCTACATAAATATTATGTATCTATAATATTCGGTTTAATGGCAATTGCAAGTCATTATGTTTTACTGGTAACACTTTAACAAATAATGTATATAAATTATTCTTTACACAACATCTGATATCCGCATTTTAAATCAAAATAATAGAGCAGGTAACATTATTAACCTCAGCACTGAAATAAATACAACACCAAATGTCAGTAAAACCCATTTATTCAAATGAGAGTAGTTAACTTTTATGCTGATAGCTGTAGTACTCGTAGCACTTCTATTCCGCATAATATAAATACGTAGCACGTTAACACTGGACCTCTACCTATCCATTATTATATACTGAAATCTAAAGTTGAATAAAACATTTATCAACCTAAGTAAAATGTCGGCCTAGAAAACTTAGAGGGTATTTAGATTAGTCGTACAGTTGTAAAATACGATTTAACAGTAATCTTTGTCTCAAATAGCACATCAATCACGATTCCTAATTTAAAAAATATACAAATACTTAGCTGCTAGGGCAAACAGCGCATCACATACATTTTCCGCACGGCCATTTTAATCTGTCGTCCGGAATCGCATCGTAAATCCGTAACGTCGATTAGGCCACTGTTTGTCCGAGCCGAGGCAAATAAATAGCAATAGACATCTTGACTGTACGACATTGTGCGCGACGATACAATAATGCGATATAAGCTGTGATTTGCGATCGGTAATAGGCTTAATTTTTTATTAGTGAAGCACTTTTGTTGGCGATAGTAACTGATGATCGATCGGGAAAGCCGGTGTGGCGTTTGTTTTTCCTTGATGGAGTTTGTCGTACCATCGAGAAGTTGGTCTTAGTTTTTGTAGACAAGACTTTTTGGTCGATTATTACTCGTTAAACCATTTTTTGAGTATTGGATTTTAACCAAGATTTGTACCTACGAGTTGGAAAACAAACAGAAAAAAATTGCAAAGCTATTTAATTCTGAAATGTAATTTAAAACTTGGCAATATTTTTGAGGTACTTTGTTTATATCTGGCATTGGCACGCGATGGAGCCTAGCTGGCAAGTCTTGGCACGGCCTCTTGGCAGAATCTTTATTTACACTGCATAGAGTATCTGATACGTGAACCAAATTCATTCTAGTAAATATGAAAACTGCTTTTTTACATATTTTATCGTAAAAATAAGAAGTCAAAAAATCTTCGGGTAAAAAAAATTAAGGTAGCTTAAATGAGAAGTGTAAGTGAATTAAACATACCTACATTGTGCGTAGGTTATGAATATTAATAAAGGACCTTTATTTCAATTTGCAAGCACACAAAAACCACCCGTTTTGGTCACCTTTTTTAAGGTTCCGTAGTCAACAAGGAACCCTAATAGTATCGCCATGTCCGTCTGTCCGTGGCATAGCTCAGAGAATCTTAGCACTAGAAAGCTGGAATTTGGCATGAGTATAAATATTAATCACGACGACAAAAAAACATTTTTTTTTTTTTAAAGTAGTAAAATGTGGTTTTTTTTTTTCCTCATCTGTTCCACTGTGTCGTTGGAAAGGTTGTTCAAAAATATTGGGAGTTTGTGCAAGCCATTTTTGGATTCAGGGATCCATTTGCGAAATATTAAGCTTTAAAGTGCTAACTTTTGATAGTCATGGGGACACATGACTCCCCCCCCCCACCAGCCAAATGGTTAGTTTTCGATATGTGATAAAATCACAGCAGTAGTACATATAACGAAATTAAATGGAAAACTATCACAGCTGAGTAGGCTCTACAAGTTAAAAACATGCTTAGCATAATCAGCCTATAACGTTCCCGCTATTGACACAGGTCACTTCTGTAAGAGGGAAACATTTTTATGTTCTAACAATTAATATCATGTCTTATACTTTTAATTTCTGGCAATAACTTGATCATCAATAACGACAGCCTTTTCCTTAACTGTCATACCCACAGCAATTTGTCACCAAAGAATGGTAACCCTTTAATTCCCAAAGTGTACAAAAGAAAACCAGTGGCCTCCCCTTAATCTGAAGCGTCCATCATTTGCCAGTGTAAAACAAATTTGTTAGGCGCGTCGCACTGTAAAAAGTTAATGATATGTGAAGAACCCTAGGAAATCCTCCGTTTAATTGTTAGTAAATTAAATGGCTCGTGTAGGGTCGGCTGTGAAATGAAATAGGACAAATTTTGATGCGATCCGCACCAGTACATCCCTGGGAAGATAGATGTACATATATTGTGGATTTTATCGTGGGTTCTATTACTTGGGATATTAATTTCAGATTAGGATACAGTTGATTTTGAAGGTACATGAATTGGAAAAGGCCGGTTCATTTGTATCCTCATTTGAAACAAATAAATGCACCATTCAAAAGCTCCTTTATTTAATTAAATTCGTCTTTTTTCAAAGAGTAAACACAAATAACTTCTAATGAAACACCTTTTAGACTAAGAAGCATCTTTACAATCCCCTTAAGGCCACACGCTCACTGGCACCACCACTTAAAACTGCAGTAAGCAGGCTTTCAATAAACTTAAGTGTGAATATAAAAGCGACTTTATAGTCCCTGGTAGTGTTTACAGCCACCACTTACTATCTCTAATGGGCCATGTGCACTTTATTGTCGAAAATTGCATTTTGCCCGGGCGAAAATTCCGACACCTATTTTGTCTTTAGTACTTGCCTTTGTGAAGGCAACTGGGTTGGTAAAAAAGTTGCCCCCTGATGCCCATTGAGCGTCGTTATGCAGAAAAATGTGGGCGTTATGGGCGTGAGATGTTATGTGTTGGATTATCGTATTGTATTAGTAGATTGGTTGATAAAAGAAGCGTTTTGGTGCGCGAGTTTTATTCTATTAATGAGATATAGAACTGTGGTTTTCCCATGAATGAAAATTGATGTTTTTTCAAACTGATTGTTCAGACAAAGAGAAAACTTGAACATCAAAACAATTTGATGAAGTGTTGATAAGATTGTCTTTGTCATTCAGTAGGTACAGTCAACCGCACATCAGTGGCACTTGCTCTACGATAACCGACTTTACTGCTACAACATAAAGACTTCAATAAAGCAAAACGTATATATCTAGAATATATTGTAACATAATTTTTCCTTTAAACTCAAATGCCTAATAAAACCATCGCCTGGGCCTTCTAAAAGCCTGTTATTGAATAATAAAAGAGAGTGTTTTTCATTCGCTCTAACAGTGATTAAGATATACAATCGGGGTTCGCAAAATGGAAATCTATCGGATTGCTTTAAGCCATCCCTTAGTTCACGTCGCACTTATCTCCGGGATTATCCCTAGTAATGACCATCTCATGTATTTTACTTAGACCTAACGTACCAACCAATGAATGGGCCGGGTCGCCACCGAGATTAGAGGTGACGCTACAAATTATATTATTTTTTATTCATCTCTCCTAAATATCTTTATTTAATCGCGAATTGAGTAAATTCGCAAAATTCTGTAACTTTTATCGAATAATTTGCTCGGAAATTAAGAGTAAGAAAACAATTTTTCATTTCGGCGGCCATTTTGCTTTTTAAGGAAAAAGAGCAGCCGGATATTTGTTTAATGCCCATTGGGTATCAAATTAAAGCAATCTTAAATTAAAAATGAAATATGTAGGGATAACTAGGTACACAGATCAGAGAGTAAACAATGAAAAAAATTCGTTGTATTTTCAAATAACAGTAGGTTCAATTGTAACTGTGTACCAAAACTATTTACATTGTATGTAGATAAACGGAAATAAATAAATGTTTGTAAACTTCCTTTTGCTTTTATATAAACACGTTGAAATATTTACGTTACAGCTTCGTTTAATATAACAATGGATATTGTACCTAATCATTTTTTTACTAAATGCCTAGCCGTCACAAAACAAAACTGAAAAAATTAAAAAAGTAACTTGTAAGTAAAATTACGCACTGTCGACTTACAATCATTTTTTTTTTAAAGCGACGAAGCTTCGATCATAAAAAATAATAAGTTTCCCTACAGATAAAAAACCACTCCATTTCGAAACGAACAAGAAGATTACTAGATAAAAGAAATGCCATATATGGCGGACACGGGACCGAATATAATGATGTCTGACTCAAAAAAGGCTGTCGGGGGTCCTCGTAAAAAGTCAGCTGTACGAAATTCCGTTACGCTTTATCAACACTAATGGCTTGCAAATAGCTCCACCAATCGTCTTACACTCTTATATCATTCGCAGTTCACCCGTTGCATTATTCAGTATTTTGCTTTTTAATATTCAGACGACATATTTGAGTCTCCTTTCAATTTTTTCCCGTGCCTCTCTCGTGTACCGGTGTGCGCGGAATTTTGAAAGCTACTTATTGATGTTCCTTGCTTAATCCCAACATATCACGCCGAAGACGGGTGGCACCATTTATATTTTTTTATCGATACCGCTGTGGGCCCCCTCTTGTTCTCCCGTCCTACTCATTTTTTATAACCTATAGACGTTCGATTTATCGTGGTTGATTTTCACCGATATCGATGAAGTCTCTATCGGGGCGGCGCTAGTAATTTATACGGGGAAGGAATGGATTCATAGCCGGACGGATTAAAAAGAAAATGAAAGCAAAATATATGGGTCTGTCGATCGAGCGCTGAAATAGCGAGCTGCAGGTTGGTTTAATTATCGACATTCCTGCAGCAGTGCCGACAAATTGTTTTTGTCAGACGGCGTACGTCGCACGATATTTCATTATTATAACCGCAATATCGAGGTTGCGTATGATACGACACTATTTATAGCTGAACGATTAATTTTGTCGTGGTTATTATAATATTAAATTGGTTTTAATATTATCGGTCATTTGTTATCATTGCGTGACGAATGCATTACAATGCTGCTAATAAATTTATGACATTATGTATGCAGGAAGCCCTGTGCCACGAATGTTTCGGTATGGGTAATACATTTTCCATTGACAGAATATTGTGGACCTGCCTAAATTTTTTCTATATTTATTACAAAACGTAATACAGATTACCATAGCTCCATCATCAAATATATAAACTTTTTCAATACTCAGTCAGTCCACTTGACAGCAGTATTGGCTATCGACAATCCCATTGAACTCTTCAAACTGTAATATCATCGAAACTTATAAAAGTGAAGCACTCAACTTTGCGGTCAGCCGACGCAGCGCTGATGGCCCATAGACAATCGTTGCGCTGGGGCATAGACAATTGTTGGAGCCAGGCTATAGACAATCCTTGGAGCTAATTTATATCAAGTTGCTGGCTCTGATACTGCGACGCAAGCGCTTTACAAGCGCCACTCTATTGCCAACGATGGTACTTCCCTAGATGTGACCAAATCGTCTAGACTTTTTGTGGAACACAGTTCATTCTTTTCAAAGAACAGTAGAGATAACTGTGAGGCGTAACTATTGTTCATCTTCTTCTTGTCGAGTGACTTCCTACTATTTAGTTCGACCAGCAAGTCTTATTATTATTAATTCTATGCCAAAATGAACTTGTTAAGTAAAAGTTATTTCCCAAAAATTACAAAGGTACATATAATATGACCCCATCACCCTATGTATTTATTTATTTATATTTGTGTCGTAGGATTTTCACGAAAATTCGAATTATCAAATCATCCTACGACATACACAATACATACCAAATACTCAATACAGAAAAAGGACAATGACAAGATAGAAGAGGACAAAGACAAACATTCTCATTTGTGAGAGAATACCTTTATCAAATATTATAATCAACTGAACCAATTTTACCTCACCAATGGTTACTCAAGCACCTTCCTTATGGTTATCTACCCACATGGTTATATTGGTCACATTTCTCACAATTTCCTCCTCTAGCTAGCCAAACAAAAAGCAAGGGATATCAATCAACATCAATCAATTAGTATAGTTCCCAGACAGTGCGAAAAGAAATGACTGACATACTAATAATTATACAGGTAACAGATGCTATCCACATAGTGACAATCACGCAAAGATTGATATCAATACCACATTCCATTTAATAATTTCTTTCCTTCTCTATAGACATGATTATTGTGTTGAGGACATGTCCAGTAAGCGATGGCACTATGTTTCTGGGCAGTAAATTTGTTGTCAAATGGTAACTAGTGTGCGTTCCATCAAATATTTCCTATGCCGTAATGTTGGCTCCACTGTTGTAGCACCAATACGAATACGCTACGCCGCTTCAGCGTTACCTAATAGGTCCGTTTTAAATATTGAACAGTGGAGCCAACATTACGTCAATGGCACTATTTGATGAAACGTACTCTAATCGAATCACTTGACATAACAAAGCGTGACCAAAATCGGAACTAACGCCGCCATCTTGATTTGTCAATACAATTTCTGTGACAATTTCACAAATATTTACCAGTAACGCCCCCCTATCAATGTCATTCAGGCTCCAAAATATCCTTGTAGCACTCTAGTAATAACTGAGGGCTAATTTCTCTTACATAAAAACTGTTCTTATTCAAGTCGCAATCTGTCAAACTTGTCAAAAATGTTGGTAAATTGGTGGTTTTTTGACAGATTGCGAATGTGAACGTTCTGCGAGAAACCAGAAGGGCAATTCCTTTATTTAAAAAAAAGGAATTGCCCCTTTGGTAGCTGATGTCAAGTGATACGATTCGTAAGAAACAAAAAAAAAGATCCCAATCCGATATTTATTCCTCAATTCTCACTATTGCACCTACCACTGTTTGTCTCTGCATCACCCAAAGGTTGACTGTTTGAAAATGCCTGTGGCATTTAGTACGCCTGTGTGTGCTTGAAATATTAAAGAAATAAAAAGATCCCGCCACACACTCTATAGACATTTATTTCCGCCAAAGCTGAAACGATCATTTCATATAATATTACCCAATATCTCCTCAAAACTCTACCCACGCCCACCAATAACTTACAAATAACCTAACAAAAGCGACACTTCCAGCATCCATTACCCATTTATAAATCAGTGCTAAGTCCATTCCGGCGGATTGCCTGCAGTAACGGTTGCACTTATTGCCGACTCTCCTCTCAACCCCCGACCCTTGAACACTTCGTCCTGTGTCCATCCCCTGTCCCCTACCTCCCCTGGAACCTCCCCTGGTTCATCGTTAACATGGCCACTTCATTTGTTCGAAGGCCAATGAACTTAGGCAGTAATAAAGTACCTTGTAAATGGATTTTGAGGTAGTATGAAAACAAAAGATGTTTTTCCTAGGAGGTTGTTTATCGGTTTTTCTGCCAGAGGAAAGTTTTCAGCGATAATTTAATCACAGTTTAGCTGCTCCTTATTTTTTACCTATAAAAAGAAAATTATGTTTTAATGTGTAAAAAAATGGCATGCATATTCCCTATTGGTAAACGTATAACCTGAAGGAACATGAAAACTTAATTATTTTATAAGAATCGATATCTATTTTTGTTATAAACGGAAATCTTTTGTGGTTTCGACTTAGTGTACTTTGACGTTCCCTATTAATTTGTACCAAAATGAGCATCTTTTCCCCTGCCTACCGCCTACTTACCCAATTAAACACCTACTGGGGTAACCGATATAATTTTTTCCCGGGTAATTGGCCAATTTTTCCATTCTAGCCGTTGCCACTCAAGTAAATATGACCAATTACCCGAAGCCACCCATTACACGCTACTTACTTTTAGATGAGGGTTAATTTTAAGAAAATTCCTACTAAATTGTTTAGTTGATCGATAAGTAATCAAAGACCCTCTCTCTGATTACTTATCTAGAGTTTATGTAAGCTTAGCTTTTATGGCTAGGTATTTAATCACATAAAGATTCTCTAGAACATCTTTTAATTAATTATAAAAATTGTTTTGGTTTTTATATTTGTTCTTTCTTTTTCACAACCTTACTAAATGTTCAAAGACAACAAAACAACCAGCCCATTAAAAGAAAAAACAAATCCATTAAAACTCAGTCCTTAACTAAACTATCGAATTAGTCTTCAACGTTTTGACCTGGCTCTAACTGAGACAAATAGCCTACCAGTTTTTATTCGTAGTCAGAAACCCGTTGGATTCAGACGTAGAACTAATTACATTATCATTACATTCGGCACACTAGGCCGTTCAGTTATGGCTACCCTTTTGGCCCGGGATGAAATATTCGGGCACACTGTGCACGGTGATAGCTCTGCCTCGTTTTGTTAGGGTTGATCGTATTGAAATTGCGGGAGTTATTACAGGGTTAGAGATTAATAAACGAGATTGGATTTAGTGGATTTTGAGAATCAGAATTTCAAATTTTGTGAGCTGTAATTATTGCGAGACACGTGTAAAGCTGATTCAACTACAAAAGTTTTACTAAATATATTTAAGCAGCTGAAGAATTTTATACGCTATAAATAATATTTGAACGAACAAATGGTTCTAAGTAACAGCCCGGAGTCTGAATTTGTGCCCGGTTGATGGCAATAGGCTCGCCCCCTATTACATGGGTGTACTCTGGGTACACCTCTGCCTAACCCTTCGGGGATCAGGCGTGATGTTATGTTATGTAATTTTGTAAATTATTACTTTTCGTTTCTTTTTACCTACAGTTAATAGAAGTTGGTAAAACTGCATTTTATAGTATTAGCTGCGTCCCGCGGTTTTATCAGCATTAGTCTCGATCCCGTGGGAATATCGGGATAAAAAGTATCCTATGTCCTAACCCAGGTCATGGTCTACCCATGTGCCAAATTTCATCTAAATCTGTTAAACCGTTTTAGCGTGAAAGCGTAACAAACAAACTCACTTTCGCATTTATAATATTAGCATAGTTTATATTACCTACGTAGTAGGTACATTCAACAGAAACCGCTTCTCACTCGATAGAAACTTTGCACAACGCAATGACATTTACAAAAACTAAAAGTTATTACGTATTCCGAAACAATTTACTTCTAAATTACATACCAAGTTTTATGACCCCATTCATTGAGCACAGATCGATATACATCGAGTTTTTTCATTACAACGAGATTAGAACGTACATATAGATATAGATACCTACTATTGCCTAACCGTAACGTGGTCTTGCTCAACTGTACGTGTCTCGAATAACAATACAACAAACAATTTCCTTCAATACAATTTAGAATCAAATCTGGTCTGCTTTTTACTCGTAAATACAAAATTACATTGTACCCAGACGCATAAAATAGGAATGTTAGCAAAATATTGTCTAAATTTTGGCGACCCTAGTACTGAAACCAATTGTAATTCTATTTACAGTATTCACTTGTTTCTCTCACTTTTATAGATGTTATAACAATTTGTTTAAGTTTGTACTACACAATTGGTTGTGTTCTTATAGGTTTATAGGTTTTTATTTTCTTATTTCGAAGCGCACAGCTGTTTGTATATAAATATTGGATTAGTTCGTTATATTTTCATAATCAAATTCACCCCAGGGTAGAACTAGACTCCCTTAAAGTAGATTTACTAAAACTGAAATTGTTTTTACGAAAATTTCATTAGCTCCACAACGATTTAGACAATCACTTTTCTTCTACTTATTCAATTCACAGTGAAATCTTACACAAAGTTTGCACAAAATCGTCGGAACAAATTAACTTTTTTTATTTCAATTGTTTGTAGCAAACGAGATTTTGCAGTCTGGACGCGCATGTAAACTCAACATCGACGGCTAGACGCAGCAATTTCCTTGCCAAATCGAGTGTGAACGAGAAACCACCAGTTTAAACCGGTTTCCCTGTGCTTTTTTTCTAATACATGGACCGGTTGTTTACAACTGGCAGGGAGAAAAACATTAAAAATACACGAGAGCAGCGTGTTTTGGTTTTAGCTTGAATATTTGTGTGTTCCAATTTTTGCCAGTTCGATTTTATTTTGCAAGGTAAATACTGCATTTTATTTTATGTAAAAGCATGGGCGTATTTTTCAATGCGAGCGTATTGTCAAGTTAGGTACCAATTAACTTTTATGGCAACAAATAAATTAACTGCAATAAAAATATTTGGAAACATAAATATTACTGGAATGAAACTCGGAACGCGGGATGAGCATCGGCATACAAAGTCTCTGAACTGAAATAAAATCAGGCCTAAATCCACTCAAAATAAAAAGCGGGATGAAACGCCCAAAATCCCCGCACATGACCGGAGGTTAAAAGACAAGTGGGTTGAAGACACGATAACGCCGGCGGCGGGGGGGTTGAAAATCTAATTTGCAAATGCATTTCCTGCCTTTCAAGCTGCAGTGACGGGTTCCCGCTTTACATTTTTAAACAGAGCAGACAGATTCGAGCGTTTCGACTGTTTTCGGGTTGATAAAACATTGTATTGGGGGATCTTTTGGACCGACACCGCTTTGGAGGGTTAGAATGTATGGAGATAGAAATTATGCTGTATTGGTAGAAGCTCTTTTACATTTTGGATTTTCTAATATAGTACTTTGATGTGCAAAGAGAATAACAAAAGGTTTCATCTTGAAAATGGACTGTAGTCTGTAAGTTTTAGAAATCTGTAAATCAGAAAAATAATTATTAATATTTCATGTTAGTAATGGGTTTTTATTTTGATGATAATGAGCATCTCGCCCATATTAAGGATTCTGTATGTTGCCCCCTAATCGGTCAAAGTCTAAATGATCAAAGAAAGTATGCACTTTTCCGTTACTGCACATTTTGCATCGTTTTCCTACTCACAACATACCCTCACTCTCTTTACATAGCTCCAATCTATCATCAAGAAAAACTCACACTTAACACTATCGTAAAAAGGAGAAACTGATCAGTCCATTAGAATCGATCGATACACCGAGTACAGACAACTCCATACATTCGGGCCACGGCCCGCAGCCGTGGTCCGCTTAATAACGCCGATTGGCGGAATTTCGCCAGAGCTCACGGTCCATTGCTGTCGGAAATTACGTTGCGTAGAAAACCCAGACCTTTTAGCGGGCATGTATGTGCATGTATTGTGTGTATCGATGCCTTCGCTTTTAAAATTTGATCGAAATGAAACGTTTGTTTGCTCCGAATTTGCGGTTGTGCAATTTTATCTTTTTTGTGGTGGGTTTTCGGAATTTAAATGTTTTGAGATTTTTGTTGGCCGTAAGGATGTATTTTGGATGATTTCGCAGAAATTCAAAGCTATATGTGGTCCTGCAGATCTATTCTGTAAAATCTTACTGTGAAAACGTAGGTGAAATGAGCTTGAAGTGAACTGTCAATATGTCAATCCCTAGCATCAGCGGGTCTATTCTGTAAAAATCTCACCGTGATACCTTAGGTGAAGTGAGCTTGAAGTCAGACCAAATAAAAAACTAAGACAGCGCTGCGAACAGTACAGTGAAGCATGACAAAACCACACCTCCCCTCTGTGCATACACGCTCACATGCACACATTTACGACAATTTACAATCAACACAAAGTGCACACATGTTAACGAAACCAGCCTCATGTCAGCAAGCTGTCATTCCACCTGATGGTTTAGATTGACAGCTTTGACAGCTCAGTTTATGCTCACTTCACCGGAGTTTTCACGTTGAGCTTTTTACAGAATAGATCCACATGTGAAATGACAATTCACTTGATATTAGTTTTGACGGTGAGATTTTTACAGGATATATAGACCGGCTGCTGTTTTGTCCCTAGGCAGAGGAAAGTCAGCATGACTAACTATCCATAAACACGTAAATATTTGCGGAACACCATTAACTAAACAAAACAAACGCACCATCAGTCATAACACCATCAAACCGTACCAATCCTTCAATCAATTACCGCCAGCCAAAACGAGTCCACTATTTCCCACTAATCTATCAAGTATCAAAACAACACTTAACTTTTCAATTACCACTCGCGACAAAAGTATATAAGTTGCAAGATCTACTCTGTATGGTCGTTGCACGCATCAGAAAGGCAACTTTTGACACACCCCGAGGCTCCGAAACTTTTACATTAGAGATGAAGTTTCTCGCAAAGTTATTCTCACTACTTGCAGAGTGTTCACGCAACAAACAAATCTTGAGAAAGAGCTAAACACAGCTGAAACAGCTCGTTTTATTAAGTGTTTTTTGGTATTGAATGTTTTTTTTTTGTTTTTTTAGCTAATTCTTTTTGAAGCGGTTAAAATTTAAAGAAACGCTACTGTAAAATTATAATTTATCTCAATTAATATTATTTAAACGTTTGTCCAGTCCTATGATTGCATAATTTTTACATTATATTTTGTACTTTTCGGTTCATCTTCTGCCTAGCCTTTTCCTAACTATGTTAGGGTCAGTTTCCTGTCTAACCGAATCCAGCTGAATACCCAGTATTTTAAATTACTTGTACCTTTCGACAACACAGTAAAACTGAGAGGCAATTCCCGTAATTTTTAAGAACGTTCACATTAGCATCTCATTCGCAATCTGTCAAAATAACCATCAATTTACCAACATTTTTGACAAGTTTGACAGATTGCGACTTGAATGTGAATGTTTTTTAAGTACGAGAATTGGCCCTCAGCTCTTAATTAAATGTCAATGTAGCTCTTAAATGACACACATTTCGAATCACATTTTCATGTAGGTCTCAAACTTACCGTTGTCTTCTCGTGAATTATTCTATTGGTTCAGTTTATTCGTAAACATCATTCTTAGACATTTTATTGACATTTCTATTCCTGTTTTGTAAATGTCATCTTATTTTAAAAGATATGATGTCCATTAGTCTAAGTTGCTTTTAAAATTCACACAAAATCTTAATCTTCAGAATAGGTAGCAGGCGCTTGACGGAATTAGATGTAAATTAAATATTAGTCCAGTGCCCATTGGGTAGACTTAGCAACATAATAAGTTGGTTTTTGTTAAAGCAACTAATGTTTAAACCAGGGATGCAAAAAGGGTGTTATAAGTTTAACGTGAGGAGCTCGTGGCTAAGTAATAACAGCTGTGCGGGTCGATCGATCAGGTTAAGCTACGCTTGCCAGGGTTGGTCCGTGGATGGGTGACCATCTTTACATACCGAGACTCCTCCTTGCCTCGGAAAGTACGTTAAACCCTTGGTCCCGGCTGTCATTTGTGGATCTTTGACAGTCGTTACGGGTCGTCAGAAGCCCGAAAGTCTGACAACCAGTATTACCAAGGCGTATCGTATTACCCAGTTACTGGGTTGTGGAAGTCAGATAGGCAGTCGCTCTATGTAAAATATTGGTATTCAGCTACATCCGGTTAGACTGGAAGCCGACCCCAATATAGTTGGGAAAAGGCTAGGCAGATTTATTGTGTCTATTTCATCAGACGAAAGATTTGTGGCGGTATCTACATCGCCACATGCGAACTACGCATCAAAGACCTGACGTCACACAAAAATCCTGACGTCACATAAATCCTGTATCGCGCAATGGACATAATACAAGAACCCGACATCAATCGTTAGGCAGTTGCCCGCCAGACACAACAACCGTCTGGTCGGAGGATTCTCCCTTTTCTATGGTGGATGAGTGAACTTTACACCCCGTTCCTCATACCCCTAAAGATTCAAGAATGTTTTTGGAAAATCTTGCATAAATTACGTGTGTTCTTAATGTACCTAAGCAATAAAATAGCTCCTTGCCACCACCATGTTTGATCATTCATTCCTACGCTTTAAGTTTGCGAATACTAGTGATGCTCGCGACATTGAGTTTTATTAGATAGTACTACTGTGCCTGATAATAAATAGAACAAGCATGTTTCCAAGAAGACTGAAGAATTTCCCAAAAACGTTTAATAAATAGGTACCTAAATAATTGATGCCCATACGTACCTAATATACATAGGTACTTAAACTACCTATTAAAACACTTATTAAATAATTCCAAACTTAAATAAGAGATGCTTTACTAGTTAATTAATTTTACGACTGTCCAATTACGATCCGTCATCCCAAACGCAGCGTTTCATTGTGAAACTCTACGAAAGGTAATTATTGAGATGAGTTTAAAATTACTTGGCTTGAAATGAGATTAACACAGATATTTGTTATGTTTTCGGTTTCTCATTAAGTTCTGTATTTTTCATTATAGTTTCATATCACGCCTGTAATCTGAAGGGTTAAGTGGAAGCGTAGGTACAACAGTACACACACATTTTGCCAGTTAAGGCTCTTACATACTGGGGCGATTCGTCGCGCGACGCGATGCCGCCGCATTGTTCGCCGTGAGAAATTGTTTTGTTAAAATTCGCGTCGCACGACGAATTGCCCCAGTATGTAAGAGCTTTTATGTTTAAGTCCCATGTAATAGGGGGCAAATCCAGAGTCCGGGGTGCTACTGAGAAATTCCTGTTGGAAAATCCAATAACACTTTGTCTGACCTGGAAATCGAACCCAGGACCTCATTCTCAGCAGTAGCACTTGCGACAACTACAGAACAACGAGGCAGTAAGTATTATTGTTACTAAGAAATATGTTTGCATCAATTTGGCCATATAATTTCGGGTTTATCTATTTTTTTTCGTAACTTTACATTAGGGTGGCATAATGTTATTAGAACCTTTATGCAAAATAAGGCCACGAATTGATTGGTGTCAAACTTTGATCATAATGTAGAGATGGTGCCAAAAGTCTGATTGGCAATAACCTTAAAACAAAGTAAGATAGGTTTCTTTGGCTCTTTTTGAAATATTTTTGCAAGTTAACGTCGATATTGGCTGAAAGTTTCCAGTTTATCTAGATATTTGATTCGTTATGGAAGTTTGACAGTATTTTTGTTCATACTGGGGAATTTTCGACAGTTTATTACAATGGTTAGCTGTCTAAAAGGATGTAACCACGTGACAGACAAAGTTTATTCATTGAATATTCTGGTTTAATGTAATTTTAGGCAAAGTAACAGTCTCCTTGATAAAATTAACACATTTTTGGCAAAAATAAGACCCTTGAGGCGAAAGCGTCAGGGGTAGTCCGCGAAATTAAATTTTTTTTACAGTTTACAATTTGCAGGTCGTTTTTAATTATTCGTGGCCGTTTCAAATATTTATTTACATAACATAACATCACGCCTTGATTCCCTGAAGCGTTAGGCAAAGGTGTTCCTATAGTCCACCCAGATTTCGCTAGTTTAGTGTAGTTTAGTTTTTTCCCATGTAATAAGGGGCCAGCCTACTCCCACCGTCAGTAGCTCCGTTCCAATTGGTTTTTTCCTATGAAGAAGAGCCGGCAAGAAACTCCACGGATACCCTTTTAAAAATAATTGGCTTTTACAATGTTTTCAATTTACACCGTTAATAGGTGAGGACAATTTAGGCCTGTCAATAAGTACTAGGTCCTTTTCAAAATAGAAATGGTCAACAAATCGAAGCTTCTATGAGACTACAAGGCCTGCAACGTTCAGTTTATTTTATGTAACCGTTTTTGTACACATATAAAAGAAACCAACCAACCGCAACCGCAAATCGTAACCGGCTTGCGTGTATGACCAGATATATGAACGTAAACGAAGCAAAAGGAGTATGTAAGGATCCTAGCAGGTGGCGTTATGTAGTTTCTGCCTACCACCTTGTGAAGAAGGCGTGAGTTTATGTATGCGTATATGAAACGAACAGAATAACACGTACCTACAATAATTTTATATTATTATTATCTACACCCATGCTATAAATCCTCTATAAAAGTTATAGTGATATTATGGTTACCGATAATATCATCCAAACGGGTGTTATAATGTTGTACATAATAAAACTCATTTTAAAAAAAAGAACATTGTCATGCAGGCGGGTTTCACTAGGGGATACCGCACGGTCTCCCGTGAGGCGGCGAGCCTCCTTGCCGGATTACCGCCATGGGATCTGGAGGCGAAGGTCCTCGCGCACATCTGGGAGTGGCGCGACGAGGTAAAGCGCCGGGGTGTAACTCCGCTGCCGCGAGAAATCGCGGCACAGCGGACAGAGCTCCGGCAAGATCTCATGGCGGCATGGAGAGTGCGATTGTCGCAACCCAGTGCTGGGCACGCCACAATAGCGGCGATAAGTCCCCTCTTTGAGGAGTGGCTAGAGAGGCGCCACGGCGTCCTCACCTTCCGCCTGACACAGGTCCTCACCGGACATGGCAGCTTCGGGAGGTTCCTGTGTAGGATTAGGCGGGAGAAAACGCCCGGGTGTCACCACTGTGCGGATCGCCCGGAGGACACGGTGGAGCATACGGTGGAGGTATGCCCTGCTTGGGCGGAGCACCGCCGAGTCCTCGCGGAGGCGATTGGCGGCAATGACCACTCGCGTCCGGCCCTGGTCCAGGCCATGGTACGGAGCGAGAGGGCATGGGAAGCCGTCACTTCCTTCTGCGAAGCAGTAATGCTCGCGAAGGAGGAGGCGGAACGCGTGAGGGAAAGGCAAAGTTTGCGCCCTCACGCCCCTAACCGCCGCCGTTGGAGACGCCCTGGGCGTCGGGAATCTCAGGCGGATTCCCGGCCACCATAGGCGCGGGCTTGCGGACGGCGAGCAACGGGCAGCTCGCCGTCCGATAAGGACCAGGCCCGGGTCGATGGCGCGTCGTGTTCCACGCGCGCCTCAAAGAGATGTCAGCACAATTGACGGGGTCCGGTAGGACCGATGCCTGCCAGGGTTGCGGGAAAGTCCGAAAGGGATGCCGGGACCTTGGCAACAAGCAAATGAAGGAACACGAGTGGGTTTTAGTCAGTAAAAGCCTGACACGCCCTTCCGCTCCGCCCAGAGCGGGAGAAGTCATTGGATGATTTCCCAACTTCAAAAAAAAAAAAAGGCGGGTTTCACTAACAAAGCACGGTTATTTAAAAAAAAACTTATGGATTATTCGAATTCGAAAAATTCGAATTCATGTGCGTCGTATCCCTCTATTTTAGTTCGATATTAGTTTTGCAAATCTTTTATAGAGGATTCAACTGTAAATAATTAGGTATCAAAACACTCATGTGATACCCACATTCGTGTTTTAATACCCCTTATTATATAACAGTTGCATAAATAATTATTATTTGTGTCATAAGTTGCATTTTAACTTTCGAGTCCTAATGAATGTGTTTGCTTGTTCCAGGTAAGGCACAGCTTGGCTTTCCGAAGCACGTAAGTTAATCCAGCAGATAATGGAGACAATGGGCACATTCTCGTTTGTCTAGACAAGTAGTCGTAAAATAAACGAGAGTAATACAGGGCCTAAGATGTTGACTACATTTCCTTGGGATAAAGATAAATATAGCGACTAATATCAGCTGATACTGTACTTGTAATACTGGTAGTTAAATGACAAACAAGTAATCTTGTTTTAATAATATGTATTAAATAAGTAAACCCAAAGGTCAAACGTAAGTTCCTTAAATCATAGCAATTTTTATAATGCTAATGCTTTGTACACTCTAAAGTAAACGTCGTGCCATCTTAGAACAAAGCTCGAGCTGTAATAGTTACAGAATTGTCCGCACTGACTTATTTCAATGAATCCCCCTGTATAATTTCTCGTGCCTCTTGCAAATTCGACGCAATCTATTGATCGAAGCACTACGACTAATCGCCCAGTACTTACTACTTCTTTGTGTCCCAACCCTAGTCACCATCTCCATAGCAATAAAGACCCAAGTCCCACTTTCCCAACTCCCACTTTCATCTCACAAATACACAGACACATAATTCGAGGTCATTATAGCCCTCTATGTTACGAAATCCGTTTTATCGATACAATAAAACATCCTTAGCGGTGAGGCGAGCACTCGACTTATATTAATGTACTGGGAATCGATACCGAGTCCCTCTCGTCTCGATACTCGATGGACCCTTGAATTCGTCAACAAGTTTTGAAGGCCGGTTCTACGCGTGCAGATGCGGCGAACGGTATAAGTTATTTGTAGACAGGGCCAGATTTAAAGGTGAAGAGGGCACGGGGCAAAGTAGCCAACGAAAAAAAAAAATTATGCAAAAGACGAGACAACGAGCATTCGGCTTTCGGTATCAAAGTAATTCAACGTATCATTTTTAAGACCATCGACCCAGGACATGAAAAGAAAATTAAAAAAGGTTCCTTGTAAATTAAAACTTTTTTTTATTAAAAAAATTCTATTTGAGAAACGGTCAACAGGGGCATGGCGCCGGGCCTCCACAAAATAGGGGCCTATTTTGTGGAGGCCCGGCGCCGTGGCCCCGCCTTAAATCTTGCCCTGTTTGTGGATCTTGTGTAGTATTGTGTGCTTATACGTATTTGCTCTGTTTTCATATAAACCAGAAGCACAAAATATTAATGGTCAATCGATTTATTGTTGTAAATTGAATAGAACATTGGAGTGCACAAGACTTAATTCAATGACTGCTTTGAAGTGTCACCGATATCAAGTAGTACCAACCCGCACTGGGCCCGCATGGTAGATTACGGCTCAATCCTTGTCACCAAGATGAGGCCTGTGCCCCAGCTGTGGGAACATTATAGGCTGATTATTTGAAGTATCAAACAAACCACACTTAAAAAATGTCGCGAAATATTTTATATTTTTCATCTACGAGTCAGAATTCAACCATTAAGCTACGTCTGAGCACTAATGCTAATCTCTGCTTTTATTACTAGTTAGGTATTGAAACACCACCGCGATAAACTCAAAGACGACTGCACCGATTTTCATGCTGTTGTGGCGGTATCTACATCGCCACATGCGAACTACGCATCAAAGACCTGACGTCACACAAAAATCCTGACGTCACATAAATCCTGCATCGCGCAATTAAAGTTTACCGTGCAATGGACATATATACAAGAACCCTACATCAATCGTTGGGCAGTTGCCCTCCAAACACAACACCCGACTGGTCGGAGAATCCTCCCTTTTCTATGGTGGATGAGAGAACTTTACACCCTGTTCCTCATCATACCCCTAAACCGTTTTCACCAATAAATAGACTGGTTCTCGAGTAAGGTTTTAGTATAAAATAATCGGTATCCACGTATTTATTATAAAATGTATCTTTGATTTTTTGAGTTCAAGAAGCGTTTTATTCGATCCGGTACTATAGACTCTCTCGGAGTTTACAGTGCATACACAGTTACACTTGTCTTTCTACGAAACATGTGATCATCGCGTGTCACCCTCTTCCTTAATGCTATTTGCAACGCTGTCATTGATCACGGGGCCCTTCAATAACAGTAATAGCATCCGTGCTTGCTCCTTATCGGTCAAGATTATATTTTATACCGTCCCTGTGGGCCCCCTAATGTGGTTTGATATATTACTTTATTTGTCAAATATCAATAACGTCGGATCTGGGCCCACTTTGTGGGACGACGCCGCTGAATATGAAATGTATGACTTTGGACGACTTAAGGCACTGTTTGTAGACTTATGTATATTGTGTTTATGTTTAGCGACCAGGGTTTATGAGGATGTTTTGGTTCAGAGAAAAAATAGAAAAAAGGTTCTTATCTATTAAATAATAATAGGAAAGTGTAGATAATAATTTTCTAAATACCAATAGTTGATAGTTATCTCGGTCAACGGTCGTAGTTCCTGGTACAACGGTCGTAGTTCCTGGTACCCAGGATTTTGTAATATCTATATACATTTTTAAAAGAGTGTCCTTGGAGTTTCTTGCCCGTTCTTCTCCATAGAGATCTACGAATTTGAATGGGCAACTAGCTTCAACTTTTTGACTAACTGACCGACTCTTTGACAATTCAAAAGTGCCTGTAAATGGTTTAATTGAAATAAATGCTTTGAGTTTGAGTTTGAAATAAAACTTGCAAAAACGTGAAAAGTTGTAAATGTTGAGATCATTTATACAGGGTGTAAAAAGATCCATCACATAGCCGTCAATTACGCATTATAATATATATCACATTAAGTAACATTGCCCAAAAATAATTACTGGGAAACGACTTTTATTTTTGGTGTAATAATTGCTGTTTGCGATAGTGCGCGACGTAACCGACGCAAAACATTGTGTTTATGGGGACATGCGACGGTTCAGGGTTAGTGGGGGTATTTAAAATTAGTTTATAACATTTAAAACTTGCTTTTGCTTGCTTCAATATCTCCGTAACCAGAAGTGCCTTTCGGCTTCATTAAACGTCTTTTTACACCCATTATACTTCCTATTAAGTATTTTAAGTCTGTAAGTTTTTAAATTATGTAAATACCTAACTATAAATATGAATCTATCATTATATTAACTATAGAGGTTATTGGTACAACACAGTTTAATTTGCGAATTGTAGCTACCTCAAAATTATTGCGAGTGACACAATCACCTACATAATAAACACTACTGAAATGAAGATAGAAGAGCTGCATTTGACTGCTTAATTTCAGGCACAATAGAAATTGAAATTACATATTGTGAGCCTGAATATAACTAGGTATATTCAAGCACATCGCCAGTTGGCAACAAAATTGGATCAGCCGCCATTTATAAAATGTACTAGCTTTTGCCCGCGGCTTCGCCCGCGTAGAGGTCGGAAATTATCCCACGGGAACGTATTATCGAGATAAAAATAATCCTGTGTTAATTCAGGTTATTAAAAAAAACAGCTGTTCCCTACATTTATGTTCGCATATCTCGTCAAAATGTAGGGAACAGAAGATTTTTTTTTTCCGTTATTTCAGGGTTGGTGCCTTAGTGAAAGTTGTTCATAATGATGAGTACAATGACCCCATTAGAGATTTCGTGTATGAAAAGATACTTATAAACTATTTGTGCGCTTTTCATCCAAATCCGTTCAGCTGTCTTTGGGTGATTGAGATGAGTAACAAACGTACAAACTTTCACATCCTTACATATTATACACCAAAATCCTCCGCCACGTCTGTCTGTCGTACTGTACGTGATAAACTCAATAACTACTGCACCGATTTTCATGCTGTTTTCACCAATGGATAGAGTTGTTCTCGAGTAAGGTTTTAATATATAATAACTGACATCCACGCGGGCGAAGTCGCGGGCATCAGCTAGTTTATAATAATTATAACTAGATTCCGCCAGAGGCTTCGCCTGCGTGATATTCTTACTATAAGTAGGATTCAGAGAATCGCCATTATAAAGCTTAGTTGAAACGATATTATCAGATATCAGAATTTCAAAGTTCTGTATAAACTAGAAACTGGAGCTGTTATCTTAACTCTTGGCTTATTACAACTAAGTTGGGATAGTTTGACGGCTTCTTTTATAAAAGCAGCTGTGTAATGATGATTGCTATTTATTCTGATGTACTTTGTGGTCAGCTCCATCTTCAGTAAATGATTTATTCCTCAACCGACATGGTTGTGCTGTACCTACCAAAACTTTGGAAAATATTTTTATTAATTAAAATAAGTAAAACAAAAGTGAGGTTTGTACTGTATTACTAAATAAAGAAAGAAAAGAAAGAAAGAAAAATATTTTATTCGGGACACGCACAGGAAAAACAAGCAGTAATATAAAGAAAGTACTAAATTAAAATAAAACAACAATTAACTAAGATGTAGGTTGTTGGTAGTTACCTAAGATATGGTCTAATACTTCTGTATTTATGGTTCATGAATACAATACAATCATTTGTTTTCGAGTATCGTAGGTGTTATATAATTATTTTTACAAATTCCAATGTAAATAAGACAAAGACATCTTTGACAAACATTGGACGTTAAATGATCCGCATTCGCCTCACAAAGTCCGCCCCCACATTTGATATTCCTTGTTCGCCCCACATTCTGTTCCTTATTCGTTTTTTAACGGAAAGTAATGCTTAGAAAGTACTGTCATATGAAAAAGCGGCCAATTGGAAGTCGGACTCGTGCACGATAGGTTCCGTACCATTATCTATAAAAACGGCAAAAAAATCACGTTTTTTGTATGGGAGCTCCCTTAACCTTTCGTGTGGAACGTAGATCCACGCGAGACACAATAGCTTTTTAATTGTGTCTGTAATTACGGCATACAAAAGGCTAAATAATGATTTTATTCTGTTTTCTAGTATTTGTTGTTATAGCGGCAACAGAAATTCATCATCTGTGAAAATTTCAACTGTCTAACTATCATGGTTCCTGAGATAGACTTAATAATAGGGTCCGTTTTTACACTTTGGGTACGGAACCCTAAAAATATCGTTGCCCAACCAGTTGCTGAAACAAAAAGCAACATTTCCGGTCATCGCAATCAAGTATTTACCTACTCATTAAAATATGGGTAAAAAACGACGCCCAATCATTACCCATGTCCTAATGTCATACGGAACCCACTCCACGGCTTATGCGGTTCCCCTAACTCAGTACCTACTCAGTAGTTCAGTCCTTAGGGTTGTATTCAGCTGGCTCGTACTCGATTGACGGATTAGCATCGTAATTGCGACGTTGCGTGATGTTATCAATGTAATTGAATGCAGGACAGCGGTGTCCCGCTTTGGGGTGTAGGGTTGTCGAGAGTTAGATTTTTTTGTAGCGTGTCTATCGTTTAATGAGGGTTTTTTTTTTGTGAGGACTTTCAGAATAAATTAGAAGTTTGGTAATATTTAGTTGGTTGAGTCAGCTCAACCAACTAAATATTACCAAACTTTTAATTTCACAAGTTCAGTCAGCTGAACACATAAAAAAAGAAAAGAAAGAAAAATTGTTTATTCTGCACAAACTAAACATCCTACACACAGCCACACAGTCCACATGCAGCCCCTTAATAATGTTATCCCTTTGAGATTTAAATTCTCCAAAATCTCCCAAATCCTCAAAAATATCTACCTCTTCGAATTTTTCGTGATAACCCAAATGAAATTATTGTCCCGTTAGCTTTATACCTTATCAAGAATCGATGACTGTATCCTACATAACAATTACAAATCTCTCTGAATACCGACTTTCGCAGAAACTTGTAAGAAATTGTTCAGCCAAAAAACAAATTGCGCGTATTCTTTCTGTAACAATTTATCTGTATGCTTTTCGCGTTACTTCTAACGACTAACTTTTACAACTAAATTATTATGTTGTTAATACGCTGTTATGAGATTTCTTAGAAACTTCCCCATAAAAAGTTACATGTTTCTCTTCATTTCATAATTGTTTCCTTATTATATCTTCCAAAACCTTGTGGTTTATATCTTAGACCAATATTTATGTGGGAAGCACAATATTTGTAACCAGCAAATTTCAAGCCTTTAAAAACGGAAATGTGGGTTTTAGATTAAAACAAAGCATAAAAATATAATGTTACTGTCAAAATAAATAATATTTCAACTGCAAAATTCATGTTTTATCATGTACGCACGATACGCAAAAAATATTAAAAACGATCGCACAAAAACAACCATGGATAGGTACGCCTAAATAAAACGGTAATTTAATACCATTACATTATTCCAATATTTCTCGTACCCGTCACAAATGATTAATGAGTTTATTTAAAAACGGAGCTGGCAACCCTGCCCAAGGCGGGACACTTTGGTCCCTCTAATACCCGATGCCATTGATTCATTATGGCATTACATATGACGCTACCAATGACAGAATTGTGGTATTAATTGCTCAATTCACAGAGGAAGAGCAAATAGCTAATATCGTATTTGTGTTAGATCGATCATAACTGGATCGGTAACGACGTAATGTGTATTTGGTGTTTAGCTGTGAATTTTGAAATAGCTTGTTGTTTTAGAGTGGAAGTGGGAATTGTAAATCATTTTAAAATCAAAATCGTTTATTTGCTTAAAATGTGGTGGGTGCATTAAATTGAATTCTGGCATGCATTTAGTGTCTGATTATGGTTGTTCATGAACTTCTTCTGCTTGTTATGTTACAACTATGTACGCCTCAGCCCGCGTTTACGCCAAGGTATAAAACTTGTACTCTACATGTTGCGTCTACTGTTTCCGTTTATCGTTTACACCTAAAACAAGTTGAAAAGACTATTTGTGTACAAAACTTATAAAAAACTTGTCAAAAATTTCGAAAACGTGATCAATATTGTTGAAAGGTCATGTCTGAAACATCTTCAATAAGTACGCGTACATGTTTTATACTCGACATAATTTTGACAACTCTTTAAAAAAACTTTAAGGTGTAAACCTGCTAAACTGATTAGTTACAATTTCACATTAATACGCCACCCATTTTTAAGGCTAAATGACTAGGTAGACATTATCCCATTCATGTATAATTATTAATTATGCAAGAAATTAAGTGTGAAATTACATGTATTATGACTATAAAATAACAATACTCTATACGCCAAACTACATGCAGGCCAGACACTAATACCATCGGACACAATGCTAAGAGAATTTTCACCTGACGCGTACTAGACATGGGGATGCACGGATTTGCATAATTTCCTATGTGACATTAATTTAGCCAGACCCAATATCATGGCGTCACCTGCGACCAGCAAAATGTTATTATCTACCCTCGTATCTACATGTATGTAACAGCGTATGAACACAGGATTTTTTTAAATATAAAAATTGTAGACACGCAAGACTTGTTAATATTAAAAAGTATCTTTGGGTATATACTTTCGTTCTTATAAAAGAGTTCATTGAGCACCTATTTTGACTTACCTATTAGATATGAATGTCTCAAAATAATAATGGTTAAATAATGAGATGGTATAAAAGAACACATACCACTACATACTAGTTCAATTAACTAAGTGGCTTATGCTATGCACAATACATTGAAACCCTGATCTCCAAACTAGGGGTATCCCTGTATCTTACAGATCAGTGTCCCTCTGCAGCAATGTCACAAGTCAATATTTGTAACATAACACAATTTCCTTTGCAAGGACAAAAATGGTCATCCGCAAAAATTCAAATTCTACACTTATCTAAACGCATTGTTTTCATCCTTCCCACACATTCTGCTGGTTTTGTCTCCACCGTCTAATTACAACGAACAGCGATACTCCTACCAATAATTATGCAATTCTCCAGTAAGCACTCGCAAACTGCCACTTAAAACAAGAAAAGCTGAGAGTCGAACAGTTGCAACTTGTAAAAATAATCCAATCTTCGACCGCGGTGTCATTCCGAACTAACAAACTAGAAATTTTCAAGTCGATATTCCCGACCTGATTTCCGACGCTGCGGGTAAAAGGAGCAGAGGAAAATTGTCAGACTTGTTACTCTTGGTCGTAGTCTTATTGTGGAAAGTTGGTAGACTAGACTGCCGCGACCACAACCATGCCACCGTGACACTTACGACCAGTATTTTTCTTACACACTTTTTTACTTTGCAACTGCACTTGAGTATTTTATGGTGACTCTCGCTTACCAGTACGATTATGGTGAGTAATTGTGTTCCGTTGTTGTCTTATCCGAGGTTTGGTAACAATGTGTGTGTGGTAGACGGATGAAGAGCTTTGATTTGTAACTTGATTTTTGAGACTTGATTTTGAATGTTTGATAAACAGTTGAAAGTGTTGGAATGAATTTAAGTTCCTTAACGCGGCTTGTGGTAGAAATCGTCACGTAACGAAAGAGCGTTATGCCCTCCGTGCGATTTTCTCTCTCTCTTTCTCTGTCCCTGTGTCTTTCTATTATATGTATATAAGTGCGTGTATGCGTGCGAGTATCGCGTAAGGAGTTTTGTTCCTGACGGGGGTCCCCCGACCGCACAATTTTTTTAATTTGTTTTTTTTAAAGCTGGAGCTCCTTTAATCTTTTTCTTCCACGGTAGCAAATACCTAGTAGGTACATATATATATGATAGTGTAAATGTATAGATTCCCCCATCGAACTCCCTATATTTTAATAGGTAAATAAAAACCCCTGGCACAGTTTCCTTATTGTAACACAACATTAAACACCACTAAAAAAAATCAACTTGCTGTTCACATAAACAGAACAAATGTCCCAATTCTCCCATCTCAGGCGGTACATCCGCTCATTATTCAGCAAATCGTCTCATTATTTCTGTGCCGCTTAATCCTTGGCTTACATTTCGCTTTTTAATTGTACCTCCATGTCTGACCCTCATCGAGGTCGCTTGTTTTTCACAATTTGCCGTCTCGTTAAACCTCGGCTTGAGTTAGTTTGGGGGTGGTACAAGTTATGAAAAGTCGTGGAATAAAAGAAAGAAGAATATGATTATTTGCTTCAGAGACACGTGCATAAAAAAAACAAGTTAACTCGCTTCAAAAATCAAATCAATCTGCCTAGTCTTTTCCCAACTATATTGGGGTCGGTTTCCAGTCTAACCGGATGCAGCTGAATACCAGTATTTTACATGGAGCGACTGCCTATCTGACCTCCACAACCCAGTAACTGGGTAATACTATATCCCTTGGTAAGACTGGTTGTTAGACTTTCGGGCTTCTGACGACCCGTAACGACTGTCAAAGGTCCACGAATGACAGCCGGGACCAACGGCTTAACGTGCTTTCCGAGGCACGGAGGAGTCTCGGTACATAAACATGGTCATCCATCCACGGATCAATCCTGGCAAGCGTAGCTTAACCTGACGGATCGACCCGTGCGGCTGTTAAGCGAGCTCCTTAACTCGCTTAATAAAGAAAAATAAAAACAAACAAAATAGATCTAGAAATACTAGAACAAAATAGAAATATTCGGCAGCTGAACGTCGCGCGTAGTGAATAGCTTCTATATCTCTCTAATCGTCATCTTCTAGCTTATTTAGGATCCAGAGATTCACATTCCTTAAGTCATCCTAATCAATAGTTAAAGAAATTGGGATTTAATGGTTTGTAGGCATGTTTGCCGACTAACCATAGGCATAATGCGGGAGTCATGGTCGGCTTGGCAAGTTTTTGCAACTGAAATGATGGATCCATTTTTAGTGATTTTATTTTACATTAGATAAGGTAATTTGACCGGAAGCCTAAATGACGTAGGTATGAGGAGTAATAGGTACCTGTATGCATTTTTATATAAAAAGTATTAGCTGAAACATACTTTTGAAATTGCGTATTTTTGGGTAACTTTCGGGGCCGTAAAACAGCTGTTTTCGCCCAAAAACAAACCCTAATTATCCCTCACAAAAATAAAACCGCCACTCATCAGGTACCTACCCGATTTTCTCTATCACAGCCAGACTAAAGACCAATTAAGTGGGTCTCTTACAATTTGCACCGTCATGATGCGTCTGTTATCACAACTGCGCATCCGTGGACCCAACCCTTTCGCTACATAATATTGTGATTAATGAAATCCAGAGATGGCGTATATTGCGAAGATGGACGCGGTAATTTGTTATGCTGTTTCTATCATAATTTTTTGTGGGAAATTATTTGCATAACTTAGAATAATGCAAGTTTCAAGAGCCTTCCGGAAAACTATAATTGATTAACTATAATGTACTTTGTTTTTCTTGAATTTGATACTACTTAGCATCGGGGAAAGTACGTAAAGTATGCGATTGTAATTTGTTTCAGAATTAAATTAAGATACGTGTTAATAAAGATGCCACTCTTTCTTCTTTATTTCCGTCTATTAAGACCTTTTTATCTCAACCTTATAAAACACCTCTATTCCCAACCATTTCCACCATCTCAAAATAAACGTACCTACATTAACATATCTATACATAACCCTGAAATGCGGACAGCGAGCGAGATGTATCGCCTAATCCACATTACCGTCAAAACGTCCGGTTGTGACAGCCCATAATCCCACATTCAATTGTGGACGTGAACGCGTGTGCCTACCCTATGATATTACGCGTGTAAAGGAGATGGCCCAGTTCACGTCCGCCACCTGATAAACGTCTTACTTTTAAGTGGTTTAGATTTCTACATAAATAAACTTTATGTAGTTATGTGAAAGTATAAGGAAATGTTCTTTTTTAGGGTTCCGTACCCAAAGGGTAAAACGGGACCCTATTACTAAGGCTCCGCTGTCTGTCTGTCTATGTCACCAGGCTGTATCTTATAAACCGTGATAGTTAGACAGTTGAAATTTTCACAGATGATGTATTTCTGTTGCCGCTATAACAACAAATACTAAAAAACAGAATTAAATAAATATTTAAGGGGGCTCCCATACAAGAAATGATTTTTTTGCCGTTTTTATAGATAATGGTACGGAGCCCTACGTGCGCGAGTCCGACTCGCACTTGACCGATTATATTTTAAATATACCAAAGTATGGTATTTATATATCTACATAATTAGCCGGTGTTGTCCCACTCAAGACAAAGATCTCCCTGTCCTTTTTTAACCGACTTCAATAAAGGAGGAATTATAATTATTTTCATGTATTTCACACAGTTTTCTTCTCTGCTAAAACTGGCCAATCTTTTCGGTAGGAGTCGAGCTTCTCCCGCCGTTTTTGCCTTAGGCTTGGTAGGTAATTACATAAAACCCGGTATTTTTGTTGTCAATGGATCAGTAGTGCTACAGCACTTTCCATATTTATCCTATGTATAAATGAACAAACTATCCACGAATTAAAGTCCTATATTATAAAATAAAAAAGGCATAAAACAATATGATCTGAGCTGCAATAAATATCAAAGTTTTATAATAGAACCTTCAGCGAGTGTTGAGAGTTCCACAAACAATACAAGTAACTTTTCAGTATTAACTTAGGATGGCAAACAGAAACTTACGACAAGTTCTAAGGAATCAAGATTATACGGGCCACCTTTTTTTTTTTTTTGAGGGTGGGAAATTATATATGACTACTCCCGCTCTGGGCGGAGCGGAAGGGCGTGTCAGACTTTTACTGACTAAAACCTACCCGTGTTCCTTCAGTTGCCTGTTGCCAAGGTCCCGGTATCCCTTTCGGTCTTTCCCGCAATTTCTGACTTTCCCGCAATATACGGGCCACCTAATATAACATTCTGAGAAACTGTATTCTGTTTGATTGTTAACACGTGTAATCGTATATAAAATAGCTGCTATACAATATGTTAACTAAGAAAGGGCGTTCCCGTTAACCTGCAATAGAATAACGTACATACATGCTAAAAAAAAAAAAACCCACAAAAAAATTAAATAAGTTGTGATAATAATATTCACAAAAGTATTAAATTGATACATAAAAGAAACACTCTGTACACGCACACATGTATTTCAACGTAGAAAGACAAGTGTGACAAGTGTGCGTGTCCAGAGTGTTTCTTTTCCACATCAATTTAATATTTTTTGTGGATATTTTACTGCAAAAAAATAAAATAAATCTTTTTTTTTCGCCCTTTGATAGATAACATACTGTATATTATTTTAAGTGAAATATTAAAGTCGGGGAAAATAATGTTTATCAAATTATAACAGTATTCGTCAATTTACCGTGTTAAAGGTATTTCATACAACTGTCAAAAAATTACAGTGATTATTTGAATATACAGACAATTTTAGTTGGTAGTCAATAACTAAACAAAACAATAACTAATTTTTTTACATTTTTGAGCGTTTGGGGCCTGTGGGTTGCAGGGTACATCTAAAGTTAATTAACTCAAAGACTGATGGAGATTTATTTTTATTTTTTATTTTTCGACTAGGACTAGATTACATGGCAAGGTAATACATAAAGCACAAGCATAAAGGCTTTATCTACAATTTATTAATTAACATTTACATTATGTAACTTATTATACTAAATTAACTATAAAACTAAAACATAGTTAGTAGGTGCCGTACTACTCTCCTAGAAAGGTACCAAAATAACTTGTGTTTAGGAGAAACAATATTATTGACATGCCTATCAGGTATTTTGTTTTGGACGGGCGATTGAAAGGTCTTGCACTCAATCAATTGCACTTTTGTTCCAGCATAAAATAGTGATTTAACAGAAGGATGTTAAATCTTGAATCAATCCTTGAATTAAGCGGATCCAGGGGGGGGGGGCACACGTGCCCTGTGCCCCCCCCCCCCCTCCGGATCCGCCCTTGCATATTACGTAATTGTTTAAAACACTTATAGAAGTAAATTTAAAAAATCAAATACCCGCCAAAGTTTTCGACCACGCCATTATTCAAGCGCCACCACACAAAACGTAACACCAGGCAAATGTGATTCGAACTCATTTTCCAACATTTTGCGTAAAGCAATAAGAACACAGAAATCAAAGTTTCCAAAGCTAATATATATTGAATCGTAGTTGAATGGGCAATGCAGTCCGCGTACCCTCCCGAGAGAGAAACTTTCCCCAATGTATTACTTTGCGACGCTTCGGAGTCTGTACCTCTCTTCTAGTTGCCAACAAATGCTGCTTACGGCGCGTGAATTGGGTATTGCGGCCGTCTGATCAAACTTCATTCGGATACCGTATAATAATAGCCTTTGTCGATCTCTACAGTGCGTTTGACATCTCTATTGTGTGAGAAAGGAAAAGTATCTGAGGATGAGGAGTCTTAGAATGAACAGACAATGTTTTGTTGAAATCAGCTTGTGAGAATGTTGGGCAAAAGTAACAAAGCTAAAATTGATTATTTTTGGTTTTTCATTATTTAGGTATCAGAAATAGACTAATCTTCCCCCAATTGTTTTAATAATGTAACATTCTTACTCAAAAACAAATAAAAATTAACATAAATCGGCATTTCGTATATAAGTTCTGATTGTTGTTTGTTTTCATTTGGTATGTCTTTCGCAACTAAATTGTCTTTGGCATGTAATTGGTCACTGACCACAGATTAAAAATGTTCTCTAGGCCACAGACTAAATAGCTTCTGAATACGAGGCTTTTGGATAAAAAAATTACATTCTATTATTTTGTAATGTGCGTTTAGTTTGTGCAGAATAAACAATTTTTCTTTCTTTATAAAAAACTTATTTAATAGAAAATAGTTTCATTGAAGTTACCTATCTACTTCTAAATGAAGCGATAGCATTATCTAATGAAGTCTGCCATCATAATATTAGCCTTTATCTAAGCTTTCAAATCTAGAAATTGTCCTCATAAAAGCCTGTCTAAGATAAGACTAGATAATATAGACTTTCTTCACAACATTCTACTTTACTGGACAAGTAATGCAGTCGATTAATTAATTCCATTAACTGGACATAAACTTCAAGGCAATGCATTGAGCCTAGTCCTCTAACAACCCGTTAATGTGACGTTTGTTAGACAATAAAGTTCCCCGTAACGTCTAACAAGGAAGATTTGACTGCCTATTTTCTGCGAAAATGTAATTTTAGGGAATGATACGCACTATTCTGAATAGGTCTTCTAATAGTTTTCTGGAACTTGGCTCATTTGGCTCTAATAAGACAGGTATTTCTAACCCTAAATTGTACACCAACATAAACCGATGTACTATTAATTCCACTCAAATTGTTCGCACAAATCTAGGCTCGAACAGCGTCTATAATCTAAGTTCCAGCATCCTTCTCAGGCGATACCTATACAGGATCATAACAAAACATTTAACAAAGACCCCTGATAATTCAAATCATCTTTAGCTTGTATCGGCGTTTTGAGCACAAAGCTTCCAGGTGGAAGGGAAATGGGGGGTGGAGGGATCATCTTACTCTAGCTGCTCGTATCTTATATCGTTCGTGGGAGCTTCGGAGCAGCGTTTGAGATAACGTAACAATGCAGCGTTCACTTCAGAACCATTTATTCGATAGTGTTACCTGTATACAAAGGTTCTAGGTTTACACAGGGTGTTGCGAATATAGCGTAATGTAATGGTACGGCTTTCGAATGGCGCCTCTTTAGAAATGAAACGCGCAACTTAATCCTTTGCTGTCTGCGATAGGAGGATACTTGGTTTATTTATTGCTTTAGTAAGATATTACAGGATGTTCTAAATTGCTAAATAAGGGTAGTTACTTGTTTAGTGTTATTTAACACTTGAAAGGTGCAATAAAAACGTGCTAACATTCTCAATATCCATGTATCCATTTAAAATTGAAATATAGCGTTTTTTTTAATACTTCTAATGCGTACTGGCCATATTCCTCTTTTTAACCGACTTCAAAAAAAGGAGGAGGTTATCAATTAGTCTGTATTTTTTTTTAAATGTTTTTTACCTCATTACTTTCGACTGGGTGAACCGATTTTGATGATTCTTTTTTAACCGACGAAAAAAAAGGAGGAGGTTCTCAAGTCGACACGTATATTTTTTTTTTTTTTTTTTTATGTATGACCACGCATAACTTTTTAGTGAGTAGTCCTATTTGAAAAATTCTTTTTTTATTGGGAAGGGTATACCTCGAAGTTGGTCCCATTTAAAATTGGAATCTATAATCCACCCCTAAAGGTAGAAAAAATGGGGTTGATTGATTTTTCACCAACTGAATTTTCAACTGTGAACCGATTCTGTTGAAATTTCGCACACATACATAGTTCTGATGACACAACCACTCATCATCAACTCCAGGTCTATAACCTGGAGTAACCCCCTGGAGTACCCTGGAGTGGATGGTAACTCAAAAGCGAAAAATAAAACCTTTTTTACAAAAAATTAAACCAACGAAAAAAGAACTGAAAAGCGAAAAATAAATAACTTTAATTTCGGAACTCGGTGGCAAAAAACGAATATTGAAAAGCGAAGACACCGACTTCCGAAATTAAAGTTATTTATTTTTCGCTTTTCAGTTCTTTTTTCGTTGGTTTAATTTTTTGTAAAAAAGGTTTTATTTATTTGAAAGCTGGTGCTTCCCGTATGGTCCCATATAAATTTTATTCACTTTGCTAGAGTCGTTTTTGAGTTAGCTTCAATAATTACCAATTTTTCTCACTTAGTCTATATAGACGACATCTTATTTGATACAATCACTGCAATTTACATAGCAGGTAGTGGTATTAGAATTTGTGTGGGTTAGGTACCACAACAAAAAACAGAAAAATAAAAACTTTTAACAGAAAAAAAACAACCGACTTCCAAAAAAAACACTTAAAAAGTGAAAAATAACTTTAATTTCGGAAGTCCGTGGCAAAAAACGAAAATTAAAAAGCAAAGACACCGACTTCCGAAATTAAAGTTATTTATCAATTTTAAGTGTTTTTTTTTAAAGTCGGTTGTTTTTTTTCTTTGTTAAAAGTTTTAATTTACCCTAAGGCCTGCCAATATTTACAACAAAAATATAAAATTAAAAAAAAAAACTTTCTCGTATCAATTAAAACACAATGACTAATATTTAGCTCAATGAGGAAACTCACACAGTAAATCAAATTACCGAAAAAATATATTTAAAAATCGCTTTACGTACCTTATTTATATTCATGGGAACATTTTTAATTTGACATAGTACCATCTTTCTATTACACGCTATGGCTCCCAATATCGTGATTAGTATCCATTACTAATACAAAACAATTTATAGTTCTTAATGAGTTTTAAAATGTCATAAATAATACTAATGACAGTCAATTAAGCGTTAATATGCACATTTATAATGTGTAGCTGTTAAATTTTGAGAACCTATTACGCTGGTACGTATTCATGTGACTAGGACTTTAGATAAGGGGTTTAGGGCATGGACATATGAATTTATGGACTATGTTTATACTTCTGGTGTTACTGTTAAGGGCGAAATTTACAAAACTTTTATAACGAGTATAAGTCTTATCTTGCGAATAAATTTTGAATTTTTGACAGTTTTTCCACACAAAAACTGTCAGACGACAATTTTATTCCACGGATAAAAGATATTTGACTTTGATAAAATCAACCCTTAGTCTTTTATTCTGTTTTTTTTATGTATCGGTTTTTAGCGATAAGACCGCTCATTGTGTCACGCTATGCAAAATTTATACATTTATATCTGTAATTAATATGGTGTGCCTACATAATAAAATATCTATTGTATTCGTTATTTAATTGAAATGCTTTTCACAGACGATGTCTTACTCGTGCTTTTGAAGCCACTATGTTTTGTCTTCATAGGACGACGGGCGCTTGCAACAAATAACCAAAATTAAAACTTAATCAACAGACTTGACACAACTCTCATCAAGGTCTTGACTTTACTTATTATTCTTTAGCTTTTACTATTGCATTAGAATGACAACTAAGCACGCCTACCGCCATTCCATAAGTACTCCAATTAACAGAACTGTTGATTGACTAAAAATCAATCGTGTGTAAGAGCCTTAACAGACGTTACTGAGTAGTGGTAAAGGGGCATAAATCTCAATCATAATTTGTGTCCCGTCAAGCGTAGGCGGGCGAGGCCCAATGATTGATGGGGTACCGCGCGCTCATTCCGAATTCAAACGAACCAACCGGCGGCCGCCACGTTGCAAAATGGCCGACACGTAACTAAATTGATTAAAAATCTATTGGACTAGTTGATTTCCGGCTTATGTCTAATTTGATACTGGTACTTGTGTAACTATACTGACTGGCTTTTTATTATCCTACTGCTGGGTAAAGGAGGCGAGGTGGGCAACGAGGGTGAGGAGAGGTCCTGATAAAAATAAGGGTCAAGCATTGATTATCATGCACGGTTGTTCATGGCATTTTAAAGGTTTCAGACCGTATCCCGAGTTGGGCTACCGTCAGTTTTACAGGCCCAAGAATAAATTAAATGAAAAAAGTGACAAAGTCACATTGGTTCTATTCGACAGGTGGATCTCAAAATAATAAATAATAATAATAATAACCCCACCGTCGTATCTCTACGTTGACGTCGTGGTGGGGCTTGCGTGCTCCGAACTCTAGGTCTGTGCCGGTAGAGTTTACTTTCCCGGAACAGGTCTAGGATGAGGAGCCGGACCAAGAGAGATACAAAAACGCGCAGGGCAGCATGTGGCGAGCTGTTGGGCAGTAGCGACCCCACGGACCCTACCTCCCGGGAGAAGTCTTGTTCCTCACCTCTGGCTTGCCTTTATTGGCCGGCTGGAGTGAAGACTGATGAGGAACAGAGCTGCCACCTCATTCTTGCCTTTATTGGCCGGCTTGAGTGGAGATTCGCTAGAGCAAACGTGCTATAAGTATTCCAGTAAGATGCTGGTAAGGATCTTGACCGTACTTCCGGGATTGTCCTGATAGCCGTGGAATACCTCTCCACTCCTCTCAAGCACCTCAGGAAGTGTTGCCTCCTTGTCGCTACGTCACTATGTGCTAGCGACTGTTTTCGGGGGCCCATTATTGAGTGTGCAAGTCACCCCCTGCCATATTATCCGTGTATATATAAAACATTGATCAGGCAGGGGACATAGTCCTTCAATCGTTTTAGGTAACCAGTCCACTATAGCCACCCAAACCCATAGCCCAATATGTTTTGTTTCCATGTTCTGCAATAGTCCTACACTATCCGGGGGTTGTCTTTGGGTGTACTTGCATAGTGTATACAGGGATAATCGTCGGTTGGTGCCTCATCCCATTTACAATTGTCTAAGGGGCCTCTGCGAGTTTGCTTCGGCCCCTCGTACGCCTTCCAAAAGACCGGGACCCCATGGTCCCGAGATATATAAACATGTACAAAATAATAATAAAAACGTGTATTGTGTCTAAAAGTTATACATAATCAATTCAGTATCTCGTAACCTACCGGCTATCACTGCATACCCCAATATCAATTTTATATCAGTTGACGCTGATTCTGTTCATGTTGACGATGCATTTAATAAGAAGCAAGGGGCGCCAGCTCAGATACTCGTACATATGGATGAATCAGCCACAGTCTAAATAAGTAACAGTATTATATCTTCATAGGAAACGGCCGAAACGACGCGCTTCGAAATCTCAGTATATATCAGTACGCAACAGTATTGAGTGTTACAGTTACGCACGGACACGAAAGGTTTATCTACCGAGCGGCCGTAGTTAATTATTTCAAGGCACTGCTGAGATATAATACTGTTACTATATTATACTGTGACTCAGCAAATTCGCGATGCACTTGATGTCAAGAGAAATGTTATTCCGTTGCCGATCTCCTCTCTAATTCCGAAGTGTACTTAGGATCCTAATATACACATACAGTATGTTGTTTTGAGCATTTGGTTATCATGAGTGGCTATGTGGGACACTGATCGAGTTCGACACAAAGCGAATTATTTGTAAGTTGTACTCGAAACTGACTGTGACATAATGTGGAACTCTACACCTTGCAATTGCATAATATAATGGATAGTTTGTTATTTAAGTTTGAGTTTGAGTTTGTAGTTTACATGAGTTGAAGGGTGTTTCAGGATTGGCGGAACAATTAAGAGTTAAAAAATCAATTAAACATTACTGTTTTAAAATGTACTACGCACTATGTATAAAAAGCATTTATACCTAATGCAAAATACAATAGCAACTTAACATCTACCAGTAAAATTCATTCCATGGGAAAAGGACAAAGAATCCTCCTCTAAAACTTCAAGTCTCTAACGGCATATATTTTTTTTTGTTGAAAACTGTATTACGAGTAATGTCAAATATAACTTTTTTGTAAAATTTTGTACATTTTAAAATGTAGACAAACAACCTATATTTTTTTTACGCAATGCAAAATTATTTGTGTCATACTATTGTCCACAGAAATCCCACGTTTGTCTCAGAACTTGATCCTATTACCGCCACAGAAAGGGTCTGCCCAATTTCACCAACGAATTCAACCATCAATTTGCCTAAGAAAACTCCATAATATATTAACGGACCCTTCCTGCAACGAATAGTTTGGCTTTATAATATTTGTGGCACGTTCGGACGATCCCAACGCGGGACGACCTTAATTTATTAATAGATTGTTTATAGCTTCGCCAAGGGCCCCACCGTCTGATAAATAGATCACCCTTTAAACAATAATGCTCTTTCGTTACACCCAGTATTGACGCATAAATTTTATTAGATTAAAAGGGTGAGTTGGCTTACGGTCTTAGTTTACGAGCTGTTAAAATTTTTGTTAGTTCTAGACGGTTGCCAATTTATTGGTTTCGTTGCTGTTCGATTTTATAGCCTGGTACACACTGTGGAAGAGTTAAGTGTGTGGACAAACAAAGAACGTCCTTCATGCGAAGACTATCATTCATATTGCTTGCGTAAACACTCTTCATGGCCAAGACACGCTCAAACGATGCGTTAGATAGACTGGACCACCCATCAAACGCACTATTTAAATAAATTAAAGTAGAATAAATGCTTCTGTTTCCATCATCAAACTTGACTGTCATAATTTCAGAGTTTATTAACTATCATGTGACATTTAGACCTTTCAATTACCCACAAAAAAAATCTCAACACTTTCATCAACCTTTCTAGGTTTTCTGTAAAAGAATTATTCTACGTTTACCCTACGTATTTTCATACCCTCTGCAACTGCATGGGCAGTATATTTCCAGTATTTTCAGAGGTTTACCTCTCAATACATCCCAATCACTGAGCATGGAACAATCCCTTAAGATAGGCGTCCTGCATGAGTTCACACGTGAACCTGTGAACGGAGCATTTTAGCTGATAGCCATCGATACCTTGCAGAAATCCCGAGCGATCACGGTTTATATCGAGAAGAGCCGAACGACCGAAACCGCATCGAGATCCGATCTCTTACTCGTAGCATGAAAATACTTGTTTTAACTGGATTACAGTGCACTAACAAGAATATTATGCAGAAGTGAAGATATAAAAAATCGCAACGTCGACATGACCTTTGGTCTCAAAGTAGGTAGGCACCTATGAACATTTCAGGTACAGTATATAATTATATTTAATATAATTATATTTAGTATATAATTATATTTAATATAATTATATTTTTTTAGTATATAATTGCATTTTTGCTGAACTGGACCTTTTCGGTGCAGCCGTGAGGCACACTCCCCTACATCGCACGTTTACACCTTTTTTTGTTTTTGTTTTATATTTATTTTTTCTATATTTTATTTGTTATGTGCTGTATATTATGTAGGTATATTGTGTGCCTTTCAGTCTGTACTGAATAAATGTATTTTCTTTCTTTCTTTCTTTCTATATAATACAGGGCGTCCCACGGATATGCCACATGGAGGGAAAGTACCTTGAATATTGTAGATGGAACATTTTACTGTAAGAAAACATTATTTGAATTTAAAAAACAATTTAAACTGCATTCATAGATATTTAAATAATTACATGGTAGAACCGGGAATCGAACCCGTTACATGAGAAAAATAATCATCCTGTAGCTTTATCATACCGATCGAAAGGCTTCATCATAAGGATTATTTTTTGCTAAATAACAGTGTCACGAATAAAAGGAAGACCATGAATTTTAACATTTTTAATACAAAATTAATCAATTTATCAAATGCTTGGACGACAAATGCTTGAATGATGGACGTCTTTCACCTGAAATGATGATGAACCCGTAATAGAAGAACAACAACTAGACATCCAATAAAATTAGAATATTAAATCCAGTAATTTTGTACATTAATGTTATGGATAATCTCAAAGGAGACCTAACAGTGAACATATAATTATGTTTGACAAAGTGGAACTTTTGACCCCGCCGAAATCAAAAAGAGCTTGGCAGAAATGAGCAGCGCATGTCGTACCCATATCCTTCTAATACCTCCAGCTACCAACTAAAAAACAGCACCACTTATTTAAAATGATACCACTTGCACACAACACAAGTAGTGCTTGATTGCAAGTCCTTACAGCGCTGTAATAACACCCTGCCATCATCTGTCCCCACAGCTTGCGCAAGTTAAAACCATTCATTATGCACTCTGTAATTTTCTTCATCGCTGCGGAAAATACTTCCCTTGCATAATCTAAAGAGAAGCTAAATAGGAGATAAGGCATCAATATTGTAAACCCTTTTTACACTGACTGAGGTACTGTTTGGTAAAGAATCTGGTCAATTGGCGAGAACCTTCCATTATTGGCGTTATTGACAATAATTTTGAGGATAATTGACTGTCTCGTTGGTCTAGTAGTAAGCGCTACGTCTGAGTATGAGGTCCTAGGTTTCCCAGGTCGAGCGAAGTTTTATTTGATTTTTCCATCAATAATTTATCAGTAGCAGCCCGGAGTCTGGATTAGTGCCCAGTTGACGGCAATAGGCTCGCCCCTATTACATGGGACTTGAAAATAACTGGCGAAATGTGGTTGTACTATACCTACACCTGTGCCTAGCCCTTTGGGGATTACAGGCGTAATGATATTTTATGTAATTCCTAGCTATATCTTCACCGTGCAGTGAAACCTTTTTGATGAAAAATTAATTGTTTTTCGTTTTTATTTCTTCTAACTATTATTTTTATTTACATAATATACAAATTCTAGGAACTTACATAATTATGCTTGGAAAAAAATATTTATAGTATGTATATATATATACCAAAATTAAAAAAAAGGGGAAGATCTCATTGGGCATCAAAAAATTCGTCCGCATCGCCGTCAATGGAAAAGTGCCAATGTTTATTTTGTTGTGCAGAAAACTTCGTAATGCATATTTAGAGCAAACGTGCACAGTACGTCGATTCTGTAAAATTCAAACAACAACTCGCATCTCACTTCGCTATTCACTCTCACTTCGAATAAGGTTCATAATGTGTTCGGGTTCGAGTGCGAAGTTAGCGTCGAACTGACGATGACGGGGGAGTTACCTTACTGATGCCACTTCTTACGTCATCTCATACTTTATCTGTCAAAATCTCACGGTTAATTTAGTTCAACTCGCTGACACGCTCACAAGGGTGGCGCTAGTGTATCAACTGAGTATTTAGAATGCCAATTAAGAAACTCACAGCGGATTCAGATTCGAAGTTTAGATTGAGGTCTTACAGAATCACACCCCAGCTTTATGGTGCTTCTAATGTCTTCTATTGAACCTCGGAGAACGTCAATGGTTGCTATTTTCTGACAGATTTTATCTTCCCTTGTAATTTGACATTTATTGCATTCCCGAGGTTCTTTTGGGGAACGAACATAGTCATGCCCATTTCTACCAGATATGAATATTGGTGTGTTGTACTGTTATTTAAAAGATAAGTGTGTATATCTTGCAACCTATAAAACATTACTTCTAGTTTATTATCATCTTTTGAATGAAGCGATTTACTTTAAAGCATTTCGTAATCATTCTGCTTGAGCAGCTTCGAGACACCATCGTAGCCTTTAAAACTCTTTCTGCCTTTAAATCTTCCTTACACCTCGATTCTATCCATTATGCCCGATCAATAATATAGTTAGGATATAAATTAAATCAATTCGTCATTACACCCACTCTAATAGATTGCATTAGTTAACACGAAACGCTGTTTCAACTTGAACGTAATCTCATTTGCCTACACAGAGTAACCATATTCCTTTACTAATGTTGTTACACTGTTGTATAGCATAATAATATTATGCAAATATATCTTTGAGCATTTTACACGGAAATCTAACCTCATAATGTAAGTAAATCCTACTACCTAGTAAGTTTATCCTAAAAATGAATAAGTAATGAATTTTAATCGATTAATTTCAAAGACCGCAATTTTTTTAAATAATTTTGAAATAAAAATATAATTATGCGCTTCCATTATTCCAATAACAAAAACCAATCCGATTCGACCACACCGACCACTGCACCATTGAAATAGTGAGATAAATCGCATATTGATTCAATATCTTGCTAGTACAGGAGCCAGTGTGCTACCATTACTGCCCCAAGCGTCAGACGTACGAATAAATATTCATGGGAATAATTCGGCAGATTCCCTTAACGATGGTACGTCAAAAAGCGAGCGGAGCCGATCGAAGCCGAACGGAACCGAATGGAGCCGAACAGTGACGAAGCTCTCCGATTATGTATCGCTGAAATGTTTTTACACGATGTCGTTAAAGTTGCATTGACACGTAGTAGCGTTTTGTTTTGATATCAAAGGCGTGAAAGGCTTTTACTTTGTAATTAGGCTTTTTTGTTTGATGGCCCTTAATGGAAGTTATGTTGGCATGAAGCTAATAACCAGTCTAGTTTGAAAGAAGTGTTCGCAGAATCGGATTTTAAATAAAATTGATGTTTAATATGATTCATATTTTTGAACAATTGCATATCAACCAAATATGTATTTAACATTTAGAAATTTGGAATAAGTAACTGTAACAAAAGTACCGAACCTTTTAAAAATATTCCAACATTGATATAAAAATTGTCGCTGAAAAAACGAAGCGTCGTCATCATGAGAAACGCGGCACTCGAACTCTTGTAATCAAAGTGGTAGTGTCGTTCCATCTGCCGAGACATTAATCACCCTTCCCACATTTATTGCGATTTTCGTGCAAATAAAACGTCGCGAAAAAACGCAAGGCATTACGCACACAGCTCTTTCGGCGAACGAGGGAGAAAAGGGAAAATCGTTGATTGCCCTCGTGAAAAATTACACATCATCGTATGCGTCTAAAAGCCTCGACATATGCATAATGTAATGCCACATATTAGGCTTCTGTGCTTATGAAACAAATTGCTACAGTTGAGAGTGTATTCCTAGCTTTATTTTGTTTTTTTTTTACAGAGTTACGGCAATTGTTTTGTCGCCTGAAGCTGCCAGTTTTCTTTCCATTTCGACATATCAGCCTTATAAGCTTTAGTAAACTTGGCAGGGAAAGCATTCTAGTATGTAATGTACCTTGGGTTCTTATCTTTATTTCCTTTCGTGTCTTATGAGTGTCCCAAATTAGCTTTCTTCTAAGAATTACGTAAAATTTATAAGACAATAAACTTTTATGTAAAGTAAGGTACACATAGGTGAAGGTAAGTTGCTAAGTTGATACTTACCACAAACAAAATGCTAAATCCTAACAAAAATAACTTTTAAACGGTAAACTTATATCGAGTTTAAGATGATAAGTCTTGTAAAACTTGGTACTTATACGTTAGGTACTTAAACTTTTAGTTATTTCGTAAGGGCCGATTTTTCAATCGCCAGATAAATTTTATCTTATGTTCGACATTTTGACAGCTTTTGTATAGAAAATATGTCAAATCGCCATATTATTCCTCAGATAAAAGTTATGTTGCGATTGAAACATCGGTCCTAAGTGAAATATAGTAGTTACTTACCTATTTTTTCTTCTTATAACTTCTTGAGCTTTTGTTTTTTTGCTTTTCGTTTTAAGATAAACTTATAAATATTGAGACCGAAGAACGATCAACAACGAAAATATTTACAATGAAATATTATTCGTTTTGAAACTATGCTATTCCAGTTAAAATATACGATAGAAATACCTACATAGAAATTCTATGATGCTACTTTAGACGATTTTTTCCTACACAAAAGTCCTGTAGGAGTTTACTTTTCTCCGTGGATGCTGTTGAGTCTATTTTAACAATGAAATAGTATTCATTGAATGAATGAATGAAATGCAGTGACCCCATCGTATGAACCCCAAGATTTGCCCTAGCCCCTGGAGCCTCATGCTTCATGGGGCTACAGAGGTCATTGCATATCAAGGAGTAGACCGGGGGGCGCGGTAATGGAAGGAAAGACGTGCCCTTAGGATAAGGAAGGATTTGCGAGCCGTACTATATATGCATCCTTGAGCAGGCAATGGATTAGTGGAGAGACGAGTGATATTTATCTATGGTTGGGCATCTTTTTACAACGGCCGCTAGGTTAGTTCAGGTTCAGGACCAGCTTCACTGGTGCATCTGCTCTTTGCTGTTTCCAATGTCTTTGTATGAGGTTATCGCTTCTATCCGTCTCTAGTTTCTTGTAAATCTCTCTAGCAGTCGTCCAAGTCTCATCGCGGTCTTCAGCCGTGTCCATCCAAAAAATGATTTCCTTGTCGAAATTCAATAACCAAATATTTGTCTTAGGCATATTATGACCATATATTAATTTCCTGAAACTTCCTGTAACATCCACGACAAATACTAGCAAAAAAATACTAACAACGAAAATATCTCTTGCCAAGAAAACTGCCGAAAAAGCTAGGATTATATATACAAATATACATGGCAAGTAGTACATTACGTGGTCGTATATACTTGATCCCGCAGTAAATGGGGCATAACTAGGCATTAGACAAATTGGCACGCCGCCCGGCCCCATGGCAGGCGTAGTGTAGAGCCATGGCCTTAAACAGTAAGCGACGTACTAACTTATTATATTTATGCTTCGGCCGAATGAAACCCTGAAATGCGCACGGGAACCACACGTAATGATACCGTCATTACGTGTGGTTCCCGTGCGCGTTTTGGATACTTTGTGCATGCAAAAAGGCTTAAGATTTTAGAGCAGTTTTATTTGTAAGTGAATAAAAAAGGCACAGAGAAATTCATGAAAATGATAAAATAGTTTAATCAAAATAGGGCAATGTATTATTTAATCTACCTACTTTTTACATTTAATTGATACCGTATAGAAAGCGCGTATAGAGCATTGGTGGCCCAGTGGTAACGGCCGCGACTTACGAGTTGTAGGTCGTGGGTTCGAACCCTGACAAGTACTTTACTTTGTGTAAATAATTTCATCACCTGTGCTCTCAAAACGGTGAAGGAAAACATCGTAAGGAAACCGGCATGTCCTAGAATCAAAACTTCGGCCACACCTTCTCACAGAGAGGAGGCCTGTGTCCCAGCAGTGGGAACATTATACGCTGATTATGCATGTTATGCATGTTATGCATTATGCAAAAAGCACGCATTAACTTTTCATAACATTAATTAAAACAAATTAATTACTATAATCATCAAACTACCGTCATTCCATTATCCAATTTACCAACATGACCTCTCATACCTGATTAAGACTTAATAATTGGTAATTAATTACTCAAAAGCATCGAAATGGATCATTAAACTACATTAAAATATATTAAATAACTGGAAACGTTAACGGGGTCACACTAATAAAGTAACAATAATATCAAACGCGATTAGCGACTGTATATTATGAGGTTAGAGGTTATATTTGGTTGTGGAGTCTCGACAAAGGCTTTGTACAGGCGCGTTGCACTATGCAGTCCCAAAAGCGGGGCTGAAGTCGTTAATCTTCATGCAAATTCGTGCCGAGCGTCCCTAATGGTCCCGTATTTACTATTTACATGTCTTATTCTTCACACTAAGTTACAGAGTTCGGTACGTGGTACGAATTGCTTGGAATCTCAGCTATGTAGATACCCCTTCACTTGGATTTAAACGGAAGCGTGAATACTCGTTGAATTTCGAAGAACACCTCCAACGAGTACCGTTTTACTTTGGGTTCTATTCAAGAGTGGTGACTCAAGACTGATTAAAATTCTTTATTTTAAAAATCTTTTCAGAATACGGTAGACTGTGGTTCTGTTAGTAAATGAAGATTTTATTTTGTTTTGCTCGACTGTTTTTAAAAACGTGTAAATTCTGCTAACTCGGTTAATGAATGAATGATCTCTCTTTTTGCTACAATATAGGTTATTACATGGTAGTGGGTATTTATCTATGATTGTGCATCGGAGCACACTATTAGCATATGTTAAGTATTTGACTTTTTTTGGGCTATAAAATCACGTAACCAAACCACAAATCGGGCATCGGGCATCATCATCATCATTTCAGCCGAAAGACGTCCACTGCTGGACATAGGCCTCCCCCAATCACCGCCACTTCGACCGGTTCTGTGATTCTCGCATTGAGCGCATTCCCAAATCGGGCATGGGAGACAAGAAACCATCGAATTATTCCAAATTATGAATTCCTTACAAAAAAATGAGCTTTTACGCTTCGATTGCCAAGAAATATCCCAAAAACCTTACAAAAACATTAGGCTCCAACAATAAGCGTTAGAAATAACAGTTATTTGTTCTACATTTAAATAATAATAGTTATTTGTACAAGCGCCAGGCGTTGTGCCAACTCCATTTAGCATACGTCTCTGGTATAACAATATTATCTATCGTGTTATTCCAGCCATTTTGTCCTCCTGATAATGCCCTCATTAGTTATTTGTGTTTTGCAGTGGCTAACACTGAATTAATGTTATTTTCGTTGCCCGATAAAGCTGTAAACGCCAACCTCATGAGGATACCTGCCGGCAAAAAAATTGCAAAACGGCGTGCAAAGATAATAAAATAACCTTTAACTCGGATAAAAAACATCCATATGGGTTAGTAAACAAAAAGACAACTTGCATTCATGTTAGTAAACTTATTATCTATTTGGCAACAAGGCTGTTCTTCGAAATGTGCAAGCAAAGTGATCATGCCTTCTCTTAGAAAAGGCTTTTCTCTCCCCCATCGAGCCTATGACGAGCTGATGCTATCTTATTAATTGTAGACAATGCAGCTCTGTAAAATTAAATCCTACCAAAAAAAGGTCGATTTAATCTTATAAGTCTCACTAAACAAATACATATATTGCACCATTTTCCTTCTTATGTTATTAGTATGATACTCACAGCCATATTGCTTTCCAAAACACACGAATACCGCGTATACAGCGGCCTTATTCTGACGTGACATGACGTGACGCAGCATGAACGCGTGACATTCCCCTCTTTTTGTAAAACAAAGGAGGCGACACTCCGAGCGCATCCCATCTCGTAATTACAATACAAAGACTCAAAAAACCGTGACGCGTTTTTGAGACACGACGCTAATATACACCGTGCTCTTTAGATGATGTGAATAGATGTCATACTTTTAAAGATGGCGTAAAAATACGTCATCTATAACTACTTATTATAATAATTATTAAGAAGTAGCTTCCGCCCACGGCTTCGCCCGCGTGGTATGTCGATAAAAAATACCCTATGTCCTTTCCAGATCATGATCTACCCATGTGCCAAATTTCATCCATATCCATTCAGCCGTTTAAGCGTGAAAACGTAACAAACAAAGAAACTCACTTTCGCATTTATAATATTAGTTAGGATTAGGATTAAAGTAGTTTTTCGTGTCCGTCTGAAGCAGGGGCGGGTCACTAGTGAACTAATAATTTACTCAAACACGAAGCTTATTCGGAGTATGTGATCAGTTAATTAGATCATACAGATATGAAAGCTCGTCTAAAAATCATGAAAATACTGTTTTTAGAAGCGTGTAGAACGTGGTTGTTATTGAATTAGTCTTCGCTCGGCGCATTGCAGTCTTTTGACTCGCCAACGGAAAGAGTGGCTGCATTGAACGAATTTAATGTTTCCCTCTCTATGTGAATTAGTTTTTGAATTCTAACAAAAGGATTTGGAGTTAGAGGGAAACATTTTTGTAGTTTTTTTGTGGGAGGATTCCTTATTTGATTGCTATTACTTTGATAATTGGTTTTACGAATAGGTACGATATGTTCCGTATCTTTTGTAATGTCAAAACATCTCAAAAGCTAAAATTCTCGGAGAATAAAATATGAAAATAAAATTACGTCTTTTTATCTAGTTGTTTTTTTTTAAATTGCAGTTAAATATTATGAATTATGCCAATATTAATTAGCACTTTTTTTTTAATTTCATATATATACGTTTGGGAGTGATGTCGAATATGAATCAGTGCAGCCTGGCAGTCAGGCAGCTTGGAAGTGACCTGTGATAAGAAATAATGATGTCATGTGATTGACATATTCGATTCTCTCGTTACGGAAATGAGTATAAAAATGTTATGATTTCTGTTGATAGGTAAAATTATGATGCGAACATGATTGAGTTTCATGAGACAATTCAGTAAAATGATTCAGACTTATACAAAATGCAATCCAATTCTAAAATAATGGTATCTATATGTACCTTTATTCATAGTAACTCGCTTCTTTATAGACAACTATCTTACGCCAGAGGCTTCGCCCGCGTGATTATCTTTATAAATTATAGCCTAATAGACTAGATGCGCCCCGCGGTCTACTCGCATAAGTTTCGATCCCGTGGGAATATCGGGATAAAAGGTATCCTATGTATATCTTTCTCTAGGTCATGGTCTACACATGTGCCAAATTTCTATATATATATTTGTTATTATTTGTATAATATTATTAGAGTAGTGTAGATCTGTAAAATCCACCTAATCTACGTAACGGTGTTTTGGCTTGGGGTCAATAAAAAACGTAAAGTAGGTATTAGTAGGTTTTATATAATGGTTAGACTGATATCTCAATATATAAGCATACCTATACTCCCAAATATAGCCTCCTGATTGACTGTCTTAAATTCAGACAGCTGCCAGACAATTATTGAGCAGTCACTGAAAGCATTTTACAACAAGATATCAAATCAATAAATATTCCATTCAGTTATGTGTCTAGTTTACTTTAATATCCAATTAATTAACATGATATCAACGTCTTTGATGAAAGACTAAGGGATCTCGCGCTCTAGACGGCCACGACTCCGGCCAGTCGTGGCCGTCTAGTGGTATTGTAAGGTCTGTGGCTAGTTGGCCTTTGCGACCAAGTGCACGATTCGCATCAGTTTCTATAGTTTACCTGGTCGCTGCGGCCACTGGTCGAGGTCGTGGCCGTCTAGTGCGCGAGATCCCTACGATCGATCTATCTAATCATAGTAATCACCATCATACTCTATCATTCAGTACATACTTAGAAAGCATAACAAAGTTAATTTGTTTAAGAATAGTCCAACCCCATTTTCTTATATGAAAATCAAAATGCGATGCTACACGTTGTGATGCGAACGTGAATAAACACAAAACAAAGAGTATATTTAATTGTCTTTGACGTAATAGAACATAATGCACACTACAAAAATCAAGTTGAAAAAATACAGTTTTTCGCCCGCTTTAATAAAGACTGTGACATAATGTATAGTACCTACTTGCTAAGATTGCAGCTACTTACCCACGTAGAACAATCGGCAACAAAAGCTTTAAATTATTAAAAAGACTATTCGACTTAACATGGCTATTCAAACCATCCCCCAATGACCTTATTAGGGTGTAATAACCCCAATGTGCCTTAGCCAACAAGTGCGACAGATGTGAGAATTAAAACACTGGCCTTTAAATTTATTTACATCACGACATTCGACTATTAATCCAGTACGGGGCCATAATCTGCTAATGCTCGCTATATTTGATCGCTGACTAAATGCAATGTGCAAGCGAATTTCGCCTTTAACACAATGCACTTAATATCATATTTGGACAGAATCAAACTATCAGCTGATTTCATTAAAAAAATGTTTGTAAAGTTTGATTCTTATTACCAAGGTGGAAGGTTTAAGTTCGAATGTACGGTGATGTTATTTTTGATGAATATTTTTAACTAAATTACGGGGGAGGATGGGGAACATTGTATGGGCGTAATTGTAATTTTTGAAGTAACTGCCGTAAATGTCCGGTTTGTTAATGTTTATTTCAAATGTAGTGCCACAATGATGGTCGTTAGGTGGAATTGGTGGTTTTGTCCATTTTAATTATGTTATACTTGATTACTTTACTCCCTACACTCATTTTTCTATTAAATCATTTTCATTCTTCCCTAAATTAATTAAATTAAAAATGCGTTGAATATTTAACTTGATTCCGGACTATTATTTTTATCGGTCCCCTAATCAGAACAAAATAATTGTTTACGGTTTTACTCATGGACGTATTCCGGAATGCCCTATAAATACCTAGCTCAATAAAGTATTAACACGGCGAAGCCTCGTCCATAAGAAACATGATTGTGTCTCGCGAATGTCATAGTAAAAAGATTCTGAAAAAACTTTTCTCCTTCAAAACATGATATACCAAGTCCATATACAGTATACTCTTTATACTTACCTCCTTTATAAGAAACCATAATAAAGAAAAATGTTCATCAAAATTTTCTTCATTACGACGTTTTACAAAGGGGAAGCGTGGCAAATTCCTTGCATATCGGGTTACCCGGCACTTAAGGAGAGCCAAGACCCGCCCATATAAGTGACGTCACGCTAAAAGGTGCTCGGTTCTACTACTTATAACTTCCGCAAGCTTTTTTAAAGACATTTGTTTTATACTCTGTTCTTTTAATGGAACACGGGCTTTAGGACCTCACTATTGTTAGTTATGATATAATCTAAATACTCGTAAAGTAATAAGTTAGAGTTAAATTGCTTATTAGTCTAATATAGGCTAGTAATAAATTATTACTATACATGTATTACAAAAAACAAATCTTTTGTCGTCTGCCGGGCATTAAAATTGACATCTTAAACGATAGGAATACCTCTTAGGCATAAAAGGTTAGCTCTAACCCTGACTTAAAGGAAAAAGTAGCCTTTTTCGCGTTTATTATATTAGATCTCCTGTACATGATGCATTTTTTCATGAATTCTTTTTAATTCTGTCATCAAGAAGGAAAATTAAAAAATATAAATTTCTGCAAGCAAACATCACGAACAGTATTTGTCTCTCAAATGTGAAATAATCTCCAATAAAATAAATATTTCGAGACCCTTCAGGTGCCATCTGATTAAATTATCGTGACAAAGTTCACAAATTGAGCCGACAATAAGGAGGTACGGAATAAACAGTTCAATTATAAAAAAAAGGAAAATATGAAGTAAATAACTATGCACAAAGTAAGTAATGTATACTTGACTATCCACATGATTGTTTGGAAAGGAAAAACTTGTACAATAGGTTCCTACTCAGATAGTATGCGTTGTTTTCTTAACCTATAAAGTTTGCACAACATAGTGTAAACAAATACACTATGTTGTTTGCAAACGCTACACTTTGAAATTATATTTATAAGTCTAACCAACCTTCCTTCGCTTCAAATAAAACAGTACCATAAATTAATAAGACCTAATAGACATCAAACCAAAAATAAACCTACAAATGATGAGTAAAAATTGTTAATTTCAGAACTCCCTTGTTCTGTACGAATAATGGACCAGTTTAAAATCAAAAACATTTAAGTAGGTATTTCAATATAACATCCACAGAAAAGCTCCCCAATCTAAAAAGTCAATTCCCAATAAAAGAGTAAAAATTGCTTTCTAAATACGCGACCACTTCATTTGGCATCAACCCAACAGATTATTATTTTTATCCAAATATTCAGCGATAAAGTCACCAGGCGAAGCAGAGGGGCCGATTATTTTCAATCGGAGTTTTTCCATAGAGGGAAATATTCCCCGTTCAATCTCTCCCTCTTGCTCCGTCTTGTTTCCCTCAGTACTTGTCGGATACCGCATTGCAGCCGATGTTATGAGAAATATTTGGATCGGTTTACGGAACAAAAAATGTGGTCGCCATATTTCCAACGAGATAGGATTGCACGCCGACAGGTTATTTTAAAGAAGATAGAAATTTATTCGCACTTGCTTATCTCTTTATTATACCAGTACAAATTGTACGAAATGTTTTCTATTTCAAAAATAAGTGGGCAAAAATAATGTAATTTTTCTTTTGTTACAGGTATTACATCGCTCCACAAAAGATTTCGTTAGAGGATTTGAAGACTAAATCTTAATTTAGTTTTCGAATTTGCATAACTCCCAAAGATAAAAACTTCGCAAATAGACAAGTAATTACAAGTGAAAGAGTTCTCAGTGAAGAATAAACCTAATTAGACGTTATATTTGAGAATTTAAAGATGATTTTACAGTTTTTCTCTTCAAAGTCACGTTTGCGAGTCATTCATTTACAAACTTGGAGTTATTTTTCATTGTTTAATTAATGTACGGCAAGAGTTTTCTGTTATCTTATTCGCCAGTTGGTTTGTGTTTATTTTTTCGCAACTCCTTAATTTTTTCGCCGGCAATTTTTTCCGTCGCTAACGATGGAGAATTTGGAATTGCAAATGCCGTTAATTGCCCGATGGAAGTTAGCTCTCGCACTTAGAGGAACGCGGCGCGACTGATTGTTGAAATATTTAACGCTCCCAAAAGCCAAATAATTCAGCGAAATGCTTTTGCTGTCAAATAATCACGCCCTTATTGCTGGACTAATCTGAATTTCTTATTATGTTTGTAAATCTTTTGACTTTAATTAATGAACGGGGTACGTGTTTGGGAGTCATTATTTCGATGACATAAGAGTATGCATTATTCCCTCTTAGTGGACAATTTTGAACTGAATAAACAACTGTACTCGAGGATTCGAAGTAAATCTAAATAATCTCAACTTGGCGTTGAGAGACTTACCGAAATCATTATGTAATATTATTTGTTCTGAAATATTGCCAAATTGGTGCCCTCTTACATTAAGAGCGCTCCGACTTTCGGGCTTAAAATCCATGTTAACGAGTCTTTAAGAAGTAAATGAATGGTTCTACTACGCTAAGGTTATGTACTTTTAATACTCATTTATAATTATTATAATATTTTCATAAAATTATTTGTAAAATGAAAAATACTATTCTGAAGGTAAAGCGGTATCAGGATACAGTAAACATGGAATAATGTCCGACATCAAACAAACTCTTAAGAAAATAAAAGTAGTATTAGCAATGGATAAAGGATTCCTCTTCATACGGATACATAACTTTATTAGAATCATAATCAGAAGATATATATTCTCTTCTTATTCGAACTCAATCCCATTATCCTTTCCGCAAATAGAAAACATTTGGATAAATCTGTTTATTGAAATCACCATTACTGTAATAAAAACAAACAGAATTATGATGGAAACATAATATTTGAATACCATTTTTTTAATAAAAGAAATATATTTATGTGTACTAAAGTACCCCAGCTCACTCAACATGAACTAAATGAAGCATTTTTCCAAAATTCTTCAGTCGACAAAATCGTTCTCCAAAAAAATGTGAAACGACCGAGATCGGGTTCACGATTAGACATTCACTCGGTCATAAATTATATTGTTTTCATATTTATAACTTTTCTCTATTCACGTTAAATGTTCTTAATATTTTTTTAAAGGCTTGTGTCGTCCATAAAGCGTTATCTTGAACCCTCATCATCCGCGTTCCACTTACTTTGGGGTAAGTTGGGGCTAAAAGTGTACGGCGCATGGTAATGTAGCGAAGTAGAGGATATAGGTAACAGAACCCGAATGGAATGGGAATGTTTAGTAACCATTTAAGGAATGAATTTGAAACGTATAGCTTACAATGATGTGGAGTATTTTTCATTTGGTTCCGATCGCTTAAATAAAATTAATTTTGTGTTTTTTTTTTAACGGTTAAAGTTTTTACGAATTCCTTTAACGCTGCTGCTTGACAATTCTGTTTAAGAGAAGATAAAAATAAAGGTAGTAAAAGTCACGAATTAATCTCAGAAACAGACAGAATCTCTTTGATAACTGAACTGAATTAAAAATATACTCTGCCCTCTGAACTTCACAATTAAAACTAAGACGACTTAGTTGAAATATCTGCGAATAACGACCAAAGAATAAATTAAAACGACAATAACTTGCAGACACGACTAATTTCCGAACAAATGCACTTACATTTCAAAATTAACGGTCTCCCGTCAATAGTATTCTTATAATCATCGCCCTAAACCGGTTTAATCCAGTTTGATTTATATCTCGGCGGCCATGACGGCTTTGCAGACTGATTACTTCCTATGCATTAGCACTGATGAATGTATTTGCATTAGAAATCCATGGATTAGCTACAGATCAGCTTGAATGTTTGATACAGATGCTGTATAGTGAAACGGAAACTATTGAGGGGTTGCTATTGTTAACAGTGTAAGACTTTGTCTGTCAAAGCTGCACTTAATTTGATTAATAAATGAAATTGTTTCTTTTAAGAATGTTTTTAACACTATAAATAGGTATTCTACAATATAATCACCTAATCTACTCAAACTAACAGTTTTCTCCTCCTCACAATCATTAATCAAAATCGTTTTACGTAACAAGCTCTCAAACTGACAATAATTCCCGCCATGACGAATGTTCCACCAATGATTTGCAGTTTGATCCAACATTTGGCCACAATATCGCCAGACTTTCAAGTAACTTTCTATATTCAAAGCAATCTGTGACGTCATCGAAAACAACAATGGCGGCGACAGATGGCGACCCAGTATTGGCTAACTTAATCAATTGTTATTGGCTATTGACACATATGAGCCAATCAAGTGGAATGGATCGAGTGTCGGCAGTCTAGTGGTTTCTGATAATGACAGTCAATTTTGTAATCGGTACGTTCCCCTTTGGACAGATAGGGGTACAGAAGACCCCAGTTTGGTCGTGACAAGTGCATTTAGTAATTAAACGCACTATGGGACAACTAGCAATTTTTTTTTATGTGTAGAATTTTTTTCGTACTGTAAATTAGAAGGATTTTTTCTCATAAATTCCTACAACATTCCATCACAAAAGCTTAATAATCTAAGCCAATGATAAAAGGAAAAATTTTGTCCCACAAATAACGACATATTTCTAGGCTTTTACTCTGATCACACTTAGATAAAAAAATGTTAATCCAGTAAAGCTGAAATACTTATCTTTATATTTCGTGACCTCACTTAGCATAAAATAATTTTACTTGTTAAATATAATAAGATTTTCAGCAGAGATGCGGCCCAAGCAATTTAGACATTCTGGTTTTCAACTATTACTTATTTTGAGGCTCTAGAGAACAACTATATTTTTGCAGCTTATTCCAAATTCTATTATAGCTTCAAATATTTTTACGTCATCTTCACATATCCCATATGATATTAACAATAATGCGACTTCAATTATATGTGTTGCTATCAATATAGGTATTTCAGAATTTTACAAATGAAATTATATGCATAAAACAAAACAGGGAGAGCTTCACAAACATTTAAGACATGCAAAATTAAAACAAACTCAATAACAAAAAACGAATGCAAAACTAGAAGCAATTAAGGCCCATTTCATCCCCCATAAACGGTAAACACCGATACTAAATACAGTACAAAGAATAGATCCCTAAAAACATATATAAGCAACCAACTTCGTTTGCTATACAACCCGCCTTCTCCAGATTTGTAAGTAAAATTCGGAGTCAACCGACTAAAATAAATTGCTTGCGAAAACATGAGGCGGGAAAAAGTACTGTTATAGAAGCAGGAGTCGCAATTAATGTAGACGGCCAAAAGAAAGATAACGAATGGCCTAACGTTTGCCCCGTGACGTCACTAAGTAAACTCGGCGATCTTTCCGTCTATTTTTAACGAACATCAAATGGTTTTCATTGATCCACTTATTTTCTTTTTTGTCTTTCATTCAATTGCTTCCAGAAATTGTGTGAATGCGATGAATTTTTAAAGTCTTAAGCCTCGCATTCTTTGCTTTCTTTTCTTCATTTTAAATATAATAATCTTTTGGATTGTAACGTGACTTTATTTTCAATGCAAACGATGGCAGTATTACAATATCTAAATAATGACATTCAAATGGCTCAATACTGGAATCCATGCAATACATATTTGAAACCAAATTCATGGGATTCAAACCAAATAAATTATTAGCTGCAACTAATACACCTCGAATCTCATTTCGCTTAATGGAGATCTCCGGGGTCGAAACTGTACCAGTTAAATTAGTAATAACAGTACCATATGAGCCTTCGGCTAGAAACAATCCGGAGCCTCGTGAAATAATAGTCTTAGTAATAACATCTAACTAACGTTATATAATAGTTAAAGCTGCAAAACTTGTCTTGAAATGAAATGAAAATAGAACTGGCTAATCATCTTCTAAGGCTACTTTTGAGAGATAATAACGTAATTGGAAAAATTGGGCAAAAAACAGAAAAAACATAAGTTAGGTTAGAAGAAGCGTGAAGTGAAGTGTGTGTGTGTTTGTGTGTTAGTGAGAAGTTTTTGAACACATAACTTCATAAAAATAATAAAAATTAAATCTGGCAAGTAAAGGCCTACATTTTTTTTATTGTTATCAAGCGTACCTCAAATTATATAACTACATATTCTCAAAGAACTGTATAACGAAATACGAAAACAAATTGTATGTTATCTCAATTCAACTCTCAACACAAAATATTTTATTATTCAACACGAGCAAATTACAGAGCCATATAGTGCGGACCAAATCAAAGTGATGTCGAACAAAATTAAGATCGCTGCACACACTAGAATATTCAATATACGACACAAAATCGATGCAATAATAAAGGGAAGTTGTATAAAATAATTTTAATAGCGCTACAAGGTTATTTAGGCACGTGGCCCAAATCTGAAATAACGCCACCTTCTTGTTTTTTAAAATACATTTTAAGTGGTTCGCAAAACACTTACACAAATGTTTACAGACAGCGCCCTCCACGTCATTCAAGCGCCAAAAGATCCCTGTAGCGGTGTATTTATTATTACTTATAAGTGTGAAAGTTTGTATATTTCGATGTTTGTTACTTAATCACGCAAAAACGGCTGAACGGATTTGGGTAAAATTTTGCACACAGGGAAACTATAGCCCGGTTAACTTTTTGCCGACATCCACGCGGGCCAAGCCGCGGGCAAAAGCTAGTCATACTATAAATTGATACATTGACAATACCAAAACTAGCAAGACTGACTTTTCAGACCGCAGCAGATTGCAGAATCGCGTGCAGTGATTGCCAAGCCACAGTGATGCGCCAATTAATACCGAATCAATAATACTCGATTAATCGGAACCGGTTGATTATACCACCGCTGACCAGGCTACATGCGTTGGTAATCCAATTCGGTACCACTCGGCCACCGAGACTCTACTTAGATTAAACGTCCTAATGCATATATTTATTTTCTTATTTGTCCCAGAAAATAGGTTCCCTTTTACCAGAGTGTTTGATGTTAATCGAGTTTTATTGAATTAAGTTCGTACTAAAAGAAAATAACGTTTCATTTACTAACTCAAAAATATTGCAAAAACTGCTTGGTACCTACTAGTGATTTATGTCACAGATATATTTCCAAGTTACTTAACTATCTTAGTTTTCTAAGTAACCAGCTCTCATCAGTTTCTCGGTCAAGTCGCGTCTCCTCCAGCCACGTATATCTCATATTCCAAGTATTATTTACAAGTTTCTTCTGATGAAATATGACTAGAGTTTCTCGTGGCACCACTCGACGTAGAAAAAAAACATTAATTTCGACACATTCGTAACCCGGGCTTGCGTCTCGCAATATCCATCAAGCGTGTATTTGCATAAAGGGTGATATATCTAGGAAAGAAATCTTATATGCAGACGATATTGGCGACGAAGACGGCAATGTATCATCGAGGATTCATTTGTTGACTTATTGCCTATCCAGTAGCGAGTTCGAATCTTCTGATTTGATAACATGAAGGGTGGATCTAATGCTTCCCTGTTTAAAAAAATATTGCTTTACATACGCGACTCAGAATTCAGGTAAAATGAGATTCCGATTGCTATTTGTTAACTTTAAACTATGATAAAGATGTAACTACATTTGGCAATTGTGGGCTTTAATATTGTTGCCCGCATAACCTACTCAAATACTAGTTACCTTCAATATCTTCAAAAAATTAACAAAAGTTCTGCAATAAATAATAACATCTTTTGTCTTTACTTCTGGATCAGTATGAAACAACTCTCGTCGATATACATACATACATATCAAATCATCATCTGTATATTTCTGTTTATTTAATTTCTCTCTTCATTTCAATGTTATTTCTCTCTGTTGGGTTACGTATGCTAATAAATGTTCCTGCATAACTAAATAGATTATTACAGTTAAAGGTAACTCTAACTATCTGTTAACTTTATGTGCGAAAGCTGCTATTAGCTGTACTATCGAAAATGTTCGAATTACCTTACTTGTACAATTTACTGCAGCATTTGAGAATACAACTACACTCGGAATGACTGTAGTTTATAAAGCAGAATCTATAACATGAATATTTGTTTATTGTTTATGAATGTATGCGGTGTTCCTTCTGTGTACTTTTTGGCTTTGCCCGACTAATTTCGAACTCCGAGACTACCCGATCTATTCTGTAAAAATTTCACCGTGAAAACTTAGGTGAACTGAGCTGTCATTCCACTAGGGATTGACACTATTGACAGCTCACTTCACCTAAGTTTTCACCGTAGGACTTTTACAGAATAGCACCGCTGCTGCATCCTCGCGTGTAGTGTACTCAATCAATGGCTCTAATTGAGTTCAAAAGTAATCGGTTATCCAAAATACTCGTATGAAAAGTGAATTGTTTCCATAGTTGTGTCACTCACTAAAAACGATGTTGAAAATATAATTCTTATCACTGTCGTATTTTTTTTCAAGATTGTTTAATAATAAATTTCTTCAGTTTCAGGTGAGTCTAGCCTCTAGTCGAGGGACTCGTAAGGTACACAAGTGTCTCTATAGGAATGATTGTTGTATTAATTAATTTCTGAAGTTATTTTCAGTTCTCAATTGGCTGATAAATATATTCAATGCGTGTAAGTAAGGTATGTTGGATTTCATTGGAAACTCGTTCAAAAGATAAAAACAAAGAGGCTGAAATCACAGTTTAATTCACTTTGGACGACGCTTTCATCGGAAGTTAAAGAATATTCAGAAATAGCCAAACTTTTGGTATTTTAAAATGGAATCCAACAGTCAATAGCCTTAATTGAAACGATTCAGACGAAACGAGCTTAGCTCACTCCTCCAAAATGCAAAGATTCATCGAAATTAAATTCACTTTTGTTTCATTTCTGTCTTTTCATTTGCTGTTGTGGTTTTGTTTTTATAAAGACGCATTCACATTCGCACTGTCTCCTAAAACTTTGGATTTGGTTAAATTATTTTTATTTCTGCCTTAAATGTTTCACATTACATGATGACTGTCTGTCTTCATTACTTTCTCACTGTTAGCTCGTTTCTCTCTATCTGCTTTATGTTTGTATGTCATCGTAGTAGTTCTGTCATTGTCTGCGGTGTTTTTAGTTTGTTTTTACCCTTTTTGTTACATTTTATATAAAATGCAGTTGTTTGCATCTAAGTGTTCAGTAGTTATTGAGTATTTAGATAAATGTGTAATGAAGTAGTATTTATTTTATCAATATTAGTACCTAAACTTACTAAGTTGAAGATGGCAAGGCACACTTAAACATACAACACAACTGCATAAACGTGCTTGATTCGTTCATTGCTATTCCCGCATCCCGAAAACTTCTTCTTTAATCACTCTTGCACTAAATCATAAAGTTCAAAGAATAATTATACGACTCTGGAATAATTGTCGAATCGTGACTCGAGTAGATTTAATTGCACGACAAAACCGAAGCATCATGGAACTACTAAAAATTTCATAAGTTCCAGAGCTTGCAGACCTCAAAATATTGATCGTGGCTCTCTCTCATTCATGCTAACGTGTGACAAAGCCCGCTTTGGCTCACTGCTGGGTAAGCCACGCACACATACACACAATAGTCCAACACATACGTGCTATTAAAACCATTTCAGCGGGCGTCAGCTGACTGGGGGAGTCGGGGGAAGCGGGGCGTTATGAACAACGCATGCGCTGTGGCGAGTAAAGCGGCTGCAGCGCTTTATTTCCGAGCCAAGTGTTAGAGTAACAAGCTGCGGTTAAAGCTAGCCGCGCTTGCTGGAGTTAAATCGACACCCATTCAGAAAACAAACTGCGTATCATGGCCATTACGTCGTTTGACGTAATTAGTTCCATGGAATCCGCATGCAGTCTTCACATAAGAACACTTACAACATGTCGAGTTTGAGATGACAGACACATACGATGGCAGGGTTATTATAAACAGCTGTCCCTCATATTCTTCTCTGGAATTATGAGATAAGTGACACAAGCAGACATGAATGTTTCTCAATTTAAATAAATAAAAACTGTAATCCAATTTTAAACAGGAAATATTCTAAGAAACTTTCGTAACATGTTTTGGAACACTGAAGTGCTTTTCGCTTCAAACTTCTGGTATAACATAAACATAAATAAAAATGCAATTAACAATCCAATTGCCGCCGAAATGCGTGAACCTATAAATGAGGTGCAACGCCAGTAAAATATTTCGTAAAATACAGTCGTACGCAAAAATTCCGATGCAAAACGTATTTCACCGTTCGCAATTCCATCTGATTTTTAATTCAGCGCGCATATTCTCGTCACGTTCGGTAGCAATAAACAATTATTAATGCGTTGTTCGAGGCACATGTTCACAGTTTTCGAGTGTGGCGGACTTTTTAAGTGTTCGTTAATTTCGAGTGGACTGGAAAAGTCCAGTCCGGGAATGAGGCAATCGCTTTAACGGTTCAACCACTTTCGTTTCTATCGAAAAATCGGGTCTACACATGATAAATTTGGCCGACTGTATCTAGATAAAACGCGTCCATTTTCGCTCGATTTACTTCGGGATTTTGGTTAGAAAGGCTAAAATAATTTGAACGTTTGTTACACTCGGATTTATTGGAGGTACTAAGGTTCCCAAATGTTTGATTTATCGTCTTTTAAGATACTTTCGTACCCTCAATCTAAAAAATAGGGGATCTCACAAAGTGAGCAAATCAAATGTGAAGAAATGTGGACTTCACTCTTTTTATTTCACTTCGTGAAGGAGAGAACCTTTATCGTAATAATACGTACTCGAAATTTCTCAATTTGTATCATTCCCCTATTAATTATTGGAATTCTCATCAAGGATACATAAGTGGCCTTTGATTAAGGGAAGTCCTTCGCAAGCCGTCGCTCAATACAAAAGTTATCCAAATGTTTTCCTTGTGTTAACCAACCAAGCAGCCTATTTTCTATCGTGTTCTTCTTCACAAATTAAAACTTCTCCACTTTATCTAAACTGATTTTACTTTAGATTCCAATATACCGAAATCCGTGTGATTGATTGAAAATGGTGGATTAATAAATATTTTTTGTCGTTAGCGATGGGGTAAAAATGTCAATCGGTGTTAGGGCAAATAAGGGCTCAAAGCATCGAGTCGATGATCCGTGATAGGGTTTAAACATTCGTTTAATTAAAAAGACCGGGATTTAATTGGAAAAGTATACATTTACATAGTCTTTTGTTTGTTCCCGCTGTGATTTATATTTGGTGACGTGAGGTGGGATCAGTGAGTAGGAACGAGAATGGCGCAACTTTTTTGCTCCATTACACGGGATTTTATCTTGACACGTTGGTTTTTTGTTACGAATAGAATCTGTTATTGGAATAATTTGAATAACAAACGGGTTTGTGGGAATATTGGTATTGTTATGGCGCCGTTTTTGACACCTATTCGCAACTTTTACGGCTGAATGTATCCATATTCTTTCATTCTTATTGACTCACATAAGTTACATCGTACACACGGCTACACATCAAGCTATACATTTCCAGTTTATGCTGATCTCACATTGTATAGGATTTCCGTACTATGCGAGGTCAGCTTATACTGGAAATGTATAGCTTGATGTGTAGCCGTGTGTACCTATTTTCCCCAAACGGTTAAGAACGGCGGAGGTGATCTATAGCACACCCACATTTCGCTATTTACGTTTAAGTAGCATGTAATAAGGGGCGAGCCTTGCCCCATCAATCGGACACAAATCCAGACTCTGGCCTGCTAATAAGAAATTTCGAATGGAATAACTCAATAACGCTTTGCTGGACCTGGGAATCGAACCCAAGACCCCACGCTTAGCAGTAGTGCTTCCGACCAGTAAACCAACAAGGCAGTCAATATTGCCTTAATTGCGGTTTATTCCCTCATTGTGGTTCGTTCTCTACGACAGAGCCTTTAAAAAAAATGGAGTTTAGAGTGGAGGGGAGTTGTTATTCTAGTTTTTTGCAAAACACCCACTACTCTTAGGAGCTTATATTGTCATGAGCAACACGTACCTACATTTAATAGCAGTGACGCTTATGAATTAATTCCTTCCAACACGTCATCTCCTACTCGTGTTACTAATCCCGACTTCCCTTGGTCCTTTATATGAAGGTTTCACCGCCCTTATCCTTAGCAATAAAGTCAAAAATCTATTGATATCAGTTTCTGTCATCCACACTCCTGCACGATCATAACATCCCATATTTTATCTTAAGTTCGATTCTTTCTTTATTTTCTTTGTCAAAATTTTCTGCGGTCGTGTTTGCTAGATATTTTTCATGTTACCTCAGTGCACTGTTACCTTAAGATCGGGAAAATATTTTGCATATAAGTGTGCAAGCTATTTTTGTGTGACATTGTAAGCAGAACTGTTTGAAACATAAAACACTGATACCTACAATGCTTACGGATAGTCAGAAGCCCTAAAGTCTGACAGCCAGTCTTACCAAAGTGGTATCGTGTTACTGGATTGTGGAAGTCGGATAGGCAGTCGCTCCATATAAAATACTGGTATTCAGCTGCATCCTGTTAGAATGGAAGCCGACCCCAAAATAGTTGAAAAAAGGCTAGGCAGACCTACAATGCCCACATAGTAACCAGATGTTTTCTCTAATCCTTTGGCTGCTAAGGGAGTCGGGATCTATTAGGTAAAATAAAAAAAAACTGTAGGGTTATGTAAAAAACAAAAAAACTGGCCAAGTGCGTGACCACGCACAACGAAGGGTTCCATTGTTGGGATGAATTTATCCCAAGAACAATTTTTCATGGTTTTATTTAACACTTTTTCGGTGTGATTAATATATGTATATGCCCATGCCAAATTACAGCTTTCTAGTACTAAGAGTGTCTGAGCTAAGCCGCGGACAAACAGGCGGACATGGCGAAACTATAAGGGTTCCTTGTTGACTACGGAACCCTAAAAATGATGATAAGAAAATGGGCACTATCATCCTTATATCTAAAACCACATAACATAACTTCTCGCCTGTATTTCCCAAAGGGTTGGACAGAGGTGTACATATAGTAGACCCACATTTCGTCCCAAAGACTGCTCATAACTGCTTTGTAACTTTGTAAGTTTATTCACCAGAGTAAGTTTGAGGATATATGTATATAACTACAAATTTACTATGGCCTACATACAATGCATTGGTCTAACCGCGTTCTCATGCACCTTATTTAGGTACTCTACATTGTCAAAGCCTCGCTACAATTTATTATAAATTGGTCTATGCTATCGTATTTGGCCTACACAGCTTTCCCTTAATGGTGTTCTTCGACTAATATATACTCCATATTAAATAAGATTAGATATTTAAATAAACCTTTTTTACAGTCCGTTCAACTGATTGTGTGACCTTTTTTGCTTTTAATGCCATTTTTTACCTACGGTATAGAAGTCAAAATCGGTTGAACGGACTGTATAAAGGACTGTTTAAATGTCTAATCTTATTTCAAATGGAATTAGGTACGTACCCATAACCTACAAACTATGGCCTTTCCCAGCCTTAAAACGGTACACAGCTGACAATTTTTCTGGGTCAACTTTGACATTCCATATATGTAAATAATCAAATTACGTTGGTATATTACAGTGACCTACTGGACCCTTGAAATAGATGCTCCGAGGACGTCTAGTCGTAAATTATACGGAAGGCTTATGGAAAAATTTACCGTACTTAACTTACGGAACATAGTGTGGCCGCTGTTTGTGCTGGACTATTGGTGGACTGTAACATGGTGTTTTATAGTGATTGTGTTATACTGTGGTCTGGATTCAAAGGGAGATAGACAAGTACAGTGTTTTTATCTGAAAAATACCTCGTTGCCTGGAATCAAAGAAAACACATGTTATGTCAGATCCTTAGTTTCACACAGCAATTTATTCAAATAAACTGTTAGGAAAGGATATAGGTGTAACAGATATAATTTTATGCTTTAAATGTAGAAAAATCGATCTTATACCATTTGCTCCAACATAATAAATGTTGCGATTGGATGAGTCGATTTGATTGGTAACATTGAAATCTTTTTTTTTTCTGTGTTGGCAATAGTCTTCGTCACACAACTGCCACCTACTCTTAAGTATTTATTACAAAAAAATACTTATACAGCTTTGCAGTTGCGTAGCTAGACATTCAGAAAAGTAATATCCCGTAGATTAAGTGATTACTGCCACAAACAGAGATTATAAACACAATCCAAAAACACCGCTATCCTACCACAAAGGATACCACAAAAAGTAATTGTTCAAGTGAAAATAAACAAAAACCATTGTACATTACAGCTAAGGATAGATTTAGCTGTAATTATGGTGGAAATAAAAGGAGGGACAAGATAAGGAAAACCCTTGTGGGACAATCCGAAAAACTTGTAATGATGCCCGCTTGTATCGGCTTCACGGAAAAAATGTCGAGGGATGTCCATTAGCGGTACAAATTGCGATATTTTCGGATACTACAACACGGCCGTTTTAAATACGGACTTCATTTTACAGAGAGATAAAATTGAAGTGCAAGCAGGAGAATTGGGTTAAATAAAATTAAAATGAAGGAATATCATGATGATAGACTTTATCAATTTTTTTTAATACGACTGATTAATTTGGAAACCGTAGTACTTACTTTTCCTGATCAATCTGTAAAATTAAAAAGGTATTTTTAACTTATAAAAATACAATGAGATTATAATAACTTCGGCTTTGAAGCATCTGATTCACCTGATATGAACTCTGAGCTGCCTAAGCAGCTATAAAACTTGAAACTTATTTAGCTTGCATTTGCATCGTAATCCAAACACTAAGCTAAAGTAGTACAATTTATTATCCTAAACATTATCAGTCTCAAAACTACGTCACAAAATGACCCAAAAACACACTATACCATACATCAATCCACTCCACCTCTAACACTTACCACCTGACCCTGAACCCACCACTATCCACTATGTATGCAAACCGACCGCGGTCTAAAAGTAATAAATAAGACTTCAACCGCGCCGTATTTCAGAAGTCGCTTCCGACTTCCGACGGCGACAAAATATCTGCAAGTCTAATGCAGCGACTTGCAGAGAGGCCATGCATTACAAATGCAGGCGTCACAGAGCACGGAGACGCCTCGGCGGCCGCTGATAGAGACGGTACCGTCAACACTTTCCATACAAACCAAGCGGGTCAGTGGGCGTCACCTTTTAGTCACTCATACGAAGGAAAGGAAAGCGTCTCATACGAATGATAATTCTAATGTTGACATTCGTACAAGAAAAACCGTTGGCGGGACTAGCTGCAGAACAAAAACGGCCAGTGGTTCACATTATTCCTGGATCGAAAGAACTGGAAGTCTTGGGTAGAGGCCTTTGCCCAGCAGTGGGATGATGCAGGATAACAGTAACAGTATTCGTACAAACCGCTTGCTCACATTCGCTTATATGAATATGAACAGTATATGCTTTACTTTACTTAGCAAAGCAACGTCAAAGTGCGATCTGCGACTCTTGTTAATAGAATCTGACGGCCTGTAACAATTCTGACAATGCTTGTGACAGCTGAATTTATACTATGCGTAAATGGCGCGAGCAATATTATTAGGATTCGCGTCTCTAGTCGCTGTCGGCGCGGAGATTCCGTGATCTGTGGCAGACGTAGGTACAAGTCGCAGACGCATGCCATTATCGCCCGTCTGGCTTATGCCGGTCTAAAATTTTGCCTTTGTGCATAAACAGGGACAGTAATAACATGATTGGGATAGCACGTGCGTGGTATTGTTATGTGTTGTTTGTAGTTCAGTATTTTATAATGTATCTTGATGACTATATTTATTACCGTTCAAATCTCGTGCTTGAACTCCCACTGTCATCATTCTCCTGCCCTTCTTCCAGTTTATTTGGAGACAGCGTAACCTGTATCTTTCTTCCATACCATGCCATTTTTCTTCTATTAGTCGTCATCTCGGTAGTCACCCCCATTCCAGCCACACGGTCCATCCATCGTTTCTTTGGTCTTCCCCTACTCTATACAATAACCACTCTATATCCTAATTTCTCAAACAGACTTATAGAATATTCTATCTTTCACATGAATATTTTGCTCAATAAAAATAAATAACAACACATATCAATAATGTTTAATAATATAATGTACTGAATTTTAATAATTAGAATCAATTTTATTAGATAACTAGCTGCGCCCCGCGGTTTCACCCGTGTAAGTTTCGATCCCGTAGAAATATCGGGATAAAAAGTATCCTATGTGTTAATCCAGTACGTCGATTCTGTAAAATTCAAACAACAACTCGCATCTCACATCGTTATTCACTCTCACTTCGCATAAGGTTCAAAATGTGTTCGGGTTCCAGTGCCAAGTGAGCGTCTAAGTGACGGGGGAATTACCTTACTGAATGCCACTTCTTACGTCATCTCATACTTTATCTGTCAAAATCTCACGGTCAATTTAGTTCAACTCGCTGACACGCTCGCAAGGGTAGCGCTAGTGTATCAACCGAGTTTTTAGAATGCCAATCAAGAAACTCACAGCGGATTCAGATTCGAAGTTTAGAATGAGCTCTTACAGAATCACACCCCAGGTTATAAACTATAGCTTCGGGAGGTACCTGTGTAAGATTAGGCGGGAGGAAACGTCCGGGTGTCGCCGCTGTGCGGATCGCCCGGAGGACACGGTGGAGCATACGGTTGAGGTATGCCCTGCTTGGGCGGAGCACCGCCGTGTCCTCGCGGAGGCGATTGGCGGCAGTGACCTCTCGCGTCCGGCCCTGGTTCAGGCCATGGTAAGGAGCGAGAGGGCATGGGAAGCCGTCACCTCCTTCTGTGAAGCAGTAATGCTCGCGAAGGAGGAGGCGGAACGCGTGAGGGAAAGGCAAAGTTTGCGCCCTCACGCCCCTAACCGCCGCCGTTGGAGACGCCCTGGGCGTCGGGAATCCCAGGCGGATTCCCGGCAACCATAGGCGCGGGCTTGCGGACGGCGAGCAACGGGCAGCTCGCCTTCCGATAAGGACCAGGCCCGGGTCGATGGCGCGTCGTGTTCCACGCGCGCCTCAAAGAGATGTCAGCAAAATTGACGGGGTCAAATAGGACTGATGCCTGCCAGGGTTGCGGGAAAGTCCGAAAGGGATACCGGGACCTTGGCAACAGGCAAATGAAGGAACACGGGTGGGTTTTAGTCAGTAAAAGTCTGACACGCCCTTCCGCTCCGCCCAGAGCGGGAGAAGTCATTGGATGATTTCCCACCCTCAAAAAAAAAAAAAAAAAAAGATTATAAACTATCTCTTTGCCAAATTTCATTCAAAGTCAAAGTCAAATAAGTTACTTCAAATAGGCACATAAAAGGCACTTTTGGAACGTCAATGAAAAACAAAGAATTAGAATTGATTCTAGTTGCTTCATTAATTCAAATCCATTCAGCCGTTTTTGCGTGATTGAGTAACAACCATCCAAACACACAAACACACAAACTTTCACATTTAATAATTTGACATAGAATATTTGCAGTGTCTTAATACTGTGTCATGAAATTTTAATGCATCCTACTATCAAGTGTTTGGTACATGTAAACAAATAATTAAATGAAAATTACGACTATTCATGTGTGCTCTTGTTTGTAAAACCGATGAACATAATAAAGGTATTATTATTATCTGTGTTCATTATTAATCTTAATCTCATAAGCACATTGTTACGGGCGTCATAAAAACTAGAATGTAGCACTTATCTTATATCTAGACTGATCTATAACGTTGTCCAGACGTCTACAAAGTATCCTACAATTAAACGCGAAGTTCATAACACGAGGTTATAAACATGGCTTTATAAGGTTGCTCACTAATGATCTTAAATCGATTACTAATATTTTGTAGAAGAATCATTCATTGGAAAGGTACACATTTGACTTAGTTATAAATCATATTTAGTCAATATTAGTCTTAGGGGTGGTTTTCCCCAGTGAAACTGAAAACGATCAGCAGGCGTTAGATTCTATACAAATCTCACCGTGAAAACTTAGGTGAAGTGAGCTGTCATTGACTTAGCATCAGTAGGTATCGATGACAATGACAGCTCACTCCACGCTCACTTCACCTAAGTTTTCACGGTGAGATGGTTACAGAATAGCAATGCTGGTCTCGGCCGCGTTCGTGCGCTGTCATTGTTATCATTGTTGTGGAATATTAACACTGACAGCTCTTGATCGTAGTTTAATATACATTTGAAAAAAGAATGATGGACTGAGTCGGTGGACGACAAATTGGACCTACAAAGAGCTAGAAGGTCGCAGGTCTGCAACCGCCCTTAAAAAACTTTATAATATTCAAAATTGAAATGATTGACGGCCCTATTATGTTTCGTCTAGAAAATATTCTATGAAATAACCCAATTATGAAGTATACATAATTGGGTTATTTTATAGAATATTTAGTACTTCGTAGTGCGACTACGAACCACATTATTGTTTCAGAAACATTATAAATGGTTTTGTTTGAAATGTAATAATATAAAACACCTGCCATACAGATTACACCTGTACGCACTTTAGGACATGTGAAGGACGAACACGAACATTTGTGATGAATTTGCCTTGAAAATAGGCTCATAAGCAATACAACCTTGATATACATCTCTAATGGACATTCTAAGGTAGAATTAACTCTTGTATATCAATATTTCTAGACATTGACAATGGTCAATGTCCAGAAATACTCATATACAATGAGTGATGAATGATCAAGCCATTGCATTTAGTATGCTTGATCCAAATATTAATGAATTAGGATATAGATTTGATAAACGAATCATGTCAAATGCCTTCTTGCAAATGACCTTCGTTCTACTAGCATATTATTGACAACACACAGCAATTGCAATTCAGAGGCCCTAGACAAAGTGACATTCTATCAAAAAAAGGCAAAGGAAAAAGCAAAAATGTATAGAAGTGACAAGCTATCGAAAAGCTTTTGCCAATCCAGTTGAAAATCGTTGTAGAAATACGAGATGCTTTCGAAGCAATTGTCACTTGTCTAGACCCCCTGTAGTGTCTGCCTACCTTTAGATATAGTCTAAAGGTGTATCTATCTATTTAGATACGTACTGCCATCTTTCGCCTCGAACTTCAACCAGAACCCATAATAATTTTCCCCAAATATTTCCTCTCCTAAACTTTACGAGCAGTTACAAAACCGCCCGCAGCGCACTTTGTCCGGACACAGGCCACAAGTCGGACAAGGCACAAGCCCGGACAAGGCACTAGACACTAGGCACTATGAGGCACTAGGAAATACGTGCATGCCTCGGGCGCTCTAACGCTTTGAGTGAAAACCCGTGTATGGCAAACTACTGTGATGCATAAATATGGCAGATGTGATATAAAATGGATGGATATTGGATAGTGTCGTATGAAGTGTGTTTTTGTTGGTACAAAAATAATAATACAGGACTTTCTGTATAATAAAGTGCCAATGATGTGACGCGGTATTATTCTTGCAAAAGAGAACTGACTGATTCATCTATCTCGTCATCATCTGCCTAGCCTTTTCCCAACCATGTTGGGGTCAGCTTCCAGTCTAACCGGATGCAGCTGAATACCCGTATTTTACATGGAGAGACTGCCTATCTGACCTCCATAACCCAGTTACTGGGTAACACGGTAATTCATCTATCTATCTATCTATATTTATAAAAATCAATTGCCGTACGTTAGCCTCGAAAAACCTCGAAAATTGCTCGATCGATTGTGTTAAACTTTGGTAAGTTGTGGTGGGGGCGAGCCGGAGAAAGTTTCAAACAAAAAAAATGAACAAGGCATTGCAACGCATTAGCTTGTGAGTATTAAAATTGAAGCAAGGACCTTTTATTAAGATAAGATCAGGGGCTATTGATATAAACGTTTAGAACTTAAAAGAAGATATTGATTTTCAATAATATTTGTACGGATAACCAACATGACCATGGTAGATAGTTAATTGATTTAGGCGTGACTTTGCAGAAATCCATTATAAAATACAGTAGACGTAGATATATTTAGTAACCTATTCCGCTTAACAATTCTTCAAGAGTCATAAAAAACCGTTTAAGAAATCGACACGTAGAGTTCTCTGCGTCCAGCGCTTGGTGTGGCAACACGTCGTGTTCTGGTTTGCAATTGGTCAAACGTCATCCTGAGGATGCCTCGTTGAGAGGTGAAATACGTGTCGATTTCTTACAGGGTTTTTTATGACTCTAAAACCCTGTAAGAATAGTTAAGAATAGTTAAGCGGAATAGGTTACTAAATATATCTACGTCTATTATATTTTATGATGGTATTATATAACGTTTGAGGTTTCGCGTTCACCAATTAAAATCCAATATATTAAACCATGGTATAATGCCAAAACCATTACTTTAAAACATTAATTCTGTTAATAAAATATCGGCGTAACGAACCACAGACAGAAAATAAACGATGTAACACAAAATAATAATTGTTAAACTTCGCCGTCTAACTATGTAAATCAATTAGTCGGTTCGGAAGTCTTCAAAATAATTGGATCAAATGAAATGCTCTCATTGTAATAAACAATCCATAGACATCACAGGTTAGGGCTGTCACTCGTTTGACGTGATTTGATCAGAAAAATTCGTTTGTAGAAGTTTCGTCACAATTCTGCCCTATTTTGTTGTAGTTTCAAGAATTAACGGATTTTTAAGGTCAGGGGGTCAAGTCTACTAATTTACAAACGTTTCAATGGTCTCACGATGATGAGTTTTTGGCAGATTTTATATGGCAAATCTGACTTTGGCCCCCTGGGTACTATTCTTAGGTTAGGCAAAGTTAGAGTAATTCTTCGTCAGAAAATTGTCAGTATTGACATTGTACATACTACCCCCTTTCTCATTGTAGCACATATCGTTACGTTTACATTAGGACAGTCACGTTGCTCCTACTTATGGTTATATACTATAATAATATCCCTATCAAACAAGAAGTATCTTATAGCAAGGTCGACGCGATACAATTCAGATTTATTCAATACCTACGCGTACCGGTAACTTGCCTGCGGCCTAAAGTCGGTGGCAACCCTGCTTTTCTATATTGTGAAGTTTGGTATACAGATTTTAAGATTTAATTGATCGAAACAATATTAATGAAATATGAAAAGAAATCAATCCCTCTTCATCCGGGCTTTCTAACATTTGTAATAATTTTCTTGTTTTCTTGTTCAATATCAAACTTCGTACAGCAATACAAATCACTTCATTTCGTGTTTCAATAGAAAAACGACATCTCAAGCTCACAAGATTCCATTAAAAAAACCTTCAAGAAATTAAATTCCTCGACTCCCATTACGCAAAAACCAACCAACTTAAAAGAGTTCTACAGAAACATAATCTCTCATTGTGTCCGTAGTTATGTTTGTAATATAATAACATACAAACAAATGTGAAATATGTAAAAAATTAATGATGATGATGTGATGTGTGATTGTGTAAAATGTGAGATTTTTTTATCTCGACTGTAGGTATATTATTTTTTATAGTTTACTTTAGCATAAATAAGTTTTCAAAATTTCAAAATGTGGTTCTCCATTGCTAGACGAGAACAACTACCGACAAACTGTTGTTGCAGACTTTGTGTTATTGTTAATACAGATTTAAAACAAATAAAATTACATTAACCGTTCCTTTCATACTAACATAAATTTTCCGTGTATCCAAATATCGGATACTCATCATTTCCACAGCGGGCATCCCATAGCCCTCTCTTGCCATGGGAAACCACAGCTGCGTACATTAAAATATCTCCAGCTAAAAACGTTTCTTTTGTACGCCTAAGTCTAACCTGGGGCGTTTCCATGCTTTATTTCTCTGATAGTTTAAGTGCACTGTCATTGTGAAAATGTATGTAGGATTGGGGATATGAATTGTCAAGATCCTTGTTTTTTTAAGGGGAAAATAAAACTTTAAGCTTTTTTCATTTAACTCAGGTTTGTACGGCCAAATCAATTATTAGGGAAAAATGGACATATAGATTACCTACAAACAGACACACAAAAAAAAAACACAGTACCATTACCAATACACAACCGCCAGTAACCGTCAAGCACACCTAAAATATTTGTCAATATTTTAGGACAAAATGACAGATTGTGGTTATGAATCTGTCATTTTGTCTATTCTTCCGTCGAGAAAACCCGTTTCTATTGTGTTCATGCTACGCGTGCTGACAGTATTCTCTGTTCTGGTTTAAAGGAACTTACTGACATGACTTTTGTATTATTTCCATAAGTTATGAAATAAACTATCGTCACCAACCGCATTGCAAGAAGAAATTACCCTGTAAACGGTGTTTGCTCTGAAACGAATTCACTTCACGAATCCCTGTTTTTTGAAATCCAATTCCGCAATCCTCTATGGAAGTTTGTCATTACGAAACAGTACTGCACCCTAATGTTGTAACACACTCTTCGATCATAATCTGAAGGATTTTGAAGGAAATTGCTAATCCATTGAACGAATTTTTTTTCTGCGCATCAACGTAAATAACGCAATGAAAGGCATTGACATTGTAAGTGTGTTACACAATAACCGGGCTCCGTTGATTAGTTTGATAAAAATACATCAAAGCAATTCTTTCACAACATTCAGAAAGTAATATTCAAGTTCGGTTCTCGCGAACCAGTTACGCAGACAATGCCTTGCGTCCAACGAAGATTGATTCCAGCGAGAGTCGTCCATCACGTGATAGTGCCAACGTACCCAGTGACTATACAAACCAACCGTCTTTCATTAGTAAACAAAAACTTGTCAGGGAACATGATATTAATGACTTTTGGGAAATTAAAGAAAGATTTCAAGGCGTAGGCAGTTACATTTTTGGCGAAGACTGACGAATTTTCTATGTAAAATTTTGATGAACTGCTCTTGGACTAAATATTGAAGTTTAACTGGAACATGACTGTAACCTTTATAAAAACTTCCAGAGGAACAATTTTCCTATTTTTAAGAACGTTCGCATTCGCTATCTGTCAAAAATACAATCAATTTACCAACATTTTTGACAAGTTTGACAGATTGTGACTTGAATGTGAAGGTTTTTTAAATACGAACTCGAATTCGAAGACTCTGAATTTGTAGACCGTGTAAAATACATAGGTACTTACATACTATATCAATACACATCTACATTAACTGAGCCTTGAATAAAATATACTCTTCCAATAGATACACCCAAAAGGATACATGGTAACATACGACCAAATTACACTGACCTCGATACAGTAACGACTTAAGTATCAACAGAGGACAAATAAAACTGGCCGGCACATAATGTCCGTTATGGCCAAAGTTAAAATTACATAAAAATATTATGGAGGTCACACATGCTACCCTTCAGACGTCTATAATATCCTGCGGTCAGGGGCATAAATTCTCTTATGTGAACCGAGGCCTATTAAATATTAAGATCGTCTTATAATACTTTAACCCTTGATTCTGTTGTGGTATATAAAACGCATCCTTACATATTATAAAACAAGTCCTCCGCTGCGTCTGTCTGTCGTCCTGTACGCGATAAATTCAAAAACGACTGCACTGATTTTCATGCTTTCTTCTCCTATGGATAGAGTGATTCTCGAGTAAGGTTTTATTATATAATAACCGGCATCCACGCGGGCGAAGTCGTGGGCATCAGCTAGTTAAGAATAAACTCAAATAGGAATTTTGAAGGAAAACATGGTATGGAAACCTGAACTTATATGTAGTTAACAGTAGCTGCCGTCCGCGGATTCCCCGCGTGGATGTCGGTTATTATACACCGTGGCATTTTGATCGTCTTACAACCGCAGCCCACTTCATGTATCCAATGACTACTAAACATTCATTAAAAAAAAAGAAGATATTTATGAATATTTGAGTAATTAAATAATGAAAATTTAATTCAATAATATGACGCATGACGTAGTTTGAAACATCCTGTTACGAGCGCGGTCCGAGCATTGCGTTCAAAGGGCGGCGCGGTATGAAGCGGCGGCATCTTTAAAAGAGTTCATTCACCTTATTGCAAAAATGAGTATCTTACTATTGCAATCCTAATTTTCTCATTACGTAGCAGTTTGTAAATAAAAGCCACTTAATTCCAATTCTTCCTTCATACTTTAAACGGGCTTAGGACCGTCAGAAACATAACTAATTCTTAATAAAAACCCAAACTAAGTTGTGTTTGATACGTAGGTAACGTAGGCGTACGAGTAGGTACCTACATAGTAAGTGCAGATTAATAAAAAAGAAAGTTACAAACATACGGCCGATTTCAATAACTGATAAATTGTCTTCGTTCGATCCTATTGAAGATAGAAATTTCACTCTTGTTCCTTGACCTACCTACCTACATAAACTACAGAATTTTTATCTCTAACCAGGCAAATAACAAACAAAAGATATGTAGTTATTGAAATTGGCAGTATGTATTTGTTGCTTCCGGCGTATTTAAAAAATTGGAATCAACTGAATTATTTACACTAATTACTAATTACGTATTTACAAATGATCACTTTTTATTTACATAGGCAAGTAGGTAAGCTTTACCTGTATTGCAGCAACTGTTCGAATTGCCTACCACTTTGTTCAATACACAAATGGGCACGTTTTTGAATATTGTCATTTATTTTATTTAAAGTCACTGTGTCTTGTTTCACGATATCAAAAGCAGCAATTATTTGTTGTTTTAATTGTTCTACACTGCGCGCTTCTTCGGTGTAAACTAGTCTCTTTACTTCAGACCACAAAAAAAAGTCCAATGGTGTCAGGTCCGGGCTTCGAGGTGGCCAAGCCACGGGACCACCGCGCCCGATCCACCTGTCACCAAACTCGCGGTTTAGGTACTCTCGCACTGATCGAGAATAATGAGCGGGACAGCCATCGTGTTGGTAGTACAGACTGTTTAGATAGGGGGCAGGTACATCTTCCAGTAACTCGGGAATTACGTTCTGTACCATTTCTAGGTACGTTCCACCGTTGAGGTTACCCTGAATAAAAATAGGGCCAATTATTCTGTCCCGTATTATCCCAGCCCACACATTCACACTGAATCGGATTTGGTGGGAATGTTCTCGAATTCGATGTGGGTTGTTAATTGACCACCAGTGCTCATTATGGATATTGAACATCCCCACTCGGGTGAACGTAGACTCATCGGTCCAGAGAATGGTGGTGTTTGGATGGTCAATAAGCCAGCGACATAATGTCATGCGGGATTCAGGGTCAGCTCCGTATAAGGCCTGTGCTCGCCGGTAGTGGTACGGGTGTAATCCTTCCGCTTGTAAAACTTTCCAGACGTAGTAGTGGCTGACTCCGAAATGTCTGGCAGCCACTCTGGTACTCCGTCGCGGGTGTTCCTCAAAATACTGTAGTATGTTCTCTTCAAGAACGGGTGTGTGTCGTGGGCGACCCCGACCTTGCGCATGCGGTGGACTGCGAAACTGGCCGTGATCAATAAGTCGCTGTGTGGCTGCTAAAATGACTTGCAGTCCTGGCACTTGCGGGTTGATCACACCTCGGTTGCGTAACATTTCCAGATTATTTGGCGCAGCGTACAATCTCCTTGCTCCCCGTAAATTGTCACCACTCATTGCGTACAGGCGCACCATTTGTAGGTACTCGATATTCGAGTATTGATAGTTCCTATTACTCATTGTGAAGTAGGTAGGACCTATTCACTCCTTGCACTTAGTAACGATCGCGAACAACGTTTGATTATCCGGTAGCGCGCGCGCACTTCCACTTCCGGTGTTCGGCCGCAACTGAGACGCTGCGAGATTGACCTTCACTTATTTTTCAAGTGAAAGGGGCGGGGCGTGACACGCGCGGCTCTACTCAAAGGATAGCATTAGAGCACCTCATTGGATGACAGTCCACGTGGACTATGCTAGATTGGCTTTCGGTATTTTGTCTCATAGAAAATGGCGATGGAATGATCTACTCGACCCGTGCGCTGGGTAGGTACTCGTATGGTCTATCGTTTGATACGTAAACATTAATAACAGGATGTTTCAGAATTCTAATACATTATTTATTTTTCTTTGTACCTATTATAATTATTAATTAATGGCAAAAAAAAAACATGCCTGGAGGTACTTTATGTCGGATACATTGAGTGGACCACCTTTGTAAGACGACTAAAATGCCACGGTGTATATAAAAACCTTACTCGAAAACCACTCTATCCATTGGTGAAGACAGCATGAAAATCAGTGCAGTAGTTTTTGAATTTATCGCGTACAGGACGACAGATCTGGAATCCTATTTTCTTTTTCTAAAATAAAAGTAGTTACTCCTTATAACATCAGCTATCTGCCAGTGAATGTCCCGTCAAAATCGGTCCAGCCGTTTCGTAGATTAGCCGGAACAAACACACAGACAAAAATTTTAAACATTGATTTTTCGTTATACCCTATATACTTTATATACTCGTACATTTAGTAAAAAGCTGTTAATTTGACATTACCAACAGACACTTCAATTTTATTTGTATATATATAAATAAATCTGAAATCGCCAACCTGTCTTGAGCAAGTGTGGTAATCAATGCTCGTGCCTTCTCTGTATGGGAAGATGCCTTTGCGCTGCAGTGGGACAATAATAGTCTGGTAGGAAAATGCCTAATAATACCAGACTATTGTTAATAATACCAGACTATTATTAATAATACCAGACTATTATTAATAATAGTCTGGTATTATTAGGCATTTTTCCAGAAAATTTGATTATAAAGATTGAATGAGGATACCATATAATAGCTCAACAATATTTATTTATTTATTTAGACATTTATACACACACATATATACATACAAGAAGAAAGGAACAGAAAAATACGTACAAAGGCAAATATGTGTTTGTTCTACAAAATTATCTTATTTAATTTAATTTACTTACTTATTTAAATTATCTTATTTAATTTACTTTACTTTTTTTACTTACGTGCCATTAGCCTCCATCAAGGGCTTGCAGACAGAGAATGTGAACGCTAGCCAAGAATAAACACTAAGTTTTACGTTAAATTTTCTGAGACATTTCATCCATAATCTACTGCATAGTGACGTCAAAAAATAGCGAGCTACGAATTAACCATAATTCTCAACTCGCATCTCAGAAACTTTCATCAAGAAAGAAAGAAGTTTCGCACTGAAATTAGATTCAAGAAACTAATTTAGCCACAAATAGGATTGTTGTATAACTACTTAAAGACAATTCAAGTACTGGCTCTTACAGTATAACTGATTAAATGAAATCTGAACTAAATGGGTTAAAATTTGAGGTGGCCTAACTTTTATAATTTGCTTATTAGATTAGCTTTTCAAGGTGCTACACCTTACACTCGTACAATGTGTAAAGATAGATGTAAATTGTATTTTTTTAAGTTGAATATATTCTGGTTTTGCTAACCAATCTGTCGTGGGTTCAATATCTCAGAAAGCCTAGAGGCTTATTACGCTTAGGCAGAATTCACACTGAAATGGTAGTGGCCGGCAGCGACGCGGCGGGCAGTTTAAATGACAAGGCCGCCGCGCGTCTTTCGACTGGGACTCATGTAGTCTCGCGGCGGCGCGAGCCGACTTCTATTCTATCGAGCTTATAAATATTTTTTTTATATTACACATAAAGTTTGTAATGCCTTGTCATTAAAACTGCTCGCCGCGTTGCTGCCAGCCGCATTACAGTATGAATTGAGCCATATACAAAGTCCATGCAAACTTAATCCCGATCCTTTTTCCAAGAAGTTTCCTCGTTTTACACTCATAAAACCAAGCATATAAAAGTCATCCCCAAAATAACAAAGCGTGGTAACCTCCAATTTCGAAACAACAAAAACCGGACCAGCCTCGAGATCAAACACTCAGATACGTCGCCTTTCAATCAACCCGCGAACGCAAGCCTAACATTAAAAACACTACCTACCTAGAGATTTGAACAAATTTCACGAAGTCCTATCTATCTGACACCCCCATTGATCGTGAAATAAAAAGGCAGTGTTCACAAGGGGCGGAGAGACGCATTAGGCTGCGTTCAGACGGCAGACTGCGTCGCCCGCGGGTTGTGCCGTAATCAACGGGGCTTTGTACCAAGAGATGGGAATTACAGATACGCAACGGCCCTAGGCAGTGCGGGCCCGTTGTGATTGCGGCGGGACTGTGCCGCGGTCTTTATATTTATGTCCTGGTGGTGCATGCGAATAAAAGTTTATTGGAGATACGATAGTGGGTAGAATGCAATTGGTTGTTGTTGTTAGAAAGCTGTGGTGGTGACAACAATATTTATGTATTTTGTAGTTTTCTCCACTTCGCTGTGTCTCGTAATTCCAGTTATATTTTGCTTATAACGTTTCCATTTCAAACGTGTTATTACAAAAACTTATTCAACACACATGTTATCACAGGTCTAAGAAGAAATTGGACCGACGAGTTTCCAAAGAAAAAAATCTCATAAGTATTCCAGTCAAGTGACTCTCTCATGTAAACGAGGCTCCTCACATATGTTTGAACACATTTTATTCTCACGCCTTTGCCGCCCACTTCAACGGAGAGCTTTTGTTCTTTCCATTAGGCCTGAATGCTAACTGTGTCTGAACACACCCTTGTCTAAAACTTGCCTGATCGACGTTTGGCGAGAAATCAATATGAAGTTGAAGATAGTATTGTAGTGATTGCTTATTGAAAGGCAATATGATGGGTCGATTTTCATCGAGAAACAGATGATGTTGATGTTGTCTTTGGAGAAACGTTTATGGGATACCTTTGTGACCTAACACTGTTTGACGAAAAACTAACACTGTTTGAAAAAGATGACGACGCCATAGTAAATGTAATGTCACTACTTCGGCGTCGTCATCTGTTTCTCGTTGACGTTCCCGTTCCCGGTGCGATGGACAGACGGCCTTACTGTCTTATGGTAGTCCTCTATGACGAAAAGTACCTAGAGCACTATAAGTCTCTTACACTAGCAAAAACGAAAACCCTTAAAATGAACAAATTTTTTTTTCATTCTAAATGAAACGATCTGCTGAGGTGATCTGCATGAGCTTTGAGAGCTATTTTGTCATTCCGTTTACCTACACAATTCTGTGGGGACAGTCAACTTGTGCAAAAAGTCAAGCCACAGCAAAATAGTCCTCGACCTCATTCGTTTAAACATCAGAAACACTTTACTTTAACATTGTATCCCTTATCTTCTTCAACACAACGCTTATTTTATACTACCCACAGTGACATTATCTAGTGCAAACACAAGATTAACAGGCTAAACTCGATAAAATCAAAAGCCCACCTGCACAAAAAACTAATAGCTACCCTCACAAAACAAACACTGCCTGTACATTCAATACACGTCGCGCCAAGTCTCATAAGTAGACCAACCATTTTAGTTATTTATAGGATACATTGACACTTATTGGTATTGTCAAGTAAGAGGCATGTTTACGGAGCCAGTGATGGATGGCGTGGCATCAGAGCCGAATCAATCTTCGTTCGTCGGGAGCGTTATCAAACAGTTAAGTCGAAAGCCATACAATGTTTGGAGAGGACATTAAAAGTTATTTTGTAACGCTGTTTTAGAACGGTTGTTTTTAGTTGGACTGGGAAAATAAACGAGAGTAAGTTTGTCATTGGTATTTTTATAATAGCCTAAAATAACGTCTAATTTTTACGTCTAATGCCTTCATCTTAACTAATATTATAAATGCGAAAGTGAGTTACTTTGTTTGTTACGCTTTCACGCCAAAACGGCTGAACATTTGGATGAACTTGGCACATTAGTAGACCATGACCTGGATTAGGACATAGGATACTTTTTATCCTGATATTCCCACGGGATCGAGACTTATGTGGGTGAAACTGAGGGGCGCAACTAGTTCACAATAATCTTATTGGCAACTATAGTATCTATAAAATGCTATTCCCCGATTCCCAGCACCTACATGAGTAAAATATGTTGCAAAAAATAAAAATAGAAATATCATTTATTTGCTAAAATCATAGTATAAAAGATGGTAATGTTAATTGTAAAAAAACATGTTCTGCTTAATAGATATGTCGTGCTTTTACATGCTTATCGAAACAATAAGTCATCGTGAGATTTCATGTTCCAGGACCTCCCTAACACTGTAAAAACTGTCTGATATTAAAATATCCTTTAGACATGGTGTCCTTATATTTGACACATAGTAGGCAGTTAGGAGGGACTTCAATTTATTATTCATGAACAAATGCATGATAAATACAGTAACTGGCCATCAGAAGAGAAACAAATATAGTTCCCTTCAAAACCACAGCGCAAATAACATGCATAGACTCTAACATTGAAGCCGACAACTCAACAAGAACCATACAGATACTGATCTATGGAATATACATACCCTTGTAACGGTCTGAAGCCAAACTAAACGCCCCTAAAAAGTTATTTCATCGCCCATTGTAGCTGTATCACTAGACATAAAAGCTGAAACCACGAAAAACCCAAAGTACCGAAATGCCCCGCGTAGGGCGGGCGCACATTTTCCACCCGGAAGTTCGCTGGGCGGATTCGAACAGCGGATTTATGGCGCCACATCCGCTTCCGCCCCCCGCGACATACACATTATATCGATTTTCGATTCATTCATATTTTTTGTTGTGCGACTATCCGATGTTTTTCGATTGACCATTGTATGTACGTAACTAAGTTCCTACGTTTATGTGCATCGTTGTTATCACATACCAACTGAAATGTAATAGGAATGTGGACGTAAAATATTATCTGAGTAAACTGGCATTTTATAATAATGAACTAGCGACTCGCTCCTGCTTCGCGGGGGTTTTTGGACTTGACAAAACATCGAGATTTCTTAGTTAAATGTAACTTTAATATTAACATATTATACACATAAACCTTCCGGAATAAATTCTCTAAACGATTGTGAAAATCTCATGATATGCAATGGCTTCTGTAACCCCACGAACCATGAGGCTTCAGGGGCTAGTGCAAATCCTGGGGTTCATTCGATTTATCGAGTCTGGTTAAGCCACGCCGGGGTCGGTGCATTTCATTCATTCATTCATAAACGATTGTGAAAATCTCATCAATATCTGTTCAATATATGTTTGAGTAGAACAACGCGAACATACAGACAAACTCGAAAAGCGACTTTAATTTATAATATGTATAGAAGAGATCTAATAAAACAGATTATTTAATTAGGCAGCTCCGCTGATAATTCTGTATCTCAATTGATAACATTTTATTTTGATAGCTTCAGATTTGGTACTTTAACTGTTTCAGTATACCTAATCAGCTAGTTAAAGATAAAAACGAATACAAAGCGGTCAAACATTGATTTGTTGTTACCGAAATAATTTTCAGAATGATTATTTAAAAAAATAGTATCGGTGTTATCTTATTTATTTTATTTCCTATTTCATGTAAAGAAAGGCATATGCACCCACAGTTTAGCAATAAAGTTCTACGGAACGACACAATTTATCAGTAGGTACCGCATTGTCAACGCTTAACGCGTTGCCTAGCAACAGGGTTCGAATGGCCGACCTTTTGGCCAGTTTACAAGGCCAAAGGTACTGAGACCTCAGATATTTAAAAACTAACTATTGGTTACTTTCATAACAATTAATGATCCTTACATCCGTTTACGTATCACTCGTAGATCTCTAACAGTCGTTGCGGGTAGTCAGAAGCCCAAAAGTCTGAGACAACCAATCTTACCAAGAGGTATCGTGTTACCCAATAACTGGTATGTGGTGGCCAGATAGGCAGTCCCTCAATGTAAAAACACTGGTTTTCAGCTGCATCCCGTTAGACTGGAAGCCGACCCCAACATAGTTGGAAAAAGGCTAGGCAGATTTAGATTATTGTCATCTCTTTAGGTATTTATTTTTTTGAAACCAATCCGAGTCCAAGCACCTACGTTTAACCCCGTTCCAAAATGTCCCATCGCATTAACATAATGGCATCATGGCTTACACGTGGCCTGTTCTTATCATGTTAAGAAACGTATACAAAGAAAACACAGCACATAGCTAATGCTATATTTAGTAAAAGTACATTACGTTAACCCCCGCACGCCATAACGGGCTGTATCCCCTTTATAACCCCGACAATCGATACGCACACTTAATTTTGGTGCAGACATTCGTTGCTTATCTTCATACGTAAATTTCGAAAGTCTATGGAAATAGAACAAAGAACGATTTGAAGATTGAATTTGAGAAAAGAGAAAATAAGCTAGATTTTTGCTGAAGTCTAGATTAAACCAATCGTTTGGACTGTAGATTTGTAGAGCATTTTCTATCTACTTTCTTGGTACTTGTTGAAAGGCCTACACTGTGCTCCCATACCTAATAACACTTTAATTCGAAAATATTGTAAAAGCCAATTATTTTTAAAAGAGTAACCGTGGAGTTTCTAGCCGGCTCTTCTCAATAGTAAACGACCAATTGGTATCGTGCACCTAGCTTCTGACGTTTCATAAGTGCCCATGTAGGTTTATGTGAAATAAAATATTATGATTTTGATTTTGTTCGTAAGTCACAAAGTATCCCAATTAAATATATTTCGAGTAACGGAATGTTGTGAAGCAGGACAATAGTCTGCCTTCAGCGCTTCACTGGTGTACATCACCAACTAAATAGGCACAGATTTTTCCGCATTCAATCCGCAAGATATTCTGAGTAATGGAAAGAAAAATGTATTTGGCTCAGTACCGAATGCAAAGAACACAAAATTAAAAACTTAGGTACACTAACTATGCGGGAAAGTCCGAAAGGGATACCGGGACCTTGGCAACAGGCAAATGAAGGAACACGGGTGGGTTTTAGTCAGTAAAAGTCTGACACGCCCTTCCGCTCCGCCCAGAGCGGGAGAAGTCATTGGATAATTAAGGTACACTAACTACAGTGTTAACATGCAAAAACTAATCGAAGTACGTTTTGGACTAGCGATATACCTATTCAAATCAAAAACATCTCACAATACCGACACAAAGGTACCAAATATTCACAAAACTCCATGCTACCCTTAAAATCCGACACACACAACAAAATCCGAAACACAAAAGGATTTATTAATTAACAACTGAATAACGCCACAAAAACCAACCAGTCCTATAAAACGACCGCATTAAAAATAATAAATACCGTTTATTCGTAATTATTCGAGTTTATTCGAACCGGCTAATAAAATAACTGTCCAAATATCGGTCGAGGAGTTCTCTGCTTACCCTCTATTTCCCTTGGCAGTGTTTAGGAGTAAATTGTGGCAATATTTTCAACAGTAATCGGTGGTTTGCACCTGAGGTAGCTCCACCAGTTTAAGAGTCGATTTTATTTTATTATTATTCCGTTCAGTCGAATGAGATACTTTAAAGGATATTGTGGGGTTACTGACAACGTATTGAATTTTTTATTTGTCAGTGAATTTGATTTTTTTTTCAGAATCCCTTCGGGAACCAGTAGACTGCCAGTAGACTTATTTATAGTTTATGCTAAAAGCTCTTTTGAGCAATCAAGAATAATCTTGGTTAATAACAAAAAAAAAACGTCTTATTGTTCAAATAGGGTGTTTAGAATTAATAGAAAACGGCTGCCACATTGAATCTATTGATAAACTACCTCCCAGTTTTTTAGAAGGCGCAGGGGTGTGAATCTGTAAGACCTCATTCTAAAATTCGAGTCTGAATCCGCTGTGAGTTTCTTGATTGGCATTCTAAAAACTCAGTTGATACACTAGCGCTACCCTTGCGAGCGTGTCAGCGAGTTGAACAAAATTGACCGTGAGATTTTGACAGATAAAGTATGAGATGACGTAAGAAATGGCATTCAGTAAGGTAATTCCCCCGTCACTTCGACGCTCACTTCGTACTCGAACCCGACCACATTTTGAACCATAAGCGAAGTGAGAGTGAATAGCAATACGAGATGCGAGTTGTTGTTTGAATTTTACAGAATTTACGTACTGTGTACATAAAAATTTAGGCACAGTTCAGTTAACGTAACACGTATTGTTATGTTTTGTCAAGATTGTATTATGTCCACTGAAAAATAAATGTAATTTACGTTGTGTGGGTGTGAGAACTCAAGTGCCGCTTACTGTACCGGCCGCGACCGCCATCCGTTCGATTTTCTATTTTTAGCTCACCTGGTTTCTTTTTAAACGGCTTGTATTTATAGCAGCTGCTTAAATAAATGTACGTGCTTGAAATTTAAATATACTTTCGTAGATTGTATTGCCATGAGCTGAAAATTAGGCGGTAAATTCTTACTTTATAGTATTATAAATGCGAAAGTGAGTTTGTTTGTTACGCTTTCACGCTAAAAGGGCTGAATATATTTGGATGAAATTTGGCACATGGGTAGACCATGACCTGTAGTTGGTATTTTTCATCCTGGATTGCTGACGAAGGCGCGGGTAACAGCTAATATAATATTATATACACTATACAACAGATAACAATATCTAGCAACGTTGAAAATTTTTGTAGTTTAGTTTCTTATTTGTTACAGCTCAGAAACCATGACTGGAAAATACATGTAATGACCTCCTTACATGGACTTTCTATATAGGCATTGGTATGGTTACCCCCAGCATCGTATATAGGTCAATGTCAAACACAAAGAGCCTGCAATTTTACCGGCACCCCTTGTCTGTAAAACACATAAAACCAATGCAAAGTGCTGGCGTCAAAAACAGATAAAATTAGTAGTAGGTATAAGTATCTACCTATAGATAGACCCAACATCCTAAAATACACAAAACAACAACAAAAATAAAATGCAGTTCAACCCTCCATTGCAAGATCAGAGCACTTCCAACACAGTCACTTAAAAACCGTTCCCGCATTCATCTGCTTTCAGCTTTATATCGCGATGCGATCGGTCGCATTGACCCAAATGAGCAGGCATTTGGCGACACGCCCGCTACCGCATGTGCCCGAACCGCGGAGGGTTATGCGATACTTTCGAATGGAGTGCCATCCATAGACGAGTATGATAGCTGTTTCGATAGTAATTGGAGTTGCGGTGGAGCAATGGATCGTGATATGAGGAAACTGTTGTGTATTTTTCTGTTCTTAATGTTGCTGGATACTATCTAGTGGGTGTAGCTCATGTATCGTTAGTATTTATTTTGGTACATTTTGAAGAAGAAAATGTTACTATAGAGGTCATAATGAACGGAGTTTTGTATTGTTTTGAAAGATAACCTACTTAGTTGTTGTCTAGACAGTTTTCTATAATCTTGTTTTACATAGGCAAAGGATTAGCTAAAGACAAGGACAGCTCAATTAGGTATTTGTAGAAGACTGCAAGTAATTTAATAATTATGAGTATGTTTATTTGACGGCATGTATCTACCTTATTATATCTTCTACATTGTCGTTTTCTTTTTATAAAAAAGAAAAAAGTAAAGCGTAAATGTTTACGAGATGGTCTAGCCTGAACCTAAAACTATTAATTTCATGCAAAGTACTTGACAGTTCATTTAGTAGGCGACGTTTATAACTCGGTACATGTTTCAATTATCACTCCACACTGCATACATATTAAATCCCTAAAAATATGCACCAGCCAAATAATTTCTTGAAATTATGCATCCAAAGAGCCTAATCTTGTGAGGTCCGTTGGTTTCTCTACGCTTATCATACAATTAGGTTTTGCATATTACATTACTGAGACTGACAAAACTAATATCAAAATTAAATAAATTATGTTAAAACCTTGGCATTTGAGCTTTTGGGTTTGGGACGAAAATAAATGAAGGAGAGCAAAAAAAAAGATAAAAAGTCGGGGTTAGACAAAATCTTTTACAAATGATAAGAAAGATTTCGTAGAAGAGATTTCGTAAAAAAATCTCGTAGTCGAGTTTCGTAGCAGACACTTCGTAGCTCTACGGCGTAGGCGAAATGTCGTAGACATTTCGTAGCTGCGCCAACAAAATGTTATTATGAACGAGGCATCACAAATGCGTTACGAAATGTTGCAAGTAATTCTGTATACAATGTGAATTTGATGAAATGTCACAGTCATGTTATTGTGAGAATTTATTTTAAGCAAATGTCCGACAGTCCGATAAATATGTTTTAAGGAATCAGTAACTTTATGTATTCGTATTATTTTCATGAGAACACCAAAGGAAATATAACATTAATCAGCACACTCTGTCTATACGTATCATAAACACGTACCGACAGCCAAAGGAATACATAATTAAATTCATTAAATCACTGGCAGGCACAGAATGCGTAATGAAAAACACTGGACCATCGGAACGACGATCACGTCACATAAATCGAACTATTTTTATTGGCAACTGGCTAGCGTTGGCAAAAAACGGGTATTCCGACTATTTGATTGCTGAAGTATGTCCATATTTTTTGCCAACGTTTTATGTTTTGCAGCGCCATCTGACGGGCGACGTATAAGTCGCGCGCAGATGTCGCCCCGAACGACCCAAACTAATAAATGAGAAGGCCCTGCGGGAAATTAAAAATAGTTTGGCGCAAATCAACGCTTGAGGGTTGAATATTGAACTATAACTTTATTGGCACTCATTGTTTTTATGATCGAACTCGTATCGGAAGGGTTTATAAGTTTTCAATTAAATTCCTTACGTTGCCATCCGAATAGGTAGGTACCCGCGTATTTTTGGATTATTAAATTTCTATCTAAATGTGATTTTACTCCGAAACGGGAGTGATCTCCCAAATTGACATAAAATTACATGATTTGAATAGCAAATGAGATAATATCGATTCGTTGTTACTTGTTTACATAAATAACAGTGCTACGGTTCAGTTGATAGACATGTTTATTTATTTAGACGAAGAGAATTTGCAAATGAGAGGATTCAATGTAATTGAATTATTTTTTTTATGAATTTTTAAAAAGGTTCTTTTTCTTGTTAATTGATAATACATTCCATCCGCCCGATACATATTTTATTACGACGGTACCGGTACAGTCGCGAACGTTACAAACAGAAACTTTGTTCCATTATTGGTACTTCCAATCAACTTTCGTCGCCTTTACCTGTACAAGTTCCAAACAACAGTAAGTTCACAGAAAACTTACGTTCGCATACAAAACCGAATATTTTTGTCGCAGTATTTTGCAAAAATAGTACAAAATGAATGCATGTGAACATAAATGAAAACTTGCACAACTTCAAAACATTTTTGAGCGCTTGTTCTGATTTACAATACTACGAGTTTTCATAAAGGAAAAGTGGATAGTGCCCATATTTTTATGGGTTATTTTTAGGGTTCCCTACTTCCGAATAAAAAACGGAACCCATAAAGGAACACTCGTGTGTCGGTCTATCTGGCTGTCTGTCGGTCACAGCCAATTTACTTCAGATCTTATGTACCTACACATTTGATTTTCTGTGACCGAACACGGACGTGTAACGTAAATAAATTAATTTTGATTAGGGGGTCACATTCGGGAGGAAAACAAGAAAATTAAAAAAAAAATTGGAAAACTGTGCCGTGTGACATAACAAAAACTGTGAGGGTCTGATAAATATTTATCATTTTAAAATAAATAGTTTCAAAGTTATTCAAGAAAATATATGAAAATTACCCATAACAACGAAAGAGACAAATTATTTTTTTGAAAAAGTACAGAAACTTGTTCCATTCGTATAGATTACAAAAAAAAACTATAAAAAGTCTATGGTCTCAAAATATCTTGGAAAATCTCTCAATATTGTGCGTACAAACTTACATTTGCAGTTGGAATGTAGGGAAAAACATTTTTTTCAACTACAATGTTAAGTTTATTCTTGGAATAAATTCATCCCAACTACAGACCTTTCACTGTGCGTGGTCCGACACGCACTTGGCCGGTTTTTATAGCTCGTGGCAGAGGCAAACAATGGAGGTTTTAGTACCAGCTTTGGCAATCAGTTAGCTTTGCTGTTATAGGAGTGTTCTAAAGGTTTCCAATTTTTATATTAAATCTAAGAGCAAGAATAAATCTTTGAAGAAAATGATATCGCAGTTCGATAGTAGAAGTATTTGAAATTTTTTGCATTTAAAGCACCATTACACAGCAATCTCATAAATCTTTTCAGTTTTTTATGGGTTTGTAATCGACCAAATGTTACTCCGTCAGCTGTTGTTCTTAGATATCGTTTTTTTTTTCTCATACCTAACCTGATAAAAATTACCTTCATGATCAATAATGAAGCACACTTAGGTACCTAAAAGAGACCTCGCCTGTTAAAAACATTCCGTACAGTTACCAAAAATATCTCGCAATAACAACAAGCAATAGAATCACTTACAGACCCATTTCGAAGGCTATATAGCCTTTTAAATAAACTGTCCAGGAAGTTTCACGGAAATACTCTTTTCGCTGACATTATCGAGTCCAACTTCCCAGTTATCAGACTTCACAATCAAAATATGAATATTTATTCGATGCCGAAATTAACTCGATCGCTATTCGTTTTGTTCATTTGTTGCTTATTGCCACAGAGATCAATAGAATGGAAATTATTGGAAAAATGTGGCGTTTTTAATTGGTATTTTTATTAAGTTTTTGGGCCGTATTTTGAAATATTTTCTTTATGTTCTAAGTGTAGATATTTTCTCGACGGCATGAGAAGCCAAGTCAGAGGCCCATGGGCGGCTTTATAACTCTGACACCACCACACGGAAAGAAGAATATCACTCCTTTTTCAGCCATCTTCTACTTAATTATTTTAGGCTTGTGATATGCCTATTTCATTATTAAAAAAATGCCTCTTTATTTATCCATCCTAACATAAACAGGTAAGCTTCAACGTAATACACATTATCTTAAAAATCCAATATGTTTCAACCATAACCGACTCACAACGTGTTTCCTTAATATTTTCGTGTAGGATACATGAATTTGATACAGAAGTTAAGAATTATTTAGCACTTTTACGACCGACATTTAGAAGTTCAGAAAACCGCTTTGTGAACCTTCTATATGTAGTTAAGATTATCCTTTATACACACACGAATATTATGAGCTTATTCTTAGCTATTGTTAACTAAAAACAATTTATTTTATTTGTACCTTTTGTTTGGAAAATAACTTTTAAACAGTGATGGTAAAGGTTTCGTTTTTTTTTTTTTAAGTTAGGGACCTTTGCTGAGTTATTGGACAGTGTAGGCAAATTACAAAAGGGAACCCTAAAAAACAGCACTTACTACGGCTGTTTACTTGCATAGATCTGCTATAAAGACCAATTTATTGCTCATGTATCATTCCATATTTCATTAAATCAAATCTTCACAAACAGACATGTTATCAATCTTATTCTTACTCGACGTTACATACGCCACATCTATAATACATAAACACCCTATGTAATCCACACCTCACACAAGAAACACCCCTTGCATCGCACCTACGTGTACACAAGTACCTAGCTAGGTGCTTAAGAGTGGCGGATAATATTTATTTACACAAATAAATCGCGTCGTCAAGCAGCGCGGCGTCTGCGAATATCGTGTGCAGGAAATTAAAATCAGCGGCAGGTGCAAATAATGAGATTCCCATTACTCACACCCCGCTCGCCTGTACAAGTTTTCTTGCTAAATTAACGCTATAATCTAGGATATCTTAGTGGAAGCTGAGAGCAAACATTTTGCGGGTTTTAGTGGGAGTCTTGATGGAAGATTTATATTTTTGGGGAGGTTTTTTACCTCGCCTTTGGCAGGCCTTCTTTGCTAAAGTTCAGAGTATCTTTTCAACTGTTTTACGAGGATAAACTGCTGACTGTATGTCAGCATTCTCAAGGAATTTTACAATTTATGATAATGATGCTGATTTTTTGGCTTTTTTTCTACATTTTAAACTCAAACTCAAACTCAAATCATTTATTTCAATTAAACCATTCACAGGCACTTTTGAATTGTCAAGGTTTATACTTTCCAATTCCATCATCATCATCATGTTCCCACTAGTGGCCTTGGAAGACATAGTTTATTTCTGGCACGGGTTCAGTGGATTTCCATTCCAATCAATCTGCCTAGGCTTTTCCGAACTATGTTGGGGTCGGCTTCCAGTCTAACCGGGTGCAGCTGAATACCAGTATCCCAATACCCTTATAAGACTTGTATGGGGTTGAAAAGTCACGAACACTTTTCACTGTTTGCCTTAACACGTGAAAACACATCTAAAAAGTTTTTTATCATATCCATTTCTGATAGGTTGTTAAAGGTCGCTTTCTCATTATAACAATACGAATATTGTGGGTAAAATATTTTGTAAGTATCCTAATAGTACCCTAATATTTTTTTTAGTGTCAAGTTTATTCATCATTTGGGACTTCAATACCCTTTGACAAATGATTATAATACTTCTCAGTTTTATAATACCTACATTGAAGACTCAATCAACATAAGATTGAAAACCACAAGACTAACATAGGCACTATAACAAATTTAGGAACTACTCGTGAAACCATTGGTATTAGGGTTTCAATATTACACGCATAAAACCATATTAAGGTTTCAATCCGATTGCTAGACATTTTATTAAAATATACACGTTAATGCGACAATCTAAAACGCTTAAAGGGCGCTTACCTGCGTAATTTCTCAGAATAAATGTCAAGTGAGTCGTTGCTCTCTACTCGCTCCGTACGCTCATGATAATTCTCAGCTGAGATGCAGAAATCCTGCGTTTCGGTACGTGCATTATTGCATAGTGTCGCGCTAGCAATATGTTTAGCTTAAGTTGCATGACGGCTCTTAGGTGACGGCTTTGCAATATTAAGGCCGTTTATTGGAGAAGTTAGGCTGCCTAAATGAAGTTCAATTGGTTTATTCATTGTAATGTTACGCAGAAAGATCGAATTATATTCTTATCTCGAGCCATAAATATAATGTTGTAACTCGTGTAAGTATGGGCTGGTCAGCAGGTAATTAAAACGTAATTACCTACTTAAAAATACATTACAAAAAAATAAGTACTTACATACTACACTTGGCAAAAAGTTATGCATTACACAATGAACGTTCGAGTATTTAGACTTTCGAGTTATAGTAGTCGATCAATTGATATTCGATTATTTGGCATTCGATAAGGCATAGTACACCCAAAAATACAATGGGCACACATTCTCAGTGCTTGACATTCGAACCTATCTAAACAATATGGAATGTATCCTTTATTCTTCTATTTTATTCTAGTCTGTAGTGTAGATAGCCCCACAAATCATCCTTACTAATATACTAATATTATACTAATTTACTATTTACTAATTATTGATATTACTAATTACTAATTTACTAATTTTACTATATATTAATATTATAAATGTGAAAGTAACTCTGTCTGTCTGTCTGTGTGTCGGTCAGTCTGTCGCGCTTCCACGCCAAAACGAAAGAACCGATTTCAATGAAATTTGGTTCAGTCTAGAGCCTGAGAAAGGACAAAGCCTACTTTTTATCGACATACCACGCGGGCGAAGCTGCGGGCGGAAGCTAGTTGTTTATAAAAATCGCAGTAGTATCTTCTCCAACGAGAAATCCACGTCTCAACACGCGCTAAAGGTGTCTCCACATAACAGCATTATTCGGGCGGCACTAATATCAGAGGAACGGCGTCTTGCGCCACCTTCACGTTTTATTAACAATGTTACTTTAATGTATCGCGTTAAGCTGAGTGACGATGTTAGGCTTTGTAACTGGTTTGCATAGATTGCTACCTGGTATAAGGTGTATTAAATATTGTGGTTGCGTATTTTTCAGTACAGAGAGTACAGGGCCCTTTGTACACCTGCCAGGGTCGCGGGAAAGTCCGAAAGGGATACCGGGGCCCTTGGCAACAGGCAACTGAAGGAACACGGGTGGGTTTTAGTCAGTAAAAGTCTAACACGCCCTCCCGCTCCGCCCAGAGCGGGAGAAGTCATTTGATGATTTTCAACGGCTTATTCGCCTTGTGTAGGGACGGTTGTCAGTGTTATAATATCATTTATATGCATTATATGGAAGCTTGTTGAAACTCACGTTGTTTCTACAACGTGGTTTATACGCCGTACTGTAAAGAAACCATGCCGTGTAGAAAGGAGACTAATTATTAATAGCATTGACGCTATTATGGACTAAGATAAATTATACTTATTATTGCACACTTCAATATACAATGAAGTTCACCATATTATACCAACACTAATAAATAAATAACGCAGATGCATCAAAGCATTCTCTGGCAGACAGCTATGGCTCCAGAAACGTGAAATAACTAGTGATTTATAGGTATTTGAAAAATTCTTAGATCATAGTAAGTATAAATGCTAATGACACTCTTATTAATTTTAAGGTCAAAGAGGATGCTGCTGTACATAAGAGTAGTACATATACTCTCAATATTTTTTCCTTAAAAACAAAATACTCCACTCTCTTCTTTCCTATCCCTCTCACCATGCCATCATTCCAACAATAAAGTCAACATTTCAATGCTTCTGAATGGCAATAGATCATTCTCGGCATTTACTGGGTTGCGTGCCTATCCTGCCTTCTATTGGACATGCGTCGAGCATTTGCAGTGCTGACTGACGTATGATTTTAGACAACGCTTCGCTTTGTTGCTTCCGAACTGGCCTGGGAGAACTTGTAAGGCTGATTTTGCAGGACGAGCAAATGCTTTTGAGGAGTTACTGTTAATTTTTTGTACATTTTTCAGACATATGTTTATTATAAGAGAGGGGTGTTTATTGGCTTTGAATTTTAAATAAGAAAAGAAGAAAAAAGTAATCGGTAGTTGACGAGTTGAAAAACTTGCAGTTGAGTGTAAAACTTGCAGTTGGTTCACTCGAGTCGAAAGTAACATTGGTTTCGAGCTGGTAACGAAAGTACATCGCTTTTTTATCCTTGAAGTTAGTTGATAGTAGTAAGTTTGCCATATATTATAGAATATAGCTCGTAATTTTAGCTCTAGGATCAGAAATCCTGTACTATAACATCAAACTGCAAAGCCTTACTCGCTAAACCCAAGCTCCTTGAACTGAGCTATCTAACATGCAACATTACCATAAGCGGTGTGCTATCGTAAAAATATGCAAACGCCAGAATTACACATTAAATATTCGTCTCCGACTGTACTTGGAAGATAGTGGGCCATAGTGGAGGCTTGCGTTTACACTACTGTAAAATATTACGGGCTCAAGTCTTGTCTCATGGATTATGCAATACTGCACGTTAATAAAGCAAGATAACTGGTGAATGCGACACGGTTCTAAATGCGCTTTTGTTGTACCTGCATCTGGGGTTATGGTATTTTGTCGAATTTAAATTTTCGAGTTTGAGTGTAAGATTTTAGTCTAAGTGTACTAAGCCTAAGTGGTTTACATTTACGTATTAGTTTGTATTTGTGGATCCTTATACAAAGACGTGTTGTTAGTGTATTTGTTGTGCTTCTTCGGCTTAAACTGTTTTGGTGGTAAAGGTTTGCTTTTCGGGGGAGGTCTATCATCCCAATAATAAGAAAGATTTTAGAATGGCACCATCTTTTTAATAGGTGGGTACGATCACCAAGCTTCACCCAACACCTTATGACATAACTCCATAATACCCAATTCTCAGTGTTTCCCATAAACATAACCTTTTAAAACTGCCCCCATCTCCTACTCCATTTAACCAACAAGGCTCACGACAAACACCCGTCCTTCCAACTAATTAATTTGTCCTACCATCGACCTACCTGTATACAACCTATACGGAATCACAGAGCAACGATCAGAGTACAAAACAAAGCTTGCAACGGCTACACCAACCGATACAGACAAAATGAGTCTAGGAACGAATTAAAGGAGGTATTCCGTATACGTTAGAGAGAAATTCGATAGATAAAGACTGTAGTTAAAATCGTTAGTGACTTGTACGGAATTGGATGGCCTTATTAGGTATCGTTATAGTAGATGAGAAAAATAAATGATACATCATCATCTGCCTAGCCTTTTCCCAACCATGTTGGGGTCGGCTTCCAGTCTCACCGGATGCAGCTGAATACCAGTATTTTACATGGAGCGACTGCCTATCTGACCTCCACAACCCAGTAACTGGGTAATACGATACCCTTTGGCAAGACTGGTTGTCTGATTTCGGGCTTCTGACGACCCGTAACGACTGTCAAAGATCCACGAATGACAGCCGGGACCAACGGCTTAACGTGCTTTCCGAGGCACGGAGGAGTCTCGATATGTAAAGATGGTCACCCATCCACGGACCAACCCCGGCAAGCGTAGCTTAACCTGATGAATCGACCCGTGCGGCTGTTATTACTTAGCCACGTTATTGTACTTAGCCATGTTCGTATTTTACATTTATGTTATTACTTAGCCATGTTCGTATTTTACATTTAAGGAGATAATGGTAGGTGATACCATAATTTGATAAAGGATTTTATTTCTGTAATTAGATTTGCACAAACACTTTCACACGTCACTCGTATTTTACAAACTATGTAGATGGTGATGACTTTTAAAACTACATGAGGTTGGCGTTTCCTATCTGACTACTCTGAGAAGAAAGGCCGAAACAAACTCTGAGATTTGAAGTATTTTGGTATAATGACCATTTCCAAGTTATTGTAAATTACAAAGATTTTTATTTTCGTCAATAATTAATCGTAGTTTTGATAGTATTTGGTCGGGTTTCTTAGGATACTTTTACGGGGTTCCTTTATATATCAACATAATAAAAAGAAAACACAAAGAACACCAAACATCAAGGAAAAGATAAACAAGTAAATCCGCAAGTATCCTACTTAAAAAATCTCCCCAGTACACTTGCAAACGTAACGAAACGTCCACTTAAACTATTCCCATAATAGGTCCGCAGGCTAGTTCGTTGGCCGGAACAAAATAAGTAGTACACAAGATTAATTGTCCCAAGCGGACAGCAACGGTAGCGCAACCACCGTGCAGCCGCCATTTTGTGCAGATAACACCGGTGTACACTGTCGAAATGTAGTGCCTGTCGATGCGGCTAACGTCTTTGTGCAACTGGCCTTATTTAGAGTCCGGTTCTTGGTGATTTAGAGCTTAGTGCTATTTTCTTTAAGGGCTAATTTGACTGTATATTTTCGTCACGGTTGAATAGCCTTATTAAGTCATAACCAGGTTCACTTGCTTCAAAAACGGTGAAGGATAACATCGTGAGGAAACCGGCATGCCTGAGAGATATTTCTCCACGGCATATGCTACTTGTAACTCACAAAAGATGTTACAAGATACTTAATATCGCTTTAGGTCTGCATCTAGTACAGCTCTTGTACAGGCATTCTTGTACATGAATTTTCGTATAGAGATAAGCACTCAGAGGAGAGTTGATTTAGTAGTTACTATGGTAATCTCATCAAAGCATCAAACCAAAGCCGACAGTCGCTCGACTATAATCGCTTCGATCTCCATCAAATCCTTAGCCGAACAAAATGCATCGTCATTCTTTGCATCTAACTTGTCCCTCAAAGTATAGTCAATTTTATCGCCATCTGAACTTAGTCCACATATCACAGGCTTACAGGGGATCAGTGCTAATCAGAATCCCCGCTTCGAAGGCTTATTCGTCGCCTCAGTATAAGCAGTGTAAAAAGATCGCTAAAACAAGATAAATCTTGGTGACAACTTGTGTAACTCGACAACCTTGCTTGTGACGGCCCTGCGAATGACAGCCCCCCCACAACCTGCCTCACCCCATCTGAGCCTCGCAAACCACTTTGCACCGTCCGATACTATCTTTTACAATGCATTTTCCTTAGAGTATAAATTTATTCACATCCCATTGAGATATCGAGAAGTCTCCGAGTTTAAAATCCATCCGATTTCAAAGTTTATCCTTTGAAGTCTTGGATGGAATTATTTTCATTGAGAAACTTGTAGGAGTTTGAGTAGCCTGTGAACTTGAAAACTTGGAATTTTTGGATATCTTACTTTATGTTTGTGTTAAATCAGTGAGATGGATTTAAAAGGTATTTGGCACGTGTCTTGTTACGTAGGTTTAAATCCTAGTCTTTACTCCATTTAATTCGTTAATTCCCAACTTTCTCCGAGTTTATTTTAATCTTCAACCAGCTTTAATCTTGTGAAAGGATTACGAATAAAAGTTAAGGATTTTATAGATTTCTAGATAAACGTACTTAGACGTAATGCGCTTCGGAATTAATCAAAACATCATACATGATAATTTAAGAGGCCGTAGGTGAAATTTTGTCGATTTTGCTAATGATCTTTCATGTAATGCAATAAAACTTATAGAAATACAGTATTTTAACTGTAAAATCATGTAAATCAGCGAAATCGGCAAAATTTCGTATACGGCCTCTTAAGTTCCACACACTAGTGGACCAGGGTACAATCCTTGCAAATGAGAAGTTTTAAAGAAATAGGAGTCATCTGTCAGCACACTCAGCACTAATTATGCGTACGTAGTACAATACCCTAAGTTCGGTCCTCGTTGCATATTTTTGCACACATTTGCTGACTTAACGATTTAAAGCTAGACTTTTTTTCCTTTACTCTGCCTCGTTGGCCTCGGATCAGCGTTACTGCTGAGCATGAGGCCAGGGTTCTATTCCCAGCTCGGGCAAAGTGTTATTGTATCTATCAAGAATTTCTCAGCAGCAGCCCAGAGACTAGATTTTTGCCGTTTGATTGCAATAGGATCGCCCCCTATTTCGTGGACTTATAACAAGTTATTTTGGTCATTAGATTTTTTCATACATTTCTAACACCTGTCATCTCAGTTTTCACTTAATTTCTAGCCTTATCGTTTTCAGGTTCCAGTCTAACAGGGTGCAGCTGTATACCAGTATTTTACATGGAGCGACCGCCTATCTGACCACCTCAACCAAGTTACTGGGTAACACGATACCCCTTGGTAAAACTGGTTGTCGAACTTTCTGGCTTCTTTTTACACCACATCTTTACGCCAATGTATGTTTATGAATAAATATGCTTACGAAGTAAAATAAACTTCATATTTATAGATACAAATCAAAATCTGTATAAATCTCTTCTGTATTTGTGTTCTCTTAAATACGTTTAACGAATGTTGCTCGTTGTTTCAAACAAACATTTCCCTTAACAGAATTACTGAAGCCTGAAGTTGAAATTGGCACATTGCTGAGAAGACTTTTATTTTGAATCCTGCTTCAAACAAAAACTTTTTAAGTCGACTGTAGTTTTAACGCTATACAATTTCGATTACAAAAGACGATGTTTTGGGAGTATTATTGAAATTTTCTGATGAGCTTTAAATTGGATTTCAGTTTAAATATACGAAGTACATGGACATAAAGAAGTTTATTCACGTTTCTTGCAACTATAAAAGCTAAAATAATAAACTAAACATGAAACATCAGCGGAAAATGAAATAATAGTTACTCATATACAAGAAAATTTAAACATACTACCACTGTCTTATGTTTCACTCACAATAATCTATATTTCATCGAGTAAGAAAGAGACAAATAGAACATCCCAGCTCTCATGTTCCGTATAATTATTCATAAAGTTTGCGACAGCGTATGCTTTTTTATATACTTTTCAACACTCGTCCTAGTGAATGGGTTAATCAAGTCATGCTCGCATTGTATGCTGTTTTCAGGATATGTTCATTTCTGGAACTCATTTGTCTGTCTTCCATAATTATTTCCAAGGATTCTGTGAAATTTTAAACCAGCTGGTGGGTTCCACATGGAACAATTTCATCTGAATTGTTACAATTGATTAATTCGATTTTATTAGTAGTGTTTTTGATCGTAACTAACATTCTAAGGACGAGGGTCTGCTAGTCATCAAATTCTGAGGCAATCATCTGTATAAATTGACATAGACGTTACAATACCCTACAAAGGAGATGTTGTACAACCTACTTTCCTCCTATTTGGGACGTTTGTAGATCTTTCATATCGCTGTTACCAGCCAGAACAATAATAATCGCGCCCAACTTTCTAAATCTCATAATTCCATGAACACACAAAAGAGATTCTTTCTTTGAAGAAACCACCGTAATCCCTTAAGCACGAAAATATAAAAAATATATAAATCATGGTCCAGCTTCCCTTCGGTCTGTCTCTTTTAATCTCCGTCACAAAGTACAGGAATATCGTAAATCATCGCGCTACCGAAGACGTTACAAAATATTGAAAATGTTCAGTTTTCAGTCATTCATCTTTGGTATTATGTACATCGCTTAATGGACTTGGGAGCCAAATATTTGGAGAGTTTGAATTGATGTATGGGATGAAGAGTTGTGTTGTGGTGTAGTTGTGTTTAAAGTAGGTATTGGAAACATTTCTGGTTAAAATGATGCATCGTTCTTGTTGTTTTCAACAGCAATGTTCTTATTGAAAAAAATACCGTCCATTATTAAGTTAGAGAAGATTAAACAACGATTCAAACGAAACAAACAAAGGACTATCTTATTCTTGGTTCTTGCATTGAAAAGCCAATGAAAGCCAATTAGCCATTTAGTTATTGAAAGCCGTGTAACGTATATCCATTTTTCGTCACAAAGAAAAACACGATATCACACATCTATAGGTACACACACACAAACACACATGTAGACTATGTACAGCGCACAAACTATCGCAAAACTAATCAGTTTCCAACGCAAACCTATCGACTACATTCCTAATGAGACTTGCTCGCAAAACCTATCTATCTGCCCTTACGTCGAAACTTACGATCTCCCACCACTACCTACTACTTCCACCTAGGTAAGGTGTGCAAGATTAATCGGTGGTGCCTCTCAGAATGGTACGGAAACGCATCCATATCTGTCCAGTGAAGACCATTCACCATTCCACGTTTCCTTAGTCCAGTAAATATGTATTCAGTTTGTGTGCCAACCGACTACTTAGGAGTAGTGTTACCAAAAGCATTTGCAAAATCGATCTCCCTTCAATAGATTTTGACATGTTTAAAGTTTGTGCAGTGTTTGAACACTAAAATAAGAAGATAGATAGTGCTTGTTTTGTGTACAATAAGGTAAAACTTTAAGCTTTTCTTGAAGTAATTTACTTATACATTTTCTAGAGTTCTACTTGATTATTTTTAACTGTTCACCATTTTATCGACGAAAAACTTATAAGTCAAACTATTTTTACTTTTGCTTGTTAAATCCATATGTATTAGTTTCGCTCTACAATCTAGATCGCTTTGTACCTATTAACAAACCGAAACAGGCCAACTTGCACCTACTCCTGCAGATTTTAAACAGCAATTAATAACGCATTTATAACTTGCACAAGTAACTCACACACACAACACGAGCTAGACAATAAACAGAAAACTTTCCCGACTCCAGACAAAAATAATAAGGTACATATTTACTTTAAGAACTTGGAACACAGACAATTCCGAGATGCTCTCGAACACCGATTAACGAAACCCATTAGATCATCTTAGGGTGATTATTATTTAAATGCGGTTCACGTTGGCAACTCCTTGAATCACCTGCAACCCTCCGACATTTGTAAGCACTTCAGGACCTCCCCTTCTCTCCCCCTCTTCGGAACGACGAATAAAAGTAGCCCGTTTCTCCTGGAAGAGATTGTGATGTTTTTTATGAAAAGGAAATTGCATTATAGAAAGTTGTTCGGAGAATATTAATTTCCGATTAGCGATCTGACTATGATTATGTTTTATGATATTGTGCTCTTTATTGCATGGATTATGGAGGTATAATTATATGAAACATTTTGTTATGTATTAAGTATACATTGACTTAATCAAGAAATAATCGGGTGGATGGATTTTGCTTTGAATCGCATATCATTCCTTCAAACATATTAAAACATTCCAAAACTACGATTTCCTTCGACAATAAGTATCTTAACGTTATACATAAGCGTGTATTTTATAAAATTTTGTAGAATTTGCTCACATTAACACCATTTACTCGAAATATTTTTAGCTTTAAACTCATCTTGAACGTTGATCACATACTCTAGGTTGGACTTCCAGTTTCTTAATGCTTGCGGGGAAGCTGGGCCAGAACGGCACGGTGGTAGTGCACAGGAAATTAAATCAGTGCCACCTTACTTATATAATCGTGTGCCACTCGCAATTCTGCCGTTTTAAGAAAATGCGGGTCAAGTATGACCTGAATTTTTATACAGTTCCACTGAATCGATCATCCCAGTGTTTTTATCGAGTTTCGGATATTTTATCAGTGTTTATGTGAAGATAAATTCAGCTTCCTAATTTTTTCTTTCCATAAACACCTCTTGAATTGAAATGGTCGATATAACTCTCAGTTTACTTCGTGGAAATAAAAACCAAGTATAAAAGCGATAATATTCCTTTTTATTTCCACACAAAATTTTGATTAACCTTACCTATTCAACATGCCGAAGACACTAAAATGGAAACCTTCTAAGGATACTCATTAAATCCCTACAAGTAAGCCTTATTTACGCACAAATGATTTATTTCCAATCCCTAATTTCATCAAAATTCCTCTTTAGAAGACGCTCCTCTGAACTGGAAGACCTTCGAATGTATATTTTAAGATTAATTTATCCTCAACGATCGCTTCTTTTGTGTGTTCATGGGGACGGGTGGTCCAGTTTTCCCTTGCCTCCTCTTATTTGATGGTGGAACAAACTGAGCAACAAAAGGTTGTTGGTTTATTTCGCAGTATCATCATATAATGGAATGAAAATGTAGTTCAGTGACATAGTGATACGAATACTTACCTACGTAATGTATTGTATTTATGCAGAGTGACTGTCTCGTTGGTCTTGCGGTCGCAAACGCAACTTCCGAGTATGAGGACCTGGATCCGATTCCCAGGTAGGGCAAAGTGTTATTGGGTCTTTCCATAAAGTAAGTTGGTGTGTTTTCCTAGAGAGCGTTTTTGACACCGTAAAGTAAAACCCCGCCTCCCAAAGATATAAATCGCTAGATTTGCCCTCACGTTACTCAGTCACAAGAAAACTTGCCCATACTGAGAAGAGTGAGCTCACACATTATTAAATAGCGTTTCCATGACAAACAAGTGTAGTCACTGCGTCGAAAACGAAATAGAAACGCGTCTATCTTTTGACGCGGTAGGGCGAATCTAACAATTTAAATCTTTGCAGCTGTCATCATTTTCATGACAGCTGACACAGCGGCCACCGCTATTCTAGGAAACCGCAGCTTAACTACCTCAGAACTCTGGATTATACTCCATACTTAAATAAATAAATGGTAAGGTACCCCAAACTTCTTAATTTAAATGAAACAAGAAAAGCAGCACTTACCGTCCAGTAATAGACTCAAATAGAGCATAAACTTGAAACTAAGCTTTAGTTAACTTGAATAATTGCCGTTGTTGTCCAAACTTAAGCTAACTTAAGCTGGCTAGTGTGTCTACAGATTTACTCAGGTATTACCGCTGACATACGGACAGACGGACCGATTAGATTTGGAGGAATTATTGCGCTTGACCAGTGTTTTATAACGTAGAAACTGCAAAAGTAGACCATTTCTTAACCCGTAAAAAAAAAAACTTAAAAAATTCACCACATGTCATGATCATAAAGACGTTTTAAAATTGGAGCATTTTTGAAATCGTGATCTTGTTTTTTTTTTTTGTTTTTCAGCCTTTTTGTACTAATATTGCCGGCCATCGTATTTTAGCAACAAACCAATTTCTAAAAAACACTTTTCAAGTGACTAAATATTTCAAAACACAACAACATAATTCCCGACTACAATTAGTATACAATACAAACAATTGAAATACGTCACGGCAATTCCAAGCAATATTAACTACTATCATCTAACTATACCACTATTGCTATGTCACTGACACATTCAGTACTAGAAACACATAATCAAATAAACGTCTACCGTGCAATTTACCTAATCACTTGCTGACTCAGATACAAGGAGATACATACATTTACGTGTGTCTATGTATCCGTCACAACACATCTAAGTGTCTTATTGTATACATACTAAATAGTTCCGTGTGACTGACTGTTAAACAAAGCTCAGCACTGAAAATATTTTAAAAAGTAGCCTACGTCCTTCTCCACGTCATGGTGATCCTACCACACACCAACCCCCCAAACACACACAAACACCCCGAACACATTAAACCCGAACACACACATACCCTCAAGTAAGTAATAAAACTTGAGTGTTGCCAGAAACAATTTGAAGTTCCCATGACATTATGAGTGCAAAAAAGTTAGCCGACTAGGTGGTCCCTGGCTTAGAATAGACATCCTTTATCTTCCTGTATGAAAAGAGGATGTGACTAACTATGGGACTACTTAAAGAGAATTGACTCAGGCGTTTAAATATCCGAGGGCCGATTCCCGTATTTTTTCAATTGTGCGCATTAGAATGCGTCTCAGTCTCAACTGTCAAAAGAACCTTTAACATACATTTTTGTCAAGTTCTTGACATTGATTGTCGTTGAGATTTGATTGCGACTGCATTTTCTACGTTTTTAATTACGGGAGTAGGTCTTCTGATTTTAAAAAGGAGTGTACTTACGCCGTCTTTACGTCAAGTTACATGTGTGCATGCAATGTCAAAAAAAATTGCTTCGGAGAGAGAACTTAAACAAAATAATATTGTTGAAAGAAAGAAAAAAAGAAAATACGTTTATTTGCGGCAAAAATGACGCTAAGAAAGGGCAGATATACGAAAATAACAAGTTGCGGGGAAATATGCGTCACATTCACGCAAAATGGCCATCACTCAGCATAATGCTGCGACCCTATGCGAGATAGAGCCCCAGCGCTGCAGCCGGCGTTGACGTCATGACGTAAATAGGGGACGGCTCGGTTGACTCTTAAAAAACCGAATGACTCCCAAACATTCCCCGAAGCTCTCCGAACGAGAGTGCAGTGTGTCCCCATAAGTCTCAGGATAATAGCAGGCAGTGTAAACTGAATTAGCCCAGTCCAGAGCACTGGTAACTTTGAGCACCTGAGTACTATCAAGTTTTATGAAAGACTCGCCAGTATTTGCGGAAAAGCATTAAGTTTCAGTTAAGTCGGTCAAAATAATTCTGGGGTGCTATTTTAATATAAAATCAAATAAAAAAGATTTCATAAGTAAACGAAACTTATTTGAATAAGGTAAATCACACCGCCAAACAATGGGGCCTCAAACTATGTGAGACAATATCAAAGTAACCAGAGAAACTCCAATATAACGACGAAATAATAAGACAGATGAAAATCATATTATAAATAATATATATAATATTAATCAATGTGATTAGTTCGACCTTGGAGAAACAATGGCGGCCCTACATACTTAAATTTTTACACATTTATCACTCGCAAGTATTATTTTTCCACCGTTTCACTTAACAAAGGTAACAACACAATTGACGTTGATTTTTTCCACTGGCAACCCTCGCAAATAATAATTTACACGGCAACATTTCAATGATAAAGCGAAGATTTTTCGTGGCATTGTCCGGTAAAAATAGAAGGCGATAACGTACGAGCGTTGTTAGTCGTTACCATGGCAGGCTCGGCCATTAAACCTAACGAGCCAAGCTCGAGAGGACAAAATGTCCTGCCTGCCAACAATGACCGGTAGGGATGTGACGCAGTTAGTCGATAGTATCGAGTGAGCGTGTAGTCGATTTGGGGGCTGACTTATGTCTAATATTGATGGTGAATTTTAAGTTGTGGCTATTCGATCACATAACGCTACAAACACGAAATTCAAAAATCTAATCATAGTTTACATCCTTTTTGGACATCATTTCTCATGCCCTCGAAACATATTACAATAAATAAATAAATACAAATATCGAAATGACCAAATGACCTTACACACAAATAATGTTCGTATTGAGGCCTTTGTTTGAAAGAAAGAAAAATGGTTTATTTGCTACAGAAACACGTGCACGTATTTCGTATTAAAATTCAATTACAGTACTTTTTTTCTTTTTAATTTGGTTAGACATACGTTTACTATACATATTAGAGTATATAATATAATTATGTAAATATCTTATATTAATAAAGCTTGTCAATTACGGTATTCAGATAAACAAAGTGATATATTCCAAGAACGGTATTACAAGCGTTCGCTCTTATACATTATAACTTGAAAACGTTATCTATCCAATTATGCAGACCTCCCAAGTATTTACCCTGTCATATTTCTGCCAAACGTTTTTATGCGATTTCTCCGAATAATCGCCATTTTATTCGATACTGGGATGGGAAGTCGTTTTCCCCTCCCTAGTAACGACCTTTACCTTACAATATGTAAGTGATGCATGTTCTGTAGTTGTTAGCGAAGGACCTTTTCACTTGGATAATTCATCGTGTCTCCCACTTCAGGCGAAAAAACCGTTACCGATACAGTACTGCTAACATAAGGATTGTTTGGTGAAAATTCGAAGTATATTTTACATTCAGCTTTGTGTTTATTCCTTGTTATGAAGATAGTGGAAATTCTTCACAGTTTTCTTATTTCATAAACATCATCACACCTTGTTTCTCCGGCGGGTTGGCCAGAGGTGTACCTTTATTAAACCCACCTTTCGCCAGTTATGTTTAAGTCCCATGTAAGAGGGGGCGAGCCTATTCTTATCAAACGGGCACAAAATCCAGACTCCGGGGTGTTACCAAGAAATTCCAGATGGTAAAAACCAACAACACTTTGCCCGACCTGGGAATCAAACCCAGGACCTCATGCAGGCAGTCGTTTCCTTATTTTATGACTTGATACAAAAAAAAAATGCTTGAAACACACTATAATCATATGTAAGTAAGGCGACACCCGATTCCTGAAAGCCGCATCAAACGTCAGATCAGTAAATCAGCTGTCAAATCTGCTAGACATTAGACTGGCTATTGTAATTGGCTGACCAAATTAACATGGGCCAATCATATCAGCTGACATCAGATTTAACCATAGAGAATTTAACAATAAATGACATTGAATTCAAAATCAAAAACCAACATATTTTATTTCACATAAACCTATACTTTCGAAATGTCAGAAGCTAAGTGCACGGTTTCAATTGGTCGTTTCCTATGGAAAAGAGCGGACAAGAAACTCTACGGTTACTCTTTTAAAAAGAATTGGCTTTTACATTATTTTCAAATTACAGTATTGATGCGTACGGGAGGGCAATGTAGGTCTGTCAACAAGTACCAGGTACTTAACAAAATAGGAAATGCCCGACAATTCAAAATGCCTTACCACAAAAACTTAGACACTAGTTCAACGCGTGTCTAATGTCAAAGTCAAAGTCAAAGTCAAATAATTTATTTCAAATAGGCACATAAAAGGCACTTTTGAACGTCAATGAAAAACAAACAAAGAAATAGAATTGATTCTAGTTGCCCATTCCAAAAGGTAGATTTCGTATGGAGAAGAATGGGCAAGAAACTCCACCGTTACTCTTTTCAAAAATGTTTACAATATTTTGTATACATGAATTATATAATTATATGTGAAGACCATGCACCCACAATAAGATTACTGTCCCACAAAAGGCAAAAATAAAATTTTTAAATGGAGCAATGACAAATAAATCAGTTATGTCAATTATGTCAGTAATGTCAGTTTTATGTCAAACTCCATAAAGAAATGTCATGTTTAAAAGGTGTTTAGGCTAAACAACTGATAAACACGGTGATGTGGTAATAGGGTGTCAGTCTAAAAGGCCTACATTGATAAAATACTACCGATTCACTCAAGAATGTATTAGCCCATCACTAAAAACCAGTACACCAGACCACAAAAGTTTCGCGTTATTATAACTAAACTACGATTTATATCGTGAGCCACTTGTGGTGTCGACTGTAACAGCGGTCGCCGCTAATGATGACGGATACCAACATCATGAGGGCTGCGGTTTTTATATCCCTAAGAGAAAACTACCCGCTTTGAACAGTATTTCTACAATTTACTGAAACAAGCTTCTTGGGAATTGTTGTAAAAACATCTTATTTATAATGAAGAATGTTTTTTTTTAAGAAGATTTATTTTGTTAGCAAGGGTTTTTTGAAGAGTACCTACCGAAGATTTTTCGCTTTAGTGGAACCCATTAATGATTTTGCCATTGATATGTCATATCATAAAATATTCAGGCTGTATTTAATATGTAGGCAACATAGGTTTGAATCATAATGGATTAGCGATCACAGTCATAGTGTAATCTAACTTATGTATAATATTATATATAATATATAGCCGAACTAACCTAATCCTAACTATATAAATATGTATTATATATTTATTATTATATATATCCTAATTAATATATTATAAATGCGAAAGTGAGTTTATTTGTTTGTTTGTTACGCTTTCACGCTAAAACGGCTGAGCGGATTTGGCGCATGGATAGACCATGACCTGGGTTAGAACAAAAGATACTTTTTATCCCGATATTCCCAAAGGACCGAGACTTATGCGGGTGAAACCGCGGGGCACAGCTAGTAATGTATAGTATATGAGTAAACAGTAAGTGCTATACCTACTGGAACAGGAGTGGTTTACAGTCATTCCCCTGATGTAAACATTTAGCACTTTACGACACCCAGGGGAGATGTGGGGGTTTATTCATAGTCCCGACTTTAGAGAAACCCCACTTAGTTTATAGGCACTTCATGTTTCATGCTTTTTTATCTTATTATTTTATTCCGTGAAAAATCTATTTAACTTGACAAAAACAAAGAACTGTTTTTCCAGTTGATTGATAACAGTTTCGTGAATAAAAAGATATTATTTTTCACTTTTATGTTTTATTTTCAGACTGATTAATTGTCTCAAGTTCTTGTTTGTCACATCGGTTTTCACTCGATGGCCGTTTTATTTTTATAAAGTTTAGTTTGAAGTTGGCTAATTTGTAAAAATCTGATCAATCGCAACATTTTTGTTTACAAGATTATTACTTAAAAGATGAAAATAGGAAGATAATGTTTCCAGTGTTACAAAGACGAAGTTTGAAAAGTCCTAGATTTTTTTAAGATCTCCGAATAAGCTTTTGATAAAGCCTGATTCTATTAAATGAAAAATACGTTCTAAACTTTACCTTTAAAGTTTTCCTAAAGCAAAGATGCGTTCAAGATAAGGCGATTTTCAGCCAATATAAGAAAAAGCCACAATGCCAGGTGGGCGAGTCGAAACACATCGGATACGAGTATCATCGTCGTAAAACGTTATCTCGCTCGTTATGCCGAGAAAACGCTAAGTGTGACTTTTATTCAGTGCAAAATTCTGTATTCCATTTTTAATATGAAAATTGTTGAAGGAAACCAGCAACTATACCTAATTTGTTCTCTCTTGCTCTTTAGAAAAGGCTAATGGGGTCTTTTAATTGAAAGTGAGACCAACACTATCATTCATTACGAATTGAGATCGAACTAACAAACTTCTGACCACAATTCCCATGCCTTAATGATTGGACTATTGTAATGGAATCCCATACGATATGAAATTGCGCATAGAAAAGATCAACTTAACATAGATTCCATATTTACGAACATAGCCACCCAAGACCAACAAACAAATAAGCAGAAAACCTTTCATATACGGTACCCTAAATATAATGTCTTTGGCAAAGTTGAGCAGGGTCATAAAACCCTGGCCTATGAATAGGAGTTGTAAAGATGATGTTACACGCCATGACGCGTGTAAGGCGATAAAAACTTTAACTTTTACCATAGGAAATGGCCGCTTTGAGTTTTGGCTCCTATTGTGCTGGTTGATGTAGTTTAAAAAAGGTTTCATATTTTTTCATATTTTTTTTATGTCATAATTTTTTCTGTTACGTAGATATATGTTAGACACCTGTGTTAGACACAGACCCAAAACACCATATACAAATATTTGTTTCGTGCAGGAAACTAACCCTCCGATCCCGCGTATTTCCTAACCGAAAAACCCAAGAAAACTTTTCCTAAGAACCGAACCAATATCTTTTAAAATAACCATCTTCAAATTCACTCACACTTTCCCATCCCTCTCCCATCATAAAACCTCTCGGTCCACTAATTAATACCGTCTCTCATAAGTCACAACTCATAGCACAACCTACATCCAGCGTACATTTAATTTCCGCACATAAACGTAGCTAGCTCGGAAAGGAAACCGAAACTATCTCGAATCTAATTTAGCACGTCTCTAGCACGCATACATGCACCCCGAACTAAATTAGCTCTGTGCGGAAAAATGTGCCATAACTCGACAAGCTCAAAGCGGATAAGTTTTTTTGAAAAAAGAACGTGTTTCGGTAAGTTTACTCCGAAATGTTCATTGTGACCAAATTGACGTAATTTTTGCTTTATAGTAATGCTACGGTTTTTAGGACTTGTTTTCAAAATTAATATGGTTTTTGTTTTTTTAAGGATAAAGTAAGCGTGGCGGTTTTATGGTTTATCATTGCTGGTGTATATTTATTCTTAAACGATGCGGAACGGTGAATTTTGAAACCAGCTTTGTTGTGGAAAAATCTCATTACGTAATTTTATTCAAGTGTTCCCTTTTGTGGATTCTATATCTTAAAACAAAAATGCCACAATAAACTACAGTAAAGCTGCAAGAAAATAACAATCCACGATAGCTAATAATGCCTGAAGAGAAAATAAAAAAGATATAATTCACAACAAAGGAACCATCGCACGCTACCTTATGTTTCTTTATCTTATCTAATGAAAAAGGAAAACCATTACGTTTTTCTTTCAGTTATCGTCGCGTTAAAGTTTAACAAGGTCTCTTCGACCTTTCATTATTTTAAAACTAATTAAAAAGTTCCGTTTCTGCCCAAGGCGGTGACGGGATGCGTGAAGACTTTTTGAATATATCGGCCAAGGCCGCCATTTTGTTGCTGAAAGGGTCCACAAATAAAAAAGTTTGGAAGCTGCTTGTTAGTCAGCTTAGCCTAAATATCCCAAGAGTTAGATATTCAAGATCAAATCAAACGAGACATATTTAGACCGAGAGTAACGATGTCAGACATTCGTAAATTCATACATTCAAAGGGTTTTTTTTTACAGATTTTCCGATCCTTCGGAAAACGACAGGGGGGAGACATCGCAAACGATTCTGGAGGCTAATATCCCATGATCGACACTCGCACTCAGTCGTGAATGGCGTATATGGTAAAAAGTTCACCCCAATACCATATACTGGCACCTCAATCAATCAATCAATCAATCAATATCTTTATTGTGGATCATAGGTAGGTACATAATACAGGTCTAAATTAATTAAATTGTGATCAGCTATGTCCCGCCCTTAGGGCATACAATAGTTACATGGTTTTTTTTTTTTCATAATTGTTACAAGAGTATTCATAACAAAATATCAAAAACATAAAAACAAGACGGATCGAATTTAGGTACACATCAGTGGGACACTGGACGCATCATGACTGAGAGGGACTGTATTGGAGAAGTGATTTGTCTGATAGGAAGTCTTTTATAGAGTAGTAGCACTTGTTTACTAACAGATCATGGAGCTTCTTTTTAAACTTTTTTATTTCCGTAATTATTGTAATAGGTCCCGGAATATTATTATAGATGCGTGAAGCTGTGCAAAAGATACTTTCAGACATTAGATGAGTCTTGCAAGCTACTGTGCGCAATTTGTCCTTACGCCGTATACGCGTGTAGTAATTATACATGTCAATATTATTTTTGACAAATACTGCGGCCTCAAATATATAGACACATGGCAGTGTTAATACGTTCATCTTTTTAAAAAATGGATTGCAAGAGTCAGTTTCCTTTAAGTTAAATATAGCCCTGATGCAACGTTTTTGAGCAATGAACGCACGCTCCTTGTCTGTACTGTTGCCCCAGAATATTATACCGTATCTGAGGATAGAGCTAACGTAACCGTGGTAAGCTGTTAGTAAAGTAGTCCGATTCGCTATTTTCCCCAGTCTGTAGAGTGCATATGAAAATTGTCCCAACTTTTTGCATACGTGGTCGATATGTAATTTCCAATTAAGTTTGTTGTCAATATGTAACCCAAGAAATTTCGTTACTTCAGTTTCCTCAATGTCGTTGTCTAGGTAATGGATTTTTAAAGTACCCGTACGACGAGTTCGTATTTTAAAATTCATTATTTTAGTTTTGTCAATGTTAAGAATTAAATTATTCAACTTTAGCCAGTCTGTAATTAATAATATTGTTTGGTTAATTTCAGATTCTAGATCAATTGTATTATCATTAACGAATAAAACAGTGCTATCATCAGCAAATAGTGTAATGTCATGACTTGTTACCGATGGCATGTCATTTATATAAACAAGAAAGAATAACGGACCCACGATACTCCCTTGAGGAACGCCGAATTTAGCAGTTCCAGATTCAGAAGCAAATATTTCTTCTGTTTTAGTAGTGGGATTTAACCTCCTCACTTCTGTAAATTGTTGTCTGTTGTTAAGATATGATTCTATAAGTTTGTACACATTACCTCTCACACCATAAGCATACATCTTTCTTAAGAGGATCTTATGGTCGACACGGTCGAAAGCCTTTGACATGTCCATGTATAGTGCGACAGCCGGCAGACCTTTGTCCAAGTTAGTTATTACCTTACGTAAAAAGTTATATATTGCCACATTTATGGATTTGTTTTTCCTGAAGCCATATTGACTGGACGATAGAATTTTTTGTGTTTCAAAGAAAGTATAAAGACAGTTAAACATCACCTTTTCAACAATTTTTCCAAAAATAGGTATTAGTGCTATGGGCCTATAGTTGCTCATGTTAGTTTTGTCCCCTTTTTTAAATACTGGCTTTATAACAGATATTTTTAGTTTGTCTGGGAAGGTGCCTTCTTCTATACATAAATTAACAATGAAACTTAGTGGTTCAGATATAATATGAGCTACATCTTTAACAATATTTGTCATAATGCTGTCATAGCCGGCACTGGTTTTATTTTTCAAATCAATAATTATTTTATTAATGTCATTAGGGGTAGTCGGTATCATAAAAATTGAATTAGAATTATGTATCACGTTAGTGGATGATTTTTGGGGTACACTAGTATTATTATTATTGATGTCAAGAAAAAAGTTATTAAATGAATTCGCAATGTCTTGAGGATTATTTATAATTTTGTCATTTGTAATTAATTGATTTACGCCTTCAATAGGATATTTTGATTTGATGTCATTTATTACTTTCCAAGTCGCTCTGTTCTTATTTGTGGCAGATTTAATATAGTAACCTAATTTATTTTTTTGCCATTTCAGTTGACACGACACGCTTCAACTCTGCGGAGCTAAGTAAACAATGTTTCTCTCACTAACGATGTAAATGTAAACAAATGAATCAAATAACACTAGGCATTTATTTTAATGATATTTATCTCTGGTTTCGGAAAGCTTAATCAAACGAAAAACCCTGTTAAATAACCCCACAACAGTTAATCTGTTGTCTGGTTATTTAACAGGGTTTTTCGTTCTTATTGCCTATCTTGATCTTATCCAACCTTAAATGTTCTGGCCTATTCTTAAATAATTATGTACCTTTCAAAGGCTGATAGATTGCAACTAAACATAAGTAACTTAATTATATCTTATTTTTCAGCAAGAGCTAATCTGTTAGTCCCTTGGAGAGTAACTTTAGATCCGTGCGTGCGTGCGTGTTTGTGTACACATTCACAGCGTGTTTTTAGTTTGTAGACTTGGTTACCACAAGTAAAACACGCGTCGCTTCGTGTGATAAAAATACTGTACTTCAAAGTTATATGGAAAGAAAACAAAGTGAACACGAAGACGATACAGCACATATTAGGATGTTAGTTTTAGTTGCTTCTCTAAACATTTACGTACCTACGTATCCTGGCTGTACTATCTAAGAGGTAGATAAACAACTGTAGGTAAACCTGGCACCGGTGCTAGGTTACTTAAATGTACATGACAGTACTCAAATATTACTTATTGTCTCGCATCACGAGGAACTATTAGAGATTAACATGTTAGGCCTTGGTGAGAAAAGAGTCTCTTATTGAAAAATGACGCTCATTTAAAATAAATTTTTATTTTTTATTTACGTTAATCTTGCCTACATCTACCCTTACAGATCTGCGATCCAATGCGACAGAGTGGCCTTACATGCTAAATCCTTAATCTACATCCTATAAAATTATATCCTAAATCTTAACCTACCTCAAAATACCATATTATATATAATGCAGCTTTTGCGAATTCACTCAAGTTGCACCCCAATACATCAACCCTCTCGTGAATCTCGTTCACCACACGCATGGCTCTAGTGAGAGGAGTCCTCGCCAATAGGTTAGTTCTGGCTGCAGGCACAGCAAGCAGGGGCGGTCGTCGCCGCCTCCACACGTACCGGTCAGGCACGCAAAGCTTCAGATGCCGCAGCACTCCCGGGTAATGCGCCCCGCCTTTTAGTCATTCAGTTTAATTTTTTACCAGGAATGTGCTAGACGTACTTAGTATACTCGTAATTATATTTGGTTTTGTTTTCAACCCTAATTAGGTCCTACATGTCAGGAATATTCGTATTTCAATAACTTGAGAAAATCAGCATTAAACTACAGTGAAAATGTGCCATATACTTAAGAAACTTCGAGTCAATAAAGTTCAGAATTAGTACTTTTTGATAATACCCTAATCATTTGACAAACTTGAAACTCGCGTAAGCCAGCTCGTCCCCTTGCAAACTTTGAAAACTTTCACAAACTCTTTTTTATTACAGGCTTTTTTAAAAGATTGAAAAAGGATCTTTGTGGTCTGTAAAACTACGACCGTGGCTTAAATGAAATTTCAGAATGTTCGAACAGCCGGGATTATTGTCTAAAACCGAACCTTTCTTTCCAAAACTTCCATTACTTTTTACTAAGGATTCCGTTCTGAAAGCACCAATTCTTTCACAATTTTGTTCAACTAAAACGTAGTTTGTTTCCGCACTCGAAACACGACTATTGCATTAATTTTCATACAGAAACTTCCATAAAAATTTGCATGCAAACTATCCACAGGAATAGCACGGAAAAAAGTCTTTTATATTAAATAATTAGAATTAAAACAAACTCGAACAACATATAGGCGGAAAAATGATACGCGAGCAACGCGCGTGTTGAAATGAAACTACATACAGAATACATGTTTTAATTCCCACAGCTTTATGCGCTTTAATTACCGTTTTCGTGTATTTATAAACGTGTGTTGTTATTTTGTAACATAACACGTTATAACTACTGTAATCCCCGAAGGGTTTGGCGGAGGTGAACCTGTGGTGCACCCACATTTCGCCAGTTATGTTTGTAATGCGAGCCTATTGCTATCAACCGGGCACCATTACAGACTCCGGGCTGATACTGAGAAATTTCTTATGAAAACAACACTTTTACCCTACCTAGGAATCAAACACCTCATGCTCAGTAATATTGCTTGAGACCATTAGACAAATAAGGTAGTCATGCGTATGTATGAAGCGGTTAAATCAAAAGTTTAAAAAAAAACGTGAGTGAATTTAGAATTATATAAAACTCTAAATCACCAACACACAATCACTAGACTAGAACCCTAACTCCGTAAAACACTTAATCACAATCCGAAAATTTTGAAGGAAATTCCTAATTTTTCCTAATTTTTAAATTTCATAAGTTTGAAAAAGTCTACTCAACAACACAAATAACGCAATGAACGTGGCTGAAATGTCAAGATCAGAGGCATTGCGATCGATTGCCATTTTATGTGTGTTGCGCAATTTTCCCACTGATGAACAACAATAGGTATCTTCCTAGTATGAAAAGAGGCCTTTGTCTTGCAATGGAACATTATAGTACAAGCTGATTTTTTTATCAACACGCGTTGCATGACCACCTTAGGAACGGGTTTTCTCGACGGAAGAATAGACAACATGACAGATTGTGATTGATCAGTCATTTTATCAATTCTTCCTTCGATATGACCCGTATTTATTGTGATATACATACTACGCGTGCAGAAGTTGAGGTAATCTTCAACAGACTGATATTTTTTTGTTTCTATGAGTTTACCCACTTAAAAATGGTTCAGGAAATTCTGGTGGTTCTAGGTAAATCTTGGGCAAGTTCGAATTAATTATTCTTGTAAGTTAACTAAGTTGTATATTGCCTAAGAAAGTGTCGGAAGAGCTAGAAGCCACAACGTGGTTACCCTGCGTAGCTTAATGACGTGATAAGAGTTTAAAGTGAAGGTACCTATGAGAATTAGCTTATGTTAAAACATTACACTCCTTTTTTGGGCAGTCGTGTAAAAATATGTTTTTTTCAGAGTTGGTCCCCCAGTAAAATTTTAAGTTGTTTGTTTTCATGAGTACTACACTCCTCTAAAGTAAAACAACATAACATCACGCTTGTAATCCTCGAGGATTGGGCAGAGGAGTACCTATAGTATGCCCACATTGCGCCAGTTATGTTTCAGTCCCATGTAATAGGGGGCGAGCCTATTGCCATCAACCGGGCACGAATACAGACTCCGGGCTGCTACTAAGCAATTCCTTATGGAAAAAGCCAACAACACTGCCCGATCTGGGAATCGAACCCAGGACTTCATGCTCGGCAGTAGCGCTTGCGGCCAACTAGACCAACGAGTATGTCAGTCATTTAACTTAACACCGTGTATACAACGTAAACCTATGTCAAAGCATTGATAAATATAATTTGTCTATGCGTGTGTTCCCAGGAAACGATTGGTTCCCACCACCAAGCAATCTATAAGTGTTTTTTAAATGTTTTTCCATTTGATTGACGTCGCGTTGAACCCTCTCGTGAACCTATCGAGTATAAAAAGTCACTTTCAAGTAATCGTCGATTTTATCACAGTGATGGGAAAAGAGCTGTCTACTCGAATCAATTCCACGTAGTTTTTTTCGACGAATGAATTACTTTTACCTGTGATCGAAATTGAATGGGCTTGTGGCTTAGTAATAATAGCCGCACGGGTCAATCCTTGCCGCGGTCGGTCCGAAGATGGGTGACCATCTTTACATACCGAGACCCATCCGTGCATCGCAAAGCACATTAAGCCGTTGGCCCCGGCTGTCATTCGTGGAACTTTGACAGTCGTTTCGGGTCGTCAGAAGCCCGAAAGTCGGACATCCAGTCTTACCTAGGGTATCGTATTACCCATTAACTGGGTTGTGGATCCACTGTACCCGGATAGACTGAAACCCGACCCCAATATAGATGGGAAAAGGCTAGACAGATCTTGAACTTTGATGAAAATAATATCGTCAAAATAATAGTTTTCAAGGGATTTGAACTTGTTTTAAATGTTTGGCGACAATCAATCTTCGAAACAAAAGCATAGCGTATAAATTACTTTGTCAAATAAGCAACAATCACTGCTCATTTCAATGAATGTATTAGTCAGTTTCACGCCAATTATTCGATTAACGTTCGCAATTAAAATCGTATAATTTGATTCAAAATGTTTATTCCAATGACATCACTATTTTATTGCACGTGCTGTTCAAGCATTTTATTTTACTTGTCACAGCCAAAGTTTTATACCTTTCGAATAAGAAACGTTTTCGTTTTTACGAATATTGTTTCACGCATAACTGAACTCTTTTATCTAGGACCAATGTAAGATCTAACACATGTCACGACTTTTGCCTTAACGATCTCATGACTATAAGTTTTCGGTAATTTAAAATGATATAGACGCATGAACCGTATACCCAGCCAGCCGATTCTGTAAAATCTCACCGTGAAAAAAGTAAAGTGAGATTGAAGTAAGCTCTCGATAGTGTCAACCCCTAGCATCAGGCGGAATAACAGCTCACTTCACGCTCACTTCACATAAGTTTTCACAGTGAGGGAATAGCAATGCGCTACAACTATAACTCTTTCTCAGTTTCAATTTCTGGATTATTCAGCAATATTACCAAACAATTTTTCACATCATACTTACTTCGGAACTCTCAGAAAGATAGGACGGCTGCAACAAAGCTGAAGTGGCTATGCAGACGTGTTCTTGAGTGTAGACCGCGAATCGGCAAACGTAGTGTAGGGGACGCTCTCGACCTAGGTGGAGAAACGATCTTCGCAAGGTGGCTGATAGTAGATGAATGAGAGTGACCCAGGATTGAACACAGTGGCGTACAATTGGATAGTCCTATGTCCAGCAGCGATCATAGTAATGATAGAGCGCCTCTTTACATGGAATCCATTAAGCACCCTATAGAAAAAAACAATGCCCCTCCTAAAGGCGTGACTTTGAAAAAACAACCAAGGTTATCTCATCTCATGAATGTTTTCTTCGGAATATCTTTCTTCTTACAAAACAAAGGGTGCTTTATCACGAAGGGATAAAGTGGAAAATCGTTTACAAATTCCAAATAGGAATCAGATGTCAAAAGACTAAATTTGGATCACGACAATAGGAGTTTAATGAGGGCCACACCCATTATTTCAGACCTCATTTAGACCGGAGTTTAAGCCTTTGAGTCGTATTAGAGGCATCTTCATGAAGTGTGCCATGAATTTTAATGTGTCTTTCAAAGAGATTGGTAGTAGGTAACAAGTACCTAACAGTGTTATAGATTTTTTTTACCCGACTACGGCGAAGAAAAAGGGTGGGTTATGATTTTGACCGGTATGTGTGTATGTATGTAAGTATGTTCATATGTTCCCTCCTATCTGCTAAACCGCTCATCACAATTTGACAAATGAGGTATCGTTGGAAGCGTCTTGATTGTCCGCTGATTATAGACTATGTGACGTCACATTAAATGGCGCCCTCTAGAGGACATAAAGTCAGGAACTAAAACAAAAATATTGTTTTATCGTACCATGTTGGGTATCAAATGAAAGGGCTTAATGAGCACATTTCAAAAATATATATATTATAACCTCAAAAGAATTAAAATAATAAACAAAACTCCGGATTTTTTATTTGTCTGTCTGTGGTGTCTTGTTTATACCTTTTTAGTCGTAGCTGGGTTTTAGTTTCTATTACTTCAATTTTTTTTTTTTGTTTAAATTGCTTCTTTCCTGTCGCTTTCCTGCAATCTGTGGGAGTGATTTCGTGAAAAGGGACTGAAGTGTGTAACAGGAAGACGAGAAAGCGCGCGCTATTTGATTTGACCAATAAGCGCGTGTGGTGATAGAGTTGGCCGTCTGATGATGCCAAACCATTTTCCGAGAGGTTGTAAACAGGATGATGATAATGATGATAATTACAACTACTCAAGGCAGTCAATCTTCAAAAGTCACCGACCTTCCCCTCTCAGCAAAAGTGTAATGGACATTATCCATTTAAAACAAGTCAGTTGACAAATACCTAACCTCGCTAATGGATATGCAAATTTCTTTAGATCTACACAATATCGTAACCTTACACTAATAAGATAAAAACGTATCTAACCTTTACCGGCTTTTAACATAATTGGATTTAGATAAACGTGGATATATACGTTGTTCCGAGGATCGTAACATACCAGGGTTAATAACGAAAGCCTGCGTATTTAAAATTAGATTACTTCAATGTTTCCTTTATTGATTTTATCGATACCTCATTGAAAAGGGGCAGTAAATAGAAAGAAAAAAAATATTATTTATTTATCACCGAAACACGTGCATAAAAAGATAACTCGAATAAAAACAAAAAAAACAAAATGGATAAAAAAAATACAATAGACGTAGATATATTTAGTAACCTATTCCGCTTAACTATTCTTCAAGAGTCATAAAAAACCCTGTAAGAAATCGACACGTGTTTCACCTCTCAACGAGGCATCCTCTCGATGACGATTGACCAGTCGCGAACCTGAACACGACGTGTTGCCACGCCGATCGCTGGACGCCGGACGCAGAGTGAATCGTTAAGCGGAATAGGTTACTATATATATCTGCGACAATTGTATTTTAATTTATAAGTATTTATTTAGTTACGTATTTCAGTATCGTAGTTACTGAGTAGTTTAATTTTCAGCTTTCTTATTTTTATTATTTATCTTTAAGTACGATTGTACTAATTAGGTATCATTTTAGTAGAAAACGACAGTTCACCTACTGTGTAACAAAAACCTATACCTATATTCCCAGAAATGTAACTAATTAAGAGTACCTATCAACTTACTAATTAAGCTTTTTATTCTTTTGTTTCAGGAGTTGATGATACGCACAAGTTTCTGGGAAACGACACACACACAGATTACTTCAGATTATTATTAAGAGATGGAAATTATCTCCTAGTCGGCGGCAGGTGAGTCCCCGTCATTATAACCATAAATATTGATGCCAAAACTTTCCACTCTTACAAGTATTATAAATTCAAATTATGGCTTGAGAAAAAAACGCCGTTTAAATATACAACGTCACGCCCCAAAATTATAACGGAAATTGTGAAATGTACGTGCTGTTTGTATTTATACCTACATTTTATGAACATAATGAAAACATAATTCGCCTAAATCGCCTTAATTACACTTCGAAGAATCGCTCGTTATACGGTTTAAAATATCATTTATTTCTCAAAGATTTACATAATCACTTAATGAGAAACAAAGTTTTAATAATGACATGTAGGTAATACTAAAAATAGTCCGGAGCTAGTTACACAAAATTGTAACTTGGAATTAATTCGACCGTCTACAAAGTACCACTTGTGAAACACGTGTCAAAAACATAAATAATCGCACCGCCATTCGCGTAGTAACACCTATTTCGTTTTAAAGACTCCATGTTATACATTCAAATGAGATACTTAGTTATTTGTTTTTCCCAACTCCACTCCAATTCGTTGCAAAGTTCGGGTACCCTTAACCGCACGGGCTGAAGCGGTAAGAACGTGCTGTATCTACCCGCAACCGCAGAGCTAACTCCGATGCACCTGACGCCGTCCCTCTCGCACTTACACAGATGTAGATAACGCCGTCTCGTTTGCATTTATAAAGATTTTTGGCTTGTGTTTGGATGGAGGCAAGACGACTTAAAAACACCCGCCCGCCGCCTACAGACGCCATTTTATTACGATTTTGTGAGGAGCGACTGTCGATAAGTTATCTAAAATTTGATATTGAAGTGTGCTCAAATATATCCTACTGATATTCCAAGAAGGGATAATCTTCACAGTAGCAAGCCGAAGGTTACATGAAATTGTAGCTCTGTTGTTTTTGTATCTCGATAAGATCGTATAATTTTTTGTTAAATGTATATTGGACTTGGAAGAAATGTTAGAGAACATTTTCTGGAAACATTAATCTCCTCATAGCTTGATGAATTAACTTCAAAAACTCTTGAACATATTCCAACGCTCTAGATAAAAGTTATGTTAATTAAGAGGCTGCGAAATATTAGGTATAAAGCGGAAGCTCTTTATGCTTATAAAAGTTCTAAAACACTCCCACTTTATATCCCACTTTTATGATAAAAACATATAAAAACATACCTTTACACATTTAACAAAATGAAACTATCTTATTTTTAATGTATTGAGTAAACTTCTATGAAAGCTCTCAAACAGATGGAGCAAAATGTTGCCAAAAGGACAATAGTTTCATTTTATCGACACGAGACCTTCACTAGAGGCCAGGCAGAGCCACGCGACCCATCTGCCTTCTCGTGGCCGCAAGCCACTGTTTACATTCCACCGAATATAATTCTTTGTTTTTATGTAAATACTGCTCGCGTGCCTCCCACTTCTGTAAACCCTTTGTTAAATAAATAACAACAATTGTAGCCTGTAATTTTCTACAGTAATCGTAGGGGCGAGGAAGAATGCTCTTTAGTTTCGAAAGAAACCCGCCTCGTGTTAACTGGGAAAAATCTTTACATTCCCATTTAGTGAGCAAAGTAGTCGTGTTTACAAAAGCAAATGTAATAAATGGTAAACATTCTGTTTTGTCTAACATTTCGTTTTGTGATTTTATCTTTTTGTTCGCGATTGTAGCGTCTCATTTCAAATGTTTCTGATGTTTACGTAAAATGTGTGATACATGTTTTTAACTAAAATGAAAACGTGTTTTACAAGTCGTTTTAAAATATATTTGTAGAACCTAATTGCCCAATATGAAACGGAATTAAATGACACACATCAACAAGTAAATCGTGACATACAGTCAAAAGTTTATAGAATGAATTTCATTTGGCAACGACGGGGTGTTCCGTGATTATTATATAAAACAAACGTCTGGTGTCCCAGAATAAGTCCATAAAAACCGTAGATATGTAGCAAATTGGACAATATTTTCCACAACGAACGACGACTGTGTCCGTATAATTTGAAATATTCATCCGTGCTAGCAAAGTTTGCATTTCTTTCCAAATCAGATTTACATGACAATGGTCACGTCGTCGCCCGATGAAATTCTCATTGCTGGAACTTGGCTGTGTGGGATTTATTAAAGGGAGCAAAAAGGTTTGTAATAAAACCGATGTCGAGATGGTTCCTGACGGGCCGAGAAGACTGGACCAAGTGGAGACCACTTTTGTTTACACTTTGCTGATTATCATTATCTCTGCGAATGTGCTGACGCGTGATCATGTTCGGGGTCGATTTTTCCTTGTGATCTTTGAGCCCTGCAGGTTTTGTCTAAAGAAATAAAAAGATACAAATATCGATAAAATGATGAAACTGTTGTTATTTTGGCAACATTTTGTTCCATCTGTTTAAGAGCTTTCTTGGAAGTTTACTCAATGCAAAAAAAACAATACATGATAATATATCTCAAAGATTTCCAATAAAGATTGGATAAATGTTTTTGACTTATAAAAAACGGGACTTAAAACACACGTTTCAACATTATTTATAAATCAGACATGTCTCTATGCTCATAATATAATACACAAACGTACTCAAGTCAAACCCAAAGAAGAATAAATATTCTATGAGTGTCATCTGTCGTTGAAGTATTAATTCCATTATAAATTCTAAGCTACCTTATATTAAATAAATAAAGACAGATATTTATGAATAAGGTGCAGAAGTATTTTGATTATACGGCAGACATTAATTTAAATAAGTAATTCTAAAATTAATGTTCAATTAAGGTCATTTGTCGCGCCCTAAATATGGAAATCTAAAAATAAATACTAATACATGAATACATTATCTAGCTGTCGTGGGCGGATCAAGGGTATGTACTATGTATCATGAATAGTGGATACAATTTCGTTCCTAACTATTAATATAAATTAGTTTGTTTGTTTGTTACGCTTTCACACTAAAACGGCTGAACGGATTTGGATGGGCACTTGGGTAGACCATGACCTGGAGAAGGACATAGGCTACTTTTCATCCTGGATTGATGTTAGTCCTACGTTTGACGAAAAGACGATTACATACAATTTTCTTGATAAAAAAACTCCAAAGTTGCCTCTACCGAACGAAAATCGCTGGTATTAAAAAAATACTTCATATTAGACCATGAAACTTTGCATAGTAACTGAACAGCTTTATGTTTTTTTTTTTAATTACTCTTATTTTCACCTTAAAAAGCAATTACCTAAACTATTCGAGGCTTGGAGCCGGCAATGCCCCACTCCGTATAGCTCTGACTCAAGCCGCGAGTAGTATGGTGCGAGCGGGATAAAAATTGAATTTGAGCTGAGTTAGTATAGGCTCTTAAGGATGTAATTTTCTGCCTGTCTGGCCCTTTTTAAAATAACCTACTCAAAAAGTAGCACGCGTTAAGGCTCTTACATACTGGGGCGATTCGTCGCGCGACGCGAATTTGAACAAAAGAATTTCTCACGGCGAACAATGCGGCAGCGTCGCGTCGCGCGACGAATCGCCCCAGTATGAAAGAGCCTTTAGGTTTTAGCAAACATACAAAACCTTACATTTCCACCCGCAGCCGATTTAATCTCCATTGGCCTAATGAAATTTAAATAGATAATATGATAATATGCAAAACATACGGTTTTGTATAACACATGTCGTTATGCTGTGGCCTCTACGAACGCGGATACATAAGGGTGTATATGGGGTGTATCTACTTATGTAGATATGTAGTTGAGGCTAGTTGAGTCGAAATTTGCGGAATGAGGGGCTGGTAAATAGCAGTGGGTTTTGATTGTGACGAAATTGTATGATTAACGTCATGTTCTCTGGAATGGGATATAATATATGTACTATTTATTTGCAATGAATGTAGGAACAAAAATCTTTTGTGACAGTTTGTGAGAAATCCATGTACACACGGCTACACATCAAGCTATACATTCCAGTATAAACTGACCTCGCACTGTACGGAAATCCTTTAAAAAACGAGATCAGCATAAACTGTTAATGTATAGCTTGATGTGTAGCCGTGTGTACATTCTATCTTGAGATGTATTTAAATGCAGTTTTGCATGCTTTAATGGTCTTCATGAAAAAGTAAATTTAAATAGATCTCTACAGTCTATACCTACCACTTAAACTATGTTTGATTTTGAATAAGTTGCTTGTAGGAACTTCTTATTCAGACAATGATTGAAAAAGTCGGAGCGGGTTTAACCGAGCTCCTTCCGAATAGTTTATCACCTAAGTCATATCTCATAGATAGTCTGTGCAATCTATTTTCCATTCATATCTTCTCCTTTCAAATCTTGCAGCCCTTATTACGCACTCCAACATCCCATGTTAAGCGGAAAACACTTCGAGATACGTTTATCTCAACTGTCGAAAACCCTTTCGTATCTAGGCGAAGTTACACTATAATAGTGCAGGTCTGCAAGCCATAGTGGCGAAGTCGCTCCGGTCTCCGCCCGTTTCGCACCCGTACCCTTAATTTTATAAGGTCGCTTACCAGCCGGAAACGTTATTCGGTGCGCGTCCCATGTAATGGTATTCCCCTGTAGTGTGATCCTCTTTTGTGTGCCTTTTAACGAAATTAACGTTGTTTCGACCGGCTCATATACACACGATGTTATCAAAGCAGCAGCGTTTACATAAACCCCTTCAGATTTTGGCGGCAACCAATCCCAAGGTTGCGCGTCGATTTTTATGATGAGGGTCGGGCGAAGGAATTGATTTGAATTGAGCCTAGCGTTCAGTTAGTTTCATGTTTTATTACAATAATACTGTTTGCAGGAAAATATCTGGCCGTTATTCTATTTTACTCCAATTCTATTTTTGAAAAAGGGAAATATTTTAATATTTATCATACATATTTATAGTACATACTTATTCCATGCTTTTTTCCAAGGGTTACTGCCCCAAAGCCAAAAATAAGTAGATACCAGCCTATTTTCCTTTTCCCGCCATAGAAAAAAAAACATCATTATGCGCGGTTTCAAGTTCACTTCACCATTCTTCGTACACCCATCCTCATATAAGTGTACGTGTGTATCATTATGTAGGTGAGTTTTCTCTCAGCATATTATACAGAGGACGTTAGCAGGGGCTCGCAAACACCGGCAAATGGCCACTTGTGGCCTTATCACACGCACACCCACTTTTACATAATGGCCGTCAAAATGATACTTGCTGATTTCGTTTTTACGTCGCCACCTAAAAGCATAAAGTGTGTAGGGTGTTTGGCGAGGTGGTGTACGTTCCTACCATATATTGAGTAAGTTTGAGAACAAAAATGTGAATAAGTTTTTTTTTATGTTTGATATTGTGAGCTATACATTTTTGGGTCCATTTTACAATGAATACCTATCTATTCTGCCCTGTATAGCCTTTAAACGAAAAGTAATAAAATGTGTCGTATTACACCGACACTCCACTATCCCACGACGATATTTCACAAACCCATCGAAACTAAAATACAAACACAAAATTCAACGGTCGTAAAAATCCGCACCAAAATAACAATTTCAAAATATTTCCTAACCTATTTCGAAAACGCAATTTTCATTTCGTAGTTTCTAGTCAATTGGAGCGTTATTCTTTTTTACACTGTATTCATGTACGTCCAGAGTATTATAAACTCGATGCAGTCAATTTTCACGCAGCATTTTTTATATCACGTAATAAAACATCGGGGCTAAATAAAAGACTGAATAAATAAATCTGCTCCTAATTAATCATATTCATACGGGCCCCAGTCGGAAAATCAATTTTGAATATGAAAACATTTGGCGGACAAAAAGCCGTTACTACGAGTTTTTAAGCGTATTATATCTTCAACATTTAGTTCTTATCGTGTTGCGCAAAGTTCTAGGTACCCTTCATTCGTTAGGTACGGTTTATAAAGTCAGTTTACCTTTGCGAACACAAATTAAATAGAAACACAGGGCTTAAAGTATTTCCAGATCCAGGATAAACCCCTTCTAGGTCGTTCTGTTTATAAAAAGGTCGTTATTTTTTTGTGGAACGGTTGGAACTTTCATAAAATTGTTTTTGTAGGTTTAGGAAACAATTAAGCGAAAGATAAACCGAAATTCTGGAAGGGTCGGTCAAGCAAAAAATCTCAATTCATTTTGATTATCTGAAAATTGCACGTAATAGAAATTTGTGAAGCAATGACCTATTATTAAAATTATACAAAATAAAAACAACGCAAACTTTCATCACTAATAAAATCCGTCCCAAAACATCCTATTAACTGAAGAGGTCGAAAAAACAAAGGACCAAAATGGAACGTTCGTGGCAAAAAAGGAACGAAGGTAATCAGCGCATCAATCACGGAACCACCAGGCCTTGGAGTGGTCCCCAGGGCCGCAGCCACAGCTCAGCACTGATTGTGACGTATTTATAAGAGCTTCGGAGCTGACGGTATGACGCCACTGATGAGGAAATTGTTGAAATGTATAATGGAGATTTGTTGGTGAAAGTTTTCGAAATATATGTATAAGAAAAACTTTCTGTTTAAAAATTACGAAGTAAAATTAAAGAATGAACATCTAACCACTCGGCCCTGGAGTCCCCAGGGTCGGAGCGACAGCTCAACACTGGTTGTGACGTATTTATAGGAGCTGACGGAATGACGCCAATGATCACGTAATCGGTTGAAATGTTCATTGGAAGGCTAAAAGTGTGGCTTTAAAAGTTTTGACTAAGTATCGGCGGAAAATATGTATAAGAAAAAAACTTAAGTAGTGAAGCGATGGTTTATAAGCAAACAAAGAATGAATTGAAAGTGTTCAAACATTTCTCTAAAATAAAATAGTAATAAAATGCTTGTGAAACAATTTTCATGCTGATATTACAGTCTTGAAAACAAGATTATATAGAGCATATATCAATTTTATTGGATTGTAGAATATACTTATTGACGAAAATTTAAGATAATTTATGAAGAAAATTGAAAGTTTCCAGTTCAATTTGATACTCTTTCTGTCTGTAGTCTATTCAAGTGTTTTATATCTAAATAAGAGATCAATCGATATTTCTTTTTATTTACTATTTTTCGTAATTTCAGGAGTATTGAGCCAAAATTTCTTAAATACGAAGGTCTTTCATTACCAAGTTTTTCTCAGAAGTCAGTGCCTCTACTTCTTAAGGTTACAGAAAGTTTGAAACAAACGTAACTTTACTAGAACTAAATTTTCCCCTCACCTTTATACCAAAGAAACCACAAACTGATTCCTTTAGGAGTAACATGCATGAAATATTACATGCAGTTTACACTTACACAGAATTGTACCTCTGTTACATTTCCAAATTAGTATCTATTGTACAAACAATGTAAAGGGCGAGTGTACCCCACTGGGGTACGTAAGTACACCGGGGTACAGTAGACCCTTCAATTAGAATTAACGAAATGAGAGGGTATGGAAACTCCTACTTAGAACACAAAATAACATAAGTCAATAGCATTCTCTGCCATTTACGTATGGAAAAGCAAAGGGGAAATGACGTCAGACAATTTCCGTTTACACTTGAGAATAATAAAATTACTGAAATAATAACAAAGTTTGGTATTATTGTTATTGTTTACTTATGCCCGATAATGTTGAAAATGAAGTACTCGTAATAGGGGTAGGGAAATCATTTACTCCATCTGTATTTTAAATTATAACGTATGGTCGCGTAACCCCCTTGTGTGTTAAATGGGGCTTCGAATGATATTAATTTACAGCGTATTGATATCGGTGGAAGCCTCTGGCAGGGCCTGAAGCTACATTACTACTGTAATTATTATAAACGTAACCCGATTAACGTAGTTAATGAATGGAGGTACGTTACTGAACTAATCTCATTCCAAAATGACATCATTTAGTTTTTTTTTAAATAATGAGCACTGTTGGTAGCATGAGGATCTTTGCACTAATAATACGATAACACGAGAATAAACCCCCTAAATTATTGCAAATGTCAAACGACATCCGATTCTCTCCAGAAAACGAACAATACTAAAAGTAGTAACTGCTAATAGGATTGTAGGTGGTAAGTGAATTTATAAACAGTGCCAATACCTACGACATTACGATCATAGAATATTAGAGAAAGAAAGATAGAAAAATATTTTTTTTGGGACACGCACAGGAAATATAACAATAAAAAAAATCATTAAAACTAACAAAATTAATAAAACAATTAATAAAATAAAATAAAACAACGTGTAGCAGAGCAGAGAAACCCGTGCGAGGCCAAAAATGCTCCTATCTCAGCATAATGCTAATATTCTGTCATTATTTCAGATTTCTGGCTAACTCAACCGTAACCACTGGAGAAGCTGCCCTCCAGTGGTACCGACCATGACTTACGAATGGTCGTGGGTTCGAACCCAAGCAGCCACTTTACTTAGTGTAAATAATTTCATCATCACGGCTCTAAAAACGGTAAAGTTAATTATCGTGATGAAACCGCCATGTCCTAGAACCAAACATTCGAAGACATGCTACAACCGCCAACCGTAAGGAGAAGAGAGGAGGCTTGTGTCCCAGCAGTGGGAACATTATAGGCTGATTATGTTTATGCAACCATAACCTAACTGTAAACACCACTAGACGATCAATATAAAGCCCTTTTAATAATAAAAAATACACAGAACAGTCCACAATTTCTTTTATTACGCCATTAATGAACCCACAAAACTTACCGGACTCAAGGTAATCAATAAGCAAACTTCTAAACACAAGTGTTTTATAAACAAACGAGTAAATAAAACAACCTTATTATTACTACCATACGTTTTCCGTTCTTTTGATTAAACATTACAAGAGTTAGGGGCAATTTGAGGCAGTTCGGGGAAACTTGCCCAAGAGTCGAAGAACCTATTTGTTGTGGCCTAAACAAATAAAGTAGTTTGGGGGAAACAGATCAGTTAACTTCTTAAGTGTGTAAGGACGGCACCTTGCGCGTTTGGATTTGTTACAAATTGCCCGGGCTACTGTTTACTCCACCCTCCAAGATTTGCCTGAAGAGTACAGTTGCTTCGTTGCCCTACTTTTATTAATTTAGTTTTCTTGGAAGATGAAAATTGTGTAATTGCGTTATATAGGTACACCTATGCCTAACCCTTTCGAGTAACACACGCGTGATGTAATGTTATGTTATGTTATGGATTTTTGTTAGGCACGATGCTAATCAATTTTCATCTAAAATTATAATTATTCTGAGCTTGATTTGTAGTGGTGTTTATAGTTAATTGGCTGATGCCCGCGACTTCGTCCGCGTGCATGTCGGTTATGATATACTAAAACCTTACTCGAGAACCACTCTATGCATTGGTGAAAACAGGATGAAAATCAGTGCAGTAGTTTTTGAGTTTATCGCGTACAGGACGACAGACAGAGGCAGCGGAGGACTTTGTTTTATTATTATGTAGTGAGAGGCGAGGCCGCGATGGGCCATCACGACAACCTGGACTTCTAGTCAATATAAGTCTGAAATCGCCAAGCCATCTTGAGCAAGAGCGGTGATCCATGCTCATGCCTTCTCTGTACGAGAAGAGGCCTTTGCCCAGCCCAACAGTGGGACAGTAATAGGACAGGCTGGTAGGTATTAGATAAGATAAGATTTTATTTACTCAATTATATGTACACATCAATCAATCTGCCTAACCTTCCCCCAACTATGTTGGGGTCGGCTTCCAGTCTAACCGGATGCAACTGAATACCTGTATTTTACCTGGAACGACTACCTATCTGACCTCCACAACCCAGTAACTGGGTAATACGATACCCCTTGGTAAGACTGATTGTCAGAATTTCGGGTTTCTGACGACCCGTAACGACTGTCAAAGATCCACGAATGACAGCCGGGACCAACGGATTAATGTGCTTTCCGAGGCACGAAGGAGTCTCGGTGTGTAAAGATGGTGTGGTATGGTGGTGTGGTTTGAAACATATGTACACATACAGAAATAAAAAAATGCATGCAGGATAACATTAAAAAAATACAGGTTCAGACATGTTTGCCACATATTATGGCGTGCAAATATGAATAATTATGATTGTTTATAATTATATTTTGGTAGTGAAGTCAATATCATTAATTTACCTTGAATTTAGCTAACTTTAGTAAATTATAAATGTCAACAGTAAATAAAAATAATTCTTAAAATCTATGTCAAAATAAATGGTTCTATCAGGAATTCCTTAATACTATAAAAAAATTATTATTGTCGGCTAGAAATTACTTAACTGTTTCTTCAATTGAACATTATTAAGCTCTTATTATTATTTTAACATATAAATGACTCAATAAACGTCAAAATCCTCACAGCTATACCTAATGTTACTTAATAATCGCAACATCAGATCATTGGCGGCTGGGCGTGACGCTTCAACGAAATTAGGGAATATCGTTCTCACCTCAATCAATCGGTAATCCAGTAAGTGATTGACGTGTTTATCGTTAAATATTTAGCGCTTCAAGTGATGGAGTGAGCGCTTCAGGGCTGGACTGTCGGATTATAGTCGGTATTAAGTTGGATATGATGTTAATCGTGGTCTATTTTCTTGGTTAGAACTAGAATCAAGGCTAAAGTTAGGCAAAGGTTTATTGAATTGTTATATGACGGGTTGATTTATGGCTGAAACATTGGTTTTTATCTTACGGGGCTCTATTCGTTTGAGAAACAGATAATTAAATACAAAAACCGCATATCGAAACGTAAAATACCTAATACAAAAAATAACCATGTCCCATAAAACGTTCCATTCCGAGGCTCTAAAGTTAAATCTACTTTAAACTTGAATGCATAATCTGTTATTTAATACAATTTACCAAATTGTTTGAATCAAAAATATATGTATAATAAACTTCCATACTGAACCCGCCCAAACTATTTTCAATGAACAGTGACAAATGTGCGACAATGTTTCCGAAGGATTACTTGCGCAAATATAATAACCCTTTCGTGACGCTCGCGCAAAAATGTCAATTATCATTTCGTGTATTCCAGTGAAAGATGAAACCCAACCCTTCCCATTTACACTCGCCATAAATCACGGCGGTGTCAGAACGAGACAACAATAGAGCCGACGCGGTCGGCGTTTTGAGCTCTTTTAATTAAAATGTTAAGAATTTGTATTCTGCATGCGGGCCGTTGATACCCAACCTACCCAAACCCCTCCTTCTCAACCAAACTCAAGGAACGCAAAGAAATGCCAGAGGCCAATTACATTGGTCTTACCGATGCTGAAAAGAACACCGTTGTGTAAAAAGGTAATAACTCACACAAAGTATATGAAAGAAAAATCGTTGCCAAAAATACGTAAAGTTTTTAATTCGTTTACATAAATAAACATCTCCATGTTGTGTGTTGGTTGTTTTGTATTCATTTCAGTTCGTTAGGTAAGCGACCGTGTTCATATCTAATATATATTTTTTGTTTCCATCGTTTTCAAACCGGAAATAAAACACCGTGGGAACGAGTGGGTATTTTTTCGTAAGTTATTCTATTTTCGTTCGAATGGCTGCTATTTTGTTCATGCCTGTACAAAAATGGACTATTTCTTAAGAAAAAAAATCACGGGTACTGCTAGAATTCTAATGTAGACAGCTTTAGAAATACTTAACTGTCGACAAACATTATAACAAAGCTTAAAACTAAAAATATCTCAAACAAAATATTTATGCAATAACAGAGCATTCACAATAAGCGCAGCATCCAAACGTCATGGATTCGATGAAATAAACGATGGATATTGTTGAGAAACAATTGCAATAAATCGTGAAGCATGTGAAGCGCAATTTCTCGGCGGCCGATGGTGCAAACTTTCGCAATATTGACGGCTCCAGCCGATGCTGACGGCAACGGTCTGCATCTAAAACAGGGAAAAAAGGTTAAAATGGAAAAAATGTTACGTAAGACAGTATTTTGTCGTATAAGTATAATAGTTTTATAAAAGAAGACTAATAGAACATTAATGGAAAAAAAAGACATCATATTCCGTCGACCCCAAATAAATTGGGATAAGGACAGGTGATGATAGGTTTTAATAACTATCATCGATCCGCGAGGGTTAAGACCGGACACTGACCAAAAAAAAAACAATATGTGTACAGCTTTATAGTGGAGGTGGACAAACAAAGTCAAAACATAATCCGAAAAATAAATACCACGAAATGAGACGGCACTCGCTAAAACATAAAAAATAAAACACGAACCCTAATCCCTGCCAAAAGCATAACGGAAAGGCTCCATTCAGATGAAAATCTGCACGATATGTCAAGTCTATTTACTAGGAATCGGCGGAAAGATGGCTGGCTGACTCGCGCGCATCAAGCAATCCGTGTGAGTGCCCATTTGACAGGCGAATGCTAATGATGTACAACTTGCGGGACTCGATTTAACTTTAGTGCCTTGGAATGGAACGTTTAATGGGACGCGGTTATTTTTATATATTTTTTGCGACTTGGTATGATGAAATTTGTGAAATTTACTCTCGTAGAAGAAGTCATTAGTTGGATGGTTCACGAAAATGGAATTCGTAGCTTTGCATTGTGTAGAGGTTAAATGTAATGAACTCCGACAAGAGAGGGTTTTTGTTAAAATATCCCGTAATGTTTTTTCGCAGATTTATTTAAATTATTCCATATCACTAATGTAGATGACCTTGTTAAGGCCGCAGGAATCCTCTGGATGCGAGAAGCACAGAACGGATCGATGTGGCGATGCTTGGAGGCCTATGTCCAGCAGTGGACGTCTTTCGGCTGAAATGGTGATGATAATAACCTGAACTTGACTGAGATCTTCAATACTCAATACTCAATTTTTTATTGCATTCCATATGTTACATAGATGGTATACCAAACAAGTAAAAGACCATACGTAAGTACCAGACCAAGATCTTGTTTTTATGCATCAATAAATACGACATCGTTTGAATACCGTTAGTACAAGTGCGTACATAGTCGATATGTCGGGCACGTTCACCAATGCCCCATTGATATTGTTCTAAACGGAACTCGTAAAGTTTTCCAATATCGGAACCGTGTCGAGTGCATGCAAACAAATTGCATCTGTCGACGTCCCAATTCGTCGCCTCACGATGAAATTTGAAATTTTTGACATCGCCCCTTTTGAAAAACGTTACGTTGCACTAGTCTTTGTGGGTTGTGTTGAATGGTCGGTTTTCACACTCGATCGCCCACGTTTTTAGATGGGTAATAAAAAAGTTAAATGCTTTATTAATTTTCATAAGGAATATTAAAAGAGACACAATCTTTGCTTATTAAAATAAATAAGAAAGTGGGGAAAAGAGCAACAATTTTAATATAATCCGTCGCTGCATAGAAAAACGCCATCAACTTGTTGGCAACAACAGAATTTCTTTCTGTTCCTTTACCCATTAAGCGGTTTCCCGAGCCAAAGAGATACCTACGCTTTTCATCCCATCTCCCCCAGCATTTAGCAACTAATTACGGAAATATCCTGACAAAGGAAATCCCTGCTTTACATAGTACAGTCAAAATAAACGCCACCTGTAGTTTTCACTGATTAAGGATAAAGAAATGTAGTATAGAGGGGGATGTTTTTTGTATAGACGAGATAAAGTCACATTGTTACACTATCTATAATTTATTCGTGCGACGACAGTTGCCCTGTCTCCCCAACTTTCCCTCTATGTTGTACCGAGCCTAGTTAGACGACATTTTATGGACCCTTAGTAATCCCCCTGACGTGGTAGAGACTCACATATCCTGCAGATTCTGGAAACAGGGAGAAAATAAATAAATATTGAAAATACTAGGAGGATTGAATTATTTATTCGACGTTTCTCTAGAAATGGTAAATAGAGGAAGCGAAAATTGAATTGCTTAGTATATTGGTATACGAAGGGTAATATTATGTGAGTGATGTTTATTTTCATTATTCAGCACTATATCCTCGCATTCAAGGAATCCTATTACAAATCCTTGTGAAAATAACTGAGCAAAACAGAATAACATTCCAAAGACTGGGCGTGAGCATATTCCACTAGCTAGCAATCTTATTATATCAAAGCTAGCAACATAGCAACGTAAATCAGTTTCCACTTATTCAATCAAATCCTCGTGTTCGAAAAATACTTGGCACAGCACACAATGGAATAACAGGCGCTATGAACAAACTCGTTTTCCTATTTTTTATTGAGTATGTAAGTTATTTTCTTTAAATATCGATAAGTACAATTTTTTGTGAACTATTTAGGAAGGTACATTTTACATGTTCATTTTAACTCTCAACAAAAGGACAATGTAGTACTTTCCTCTTGTTGAGAATTGAAATATAATTTGGAAAAACTGTAATGAACATTTGATAAATGATAAATGATTTTTATTTCTGTAAGTAGGTTTGTACAAACACTTTTACACGTCAATCACATTTTTAAAACTAGATGAGAGGTCGGCGTTTCCTATCTGACTACTCTGAGAAGAAAGGCCGAAACAAACTCAGAGGGCACAGTCTCTTTTAAAGTCCAGACATAATCTTGGTCAGATCATGTGAAGACCATGTAGATTGGTGTCTGAAATGGACTTTTGAGGAAAGAACCACACAGATTCAGTGGACCTGTCCAGTCAGTGCACGCATTTGTCAATAATCGTGCAGCTCAACTCCAATTTTAAGGAGCTCACGACTCGACGAACAATACCAAAGAAAGGACATTTGGGTAGGCCTCCTATAGTACTCAAACTGCCAGATAAATAAAAAATATGATCCACATAGTCCTCAAATTCACAATAGTTAAAATAATAATAATATTATGCTTCACAAAGTAAATATTCATGTCACTGTAATTAAAAAATAAAAATTTACTTAACAAAATTTAATAAGTTAAAAAAAATTGAGAAATTGGAGCAGTTTAATCCCAAGCCTTTTTGTCCTCAATGTAATCTTTAATGGTATAAAACACTTTTTGGCACAACTTACGTTTAATAAATGTTTTGAATTTATTAAGGCTTAGATCTTGTACGTGTCTTGGAAGCTTATTGTAAAAGCGTATACATTGACATCTGAACGAGCCTCCTATTTTCTTGAGCCTTGTTGTAGGTATAACAAATTTGTGTATGTTTCTAGTATTTATATTATGGATATCACTGTATTTTTTAAACAATTTAATATTTTTGTGTGCATATAAAAGATTTTCAAAAATATACTGAAAAGGCACAGTCTTTACATTTATCTCCTTAAATTTCTCTCTGAGTGAGTGTTTGTGTAATAACGTGATAACGTGTCACATGTCTTTATGGCGATAAATCACATTAAACGCTTTACAAAATATGGATGTGACGTATCTGTTGACGTCCTCCAAAAACAGTCATTCGAATTAAACCAATAATATTGTTTAATATGTAAATCTCGCTTTAAAAGCGCCACCATGTTTGACGTTTTCATTTCGATTCGATCATTGGCTGTGTGTCCGTCATGTATATTGATGAGTATAGCTCTGATTGGCTGAGCATCCGCTTTTGTTCCACGAAATCAATTTATACCCGCACACACCCAAATATTTACTTTAATCCGGATAAAGAAAATTCTCCGAGATTAATTTATTTTGCCAAGAATGAGAGACAAACAACATAAATAATCACGAAGACACGAAAATAATTGTAAGTTCAGACCATCAATCAGCGAGTCGGCCCGGATTGGCCAGAACACAAAAACATGGGCGAGTGACCGAACAATAGATGACGCTGACGATCCGTCGCACACAGCCCAAGATGGCCGCCGCCTTTTGGCAGGAACCACTGAAGCGAATAATTGACAAAGGATACAGTCTTTGTGTGCTTGGGCCAGCTCGCCTGTCCGCCAAAATATTACCCAAGAATATTCCAAAATATTTAGATTTTTTGTAACAAATAAGTTTTGTTTCTCAGAAATAAGTTTGAATCGAGGCCAAGATACCTAACATCATTGTTTATGCTTTCAGAAGAATTAAAATACGATTAGGTTGAACGTAAGACGATACTTTTACAGACTTTGAAGGGGTCTATCCTTGGCTCATATTGTCATGGCCATACCTTTTCCTTTGACAAAACACAATGAAACCCCAAATTATATTATTCATCAAAGCTATCAAGTGGAAATAGTCCTGTTACTACGCAAGCCACTCGCTCGCTAGTAATTGTCTTATTCACATGTATTGTAACAGGATTAGCCATTAGTTGTTGTTAGTGCATGGATCACTTGATTGCATCATGTCACTTCGTTACCCAACAAAAAGCGGTTTGTTCATAAAATACGAGCAGGGTCTGCCTACAAATTGGCTCCCCCAACATTGGTGAATTACAAGCATTTCCCTTATTTAAGAATAAGTGCCGTAGGACCCTCGACAATAGACTACAAAGAACATTATTCGCATGCAAGACGTCGAACGTGGATGCCTTATTTACAACATAATGGAAGTGAAAAATTTCATTTCGTGCCATTTCAGTAGTTGTATTGGAATTTTGTATGAGGATGAAACAGACAAACGGCATGCTTTAAAATAAAATATAAATATAGGATTTTTTTTTTTCTATTTTCATGATTATAATAGCACAATTTAAAAATTTATAAGCTCGAAATTACAGCGATATAGTCAAATTAGCTCTTCATAGAAAATACTTTCATTATGTTAATAGATTGTTAATTAAATTCGTAGAACTGAGAAACAAGCTTCCTAAACAACCTCCACCGTCTATGAAGCGAAGCTATTTACATATTTATGTAGGTACCCATAAAATATTATGTACCCTCAGTTTATTGAAAATGGTTCTGCTTTCATACAAATAGAATATGAAGCACAAATATTCTTTTACTGCTCCGTAAACAATTTTTACAGTTTCGTTTCAATAAAGCTGACATAGTTTCGAGATCGGAAAGTCATAAGTAGGTTCTCCAATACGTTGTCGTTCGACGAAAACAAAGAACAACTATAAAAAGTTCATGGGATTGCCATTTAAAGAGTGTATTGTAATATCAATAAAGTTGGAGTTACAATCCGGTAACGGCCGGCCTCTACTTTGTCTGTTAAATCTCAAAAACATTATGTAAGTCACACCGGCTATTCGCTGCGCTATAATTGGCAAAGTTTACGTCATAATTTCTTTATGAAATTTTCGTGCCAAATATCTTAATTAAGGGTTGAAGGACTTTCGCAATTATGCCAGACAGAACGCAGGTATGCTCAGCAAGTTTAATGAATGCCCCCAACTTGTGTCACAATTCATATTAAATTGTGTACACTGGTAATGACACTTTGACATTAGTTTTCAAAACTACAGTTAGTCGCGATGTTATAATCGTTAACTGCGCCTAATCACGCATTTAAAGTCGTTTAGTGGAGTTCAATTTGATTTAGTTGAAGCTCTATACTTTTTATCGTACATAAAATCCACCCAAAAGCGGTTCACAATAGTGTGTCGCTGCGTCACCCCACATTGTGTAATATTTTGCTTTGTAAGCTTACAAGAAAATCTGTCATGGTGAACTTTGGCCTGCCAACAACATTGACATCCACCTTATTTACTATATCGCACATAATAGCAATATACGGCTGTCAATAACCGATTCGGGCTCTTACAATATAACAAAGGTAGACAGATATGTAACGTCGATATGTCGTATTACTCTCCTAATCAAACGTACCCGTAAAGTAACCCAAATACTATGTAAATGGCTGTATAATTATTGGTAAACAGGCTTAACTTTGCGTGTAACGTTTCACGAAGCTATTCAGTAGATCAGTTAAGCCGCACGAGGCCGCGACAAATTGTCTCCGCAGCGACTGCCCACAAAATAAACGTCGCGGCAATAGGAACCATTCCAACTAACTTCACCTGAAATCCTCAACTCCAAGTGCGATTAAAACCACGAACAAACATTCAGCTAACAACTATGAGTTGAGTTTCCACCTTAAAATGAACTGCGTGGTTCAAAGGGAGCGGAACAAGCAAAAGGCCTCAACCAATGGCAGGAGTTCTATGTAATTTGGTTACGTATGCTGGCCGGCTTGCTAGAAGAAGCGCAAGTAATTGGCCACAATAACAAGTCGGGTAACAACTATTTTGAGCGTCTGTTTTTGTATTACTAAGGCTTATTAGTTTGGTCGCAAAATAATATAAATATTGTCTGTATTACAACTATTTTGTGGAAATGTGTAAATGGACAAAAAATCCTACTATTCCGCCTATTTCTACTGCCAAGTTCAACTTTATTTCTAACTAGCTGATGCCGGCGGCTTCGCCCTCGTGGATGTCAGTTATTATATACTTAAACCTTTCTCGAGAACCACTCTATCCATTGGTGAAAACAGCATGAAAATCGGTGCAGTAGTTTTAGAGTTTATCGCGAACAGACAGACAGACAGACGCGGCTGAGAACTTTGTTTAATAATATGTAGTAATTTTGCCAATATGCTGTTATCCTAGCAGTAAATGGTCATAAAATTTTCGAGTTACCTATCACAAAAAAAAAAAATCTAAATAATTTCGTACAAATACAAACAGCTCTGACACAGGCTATCCCACCATATTTACAAATAAATTCGTCACCTTATATGAGTATTATTTGTTCCAGAAACGTCGTGTATAACCTCAGTCTGACTGACCTGACGGAACAGCGCCGGCTGGTCTGGTACTCGCCCGAGAATGACGTCAAGATGTGCGTCGTCAAAGGAAAGGACGAGGTGAGTTATATACAACAGCCGCATTATTCTGTGAAAATCTCATTGTGAAAACTTAGGTGAAGTGAGCTGTCAACACCGTCAATCCTTATCATCAGTTGTGCTATTCTGTAAAAATCTCACCGTGAAAGCTTTGGTGAAGTGACCTTGGAGTGAACTGTCACTGCCAGTAGGTATCGATGACAATGACAGCTCACTCCACGCTCACTTCACCTAAGTTTTCACGGTGAGATGTTAGCTGAATTATTAAGAGTAGGCTGCACATAAGCGCTAATACTTTGACCTTGAGCTGGCCCACCGTAGTATGGAATTTCAATAGAGTAAGAGGCAAGCTTATTCTGGTTTTGTTACCACTAACGTGTGTATATAGTTCTACAGCTGCATCAGGCAAAGGTCATTATTTTTGTTGTACCACGTAAAGACGGAGTGGTCCTTTGTCCAGCAGGTCCGCTCCGTCTTTGAAAAAAGAAGGGTTTATAAAAAAAGAGGTTTTTTTTTTTGTTTTAGTGCTCATCCCGTTTTAACATTGATAACTTAAAGCGATTATATATATGATAAACTAACTATATAGATTTCCTGAGCAAACCTTCATAGACTCGTCCTTTGTAAATTTAATTTAATAAATCTCAGAAAAATGAAGTTCTAAAGACGATTTCGTGTAAAATTATTTCGACGTAGATCGTCAGAAATCGTACAGAGATTACTTTCCACGAAATCATGTCCCAGCAGAGAGTAACTTTGATTTCTTGGAAAGAAAATATAAAGAAATGACTTGTAAATCAATTTAACTCGTAACACACTTATGTATGTAGATTGCTACATGCTACGGCATAGGTCGTTGCTACGAACTTTCGTAGCGCTACGATAAATCGTAACTCTTGATTCCACTAAAATATTTTATTAACCATTCTAAGAAACTATTCCGTATATTGAAAGTTAAGTTAATCTACGCTTCTAATAACCACAAAGTGTAAGATTTTAAGTTAATAACAATGAAAGAGCGCCCGCAGCTCAATATCAATGTTACCTGCCGCCATCTTGAGGCGAATAATTGAATTTGGAACGAGTCGGTCGCGTATGAAACGAGGCCTTATTCCGCTAAACGTCTCTCTACCGAATACCGGCAAATTAAAAAGCCAATCGAGTGGAAATTCTCGCTAGACTCGCACGGAAGATGTTCCAGGAGGTCGTATAACTTTATTTTAGTTCCGAGTTAATGAGCGACCTCATTTCGGGATTACGGAATATGAATGTGAGCGCGGAGCACGAGTATATGGTGGCAATAACCCGTATAATATATGTAGAAATTTGTATTAACTTACTCTGCTGCCATTCGAAGGATCCGAGGAGATCGTCGCAAGAATGTCTTGCAATGCGAATTTGCGATGTACTAAGCGTTGGAGTTAATTAATAGTTCCTTTAGTTTACTTTGAACAACTTCATATTTACTGCTGAATAGACCACTTCAACTTCGATGACCGACTTCGACTTTCTTTTTACCAAATCTCGGTCCCTATCCATAAACACACTTCGATCAATGACAAAAAGTTTTCAAAAATATAGGTAGGTACATTACATCGATTGTCGCAGAGATGAACTCTATAATAGTGGCTTTTGCGGACATGTTAATTATCCAGATTTGTGTCAGTTGTAATAGCAATCATGTCATTTGGTTTAAATAGGTTTTTATTTTTAGTTTCTTATTTATCTTATATAGATTCTCCTCTAATAGACCTTGTGAATGTGAGAACGTTGTAGGCTTAGTGGACTGTAGACCTTTTCTTTTTTTTTTTATGGAACAATTTCAGTTTCTTTTACTACATGAAACTCCTTGAAAGGCAGGCCTACACTGTCCTCCCATAACTATTAACACTGTAATTCGAAAATATTGTAAAAGCCAATTATCTTTTAAAAGAGTAACCATGGAGTTTCTTGCCGGCTCTTCTCCATAGGAAACGACCAATTGGAACCGTGCACCTAGCTTCTGACGTTTCATAAGTGCCCATGTAGGCTTATGTGAAATAAAATATTTTGATTTTGATTTTGATTTTGATTTTGATGAGATTAGGAATTTGAACGTTTTTAAAGTACGAGAATTGGTCTTCTGATGACAAGGAAAAATGCTCACCTTGATAAGTATAATTAAAAAACCGGCCAAGTGCGAGTCAGACTCGTGCATGAAGGGTGCCGTACCATTATCTCTAAAAACGGAAAAAAAAATGTCACGTTTGTTGTATGGGAGCCCCCTTAAATATTTATTTTATTCTATTTTTTGTATTTGTTGTAACAGCGGCAACAGAAGTACATCATCTGTCAAAATTTCAACTGTCTAACTATCACGGTTCATGAGATACAGCCTGGTGACAGACGGACAGACAGACAGACAGACGGACGGACGTACAGCGGAATCTTAATAATAGGGTCCCGTTTTACCATTTGGGTACGGAACCCTAAAAAACTACTTGATTACTTGATTTTCAAACTTGACCTTTATTCCACGTTACAACCCCTTCATTCTTTCACACAAACGACCACCATATTTACGACATTTTCCGCCGAAATTAGCATAAACTGCAATAAATAGGGATCCATTAAAAATAGCAATAAACTATTCGAGTGATCGTGTTTGTTTTATGACCGTACATAGTGTTCCGTAGAGAAAATTAAAAGGCTGTTAAGTGAAATTACCTTTTTACGAACCTGTTATTATTGGGTAACGTTTTTATGACGTCTGCATACTATTTCAACCTTGTAATGCCGTAAAAATGGGGACTATGGTATTAGAAGCGTAGCTCTTGGGTTGAATGCCAAGGACATGCTGTTTATTTTCATGTTAGATTTGGTTTAGAAAGTGTGGAATGAGTTATTTTTCTGTAAAAAAAAATAATAACTGTTTTTTCTTCATGGTATGTACACACCCTTTTGGCATAAGCATTTGTTTCAAATACTTATAAATACGGTGTTTTATTTGGATTTATGCCCATAAAAGTTTTTTTTTTTTATCTCTAGACTATAACATGATAAGTTTTAACATATCCTTAAGAAGACCGTTTTAGTTACATGATCTCTTAAAACAAATAATAAAAAGACGTATTATATATATATTTCATTATATTTCTTAAAGCAACATAATGAAACTTCCATCCCCATTTAATTATTTCCTAAAACAAATGTTTCGCCTTCACGAAACAAATTTCTTAAACTATTTACAAATTCACTCGAATTTCTCTAGGAAAGCGTGTAGAAGAAGTTTTTAAACGTTTATGCATTCATTAGCGGTTTGTAGTAACGAGTTTCGATTAATGTAACTGCCGCCATTTGGTCCCAGCACTCGTTTTAATAAGTTTTTGCTCGACTAATTGGAAACTATAATTTATTTCTTTTAGTAAGACGTGTTTGGATAGCTGGAATGTCGGTAATCGTGAATAAGTGCTTTGATGTTCTAGTTTATCGCTTCCTGTTTGGTTTCTGTTACAAGTTGTTTTTCATAAATGAAACAGGACTTTTAAAACATGCATTTATCCAATAGGTATGGAATGGTAAATAATAGTTTGTAAATAGCGAAGCAGCAGATACCCCCTTTCGCACTTATTAATCGCCGACACCTATGTGGCGGTACGTACATCGCCACATGCTAACTACGCATCAAAGATTTGACGTCACACAAAAATCCTGACGTCACATAAATCCTGCATCGCGCAATTAAAGTTTACCGTGCAATGGAGATATATACAAGAACCTGACATCAATCGTTGGGCAGTTGCCCGCCAGACACAACACCCGTCTGGTCGGAGGAATCCTCCCTTTTCTATGGCGGATGAGTGAACTTTACACCCTGTTCCTCATACCCCTAAACCTATATAATACATATGTGTGTATTGGTACATATAGGTATAAATACCGTCAGTATTTTACTGTATACATAGTCAACGGATTGTTAAAAACAAAATGGTTTACCTAGACTTGGGGGGGGCAAACACCACCTCAAGATGATACTACACCTGTATAAATTAATGTTAAATAGTTGACAATACGCTAAACCACAAAACTGTGTTATTTCCTTAATCATTTATCCAAACAAAACCTGTTAATTGTCACGTATACGCAAATCTTTCTAATTCTGTTATCTCAAACACTTCTTAACAATAAACCTATAAATAAATAGTTTAGTATCGCTCACGATTTCAGCAGTACGTGATAAACAATTTGTAAAAGGTATTAGGAATCAAGGATAGTACCTATCTTTTTCTTTATTTTAGTGGTTTTTCGTATATTAGGAGCTATCTTCTTATAGTGATAGTTCCTCTGTGTTCCTCTATGAGAATGATGATAATGATGAGTACCTCCATAGCACAGATTAATACAGATGGTTCACTCTGCAAAATCATTTAAATAAAAAGCGAACTTTGCTACGACACAATAAAGTGCAATTCAGGTCACACAGCGCTAATTACCTACAGTTATATTTACTTAGAAGTTTCCTCTCTTTCGATTGCTTAACTCTTATATCTTCTGACTACATTACGCGCCTTACAAGACGAGCCCGCCGCATACTTGTAGCTTCATACCTAAAATGCGGAGTGCGCCTTCTGTACTATTCTGTGTCTATAGTTATTTAGCGACTTGCCTAACAAAAACTGCAATTATGAAATCCAAAAGTTTTCAGATCATCAATAGCTTATGATATAAAAAGTGTACTTTCAAATGCAGAGAAAACTGCCATGCGAAGCGTATACCAGCAAAGTAGTTACTGAATATTTATTAAACATTTTATCATGAGAAATAACGAAAACAGAAGCCAAACTTAATTAACCAAAACATGTATACCGCATTCTTATGACTTTCTAACATAAATAATGACTTTTTTAATCTTATGACGTACATAGTAACAACTGTTATGAAACTTTAAAGGGTAAAGCAACCTTTACCACCAGAGGGCGTACCGGTCGACAGAAGGCTAATTAAGGCATGTTTAAAAAATATATGCTGTGTCGAAAGTAGGTCATGCCTGCCCGAAAAATAATGTTTCAAAGTTATTCAGCGATATTAATAATATGAGAGAAAATGTGTAGATTTTAACGGGAGTGTAATGAGTTAAGCTGTTAATGTGGGAATTGTGTTATGTAGGTATTATTGCCTCGTTGGTCGAGTGGTTGCAAGCTCTACTGCTGTCCATGAGGTTCTGGGTTCGATTCCCGGGCCGGGCAAAGTTTTATGGCTTTTTCCATCTGGAATTTCTCAGTAGCAGCCCGAAGGGTTATGCAAAGGTGTACCATAGTACACCCACATGTCGCCATTTGTGTTTAGGTTCCATGTAATAAGGGGCGAGTCTATTGCAATCAACCGGGAACTCTGTGCAGCTACTGAGAGTTCCCAAAGGAAAAACCCAATAATATTATCCTAATATATGATTCGAGGAAGTGACATAACATTTTTAACATTTTAATTACAAAAATACTGCACATTTATTAAAAGTTATACGATATTTTTATCAATTCCCTCGAGCGAAGTCACGTTCGTCATGTCTAGACTCTCACTTAGCAAGAAGTAGGCATTTGATACCAGCTTATTATTTTCAAGTGGAAGGACCATCGACTCGAACCCTTACATATATATACATAGAAGAACCTAGTATGTAGCTACATAGGTAGATTATTGAAGTTTTCACGTAGAAACTTACGAAACTTGAAAGGACTGCTTTACCGCCTCTGTGGTCTAGTGGTAAGACCACCTGTCTCAGACCAGAGGTGGGTTAGATTCCCAAAGGGGGCAAAATTTTCTGCTCGGTTTGGTTGGTGGTAGGGCTCCTTCTAAGTTCGCCTGGCTAGCTACCACCATCTTATCGAAGTCTGTCGCCATAGCAACAATGTTAATAGCATTGTTGTGTTTCGGCAGTTAGAGAGGTAAGATAGCCAGTTCCTCTGTAGTTGAGGATTCCGGATGAATGTCGCTTCCACCTTTGGCCTGATCATCACTTACCATCAGATGAGATGCAGGCTAAGAACTACCCCATCGGGTTAAAAAAAAGCAGCCTTTTTAAATTTGAATTGAGTCTTGTTATCAGAAAAAACAGTGATTTCATATTCTTTGACGCATACTGAAATATTTGTTACCCAAAACTTCATTTCTGTTTTAATTCTAGCTGTGCGTCAACTTTATCGTGTTCTTTATATAAACAAACAGTTTTTGTTACCTAGATACGTTATTGCTACTTTTGGAAATATCTTGGGAGCTGTGCGCTGACCGCAACAATTAAAAAAATAAATATTTTAAAAATTTCCCATAGTTTGTTGACCACAAACAAAGGTACGTTCTTTTTGCGTCCCCGAGGTTCGTCGCTCAGTTGATTGCTTGGAGCTCGCGGGACGTCGCAAATTCATGCTTCAATTGCAAGCAAGGCTTAGCTGGCCCGTCTACCTGCACGCCATTTTACTTGGTACCGAACTGCAGCCGACGTGAGCCGACTGCCATTGGTTCCTAAACAGATTTGCTGAATTCCGTCTCCGAGAACATTCTAGTAGCATTGTAAATTAGATTATTTAGGTGCAAAGTGGAATATATCAATTGGGAGGTATGTTTAGTTCACGGACTTTTTGGTTGATAAAAACTCATGCTACATGCCTTCTATATATTTTAATCAGAGATAAAAATAGACCTCTCTTGTGTCAGCTTAAACGGGACCGCGAATTTTGTTTAAAATAAGATCACACCACAAAATATCTGTTAGATACATAATCCAAACAAAACAACAATAGAATTCCAGCGTATTAATTATGAATACAGTACATTTTATTTAAACATCCTTCATCATTCCCAATATCTGATTTTATTATTTCCACTGTATTCCCTGTATTAACGTCAATTCCCATCGTTCAATGGATTATAACATCACTCTGGTAAATCCGATTACATCCAGCCCGTATTTACAATTAGCTGTAATCCTAAAGCAAGCAGCATGTTTTATCCTAGGTTTACGCGAAGTGAGCTAGCATTTAGTATTCGGCCTGGAGTGCTCTGAATTAGAAAGTAACTGATCAAGTGAGGGTAGTGTGAGAATCGAAATGCGAACTGTTACAAAGCTCTGGTCTCGCTACTGTAACGCACTTAATGGAGGATCAGGGTTGCCACACATTTGTTTATAAATATCGGTAGACATGGTGGTTTAATAGTAGAGATGTTTTACTTGAACTTTTTGCACCTTACCGTAAATATTTAGATAGTTAACATATACATGTGTATATGTGTTTAATACTTCTGAATATAAACAGTTTTCTAGCTCTAGCGTTTTGCAAGTGTCTTTAATTTTATCATGTACAACACTGCTTTTCGATCCCAACCTCCTACGTACTTCGAGTCTAACCAATTAGCTTTTTTGCTCTTCTATCGATTGTCACCCAAAACTACCACCTACCACGAATTTTAATAATTTATCTTGCTAATCCCACTTGCAGCAGCAGCCCTACTAGATATTGCGGGATGCGTTGTGTGGGATGGGCTATAGTAATGGTCGCAGCTGGCGGCGCCTACTGCGGACAACGAGCTCGATCGAAGCTTCCAGAAACTTCGGGCACTGCCTAACATGTTCAAAGTATAAGAACATCAGGTTTCACACTAAGCTCATTAGGGGACTAATTTGTTTTAAGCATTATTACAGGATTTTTTCATGAGTCCTGAAGTATTCTTGTTCAAATGAAGGGTCTATACATATAAATAAATATACCTATGGTTTTACTAGTCAATTAGAAGAGTATGATCGATCTCTTGGCTTTGGGCTTTAATTAAAAATCCACCATTTATCACAAAATATAATCAACAGCCTCTTCTTAATAAGAAGATTATATGAGAAACAAAAGTTTCTTCTCTCCAGGGTCTCCAGTTCCTTGTATTGGAAGTACAGCCTGTAGCAGCCCACTGCTCTACATAGGCCTCTCCAATTGCACGCCATTCAGCTCGATTCTCGGCAGCTCTCATCCAGATGCTACCAGCCACCCTGCGAAGATCGTCGCTCCACCTAGCCTGAGGGCGTCCTACGTTCCGTTTTCCGATTCGCGGTCTCCACTCAAGAACACGTCCACCCCAACCGTCATCGGTTCTACGGCTAATATGGCCGGCCCATTGCCACTTCAGCTTGCTTATTCTATGAGCTATGTGGACAACTTTGGTTCTCTGCAGGATTACCTCATTCCGGATTCTATTTATTATCCTGTCAACCCTTAAATGAATATTAAAGTAAGCAAAGTACTTCCTAATCAATCGATTTAAAAAAAGTCGCGCCGTTACTTACTGGACTTTTTAAATTGTGCTCTAAAAAATAAATAGTCATTTTATCACTCCATTCTCTAAATATTTTACGTCACCCACTCGGATTGTCAACCTTATCAGTAATTGATGCAAGTCAATAACTTAAGCTAGACTAAGCTAACATAATAACTATTGTTCTGTAATGCACGTTAGTTTGAGTTAACTTAGATCTGTATTCAGATTAGTTACAGTTGACGTTGCCTAATCTCAGACGTTTAGGTAGGTATTGGTGATATTAACCTAGATATTGCAATACTAGCAAGCTTGTGCTATTGTCATTGTAACACTTTTTTACAAGTTTTGGTAATACGAACACATTTTTTCCCTGCCTGGAGGCCTTAATTTATTGAGGCAGCCACAGAAAAGTCCGGTTAAGCAGCCGACCACCTCATAGGTTGACCTGCGAGTTCCCATACATAAAAAAATAAAATTAAAAAAACTAATTTTTTTCAGAGCAAAGTTTTAAAAACATTGATCGCGTTTTAAATGGTTCTTCATTAAACTTGTTTTACATGTAATAGAACAATGAATATGTAAATAAACACTTTTTATAACCCTGTATAATTTTATGTAGGTACATTGTAATAGACACGGGTCGATCCATCAGGTCAAGCTACGCTTGCCGGGGTTGGTCCGTGGATGGGTGACCATCTTTACATACCGAGACTCCGTTACATATTAAGCCGTTGCCGTTAGTCCCTGCTGTCATTCGTGGATTTTTGACAGTCGTTACGGGTCGTCAGAAGCCCGAAGTCTAACAACCAGTCTTACCAAGGGGTATCTTATTACCCAGGTACTGTATTGTAGAGGTCTGATAAGCAGTCGCTCCATGTAAAATACTGGTATTCAGCGGCATCCGGTTAGACTGGAAGCCGACCCCAACAGAGCTGGGGAAAGGCTAGGCAGATTGACGTTTTAATAGACATTCACATTCAATGACTCATCCTAGACTTATCTAAATGCGTTATGTATGAACATAACGCACCCTGAAGCTAGTTTGAATCATGCGACCGTTTACTTCTTAAGAGGGACTTGGTTATTTTATTCTCAAACGCTACCAAAGTGCTTTAAATCTCACTGCCTCTTTATCTGTATAAAATATGAGAAAGTAAAATACTGCTAGAACACTAAGAAACTTTTAAGATATCATAAAACTATTAAAATAAAACTGAAACTGGAAGATTTATTTCCGGTAAAATACCGTTCTTTAAAACTGTTTTTAATGATAAAAATTAATTCGTCTCAAAGATTTTAAGAGATATTTTGAAATTGCTCTTAAAGTTTTAAGATGTCTACTTTTGTAAGTAATTTCGACATCCAGTTTTAAAATTAAAAATTTAACATGGGCAATAAGCAAGAACATGCAAGTTGACTAATATAATATAACATTACGCCTGTAATCCCCGAAAGGTTAGGCAGAGGTGTACCTATAGTACATCCACATTGCGCCAGCTATTGTTGTGTCGTGTTATTAAATAATAGGTGGTAATCTACACTAATATTATAAAGAGATATAGTTTGTAAGTTTGGATGTAGGAGGTAGTCTCCGAAACGACTTATCCGATTTCAAAAATGATTTTAGTGATAGAAAGCTGCGCTATTTACCGAGTGCCATAGAATTTATTTTATGGTTTAGTTGGCATCAACGCGTAATACAGCGCATATGGTATGGTTTTTTATTTGGACGGATATAGCCAATGTCCTTTTGTTGTTAGATAATTCGTTTGTATACATTACTTCCAAGGACACACTTTTCTTACGAAAATTCCCAATCATGTTTCATCTAACTATTTCAAGCAAAGTACCCACTGGAGGCTCAACTAGTTATACAAAACGACGTGTATGTCTGTCAGTGTGCCCGGATCCCATTGCGACGGAATAGGATTACGGAGCGTACATCTGGTGGCTCATGGAAATGCAAATGCAATCATATTACCGAACTATATCGCCGATATACCTGTCCGGACATGGATTTACTTGGACTTAATTTTACTGGCGACATGCCGGGAACTTGGATCCGATCAATTTCGTGGTTTGTCATTACAGGTTGAGATTTTTTGAAACTGTACCTATATCGAGAAAATATTAATTATTTATTTCTCTTATTCATAACTGTAACATTTTCATAATTATAACTATTCAATTATGGATTAAATTATTAAGTTAATAGATTTTACTTATTTTACTTGTGTTATGGGTCTTCAATATTTTGAATGTAATGTATTGTAAACTTTGTTAAGTTTCTCATTAAGTGTAGTATGTCGATTCTGTAAAATTAAAACAACAACTCGCATCTCACATCGCTATTCACTCTCACTTCGCTTAAGGTTCAAAATGTGTATGGGTTTGAGTGCGAAGTAAGCGTCGAAGTGACGGAGGAATTACCTTACTGAATGCCACTTCTTACGTCATCTCATACTTTATCTGTCAAAAACTCACGGTCAATTTAGTTCAACTCGCCGACACGCTCGCAAGGGTAGCGCTAGTGTATCAACTGAGTTTTTAGAATGCCAATCAAGAAACTCGCTGCGGATTCAGATTCGAATTTTAGAATGAGGTCTTACAGAATCACACCCCTGTAATTTGTTATTTGAGAAATAAATATCTTAAAACCGGAGTTATGAAGTTTATATAAGGCCTTTTAATCAATCACGCTGTAAGTTATCTTCGTTACCCATACTTGTTCCTTCTGTTTATGAGAAGAAGCCATTGCCTTACAGTGGACCAATAACAGATTGAACTTTCTGTTCCTTTCATCTTCTTATCTTCTTTGATCGCATTTTTATAACAGAATTGGCCTGCTCTAGACCACGATCTCGCCTGATAGAGAGCGATGGATCAGATCTACAATGGAACCAGCGAGTACATTACAGCCACTTAACTATTTATTTTATTTCACAGGAGAGCTGCCAGAACTACATCCGAGTACTGGTCTCCCTGGGTCCTGGGAGGCTGCTGGTCTGCGGTACGAACAGCTTCAGGCCGTTCTGCAGAGAGTACAGCGTCCAGCGAGACTCCTACCACATGGAGCGAGAAAAGTCGGGCCAGGCTGTCTGTCCTTACGACCCCGAACATAACTCCACTGCCGTTTATGCTGGTTAGTAAGAAAATTCATGAATAAATTTTGCTATAATTACCCTGTGTCCTAAGTCCTAACCGAAAGCGACTGTCGCGCGAATACGCGTTTATGCAAACGTATATATTATGAATAATGACGTATATTACGTGACTTGATCGATCGAGCGCGAGTACATAAGTCATATTCATATTAACGAGCACCATGATCCTGTACTCGCGCGACAGTCTCACAGTTAGAACACGACCTAAAGGGGAGTCAAAACTTAATTTGTATGACATTTAACAGCGGGGTTTAAGGATTATGTAGTAGAGTATGAATTTCCACATAGTGACGAGTTCAGTTCAGTACAGATTTTTACTCATACATCGCGCTCATTCAAAGTGTGGCCTGCTACTGAATATATCGTGAAAGAAAAGCGAGTTTCATATCTGGCCTTGAACCCAAAACAGTATACATAGCAACAGCAATTGCAACCATTACATAAATAGACCGATATAAACAAACCTATCCAGCAGCAATCTCATAAAAATCCAGCTTTTTATAACGCTTTGACGTAGAATTTGAAAATACAATTTAAGGTAAACCGCCTACTCTGGCACTCACTGCAAATAGTCTAGCAAACCTGCCAATTAGCGCGGCACTGGAATATTTAAATTAAGAACATATTTATTTTCTGTGAGTATAAATGTTTTTGTGGTTATGGCCAGTCTGACCGGTACAATACCTATACCGAAATACTTGCCTACAATTTGACGTTTGCTAAAATATGTAAAGCATGTATAGTTAAATATAACTGCACGTAAAAACAATATCTAGTTGGTTATAGTATAGGTGTACAATCCAGTGCAGTAACTATCCATATGATACTGCACTTTGAAGGAAATATAACGTACACCAATCAACTTGAACTACTTATTTGTTTAGTAGCTATGTACTTAACACTTTTCTAATTACTTTTGAAGTCGATATTTTTTTTTTTCGTTCCCATCGAATAGTGAAATCTCTCTTTAAAAGGTATAATACTGGTACATGGCTACTATTTCCATTAACTCTCACCAAATCTCCATTAAATTCTATTCTACAGTATCGCATATCGCATCAACACGATTAAGTTCATAATCCAATTTACAAATGCACATCGCACAATACACACATGACTTATCTTACGATATATCTCAAGATATATCTCACACTATATAGGTAAGCAAGGTCCGGCCGGACTATGGGCATTACCACGCCCGTTAATGGGATACAACGACGGTCATGTTACACTAGGACACCAATTAGGCATTGTGTATTTCCTGAAACTACGTAAACTGTTAGAACTTGCTGTAATGCTGTTATTTTTGCATGGAAATTGGAGGTTTTAGTATAGCAGGGCTGGAAATCACAAGCACGTCTGTTTGAAATTTTAGGTATGTAGGTATGTAAGTACTATAACGAAAGGGAGTGCAGGAGAAAAAAGACAAAGAAAGAAAGAAAAAATTGTTTATTTATCGTTTAAAGGCTAACTATTAGGGCCCTATCTCACTAGGACACCAGTGGCGGTGCAACCAGTCACGCTATCAACAAGATTATGCAGCTCTATGGAGGGTACCTCACACGTGTCCGCTTGGTTGCTCAACCAGCCATACATTTTTGACAGCGTGACCATAGTTGCGCCACTATGGTGTCCTAGTGAGCCTTACACAAGAGTTAGATAGAAGCTTTAAAAAAAAGTAAATAAGACGCCATCGGTGAACCATGTATAATATTATCCTTTCGAAGATCTCATTCACAGCACCTGAGAAAGTATTGTCGATAAAATGACAATGAAAAACTACTTACAGATAAAATAATCTCACCCTTCGACTACGTATCACAATCTGTATCAATAAACCTCAGATGTGTATCATTAGGACTTCCACATTTCCTGAGGGTGATACCGTGCCTCGGTATCGATCTCACACTTGCCTTACAACACACAAAAGGTGATACCATAGCTCGGTATCGATCTCATCTTACAATATAAAAAGTCCTCCATTTCAGCAAGAGAACCCCAAAAACAGTCCTCCAAATAAGCAGGATCTTCGTAACATAACAAAAGCTTGTTATCAGACTAAGAATACTGTAACATTTCGGCGGAACCCTTTCCACTAACCGGGTCACATATGCTAAGGGAGTCCATGGTCGTTCCATTGTCAGAAAATTAGGAAAAAGGGAAAATCTTTTTCATAACGATTGAACCCACTTTCACAGTCTGTCGGCGTACAATGGCCACTCATTGTTGCATTGAAAGAGGATCGTTCAATGGGACTACGAGTGGATTATGACGTGACTGTTATACATATTATTTGTATACCTAAGTGGTATGTGTGGGACGGGACGTAGGTGGGACGAATTGGCAGTTAGCGAGGATTGTTCAGTCAAGTCAAAATTTTATTTACTACCACGCAGTTTTAGTATATGTTTAAGTTTTCCATCAACAGGCTAATTTCGTAATCATTGCCAATTTTTCACGGGGTGAAGTACTCATGCACATAAAAAGCTTTTTTTTTGAGGGTGGGAAATCATCCGATGACTTCTCCCGCTCTGGGCGGAGCGGAAGGGCGTCAGACTTTTACTGACTAAAACCCACCTGTGTTCCTTCAGTTGCCTGTTACCAAGGTCCCAATATCTCTTTCGGACTTTCCCGCAACTCTGGCAGGATGCACATAAACAACTGAATTCAAAACCAGCCTCTATATAATTACCTTTTATAGGTAAACTAGCTGTTGCCCGCTCGTCTGCGATCCAGGATGAAAAGTAGTCCTTCTCCAGGTCACAGGCTGTGCCAAATTTCATCCAAATACAATCAGCCGTTACAGCGTGAAAGCGTAACAAATTTTGAATTTTGAAATTCACTTTGCTATGTATTTGTGGTTAGTAGCACGAATTTAAACAACATACAATAATTTATTCCATACAAACACTACAATGTCTAAATGGTTAAATCAAATATAAGTTCCCACAAACATAAACTCCGCAATTTACGAATATATATAATACAATTTACTCTTCAATACGAAACTCAGTGAATATTAAAACCGCCGCCCACCTTATACTCCTAACAATAGGCCATATTCCAAGACGCTGTCACTAACCGACTTATTAAGCAAGGAAACCGAAAATAGAAAACAATACGCGGCGTATTATCGTAAACAATAATACGCAACTTACGTCCGAATAAAGGATCTGTTCGTTATTACCCATGCGTATACGCGGTTTTATTATGCTTATAGATTTTAATATAATGCGTTCATTATTAAGCATTGTTCAAGAACTTTATTAACCTGGAACGATCCTGTAGTAATCTGGAAATTAATATTTTTTTTTCTGAAATGACATTAGAACTCAGCTCCTCTGCTGATAAGAAAGTAATCTCTGGTAAACATCCCCGTAATTAATTTGGGAATACTTTTAATTATACATAGCTGGTGAAATAGCATTATAGTTTTCTGATCATATTCCGATAATTGTTATTTAAATCAAAGGTAGGCCTCAAACAATTTACTCAATGGAGTATTATTTTATCGGACTCAGTATGGTTTATGCTAGCAACTTATTTACTTTATCGTTGTCCATTTAAGTTATTGTGTTAATGATCTAAATGCCTATAAATGAACATTAGGTATGAACCTTCCCTTGTATTACTTAACGCTTAAATGGATTTTGTAGTTTTTTTATTGAACTTGTTTAATTTTGAATAAAATCAGTCGAAAATAATAATTGTTTATTTATTTATTTCAGACATCATTCTAGTCCATAGTTACAACTCATACATTTAGAATAAGAAAATAAGTAAGTCTTTTTTACAATACAAAAATATGGATCCCTATAAAAAAAAAACACTTCTTTGCAATCTCATTATTCATATGAAAAAACCATAATCATTAACTATCGTGAAACTGTAAAATTCTTTTCAATTGCTCAATAAAGTGGGTGTAAACAGTTAGTGGTGGACCAAAATCTTTGGGCCATTAATAGTCTAGGCACAACGAATCAATCGGACATTGATGTTTCACGAATTTTCATTTTTCGTCTTATTATGTTAAGATATACATTCCCATCACTTTTGCGGAATATCGCTAACAAATTTTTTTTTTCAAACTTTAATTTTTTTTTTCAAAATTAATGTTAAATAAAATATGAACATTGGCTAGCTTATTAAATTTGACCCTTCATATCTCAGCAAAAGAGGTCTACGACTTCTGCGTAGGTAGGAGTTTTAATAGCCTGACACTACTAGTTACACGTATGACATGTATCATATACTGTTCTCTTATATCAATATACTAGCCTTTAGGCTTCCATAATTTGGGGTCGAAGCCGGAAATGAATAGTAACAAAGCCCCCAGGTGCATGAAACCTAATACTCCAAGCATATTCTGAATTTATCCTTTGCAATGGTGCATAAATATCTAGTAGGCTTTAAGCCTGAACAGATTCCAAATGAGGCCATGTGCCTATCGAAAATTACATACTGCCATGTCAATATACCACTGGAATTTATGCAGAATATATCTTTGTATAATATGAGGACTGTTTCTAGTAACGGTTTCACGAAAATCTTTTTGTTGTCCTTCCAAAGACTATCCCTATGCGAATGCTAGTTTCTCCATCTATCTCTTTGTTACCTACGTCTTCGGGGAAAAATAGGTACAAAAATAAATAGAAATCAGGACTAGACTACATTCAGGGCAGAAAATCAACAGTTTTTCCACGAAAACGATACAAAAACATAAGTATATTCAGCAATGAACTCTTAATAAACCAAGTAACCACCGCCTGAGTACCACAAAATACCTGTATTAGCCGAATTTATCCAAGTACCCTACTCCATGTTTCAGCACAGGGAAAGTACCTCCATATTGTACCTACTCTATTGTGTTCAGACAAAACACGTTGAAAAGGACAAGAGATTATCCCGAACAAACAATCGACATTTTTACAAAACCTTTTCGGAGAAATATATATTTACCATACTTTACTGCGAGAGGTATTCCGAAATTAATTTGGTTCTACATAATGTTGTATATATATTATGGATATGTAGGTACTTAATATTCGTGCCCATATTTTATAGCCTGTGTAGAACCTGTTTTAGTATGCACTATATTTTATGCTAAGGCCGTGTGTAACCAGCTTTATTATAAACTTAAAATTATGGTCTGTGTGATTTTATTGTGCAAGAATTTTAACGTTTATGATTATGGTAAAAGCTTGGGGTTTGGACAAGACAACGTAAGCTAAAAGCTGTAATTTTAATTACTATTTAACCAAATTATTTTTTAATGCAGATGTATACTTACCTATAAAACTGCCAGATGCATAATTAAGTTTTCAATGAATTTTGCTGCCGTAACTTTAACTCAGTCTGATTTATTGAATAATATTAATTACAACTGCAATCTTGCATAAAAAGGTCTTAGTTTTAATTTAATAAACCGCTACATACAAGTCTTGTTATCCTTAAAAATCGACACAAAAATTTATCTAGTTACCATGACAACAATACAAATCGCCCTACACAAACAGTTTCTTACGGTGCTGAACCATCAATTACCGTCACCCTGTCCCTTTGTGCAATTTTCTTTGCATTAAAGCATCCCCTTGCAAATTCACACCCATTTATTACACGCAACAAAACTATGGTCGCAAGTTGTGTTATCTATGGTAACACTGCGGTATTGCTAGCTTTATTTTATGGAGAACAGGGGATGTTTTTTATTTAAGCTCTATTTACATGGAGGAACTGTTGATTGTATCTTCTAAACTGCGGAATATTCTAAACCTTTGTTAGGGGAAATGTTAGAGGCATTTTCAAGAATAGAAGCATAATATATCACAATGATGAGCTTGTTTTAAAATTAAAACTGCCACTACTCAATTTCCGCTTATTTAAAAACACGTTAAAAGTATTCCATTTTAAAATTCATGTGAGTAATTAAAAACCGTGTTCACGGTTTGTCGTTGGGTAGAAACGAAAAAAGAGTAAAACGTTTACATTAATTGAATTTAACAAAAGCACAGTTGCCAGTTTGTTATATTATTTCATATAAAACTGGGGCTAACTTTTGCACATTTACGCTGGCAACTTTTTTTAAATTGTCCTCGTGTTATGTTCAGCAATTCACTCATTCACGCCAACATTACCTTTTTACATACATTTTGGTCAAACACACACACAGCTCTTTGTCGCCCGCTGTGAAAGTATGAACGTAAAACTTTTGTATAAAAATGTGAGCGAAAGAATTTCTTCGTGTGTGTGTCAAAGTGACCACTTACGTCCACGTCACACACTGGCGACTTTACATATACATTTTTTGTGCACTCACACATTCGACGTGGCTGCATACACATTACGTGGTACGGACACGGAACGGTTAGTTATCTCCTATTGATCTGGTCCAATTAAGTGCACCGACGCCCTAGGGAACGGTGGCCGGTACACCGACAGCTGGTCTTACGTCCACGTGATATATACCTAATACCTACGTATTGGTTGCTTCCGTGTCGTAATTTTGCTGATGCTATAGGTACAATTCCCGACGATCGTGTCCGGTCGGAGATTGCATCGGACTTAAACTATTGTACTAAATACTCATTGTCTTGATACTGGTGCTGCGGTAAATATTGGTAGGAGTATTGCTTTGATTGGAAAATGGATGGAATAGTTTGCTTCGTAGAATTTCATTATTTCAATTTCTCTAGTAGGTACTTAATTGTTGAAATCTTCATCGTCATTTCTGACTAATTAAGTACAAATTCAATGTATTGTAAGAGTCCCTTTCAAAGCTTTAGCCAGTTATAAAACATACATGAAACATGCATAGCTTCATCACAAATTCCACGAACATGTTCAATGGACCGCATGTCAAAGCGTCCATTCAGTTGCCCTCTCTTATATAGCTTTGAAGCACAAAACTCAATTCCATAATTGAACTATATACAAAAGAATAATACATTATTGTAGAAAAACAATTGAATAACGTTTTCATATTCTTTCACTTATATTAATGAGTTTGAAAATTCATATCAAACTGTTCGTAAGCACATAAACGTTTCATGAAATTGTTCATTCGCCAAGTGATAGTTCAAGATAGTCTTAATTAATAGGTTCAGATAACAGTGACAAGCAAACATACAATAAACAAAACATTATATACAGAAATAGAAGGCGAAGAAGTCAGACTGCCTTAAATGTCCATTGTTTAATGTAGGCCTCATAAATTGAAACAACAAAGGCCGCCAATGTCCACACAACCACACACTGGTGTTCGCAGTATCTTGTCTCAAATATCTACACAGGTAGACACTACCTACTACTACTGCCTACCCCAGTTTTAGCCCTTATCGCATTTTACGGCGCCCTCGGGAAATGAGGGGGTTGGTCTATTCGTAACAGCTAGCACAGCATACCATATTGTTATCTAGTTAATCAAATTAGTGTTTGGTTGTGATGCAGTGTGTTATGGCCTACGCATTCTAACGAGGTTTTGTGATATTGAATTTAAACATGTAGACCTTTTTAAGAGACATTTTCATTAATTTTCACATGACCAATCAATAAAGTTCTTTTATAAACTTTATTCATAGCTATAATAATCAATATAAGTATCTGTTTCAAACTCATGTTATCACTTATTATAAAACCATGTACTCACTTACCGCGTATTGCAAAGGCCATATTCGCCATTAAATATGGTGTGACAAAACAATCTACATACAGAAGTACGGAAACAAATGAATAAATGAACAAATGGTAACACCATAACGAATCTCTCCGGCAATTCACACAGTTACATTTGGGCAATTCACACAGACACATTTGGGCAATTAACGGGCACACGCATCGCATGCGAGTCACGTAAGCCGGTGGCATGTAAAGCACTCTGCTACTTACCACTGCATTATGGGATTTGCCAATGAGGTTTACCCTTGGGAAGATCACACGTACGTAAAATATACGGTATGTCTTTGATAAAAATAATGAGAATGTTGACTATGTGTAAAGAAATAGGAAAGAAAATATTTTTCATGTTCCAGTTTTAACGTTTTCATATAGCTGCATCATCATTTTGATCGTTATTTTTAAGCCGCTGCTGAAAATAACGACCGTTTTTTATTTTTTACCGGGCCGCACGTGTGCCAATATTTACCGTAATGAATTAGAAAGTCCTTGACGAATTAACCCGACAAAGGAAACTGTATGATAAAATTTCTAACATAACTACGACGTATACTATTTCAAAGTGTTAAAATTTTAAATCGATTTTTCATTATTTTCAGACGGCGAGCTTTATTCGGGTACAGTCGCCGATTTCAGCGGTATGGAGCCGATCATCTATCGAGAACCATTACAAACTGAGCCGTACGATTCAATGACGCTAAATGGTAAGCATTTGTAATGAAAATAATCAATCATCATTGAACAACGAATACCACATAAATGCCTAATAAATCATTATGATCAGCACCTAAACGTCCGATTACAATCAAATAGAAGCAAATAACAATACACATAATGATAACACCACACATGCTTTGTTAACAATGTGTATTTACATAACTACGGGCGATTGACTCTCAATGTGCCTGTCAAACAGACATCCGCCATTATAATTGAATTCAGAAGCGCGGGAACTCCTTGTCACTCGCGTGACGTTTAACGTGTCAACAATTGTTAAATCCGATTAAGATCGTATTAGAAATTATCGACTGAGCAGCGATAGGGTTACATCACTCCGTATAATTGGGTGTAAACATTCACTTTATGACACAAGATCGTTTAACTTTAGTGATGTAGTCTAATAGTGGTGTATTTCTTATTCACAGCTCCGGACTTCGTGAATTCTTTGGTCCACGGCAACTTCGTGTATTTCTTCTTCAGAGAAACAGCTGTTGAATATATCAATTGTGGGAAGGTGAGATAGTTTTTCTTCATTTCTTCTAACTTTCTTAAAAATTTAGTTTTTGTTCGCCATCATTTCAATTTTGGAAAGACCTATTTCCTGCAATTACTGTGATGGCCCTTATCCCTACCAATTAACACCTCTAGTAGTTTCATTAAAAAACTCTTTAACGATGAACCCATTCGTTCCAACACGGAATGTTAGGAACTCAGGCGTGTTCTCGCTCCACTAGTAATTCACTCGCAGCGTGACACGGTACGTATCACCGTCCTCACGGCGTGACACGTCTACAATTCATTGCCTACATGCGGTTTTACTGTACTGTTTGCAGGTTGTTTTGAATTGGATTGAAAGTACAACTGTAATGGAATAAAATAAAGCTATTTATGATAGTTAATTCCGTAACTTTAAACACGGTCTTACACCTTTAACAAAGAACTAAGTACTCTTAGTTACTTCACGCATACTTTCCCCGTAAATAAAGGTTTATCCACAACGAGCTGGTTTTTTTAAATCAAATTGTAATAAAGTAATCATTTTTAGCACATTTCTTTAACAAGTGGCACTATATGATAGCTTATTAATTCGATAAATCAGAGTTCCTAAATTTCGTCATTATTGCAGCCCACACAACAGTGGAATGTAGCATTTGTTCCCTTAGATTAAGCAGTCAGTATTAACAGACATTCCTGAAAACGTGCAAACGTCACAAGCCATAATACATGCCGCTATTATAGTTTCCATTCATGTGAAACTTTCCAACTAACCAAAATTTTGTCATAGAAGTGGACTTAATAGTGAATTGGTATTGTTGTTATTGAAACTTCTCGTCTACCAGACGCTTATCTGTGAGGCTATTACCTCTTTAACTTTAAATAGATACACCCACAGTTAAGGCTACCGTGCGGCTCTTAGGAATTTCACCTATTTTAGGTTTAGGAACTACAAGCCACAGTTTATTTAACATGCTCCTTATGTTCTTCGTGCAGGCGGTGTACTCCCGCGTGGCACGCGTGTGTCGTGACGACCGCGGTGGACCGCACCGCTTCAAGCAGCGCTGGACGTCCTTTCTCAAGTCTCGGCTCAACTGCTCCGTCGCCGGAGACTTCCCCTTTTATTTCAATGAGATACGTAAGTTTACAATCACTTTCATAAAGTATAGTAATTGTATGTAATTGTTTTTATTGATTTCTGTAAGTGTTCGAAATGGCAGTTAACGATGTGTTGTTATACAAAATTTTAGTCGTTTTCACAAAAAATATAAATTAACTCATTTCCTAAATCAGAGTGGTTTATACAGATCGTCTTTGCCATATTGGATTATGTTTAGCACTGACCTCGTCATTACAAAAACATATTAACACCGATAATCCTGTTTCCAGAATCAACAACAGAGCTAATAGAAGGTGTTTACGGAGGTCTCAACGCGCAGCTGATCTACGGAACCTTCACGACTCCGCCCAACAGTATATCGGGCAGCGCAGTCTGCGCGTTCAGTATGCAGGACATCGCTGATACCTTCGAGGGAACCTTCAAGGAGCAAAGCGCGATCAACTCCAATTGGTTGCCTGTTAATAGTGCTAAAGTAAGTTATTTTTTAAAAGCTTATTGGCCTTACTCAATGCTGAACTTATTTATTGTATTACTCTCACAATGTGAAATTAGGTGATAAACTGTTAACTTTGGAATATTTTTTTGGTCTATATAATGAGAGGTCTACGTAATATATAGTGTCTAAAATTTTTAACCACAGGTCGATTATCATTTCAACCTCACTCCAAAGAGAGAATATTATTGATAATTTAATTCGAATCCTCAAAATATGGTAACGTTTTCATAGGTACCAGAGCCTCGTCCCGGGACATGTAACAACGACTCGAGACAGCTGCCCGACCAGACGCTGAACTTCATCAAGACGCATGCGCTGATGGACGAGTCTGTGCCAGCCTTCTTCGGAGAACCAATCGTTATCCGAACTAGTTTTCAGTAAGTTTGATAAAATTATATTTTTATGTGTATATTGATTCTGGCAGACAGAGAGTTAAAGATTTTATTCAATTTTTTTTCCAGCTATCGATTTACGCAAATAGCAGTAGATCCACAAGTGAAAACTCCTGGAGGGAAAGCGTATGATGTCCTGTTTATTGGCACAGGTAAGTGCCAAAATCCATCTTTAAAAATAACAAAGTTTTAAATGTACCTACTACATTTAAACTAATTTAATGTGTGATCTCTTTGAGATTGTCAAAACTGCACTAATTAATTGAAACAAATACTGTTATTTCTATTATTCACCAAATTTACCCTTTAACAGACAACGGAAAAATCATAAAAGCCATCAATGCAGTATCCTACGACTCGAACAAGCGTGCAGTGCCCGTAGTCATCGAGGAGCTACAGGCATTTGCAGCCGGGTCACCAGTCAGAGCCCTGAGGGTCGCGAGAGCTGGTCGAGATGCTGCCAGACTGATCGCAGTGTCAGACCGACAAGTCTTAAGTCTAAGGCTGCATCGCTGTTCCAGTGATAAGATCAGTTCTTGCTCGTAAGTATTAACTTATTAATCTGCTTCGTCTATATACAGTGACTCGTAGTTAATAGAGTCATGGGGTATGTTATTCCCTTCAGCAAAACCAGCTTTTTCTAATGTAATTTTGCTGGTTAGCTGGTTTCAAAAACTGCGAATTGCTCTGAGAATCTTTGAAGCCCCAAAACTTCTCATATAGCAAAGTATTCACCCTAACCCATGTTGATAAAAAAATGAAGATTAGTTTTCTAATATTATTGATTAGCAAAATTGTTGCTTTGTTTCAGCGAATGCGTGGCGTTACAAGACCCGTACTGTGCTTGGGACAAGCAAGCGGGTCGGTGTCGCGCCTTCTCTCACGGCGTCAGTCGATGGCTCGACGAGAACTCCTTCTACCAAAGCGTCAGTACTGGCAGCCATACTGCCTGTCCTCATAGTAAGTACTCCTAATAGAAATATAAAGAAGGGTAGAAAATTATGAACATCATCTACAACACATCACATAAAAGCAGACTGCTGTTAGAGACCACGGAAGTGTGAGTAGAAAGGATTCTAGCATTACTGATAAGAAAAAAAGAGAACAAATGAGAATCTACGTAATAGTAAAAAAAATCGGATTTGAAAAATATCATCTCAACAAACATCGTTCTTTCCTTAGGTAAAGACGCTGGTGCAGTAGGTGGTCTCAGTTCAGGTCTATACGATGACGCCAGAGGTGAGACCAAAGGAGAAGTCATCAACATCGTACAAGACAAGGACGGAAAAGGAGGAGGTGGAGGTAACGAAGGTACTTTTACTAACATGTTTCATTATTTGAAGAACGTCCCATTTCATCACATTCTGAAACATTATCAGGGCTATCAACAAAATGTAATGAATAACATGTTATCTCCTTTTTTTTAGGTCCTGAAGTTCTAGCAGCAGATCCTCCACCAGCTGCATACTCAGTAGAAACCTTAGCATTAGCAGTAGCTGCAGGTGCTTTAGCTGCATTAGGAGCTGGGTTTGCAGCCGGCTACATCTGCGGCAGAAGATGCAAGAAGGATGACGATGACAATATGCCTTACCCTGATACAGAGTATGAGTATTTTGAACAAAGGCAGAATATTAATAGGTTTGTATTTTGTTTAGGGTTAGAATGAAATGTATATTCGTTACTAACAAAAAATCAATTACTGTAAATTAACACCATACATCAACATACATTTTTAACAAATAACAAAATATTAGTGTTCTGTACTGTTGGAGACTATCATAAACAGAACAAAAACTCATGATTTTTATCTTTACAGGATCCAAGCAGAACCCAAGCTCCTTCAGCAAGTAGAAGAAGTGACATACGCCGAGCCGGTATTAGCTCCTCAGCCGAAGCCGGCGTCGCCCCGCGCCACGCTCCGCAAGCACCCCCCCTACCACCCGCACCACGAGACGCTGTTCCAGTTCCAACCCGACGCATACCGTCGCGATAACTTCGGAACTCTTCGCTCGCATCAGGTCAATGTCAGTTATTCTCTGTTTTATTCTCTTGCATGGCTTGTTGTGATCGTTTTTACAGGTATGAGTAAGGTTAGCAGTAAACGTTGACAAAACATGAGAAGAGAAGTTTACTTTGTAACATAGCTACCTACATCTGGGGTAAACTGATCAGATAAGATTTGAAGCGTTTTCGAACATTTGTTCAATACAGAATGCTACTGGATATAATTTTTGTCGTCACTTCTTAATACCTGTATGAAGATTCAGCGACTTGCATGACTTTCCTATAATCACTGAAATAATACTTCTGTCTCTATGCGCATTTAACCCTTTTCCAATATTACAATTAGTAACTACCAGTAGAGCAATCGAAAAACAAAGTAAGTTTTTTATTGAATTAATATCATCGCCTAGCTCTTTTCATTCATCAAATTCGTCAGTCACTTTGCATGATTCATCATAATTAGTGATCTCATCACCTTAATCTTTACAATAATTATCTTTCTTAAAATCACATACTAATCTGTTAAACATATTAACATCATTCCATTTTCATTGCCTAACCATTGTGGTTGAAAATGTTCGTGAGATTTTAGATAAATAATCATATCATCTATATAATATACAAAGATTGTTTTGTCATAAGTCATAAAATAAGTTAATTTAATTTAATTTGCCATAACTTAGTTATTACATCATATAACATCTGTCACAGTTTCCATTTTTATGTTTTGGAGAAAATCTCGCGTGCATATCAATCTGGCGATAACCAATCATTGTTCCACTAACTCACGCACGCTTATTCACTTAGGCATGTCAGTTAACACAGGAATATTCGGACCGCAGGGCGATGGGTACCGGCGGGGCAACGACAATGGCTTCTCGACCACGCGCTCAGTAAAGAAGGTGTACCTCTGAGAAACAAGCGGGGCGGACTCGCGCGACCAAATGCATCATCATAAACATAATACGCACCATCACCATACATTGGGTGAGTTGAAGAGTTAATTCATATTTCTTTCATTTAATTACTGATTACGGTTTTTAAGAGAATATTTCTTCTACTTATATGAGTTGTTTAAACTTTTGTTAAATCTTGTCAAAGGACGTAATATACATCATTCATAATATGCACATTGGGTTGCAACTGAGCCATGTTTCGTGTGTTGCAGTGTCGCAGCGCAGCAGCGGCTCGGGCTCTGCGTCGGCGAGTGGCGGCGGGTCCTCCTCGTCGCCGTCGCCGCCGTCGTCGTCCCCGTCGCCGTCGGGCGAGCGGCCGCCCACGCCGCCGCCGCCCGCGCCGCAGCCCTGCGCGTACATCTACCGCAACTAGCGCGCCGCCCCGCTACCCGCACACGACGTCGACCGTGCACTATACGTGATAAAGACACCACCCCTTACCCACGCGCACGTGACGTCACTGACGAACGTGATCGAGACATTCCAAAATTAAACGACATTGTTATTCGAATCGTATTCGACTGAGTGACGTTCGATTGAACGTGTTTTGTTATTGCCGACGATTATGACCCTGTAGTGAATTACTGTGGATACGACGTCGTATTTTGCCTGTATTATACGTTGGAGCAGTTGAGCATTTATCGGAAACGCACTTTCGGAATGGCTGAATTCTAAATGATTTGTAACTTGATAGAATAGATATGTACTATGTTGTGGATTGTTAAAACAAATGCGAACACAAAACATTCTTCCATGAAATTAAATATATACGTACTGGTGATTATCCACAATCTAAATTGATCGTATCTATGGTCAGAGGATGTGAGTCAAAAAATATGTATTTTTTTTAAAGACGGAACAATATTATCGATTGATATATGTAAGATGAATAATGTAACAAATTGTAGATTGTTTAGAATATATATAGTTTACAAATAATGTAGGAGAAAATATAAGTTTTTGTTGGTAACATGTTAACGAATAGTTAATTTAAAACTGTGGTTGTCATTGCAGTTTTTTCAACACTGTTCTGCCAGCATTGTTGTCAACAAAATGGAAGAGTTGCAATGGAGTCACAAATGCTTTTTTACATAAACTACTATTTTTAGCATAACGTCATTAAATATAGGGAGGGTTCTCTTATTCTAAAGTTGTAGCGTTACTATAACTCGACAACATTAATGTCAACACTACAAAGGTCACCTGATGATAAAGACGTCAAAAACTTTTTTGTTCAACCTGGAAAAATATGACTTGTTGTGTAATGTTGCCGAGCTATACTTAGTTTAAACGATGATTATAACATTATAGTTGACAATGACATTATGAACCACAAAATATGATATAAATTATATTTACCATATATAAAAATGATATGTAAAGTTCTGATACTTATTCATTCATTAAAAAGTGCTTCTTATGGGTGTATTTAGATTACTAGGAGATCGTTTTGATAATTATTGGATAATGTTATAGAGTTAGCTATTATGTATACATAGATACATATTATAATAGTTAAGGCGGCACTGTGATGCCACATTGCCAATTTAGATTGTTGGTGCGCCATTTTATAGTTACAACCCGTAACTGTGATCATTGTGTACATACATTCTGTAACACTAACGACGTCTCCTTTTGTCTACTGTCGTTTCTATAAATTAAACTTTCCAGAAATGTGGGCCAAAACGTTTGTAAAAATCCTTTTTCGAAAGACGTTCCTGTTGCTAATTTTGTAATATCCGAGGGACTAGAATTTTCTCGCTATATTTATTAATCGCTTTATGAATTCTTTTATAAACTAGCTAGAAGTTACTTTTGACCCCAAGATTGTATAGTGTTCAGACTCATCTTCGCTCATTGTTGACAATTGAATGTGTGTAAAGAAAATGTCAATTCTATTTGTAATGACTTAGTGCCTAAGTGTGTGTGGCAGGATTGTAATTTGTACATTACAATGATTCCGTTTTTCTTTTGGACTGATGTTAGTGCGGACATTAGCGCGCCTTTAGAGTAGCGATTACAGTAGACAAGACGTAATGAAACACGATAGATACTAACTCAGAACTCTGGCGAGATCTCCCAAACTGCGCAACAGCCAATAAATAACTGTAATCTATCTTAAAATCGACATAAAACTTTGATACTCTAACTGGAGATTTAACACTTGTCAGAGTTATTTGGCAGTAAACAGAACATAATTTTTATACGCCATAATAATAAAAAAAGGCATTCTCGACATTGCCTTCATAATACTCATGTTTAATTTCAATTTTATATAATACCAAAGATGCCATGATTTTAATGTAAATTATTTATTTATAGTAGTGTTTGCTAATAACATTTATTACCTAATCAAGTTGTTATTTTATATGAATATAACTGCCAATTTGTATACTTATTTTATAATTAACCAAAGCAACGCACAGTTTATTTTTTAAATTTATTAATCCAGATAATTATGTAGATGCTTTAACATGGCAGACTTGTTTGGAAATTGTATATGTACAGACCGCGAAAATGGCAAACAAATTGTAATATTTAAATTTTAAGCTTGCAGTCCTTAGTCATGTAGTATCTAAAGAATATTTATCATGTTACAGATTTAATGTTATGACGTCATAAGAGTTGATTGTATTTATAGCCCGTTCGTTATAAATTGACCCTCTAGCGACGCGCTTTGTATGAAGTCGTCGACTCATACGTGGGGTTGCCACTCAACCTAAACCATTAACTCGTGGTTGCCATTTTCACAGTTTGTAATGCGAAAATTAATTATCACATACATACGTAAGTGAGGCTAGTACTTGTAAATAGCAAGTTCTGTAATGTAATTAGTTTTCGTCGAGTAAATAAATTAAGCGTTAGAGTATAAGTGCAAGAAATTTTTGAAAGTGAATTGTTAAGAACTGTTTTTTTTTGTATTACTTAAAAAAATAATATTGATGAAATGTACAATAACCATTTCTACGTTTAAATTACTGAACCACCTTTTTATACTCGTAAAGTTAATTGTAATCATAACATGCCTAGAAGTTTCTTGTACTAAGCGTAAAATATTGATTTATAATATATTGAGAATTATATAGATGGTATCGTAACGTAGATTATAATAGACCGCTTAATTTTGTTTAAAACTCGAAGCCTTAGTGTTAGAAATTGAAGACTTTTATTGAAATAAAGAACTAAGTAACAGATTGGATTAATAAAAATGATCCACAACTTTTATTAAAAAATATAATGTTAAGGTATAGCTCGTTACGTCACGTTACTCTCAAACTATCCATCACATAACTACTCTATGTTATAGGATGTAAATACGAGGATTGAGTTCTAAAGACAGGCGGGGAAGCGCCACTTTTCACTGAGACTTGGTATAGAGTTTACGCGACACGCTATTCGTTAAGAATTTACAGAACGTTAAAGTATACCCTAATAAATTATATTCACTTTAATGACTATTGCCTTAGTGCAAAATTAGATGTATGCCACGATACTCAGTGAACTGTAGGCCTCTACAGATATGAAAGAAGTTTGGTTTCGCTGCGTGTGCAATATTTTTCTACTTGGAAAGTTTTCTCGGAATTCTAATTTCAAAATTGTTCGTTAGAATCTTAAAATTAGAATTGTTAGCAGCAACGCATTTTGTGTTTTCTATGTAAAGAATTTCTTTATCACAAAATGTTAAGCAAAAATATTAGGTAGGTTTAGAAATAAGAAAATTTAAAATGTTGCTGTTATTAATACTTACAGCATTTAGAGCCGTTTACTATTATATTTTGACATAAAACCATTCGCTCCCAGATCAAAATCCCTATTGAGCATTTTGTGATAAAGAGAAGCAGACAGTATAATATCATGAAGTAACTAATGGGAAGTGCCTAACTTTAATACCTATTTGCACCTGTAGTTTAACGGACCCGTTAATTCCCATGAACCGACCATTATCTCATTACCAGATTTATAAGCGTTAGTTTAAGTTTAATCTATGTTCTGTCAACTATGCAAATATGATCGAAAACAGGATATAGCTTAAACTAAACACTTCCATGCTAAGTGATAGTGAGTTTCTAATAGTGTGCCTTTAGTATCGCATAGTTACCGCCCTTTAGAAACTCGAAGAAAAATATTGGAGTAGGTCGATCAATTTATTTTTGAACCTCATTAACAGTCATTACTTCGTACAATTTTACTAGTAGTCATAAAGTATACGTCATCATTTACAAATAAATTCACTTATTACCTACATTACCTGTTATTCCAATTCACTATGTCTATACCTGATGATAGTTTGGTAATCTATGATAAACCTATGATTATAAATTACCTTTTCATTCTCATAAACTCATATATATTTTGTACTATCTTTTTATTTGCTCTTTTCTCCGGCGACATGAAAGATGTAGTCTCTGTTTTAAGTCTAATCTATGTTGTTGCCTCTGAAGCATTGTTACAAGGAGACGAGACATTCTTTAAACTTAAGACAGAGTCTAATTTTAGTTTATTTTAAGGCATAGGTTTAAGTAGGGGTTTTATAAATAATAATGCAAACGCAACTGCAGTGATAGAACTGTTACACCTTATTCGCTGCCCGTATTTATAGAGTGCAATTTTTTTATAACTAGAGACAAATAGATTGTAAAACATTGATTTGCAAAATATGAAATAGAAAGCTCGAAGAAAGCAAGGTTTTATATTTTACTCTTCATTGTTTGAAATGTTATGATCATTTTCTCATTAAAATATTATTAATATTATGCTAAATATTTTAGCAAAGGATAAAATGTATTCCTTTTCTTTAGTAAATAAAATATTGAAACTCGTTTTCGTTTTTCCTTTCGACTACCCCCTACACTTTATGCGGCAATAATCCAACCGTTGAATTAGGGGCAAGAGATCGTCAGTTCGATCCCCACCGGTTGCATTGCATTATAACTAACATCAACTGACTCCCAGCCGTAGCACAAACGTGCAAAAAAATCAGCCAACGTTATGCTATTATAATTATGTAGAGACGTTATCTCAATAATAAATAAATGCATTTTAAATTATTTAAGTTTTAACTTTAGTGAGTTGTAGTCAAAAGTGCTAAGGCACTTACGAGGGGGACTATACACAGGCACGCTGCCGGCAAGTCGCTGCCGACACGCTGACCATTTCAAAATGACACATCTACCCATAGATTTTGATAATATTGATTTCGGCTCCATCGGCCATCTGGCCGAAAGGTTCTGGAATGGCCACGCCCACCGCGTATCGGAAGGCGTAGCATTGATAGGCCTCCCACAAGGTGGACCGATGTCCTTGTGAAGGCCGCTGGAATCCCCTGGATGCGGGAAGCATAGAATCGTTCGACGTGTCGGCGCTTGGTGAATCATATTTTGATCAAGATATAACCTGACACTGACCTGGCTAAAAACATAAGAGAATTTCGCGGTCTAAACCAGCGAATCCTCCCTCAAAAAGACCATGATTCAAGTACACGTTATTTTTAACTAAAATAGTAATAACTAATTCCACGTTTTATCTATTGAACGGACCATAAAACGCGTTCCAAATCAGTCAAAGATTTTAAAATTCAAGCAATAGTGAGTGGTTACATTGGTGACATCAGTTTGACACTGACAGTGACATTCGATCAGCAGAAGTCAGAAGTGCTCCACGGAGCACATGTGAAATGTTTATTTATTACTTTTTGTAGACTTGAAATTAATCCGAAAACATGGAAACTAATATATTGAAACACTTTGCTGTTAATTATAAACAAATCCTTATAGATGAAATCGCTTTGGAAGGGCTAGAAGGCATAGCAGTTGACCTTTTATGGCGGCGACTACAAAAACGGATATCTTCAGTCGTAACAGAGAAAATGAAAGACCGTTTCTGGGGATTTCTTGTAAATTCTGGCAGAATATCTTTCTATCAACTGCCAGAACCACTACCCTATGTAGAAATACTCGACAGATTCGAAATAATCGATGAAGCAACCGGCCACCTGAAAGAGCCTGTAAGTTTGAAATTATGTTGTTATGTGAATTTATACAATTACTAGTAAATGCTGGAAGCCTTTCGTTTTTTGTATCTACTATGGAGATACTGTACTTTTTACTCATGCCTACTATAAAGCTAGTCAGCTGCAGCCAGATAATAAACACAACTGGGTGGAAGTCTGTCCAAAAAATTACTCTGTATGAATACCAGGAGCACGTAAAAACATTTTTTGCAGCTTGCAAAATACATATTAAATTATTCACTCACAAACTCACAATCAATTTCTTTTGCTTTACATATGTATCCACTTGTAAATACTTAGTGATTCTTCCAGGACGACTTTCTAGATGGCCCGTATGAATACAGTCCAGTTGAAGGAGAACATGGCTCCTGCAAGTATTATGATACTAGAAAACTAATACCTATAGTGGAATTAAAGAACAAAACATATGAAGCTGTAATGGCTGAATATGGGGACACCTTGGCTCTGGTAGCTGATAAGGAAGAACGATGGCATGCTTTGGCTCAACATATGCCTACAAATTATTTGGCGCAGATGACCACTTTACATTATTGTTTGTTGGAGCTGATAGGCAGGTCCAGGGGTAATGTTAGTACCTTCTTTCAAATGCGTTATAGAAGGTTGTTAAATAATTAATGCTTTAAAGACGTATTTGATATTATTCAAAAAAACTTGAGATTAAATAAGGAAATGGTTCAAACCATTGTATTGCTACAATGGTTTGGAAATTGTAATCATTTACCAAGTATTCCTGAACCTGTTAATCTAATTTGAAATGTCATTCAAAAGGAAATATTGTAGTTGGAAACAAAACTTAATTTTATAATAGTGGCAATGTTTTAGGTATCTGTGATTTACGGTAGTAATAAAAATGAGCAGAAGCACCCACTTCTTACACAGGAGAAACCTTTGACATAACTGTAAACTTTTTGCAACTTTTTTCAATTATTCTCACAAAATCGTATCCTTACACTCACAAACCCAATTTCAGGGTCAATCAACAATTGGCTTAACAAACCTGAGCAAAGTTATAAAGGATCCCAAGACTTTATTCTACAACAGGAAATACTTACGCGGCCTTGACCTCATAAGGACCTGCCACATGACTGAAGTAATCGGAGGCAAAGGGGTCAAAGCACTGTTGGTCAGGTTGAAGAGATTTTACCAGCCCAGTGTGTTGTCTATGCCGAAATCAGGCGTTCTACGCAATGTCATAGAGTATTTACTGCAGCAACCAGACTATAGTGAGAAAACCGAAGTTATAGTGAAGAAAGGGTTAATTACACAGAAACAGAACAGAAGATTGCAAAAGACTGTGAATATTTTCAATTTTGTGAGTATAGTTTTTTTTTTTAGTTACAGTAAAATCTTATACAATAAACTAGCTTCCGCCCGCGGCTTCACCCGCGTGATTTAAATCGGTTTAGTTGTTTTGGCGTGAAAGCGCGACAGACAGACTGACATAAGTTACTGAGTTACTTTCGCATTTATAATATTAATAAGAATTAGTAAGGATTCGGGAGACTGGTTGGCCCATGAGTAAGACTGAGGCAAAAAAGAAAAAAAAAGCATTTGTATTCGAAAACATTTCTGAACTGAATAAAGTAGCATAAATATTGTTAAAGAATGTAATATAAATATTACAGGAAGAACGAACTGTAACAGCAGAAGACAAAAACAAAAAGACCAAAACTAATCTGAAAAGAAAGTTCATCTACCTTTCATCCAAAGCTGATGAATCTTCAGAATCTGATGAAGAGTCACAGGAACCTGATCTCAAATGCCAGTACAAGGTTGGAGTGAGCCTCATGAGACAGGCTTATGAACGGTTCCTGGATGCAGGACTTGATGGCCTCACTCAAGTACAGTTGGCACAGTTACTGGGTATTGAGTTCTATACAAGTAGAGGAATCTGCAGGATATTCAAGTTAAGGAATATTGTTAGGGAGTATCTTGAAGATAAAGGGAAACAGAGAACTGCAAGGTAATTGATTCAACACTAACTTTTGTCCGCAGTTATAACATTTCTTACAAGTCTCGCACTGTAGGGGAACTTTTTCATATACCTAAATATATAGATAAATCTAATTGATAAGTCTATCTCTGTGTAAAACTATATCCTCATCTGTTCAGCTGTTCATGCATGATTCAGTTAAAAACTTTCACATTAAAGATGTTAAAAGAGAAGAGATTAACGTAGTTTCAATTGAAACCTTCCAGGTTTATCGCCATAGCCGCCACAGGAGAGATGGATGTCAAATACACAGAAGAAAAAAAGAAATTCTTAGAATACTTAAAAGAGACCCAAACCCCTGATGAACCAGTTGAGGAACAGAGTACACCAGCCCCTGAAGATGAAAGACCACCAAAAAGAATTAAACTTGAAACTGAAAAGAACCCACCAACTGAAGAAAACCTTCCTGAAACAAGCACAAATGCTGACGTAGACATGGATTCGGAACACGAAAATGAAATCACAGAGATAAAAGTCCTAGAAGGTTTCGAAAGCGGAAAAACACTCGGAACTTTCAAGAAAAACCCCACACTGAGACAGTTGACTTTCGCAAATGGTGTCTTCAAAGTGCTCAAAGATAAACAATGTGTTTGTGGATACATCACACTTAGCAATTTAGCTTCTAAAGAAATAAATGAACCACCCATGGATACCAAAGCATTGAAGTCGTTCATACAAAAGTTAGTCACAGATGGTCATATTAAAATTTATAAAGTGAAATGGCCTGGCATTCAAAAGTATTCTGTCTTAATTTGCGCTCCTCACGTGAAAGGCACAGACCCATTGGTAAAAGCAAAATATAAGGAGATTTGTATGAGAGCCGTCACTAATAAGAGAGTAGCTATCAAAAAAGATAACTTGGAAAACACATGTCCATCTCTCTCACAGTTTTCGTACCCCCGATATATGAAAATCCAAAAACTTCACGAGTTTCTCATGCGCTTCGCTTACTTCGAACATGTGAAACCAGAATCACATTCTCTACCAGAAGGGTTTGTCAGCATAGTCGATTTTATCCAAGAGGTAACAATAGAATTTGTTATCAACAATATGGGCAGTATGGGCATGACAGAAGTCAACCAGTTGATAAATGAAAGCCAACTCCACATAAAACTTAAAGATGCTCCGGCGCACATTTATAAAACACTGATGAGATCTAACACGTTACAAAATGCGATAAGATTAAATCTTAAAGTGTTAGGGATGTTGGGTCTCATACAGTTAGTTCGTCAGGCGACGCAGTCATCCAATAGCACTAGTGCTGTTATATATACCAGTTTCTTATTCTTTGTAAATCGACGCGCTAAAATACTAGACACGTCAGGCATATGGCCCAGGACAACGGACGAGAAAGTTGTAGAAAAGTCATTTTACTTTGAAACATTTGAAGATGTGACCAACTACTGGAGTGAAGTGTATACGATCAGCACTAATACAGTCATAGAGTTGGCTAAACGGGACAGGAAGCAACTCAAACCGCCGCAGCGCTCCGAGGAAGAGGTGTTCAAGTATGACACCGGAGATCGATACGGCGACGGCAATGGACCCTGTGGATACGACTCATGCTTCTACATGGAAATACCTCGACTTTGGCAAACCTACTACATGAGGCCAATCAAAAGTCACACGATGTCAAAGAAAAAGGCATCAATCAAACTACCCAAGTTGAAAACAAGTAAGAAACTTAAGCCAGAAACGAAATCTAAGGTTCCTCCTAAAATGGTGGCCGAGAGACTGTCGAACGAAAAGTTAACTCGAAGGAGAAATGATTCTTCAATTAGATGGTCGAAGGCGGAGGACATGATAATAACTATGTGTAAAGCTGCTATTACGATTCTGAGTCCCTCATCACAGCCTGGCAGTCTCATAGTCAGAAACATTGTTGCCAAAGATTTACTTTCTATCAATGATCCGAAAAAGACAAAAGGCGTATGCCACAGTAGGGCCTCAACTCTTGAAACAAACTTAACATTAATTCACGAAAAGCAATGTATTATAAACGAATTGAGAAGAAGGCGGAATCTAATTCAAAAGTACGAAGGGCTCTTGAAGAAGCTTAGACTTCGCTACTCAACCAATATGTCGAAGTTTATCAACAAGGCTCGGGTACCTATGATGGAATTGGTGTGGACTATATCTGAAGTTATAAAATCTAAATCGTATATCCAGAAGGTGCCATGCGTCGCAGTAAACCTGGAAGTTTTCCACGAACATTTTACAATAATAACATCTACTGCCAACAAATTATGTAACATGTTCAAGACGCCTGAACACGCCACTTTGAAGGAGGCTATAGTACTAACGATCATGCAAACAATAGATTCTGAAATCAGTACAGAAATGGGAAAAAAAATATACAAGACTTTCAAAGAGTATCCTGAGAGCTCCCTGCGAACTGCTGTGGAACAACTACGCAAATGTGGCGCTATAGCAGCGAAGGAGAAAATATTTAACAATCAAATGCGTAAACTTGATTTGGAAGACATTTGTCAGTCATCGTATAAAATATCGGCGTTTTATCAACGGAAGTGGGTGAATCGGCTGAACTCCGATTTTACTGATAGTTTGAACAGTATATTGGACGCAGAACAGACTGAGAATGATGTGAAAGGTTCTGCGGAAGTCAACTGTATGTATTGTGAGATGCATGCATTTGATGTTATAGACATAACATGCGCCACGGCACCCGTTATCACGGACCCGTCGGGGGCACCCATCATGCCGGAAGAAATAAATGTTCTTATCATAGACACTAAATACAAACTGAAAACGGGAACATTGAGGTGGAAAAATAAATCTACTTTTAACCGAGTTTCTGAACTATACAAGCATTTGGACATCGACCATAGTGTGAAGTATTTATCAAGGTAATTAGTTTTATAAGCTTTCTCAAAATACTGGCTGACTTATCCTGTTTCAAATTGCTCTAGGTCACCATACATTTTAATTTTCCTGCAAGAATATACCATTCTTCCGTTCTGCATTTCATTTTTTTTTTTCTACCAGATTACACAAATATGAACCTTAATTTAAACCTTATTTGACCTAATTTGAACCTTATTCCAGAGTCGGACGACACATTATTGAAAAATGCAACCAACTGACATTGTTGTTTTTGTTACAGTTATACTTCTCTAGAAGTTAAAGAAATTAAGCCAAGCCTGGATATAGAAGATCCAATACTATCACATTTGGACAAAAAAGCTGAAACAGGAGCATTATTCCAGGAACTGCAGGTATAGCTAGTATTTTATATCTTAAACTAGCGACCCGCCCCCACTTCCCACGGTTTTTACGACACTCATTGTACAAAAAAAAACTTCTGGAATACATTTTCTTAATTATTAGTAAAAACCACATCAAAATCCGCTGCGTTATTTAAATGCGGTAACACAAACAGACACGGAAAGCAACATAAAGAAATATGTAGATAAAGATAATGATGTGAGCTAATTATGAAAACTAAACTATTTTTTTCCTACAGGAACAATCCCGTCTAGATGAAAAAGAGCTGATAGAAAAATTACTACAATTTGATTCCAACAAAATTACCAAACGGGTCGGCTTCTACGAAAACATTATCATACTCACTAAATACATAAAACCTTGGTCAGTAAAGATAGGCGACAAATACATTGTACCCACTCCATGGTTGACTTTAACTGGTAAAATAAGACTAGATATATTCTTCAAGTGGTGCGGTGTTGTCATGAATCTAGTGTTCGAGAAGCCCGGTTCTTCAATAGTATATTTAGCAGATAAAAGTGAATATTTAACCTACAGATCGGTGCAAGATCTTTGCATGTTTTTGGAAAGGTATGAATGCATAAAGCTCTGTATTGTGAAAAGCGTTCCAATAGATTTATTTTCAGACGAAGATGCTGAACCGGTAATTACCGAATTCAATCCTTATGAGGCTCCGGAAAACATGATAGCGCATCCTATGAAAAATTCTCTGACAAAATACTGTAATATAAAGAAAAATATATTAGATTCACATCATTCACAGACAAATAATGCACTAATGGATAAGATTTTCAAATGTTAATTTGTTTTAATATATTCTGTAATTATATTGCTATCAAAAATATAGGATATAAATAATAGACTGACGTTTTTCTTATTCATGGCTCATTAAGCTCATTAAGTAATATAGTTACGGTGCAGTATTGTGGCCGTGGTTGTGGCTATATTTTTTTTTTTTGATGCCATATGTACTTATCCTAAAGCAAATAAAATTCTCTGAATGACTCGCAACTTTAGTTCGCAACTAACTTTTCTATAATGCAGTAACGTGCTCACTAGCGCTTTATAATTTACTCAATCACGGATAGAGGGAGAAGTCAAAGTCAAATAAGGTTCTTTTGTACGTCAAAGTTCTGAAGGGTGAACGGTGGCATTGCCCTCCTAACCTTTCATATTCGTAGTGGCAGCTAGAAAAATCTCATTAAAACTGAACCCTCCCCCTCTTCGGATCCACGTGTTCATTGAATTTATACAATACTATTATAACGCATCACGGCTGCCTCGATGGCCTAGTAGTTGCAAGCGTGGCAGAGCATGGTGGAATACCGTGTTCGATTCTCAAGTTGGGTAGTGTCATTAGGATTTTCCAAACGGAATTTCATTCATAGTAGCAGCCCGGAATCTGGATTTGTGTTGATGGCATGGCAATAGGCTCGCTCCCCATTACAATGGGAGTCACTATAACATAATTGAGAAGATGTGGGATTACATATTACCTGTGCCTAACCCTTCGGGGAATACAAGCTTGGTGATACGTTATGATATATAAAATATCATTTACACAAATCGCATGTAAGTGCGTACGGCATTATCAGATCTCCCGGCTTCTCAAATCTCAATTACTTATAGCTAAAATCGTACCGCAGTAAACCGGTATAAAATAAAACAAGTTTCCTTTTTATACTACGATAACAAGTCGTTTGCTACGTATGACGTAATTTGGCCGTGAGAGGCGTAAGAGCTGCCAATATAGCTATAGCGATCAGTCGCCGATTCAAATGTCCGGCGGAACATAATGTGGCTGTCATCAACCATGAAAATAAAGTTGGCTGCAAGTTTCTTACTGACAAGCTGTTTAGTGATTCATTATTGCTCGGCAAGAAATATAACGCCACTTAAATACCAATATCGCATCGTAGAAAATCTTACCCAACACCTCAAATTCTGCGAAGATCAACAGGATCAAGGTGCAGGTAAGTTCAAAATTCGCGGTCAGTCTCTTTCATTGATGAGTTACCACCATTTCAATATCATCGGTATGATAAAGATACCATAATATTGAACCAAACCAAACTACAGGAAAGTGAAATTAATATTCCGCAAGATGGCGCGACTAGTCACATAATTTGTTGTATAAACATTTCCTCTGTAAATAGAATGTTCATGGCATTATTTTCATAGCCAAGTTAGCAGAAATAACGTTTTTATAGTGATTATGTTTGATTACACCTAGTTGTGCACTAAAAAAGAGGCCCCTCTCAGGCCAGTGTCTGTTTTGCACATGCAGTGTGGTAAGTGTATTCTAAGCTTTAGAAATAGCACAAGAGCCATATGTTTTAGATATTTTTTCAAATTATACAAACTCTTACAGTAATTATTCAACTTACTATAAATTTTTGACTAAGGATTTATCGTTAATAATTCTTTTTATTCTAATTTTATTTTTTTAGTCGCTGACGAGCCGGTTTTTCGATCGATTGTCATTTATTTAGCTTGTCTATGTTTTTTTTTTTTTCTTGTAGCAATTATTTCAAAGGGAGTGAGTGAAGTGAAGTGAAGTAGGGCAATCCAAAATTCGCCATTTTTGCTTTTAGAGAAGGGAGATTTTTTATTTGTCAGGCTGGAGGACAAGGAATATTCAGTAAAAAGTGTGTCATTAGATTTAATTTCTCGTAGCGAAGACTTTATTTGAACAGAATCTTAGTATAATAGTGTGGTTTTATTTATTACTAACGTTTGTATGTAGTGCTACTTCCCCATCGTAAAATTTGCTCGTTGGTGTGTCGCTTTAGCTAATTCAATGGCTATGATATCGAAGTTTTAATCTATCGTGTCGCTTAGACGTTCTCCTCACGGGATAATATCGAGAAAGAGAGGCGACGCCTTTAGAAATGAGCAGGCCTCAAGGCGGACGCATTCAAGTCCCGGATGACCTTAGAGAGATCTTATTGGAGTTCACCATAAGTTATCTGCTGGAGCAACCGGGAGACGTGATCAACTACGCGGTCGAGTTCTTCTCAAGATTACAAAACAACAGGACGACCACCGTAGTGAGGGCCCCCACCGCAGCCGCCGGCACCCCTGATGAGTCCATAATATCAGACGAAGAAGGTACTAGTCCTCTCATATTTACTACAAATTAGACAATAACAATGTTACCAGTTGACCGCAATGACTGAGGTGGGTTGAGTAGGGCTATGCCAGTAGTTGCTAGGATTACAACATGCTCATTTGAATTATAGTGTACCCATGTGTGTAGGTACCCTGCCCGCTATCAAGAGTCAAATCGAGCTCCACATTATCAGTGACCAAGTAATTTGATTATATTGCATTTCTGTTGAAAAGTGATTGAGATACTGATACAAAATAATTTCATATCTACCCATACATATAAGGATAACATAAAATAATAATATGGAGCTCAATAATTAATCATTCAACAGCTGAAAAATCAAACAGAAATCTTCTAGTGAATATTTAATTTTTAATTAGTTTACTGTCTTACTATTTGTGGTGTTACAATGACCTAATTAACACCTATGTGTTGAAATACACATTAGTGTTTGGTTAATATCCAAAAAAAAGTAAATCATTCTCATTATATCACTACATACTGTTTATTTACCCGTCTCATTTAGTCTGTTGATAATGATTTGCTCATTGATAGCTTTTGTCCAGTACATACCTTAATACTTAGTTTAGTTCTAGCTAATATTTCTGATAGCAACCTCTAGCAATGTAAAAAAATAATAATATCTAAATTTAAAATTTTGAATATAGACTTGATTATAAAAAAGAATTATAAATACTCTCTTATAGCCACATCTGTAATGATTCAATTTTTGGCATACTGCCATTACAGTTTCAATGGTATATAATTTTATTTATGGAGAATATAATTTTTTACTGTTGCCAAGTGATAAATTGCAAAGAATGACATAATAATGTCCAATCCTACAAATAACTTTATTGTTTATCTATATAATCAGAAAGTATTACCTTATAATATTTACATTCCTTATTTAGTGTTAAAACAAATTTAAATAAAGCGTCATAAAAGCAGATCAAGAGATCAACAAGATATAAAAGTGTCAAATGATAAGAAAACCGTTGAAATCCATTCAGTGTGTAAAAGTACTAAAATAGAAGACTTGAAGCTTTCGGAGAACTCTACAACAAATGCAGGTTTTTACATGAAAATTGTTTGGAGAGGCATAAATTTACAGTGTTTACTATACGCTCATCCTATTTGTGTGTTTGTTTTTAACGCTTTGAAGTTGTGTGATGATGAGATTGGCTTATTTTTCCATGTCCGCTGCTGAATTTAACGTCGTGAACCGAAACAGATGTCGGCGATATACACGCGTGTTACGTAAAATTAGCTAAGCCTATGTAATGACAGGTAGCGCAGTATCACAACAAAATTGTTCAGGTGCTAACCAGACCTTGAGTTTTGTTTGTGTAAGAGATTTTCTCTCTCATTGTTAGGATCATTATTCTGAACTACATACCTACTTGAATAGATACAACCGCATTAAGATTTACATCAAGTTGATGACTCTTTTTGAAAGAATACTTTTTGACGCAGCTACTCTGTGAATTTTGACAAAATGGGGTAATTACCTTAGTTTAGAGTAAATTAGTTATAAGCACCTGTTGATTAATATGTTGTGATGTCATGGTCTCTATGTATAATTAGCTGAAATACTTTTAAGTATTTACCATGGCTTACTAGATTAATCCCTGAATTTTCACTGAGTAAATATTAGTGAATGAGATCATTTTCACACCCTTTTTCAAGCTCAAAAATTTACAATTCAAATTGAAATCAAAAGTTATACGTAGATAACTTTTCACATTCATTATGAAATGGATCAATGTACAATACAACAATGGTTCACATCCTGGATTGTTTAACGGTACACAATGTTATCTGTGGAATGTAAAAGAAGCGTGTAAAAAATATAATTACTCTACAGTTCAAAGTTATTAACATTTTTAATCATACGTTAGGGCAATTACATGGTGTTGGAATTATAAACATGATTTATAATAAAGATACCCTATATATAATATAATAATATCATAATGACGTAAAAAACCACCCAAGTGCGAGTCGGAATCGCGCACGAAGGGTTCCGTACCATTATCTATAAAAACGGCAAAAAATATCACGTTTGTTGTATGAGAGCCTTAAATAATTATTTGTTATATTTTAATTATTTATTTTTAAATATATACACCCCTTTGCAAAAAAAACGAGCACCTTAACAGTCATTGGCTTTTCTATGAATAATATCGTCAGTGGAAAGGCGAAAATGTTTAACTTTAAAGTTCATTTCCCAAAAGTACCATTTTGGCGCTTTAGCATTTTCGCCTTTCCACTGACGATATTAATATTTTTACTATGTCATTAGCATAAATGACTAGTAATTTCTTATTATCAATAAGAATATCGTTTTTTAGCTACACCCCTCTTCCAGCAGCGCTACAATTTTACTAGCTCTTATTGCTTTTCTGCCACTCATCGACACAAAGATATCTGTTTTAAGTCACAATAAGGCTGGATTATACGACAAACATAAATTATTATACTAAAAATAATGAGAAGTTATTTTTAGTTGCCAAGATAACCTTTTAACCGCAAACCCGCGAAAAGTTAGTAAAAGTCACAAACTGAAAAAGTGATTATTATTGTTTTAAACGAAAGTTTCGAATTTGGAATTAACTTTTTTTTCATACCCAGACCCTTTATTAAGTGCCAGTAACATAGTTTGGCTATTAAAATATCTTTACAAAAAAAAAAACCGCCCTTTTTTTTGCAAAGACGTGTATTTATATATTAAATATAACTAAATATTCTATGAATATTTCAAGAGTCTAACCTGTTGCCGTTATCAATATCGAGCAAAAACGAGTAAAAAAATCACGTTTGTTGTATGTGAGCCCCCTTAAATATTTATTTTATTCTGTTTTTTAGTATTTGTTGTTATAGCGGCAACAGAAATACATGATCTGTGAAAATTTCAACTATCTAACTGTCACGGTTCATGAGATACAGCCTGGTGACAGACAGACAGACATACAGCGGAGTCTTAGTAATAGGGTCCCGTTTTACCCTTTGGGTACGGAACCCTAAAAAGAAAGTAATTTGGTTCAGTATTTAACTAATTCTGATTTTTTTTTCTAGTGTCCCTTTTATTATTACATTAAAAACATTTTGAGATCATTATATTATTTAAAACCTTAATAGATGGTTGGCAAAATAAGTCGATTCTATGTTTTGATTCGCTCTCGAGGCTACGCTATTGCTGCCGCGTTCTGGCCTCCGCCGTGAGAGTGTCTTGGCGTGTTATTAATAATGCAGTTTGTACATTGCCGGCCCTGCAACACATACTAAACACTTCCACTAACTTCACTTTCTCTGAACGCACCATACTGATATTTTCTATAGACTTGTAGGTACCTACTCAATTATTTAATCAGGCACTTGTATCAGCTACTTTTCTTTTGCGTGTTTCTAGAATCGATTGGACTTTAGAATAAGTGCACGTCTCAGACAAGTACAGGAAATTAAAACATTAATAAAATACAAGTTATAAAACATTTACAGCAATTTGTAGCTTAGCTCTGTAATTTTCAAGTCGGTTTTCCGTCTTTCTGTAACAATGATGAGCGTAATTATCGCCAGCCGTTTAGCCTTCAAATATCTAGAATGAGTCTCTAAATAATGGCTTACACATAAAATCATATCCCTAATGCTGGTTAAAGATCTTTCGACACTAGGCTCGAAGCTAAATTCACCTTCGGGAAGTCGATAGGTTTATATTGCAAACCTTTACATGCCTACTAAGTATTGGGACGAAATACGTGCAAAGAATTTAGAAGTCTCGTCAAATACGTTAGTGAGCCATTTGGGAAGATGCCCGTGTTTCGGCCAGCAACTTGTAAACGATGTTTGTGTTTTAAATAACATTACGTACAACTAAACCACACATGTGTCGACCGAATCATCTGTCTTACGAATGTGTTTGCGTCATATAGAACAAATATGTTTCTGAAGTAAACCACTCGGATAGAAAACGTTTGGGAACAGATGCAAGCAAAACACGTTAGGGTCACATCCATTGGAACGCTTCGAGGCCTTCAGCACATGTGCAAATGTTAGTCTACATTTTGGTACCAAGTCCGCACTAAACTTATATTAAATAAATTACTAAAAATAGGTATTAGGTATAAATGCTCGGTACTTAACTGTTGGAAATTATCAAATTATATAATGTTATTTATGAAGGCAGTAATTACGTATCATGTGATAAATAACAGGCCCTTCAGGTACTCGATACGTTTAAGATAACATTTGAGTGTTTTGTTTGAATTTAAAATCATTAATAGTGTGAATTACGCTATTACACAGAGCCTGATAAATTGCCCAAGCGCATAAGAAAGTAGAATTTATTTTGTAATACATAAACAATAGGTTAAACCGTTTTTATTCATGCAGTTAACAATAACCAAAGGTAAAGTAGAAAATACCTTTTACAATAACATTAACTGCTATATTTACTAAAAATTTTGTAACGTGTACAACAGAGCCGCCAGTGGCGCGCTTCAACACCCGACGCAAATCGGTGTTCGCTGAGACATACGACCCCGAAGAAGATGATTCGGACGAGGGAACCACGGCGGTGTTCCCGAAGTCAGATGCGCAACGCCAGCGTCTGGCCGAGGCAGTGCGCAGCATCCTGCTGTTCCGCTCGCTCGACGCTCAGCAAATGCAGCAGGTCAGTTGAAACTTCCTAATAACTCTTCAGTGCTTCATCCACGAGAGACTAAATTCAATTAAAACAGTCTACCTCATGTACATTGATGACATTTAAGTTAGGGCACAGATACATTACAGTGAGAGTTCTCCTGCTTTCCTGTTCTATCCTGAAAGTTATATTATTAGTTCTATCTGACGAGTTTTTTTTAGAACTTACGCCAGTTTAGGGCGGATTTCACCAATGAAACTGAACGCGATCCGCACATTTAATCGGTCAAGGTACGCTATTAGTACCTGTATCGTAATTTTTGTCTGCGCGTGTGCCACCCGGTCGCTTAGAGGTATGCTAATATTAGTGTTTTATGTCGGTTTCCCCTTAGGGGAAAGAACTACGCCCCGCCGTATCCGCGCATTCCTGTAGGGCTCGTCCCAAAACTGCCTTCAAAAGCTGTCAGTGTCAATATTGCACTACAATGATTATACTGACAGCTTTTGAACGCAGTTTAAATGCGCTAATCGAGTTCAGTTTCATTGGTAAAATTGGCACTTAGTACTGCTAGCAGCGTGGCGTGAAACAATCGTCAATCATCCTCAAACGAAGACAAGTGAATCATTACTTCTCGGATCCCTATCAACGATAGCTTTACGATTTATAGTATACCAGTAGCAGCTCACCACTTCCCGAAAGCGTCGAAAAATGCTTCTATCGGAAGTTATGTCCATATCAAGAATATTGAAAGTTGATAAAAATAAACATAAAAAAAACAACTCGTTGGATCAGTAATTGGGGTTTTTACAATGTAATGCTATTTCATAGGTTGTTTGTTATGTCATGAAATTACATCATAATGTGTCTCATGGCGACTACTTCTTACTTTGTTGACATATATTTGATACATATTGAACGATGGGTCGTGCGTGCTCGTGACCATGGTCTCTTCGATACTAAATAAACAAGTGGTGACATTTTGCTTCTCATTCCATACTAATATACTGAAAGTTTTCTGTCATCACGTTCTTACACTCAGCGCAAAAAAAAACATATCCAAGATTAGCACAAATCCGTACTTCGGTACACTAGGAAGTTTTCTCGCAGCCTAGCTAAACTATAAATCTTAAACAAAAATATCCACTTGTTACACATATTATAAACAGAGTGAGGGCGATTTTTTTTAAAGAATTGTATCTACGCGATCAGTACATCTAAACCGCGTTTAAGAGCACTCCGTGTCAATATTCTATAACAATTGACAGCTCCTAAACGCGGTTTAGGTCTGCTGAACGCGTTCAGTTTCATTGGTGAAATTGACCCTGGGGTTGTCGACACAACACGCGGTTTGCGTAGGTGCTGGATGCGATGTTCGAGAAGCGCACGGAGGCCGGAGAGTACCTGATCAGGCAGGGAGACGACGGAGACAACTTCTACGTTATCGAGAATGGCATGTTCGACGTGCTCGTCACCGGCGATGATCGCATTGAGAAGGTACGTGGAGATGTTATCCAAATGCTTTTTGTCAAAACTGTGTGAATATACATAGTAAATACTAGCTTTTGCCCGTGGCTTCGCCCGCATGGATGTCGGTAAATATCCCACGGGAACGTACTAACCGGGATTAAGAGTACCTTAAATGTTCATCCAGGTAGACATAAGGTTTCATATAAGCAAGGCGCGCGTAAAGCTCGCAGTCGGCATGATTTTTTCCGACATATCAACAATCATAGTCATATTTCAGCCAATGTACACAAACCCTTAATGAATTATACACCTAAACCTTCCTCGTGAATCACTCCGTCCATTGGTGAATAGGAAAATCCGTCTGGTAGTTTTGAGTTTATCGCGTTCAGATAAACGCGGCAGGCGTCTTTATAATAATGTACTGATTCAGTACATCCTTACGTATTATAAAATAAAATCCTCCGCCACGTCATTCTGTCGTCTTGTACGCGATGAACTCAAAAAATTCTGCACCGATTTTCATGCTGTTTTCACCAATGGATAGAGTGGTTCTCGAGTAAGGTTTTAGTATATAATAACCGACATCCACGCGGGCGACGTCGCGGGCATCTGCTAGTTAACAATAAAACGAAGTTCTTCTTCTTACTTACCTTACTACCTTATTGGTTAATGTGAAGATTAAGTTGAACTCAAACTAGCTCGGAACGCGTCCTAGCTAGTCGTACTACAATCTTTACGCTGCTGTGAAGATTTGGGTACGGCCAGTCCTGTACTGGATTCGCCTTAGTCTGTTTGAAGCTCAGACCAAATAAAAAACCTAGACAGAGCGCTGTCAATAGTGACGTCATGACGTGAGGCAGGTTTTGTAAACGGGTGTGCACTTAGTGAGGTGTAGTTTGGTTGTAAGCGGTTAGTAAATGTGTGCGTGTGAGCGTGCATGCATAAAGTGGAGGTGTAGTTTTGGCATGCTTCACTGTATTGTTCGCAGTGCTCTCTCTTGGTTGTTTATTCGGTCAGGTTTGAAGCTAATCAATGTGCTAATTAGACTTACCTTATTAAAGTTAAGTTTCCAAATATCGTATCGATCTGCATACCACTGTTAAAAAAGGATCAACCTTTAGTTTAACGTTGCGCACTCCAGTATTACAGCATAGGTTATTGGCCTCGCCTTCCACATTTCTCAATGTCGTCGTCAACCTCAAAATAAAAGTCCAGCATTCTTAACGGGCCGGCTAATTACTATACGCGGTATTTGGCACAAATAATAAGCCCGAATTACTTACTGTTTTTGTGTTTGTTTCGCTTCGGCTCTTTAAAAAGGCAAGCTTCTGAAAGATTAAATTAATACAGTTTTAAAGACAACCCAGGCTTGGAATTATACGATTTGGGGCGTTCAAACCGAAAAACAGCTGTTGTTATCGCTTTGAATTTGTTTCATTAAGTAGATTCGTAATCGATGTTAACTTGGCATCAATAGAAATTAATCAGAACATCTTCGTACCCACTTCAAAAGATACGAACTGTTTGTCGGACGCTTTCAAACGTTGAATGAGATAAATGCCAAGTTTTTTTTTTAACTAAATGAATATATCATTCGACATTCCTTCCACCACTAGTAGCCAGTATATCGTTATACTGTGTGTCCGGACATGGACTAGCGATATTCTAAATACCTAAATATAAACTATAAAGTACAATTTTTATGATTAAACATTTTTTTAATGTTTTCCTGTATAGAATAGAATATATTTATTTACTTTAAAACATGGTACATTTAAGGTCTTATTTATATAGTTGTGATCTTACATGTTCCGCCATGGACTGGCATACAAATATCTAAACATGTTAATTACATGTATTTTTATACAACACATTTTATTTTGTCATTGTATATCGTTTTGATATTGGACAGCTGTTTAGGGTTTCCACAATTTCCTAGCAAACAACACAAATCTTGCGCTTTCGCTAACTCTTATAGTACACACGGCTACACATCAAGCTATACATTTCCAGTTTATGCTGATCTCGCATTGTATAAGATTTCCGTACAATGCGCGGTCAGCTTATACTGGAAATGTATAGCATAATGTGTAGCCGTGTGTACACATACAGTTGTGAATTTTATGTTGTATTGTAGGTTAACTCAAAAATGTCGATCTTGTAAAAAAAAAAAAAGTTGTCGGGGGTGTTTTTGTAGTAATTAACAATTATAGGTTGAATTGCATAATTTTTCATATTTTTTTTCGACTTTCACATATATTTTTTTTCAATTGTTGTGGAATTATGAACACGTTGCTTTGTAATGCAGACGGTAGACAATATTATTGCCTTTCGTATAAGCCTATTTTTATCTCATTATGACTAAAACTTTGAGACATATGTTTTTTTTTGTACTCGCATAGAGAATATTTCAACAAAAAAACAAAATGGCTGCCACATAGCGGGGAAGTGTATTGGACCCAAGCTCAGAGTGTAATTGTACTTTAAAATAGTTAAATTTAAGTATTTATAATATCGCTAGTCTATGTCCGAACACATTGTATATCGTTTTGATATTGGACAGCTATAATCTTTGCGTTGGATACTTTTTAATAAAGTTGTGATGGCAGATGTCAGTCTTGTGACTTGTAGAGTGAATAAGTGGCAGGGGGCTACTGACCTGTTATTTATCCCAAGTCCCCTGTGTTGTACGATAACATTGGTGGACGAAGCAGACTGTCTATGTAAGCTTGTGCCATTTGGAATACTCTTCATTACTCCAAAGGGAACCTCTTACTGTCTTAGGGTTTTGTATAATGATGTGCTGGTATTATATTCACAAATTACAGGCTCAGATTTCAGGACTATCGAAACTAATTTAAAAGCGAGATGTGGAATAGTACGACTCAACAGGCATGGATAGTAATTTGTTTTGAAGTGGAGAAAAAACCGCCGCGCAGGAGGCCTGTGTTACTGTGTCCCAGCAGTGGGAACATTATAGTCTGAGATGGGTGACCATCTTTACATACCGAGACTCCTCCGTGCCTCGGAAAGCACTTTAAGCTGTTGTTCCCGGCTGTCATTCGTGGATCTTTGACAGTTGCAACTGGTCGTCAGAAACCCGAAAGTCTGACAACCAGTCTTACCAAGGGGTATCATATAACCCAGTTGCTGGGTTGTGGAGGTCAGATAGGCTGTCGTTCCATGTAAAATACTGGTATTCAGCTGCATCCGGTTAGACTGGAAGCCGACCCCAACATGGTTGGGAAAAGGCTACGCAGATTGATATTTATGTTATTATTATTATGTTGCTCTTTATACCTTAGTACGAGTCTAAAGCTAATGCCAGTTCCGACAATAACTTTCCTATAACCACCAGGTGGTGCACACATACGAAGGCTCAGGCTCGTTCGGCGAGCTGGCCCTCATGTACAACATGCCTCGCGCGGCGTCTGTGCGCGCGCAGACCGCTGGCCAACTGTGGGCCATGGACCGCCACACCTTCCGCCGCATCCTGCTCAAGAGCGCATTCAAGAAGCGCAAGCTCTACGAGGATCTGCTGGAGAAGGTGCCCATGCTGAAGGCGTTGCAGGTATGTTCTGGGCGTTGTCATTATTTAAGCGGGCACCGAACGGTTATTACCACCAGAACCACTGGCAGGGGCAGCGTGGATAAACCCTACACAAGGTGAACCGATAACCTGGTGAAGGCTGAATCCGCTGGATGTGAGAAGCACAGGATTTATAGATCTAACAATGCATAATATGTCTAGCAGTGGACGTCTTTTGGCTAAACGACTATGATAAGCCCAACAGTTATGGTGTCAGACTGACGTGCACTAGTATCGTTGACTGTGGGATAACAGGAATCCAAGTAATTGGTTAATAAAATTAGAATTGTATCATTGATTTGTATGCGCACTTCATATTTAAGAATTTGCACATTTCTTGGTGCAAATTCGTAAGTTTGTTTGTAAATACTCTCCTAAACTTGTGTGCTCAGTTCAATTTGTGAATATTATGAACGATGGGGAATGTCTGGATGCCATAACGATTTTCTGTTTTTCTAATAATGGCCGGAAGTTAAGCGTTCAATAGAAACCGCAAACGTACTTCCGTGTAAGCCTTTAGGATAAAGAGCTTATTGTTGATTTTTTCTACGACAATGATGCTTCATAAGCTCTTGTAAGACCGTTTATGCCTTCATACTTTATGAATTGAATTCATTTTTTTAATGTAGGTGCAGTTACCAGTTATCTCATAACAACTAGCTCATGGACAAATAAGTGTTATTTATAAATGATTATTAGATCGAAAATTTTGATGTTCTGCGATTAGCTAATATCACGATATGTTTATCTGTAACGGATTTGCAGGAATATAGAGTATTTCTGCATCTTTATACAAACAACATTTCAAGAGAATCCATTCAATATTGTTTGAAGAATATTTTTCTAAAAACTACCATTTATATCATAAACAATCGGACTTTAAACTGAGTTTTTCTCAAACCAAAAATGGCGTGGGAAGTTATCATTACGATTACCGCTTTGTCCAAGTCTATCTATACCTCTGGCATTAAGACATGTTTCTCGCAGTCGCAGGCGACATACATCCACAAACTGGAATTCCTTGAGAAATAAGCACTTATGAACTACACTTTAACATTAATCTGTTCACAAATCTTTCCCACAATGCTATAAAACTAACATTAACTTATTAAAACAATCGTAGAAAGATTTTAGAATATATTTCCAAATATAAACAATTTTCAGAGCCCACGTTGTCATTAGTAACAATCAAATTATGTATTTATAAATCTACACGAGTTTTTGTCAAATTGTTATATTATAAAACTATAATTTGTATATTGATTGAACAAACAGGTTTTTTTTTTCTAATTAATGCTACGGAACAAGTGATAAAAACTGTGATTATACTGACATCTAAATCTATCCAAATATTTTTAATGTAGGCGGTAAAATAAATAACATAACATAACATCACGCCTGTATTTCCCGAAGGGTAAGGCAGAGGTGCACCCTACAGTACACCCACATTTCATCACATTTGATTACCTAAGTCCCATGTAATAGGGGGCGAGCCTATTGCCAACAACCGGATAAAAATAAATAATGTCGAAAAAATTTACTTACGTGCAATTTTGTGCGTTGTCAGATTCCTACGTTAAAATCTGTGTACAGTTAATGAGAACTTACTAACTAGCCATGACCGCAAAAGTTACAGCTACATAAATACAAATCCCCTTTTGCGGTAGTAAAAGTTATGCAGTCGACACAAACTTTGGAAGCTCTATGTCTTCTTTTTGTTTTCTTAATTTGCTGACCTTACGACTGGAAGTGTTTTGAACATTTTATATCAAGGCTAAAAGTAAGAAAACGCGTCTCTTCTCATGGATGAAAAGAGTTTAGTTATGGAGAGGATAGGCTTCAGAAAACTTGATTGATTTGATCACCAATTCTTGGCAGAACAGAAGCATTACTTTTAAATACCAATAAGACGGACGAAAAGCTAAATCTACAACATACGAAGTTTTCAAACTACAACATATTACGTAATCAGACTTCTGAAACATTAGAAATATTGAAACGAGAGTGTCACCGCCCCTCAGCACGTTTACGCGCGAACGGATCCGTTGCCCAGCGTCCCGAAAATATTGCCTGACCACGCTCGAGCTCTACTCAACAATCAATATGTTGTCTACACCTTCCATTATAGGATTTTTTTTGAACCCACTACAAACTGACATACATTTTCAATGAGAACAGTGAACACTCGGGTGTTTTTCTGGCCTGAGCAATAAAATATTGCGAAATTTTAAATTTTAACGCAACTTTTCACTCGTATAGTCTTCCAGTACTAGAGATCCCGTCATGGGACCTATTTGGCACACACACCGTCAGAAAAGTACGTAAACTTTTGTAACAAATAGCAGTAGGTCATACAAATATTTTATTCCTGTTACGGGAATTGATTACGCGACCCTGAATACAGAAGGGCGTCCCGATCTCCCGACATGCTCCATTTGTGTCGCCAAAATATGAGACAAGATACCTTTATTACTGTGCTACCAAACGTAACGATTAATTTAGCTTATGAGTTCGACAGATATTCGTCTAATTGACATCAACGTTCTGTGACGTAATAAATGCTTTGTTATTACCAATATTCATTAATACCTTCTCCGTTTCCTCATTTTCCTTTTCATGGTAGGCGTGATAAATGAATCGAAATCATCACGGTTTTTATCCCAATTTCATTTCTTTTCTTGCAACTTGAGTGTACTAAATGTATCTATACCCAATGTCTTGCTCTTCAATACATCTCTAAAAGCCAGAAACAGAGTTCTCTTTGTTCCCTTCTAAAAATCTTAAGGATTTTTCATAAATATCATCCTTCTTTAAGTTTACCTCCCAGTGTACCCCTGATTGAACGGTCTCAAGGGAATAAAGCCGCAAACACTACGCTTAGAAAACGGATTAGTGATCATGAAAAATAAAACGATATCGCGTTCCTTGGGAAATCTTTTCCAATCTTCCACTCCGTCCGTTTCCCATTTAGATGGACAAGCACTTTAATTGGTTTTAGATAGTAGCTTAGCAAGTTGTAACTACTTACTAAATTATATCACAATTTAGATATCAGAACGATTACATGCAATGAAACTCGTTGTGTTGCCGCTCCAAAAACGTTATAATTTTGTCATATTTGACGCTCGTCGTGCTCAGAAATAGACTGCATAAATATTTTTCCTAGAATTATTTCGAAGCATATTTAATAGAGTTAAACGCAATTTAAACCTTGCGTCGTAGGGGAGGATAACTCGATGCAAATTATACAATTTATGCGTCAACCCACGGCGTAAACAACTTTTTACGCTAGTTTTAAAACGTTTTTGCGTTTTCCACATAGTTTTATGTAGATGTAAATAGCACTTACCTATTTTTGTATGGTGTTTCAAAGATTGTGTGCCCATTTCTCGACACGATTTATTACTTACGCGATTGTAAATCATATTTATTGTTGTATTATCATAACAATAAGCTAATGTCGTTATAAAGTATTTTACACGCCTGTTTTATTACTTAAGTAATTATTCTTTCATGTATAACTAAAGGAAACGCGTTGTCTTTCATAAATTTACACAGCCGTGACGTCAAAACTTATTTGATTTAAACTGTGAAACATTTTACAAATATTTCAATACTTTTATGACGATTTTATTATCTGGATTATAATAATAAATACGATACCAATGCCAATTGAAAAGTGTAAGAAGCAATCGAATGATAAGGCGATAGGAGAATTGTAATAGTGGCTAGCGTCGCGTGAGACGTGCGTAGGTACGTAACGAGATAACACTTATCAGTTAATACCGATTTAACTTAAGATTAGGTTGTGATAAGAGGCGCCCGACGCGCGACGCCGACGTCCACGGTCTTAGGTTCGGACCTTATTTCTTATATCTATGGTTCGGACGCTCACACTCGAACCTCATTCCCTTAGTATTGTGAACTATTGTGTGAACTGAATGTTAAGCGAGTTTTGTACCGCCCAAAACCTGGTACAGAAACTAGGTCGGGTTTGAAGATTTTAATAGTGCGTAAGTTGTCACATGTTGCCAACCTGCGTCTAGGACAACGCTTCACGCTCATAGAGCCAGATCGAATTCTTAGCGTCGCACACACATGCAAGCCGAATGCTGAAACATCTAGACTAAAGAAATACCTATAAGCAGTATAGGCATGCTATTTGTCCCTATACGAGAGTGAACAGTGAACGAAGAGGGCCGAGACTCCGCAGACACTTAATTGGCACGAGATGACCAGTTGATAAGAAGTTTAATTTATGTCTCTGTAGACGTGTGGAATATGAGTTTACCTGTACACACTACACAATGGCTTATATGAACACTTTAACGACTGTTTATGTATAACTACGAATCTACCTTGATAGAGCTTTCCATCACTGACACTTGCACAAAGATATATTATACACTCTGCATTTCATTTGATGGCAAAGTATTCATAGTAGTTTGCAAGTATTATACAAAGGCTTAGTTCGTCTATCCTAACCATAATATTATAAATGCGAAAGTGGGTTTGTTTATTACGCTTTCACGCTAAAACTGCTTAACGGATATGGATGAAATTTTTGCACATAGGTAGACCATGACCTAGAAAAGGACATAAGCTACTTTTTATCGGCATATCTCTCGGGCGAAGCCGCGGGCGGAAGCTAGTAAACCCATAATAATAAAAACTCAGTGCAGCGCCACGCTATAATCTGTCAATTCCTGATTATCCTCGCTCATTGTACGCGTCACAGGTCTTTGACATGCTCCCACTGTTTCTGTTTACATACACATTAACACTGAAGTACTTACAGTCTAAAATTATTCTCTTGGCTCCTCAACACGTTTTGTTCGTAAACCATGGGACACAACACACAATAGTAGTAGAAAAATTACGATTTGATTCTCCACATTTTAAAATTCGCCATCTAGAAAAGCAAATTGGTTTATTTCTTTTTCTTTTTTCCTTGTCATTTACGTCACATACTCGTAAAATCTCGAAATAATTGTTGCAATCTCAATCAAGATAGTTCAAACCAAAAGTATTTTCACATATGTGGTGACTGCCCCGACGCGCGACTGTGGATGTTCCTGGATTCGATTCGAGTCCCGGATCAGGCAGTGTTATTAAGACTTTCTCAGTAGCTTCCCAGACTTCTGATTTGTTCTTGATTATAAACCTCTAGGCCCGCGTGGTGCGTTATGGCCCAATCCCTCTCGCATAGAGGAAGTCGTGAGTCCCAGCAGTGGAGACTATTATAGGTTGATTATGCTAATGGCAAAAGACTTGCGCCTTATTACATAGAACTTAAACATAACTGGCGACCTCTGCCTACCGTTTGGAATACAAGCGTGATGTTATTAATAGAAACTAGTGAAAAGCATCTGCTTAATTAGCCGTATGATACCCGGCCGTGAATAGTTTACCCGTTTCTTCCCGTGCGTTTCAGTAAGATTAGGTTCATGTGGATGAGCAGAATGCTGTAAGGATTTCCGAGACACTTATGTTTGATTCAAAATCTCAAGCTATGGATAAATTGTTTGCCACAGTTCGGTTCAATTGATGGCTAAAACTACCACAGTGGAGTGCCTAGAAAACTACCAGACAAACTCAGGAAACTAAAATGGCGGGAAGAGCTTTTGATGTCTATAATCAGGATTAGCTCAAGATCAAGTTGAGTGAAAAACGGATTAGGACGCTTTTGGAACATCACAGGCTGACTGAATAGTTATGCAATATTGTTAACATCATGTAAATTATAGTGAAAACAAAAAAACTACTAGAACATCATGTAAATTATAGTGAAAACAAAAAAACTACTAGAATTTAGTTGCTGAGATTGCATGAACACACAATCTTGGCAAGCTCGGAACTAACGGAAAAGGGTCAGTTTGCCGCCCGCAGGTAATTAGCTAACAAGCTGTCACTAATGCCCGACTCTACCCCTAAGGAAAGGGGAGGAAGGGACACATCGACATGTGGATGCAATAGTGTAGGGTTTAAACGTGACGGAGGGCACCTCTTCACATAGTGGGGTCTCTGTGGTACTGACGCAAATAAGAGCTCGCTTGTTTCTATGGGGGTTAGACAGAAAGGATAGAATGCCCCGTACGGAACTTAGAATTAGCGTAAGACCTCAGAGGCCCTTTGATTCCGATATAAATACAGCAGTTTGTAGTTTGATCTTGAATCCTTGATAAACAAAACGATGTATTTGGAAAAAAATAGCACGTTATTGTGACTGTGAGTTCAGTGTTTTTTTTTTAAATACTTTATTCTAGAACTTAGTAATAGAAATTGTCACTATTTCGGAAAACTTACACATCAAAAATGTTTGAACGCATTTTAGAGCCCTACCCAAACAAACTAATTTGATCAAACCCACACAATTTTGCTTCTCCTGTCACAATCGTGCAACTTTAAATGCGCGCCGGCAGCAAAATCCGCGTACCGTACCTTTCTGAGGCAGTTCCCAAATTAGATTTTTCGTAGTGATAACGTAATTCCCGATTTACCGGAAATTGCTTGAGATTGGAACTTTCCTCAATAAATATTCACGATTTGCGCCCATCACATTTCGTTTCTAATAGTGTAGTTGTAGGTACAGTCACGGACTTTAATTGATGAGCCATATATTGCAGCAACTCATCTCCGTTCCTATCACTTTAGGAAAACACTCGTAAATCTCATTTGCAATACACATACAAATCTGGTAATAAATACCTTAACCATGTTTGAACAGTATAAAAAATGATCCAATTGTTTTTCAAGTAAATCGGGCAATAAAAGATAACGCGCTTGCTACCGCTACTGCCGTCAAAGGCGGCTTTCGTTCGTGTGTAGATAATATTGTCTGACAAGCGAGGCGAGAGATAACAGCCACCGGACGGCGATGCTCCTATCGAATTTATTCACCTTCCGGACGATGACGTCACTGCATTATCTTAAACTCACACGTCACACTGAAACTCGGGTGGCGACTAGCGACTGTGGAATGCATTGATAAATGTGGACTTTTGATGACGTCGACAATGACATTTCATTGCTTATACTATGTAGATATTGTTACTATTGACAAAATAATAATTTGAACATTTTAAAGTTCTTCAGTTAATATTATTCAAACCTAATTTGTATTCTGAATTTTCCTGAAGCAGAGGAGCTCGTGGCTTAATAATAGCAGCACGGGTCGATCCATCAGGTTAAGCTACGCTTGCCGGGGTTGGTCCGTGAACCATATATTTACATACCGAGATTTCTCCGTGCCTCGGAAAGCACGTGAAGCCGTTGGTCCCGGTTGACATTCTTCTTCTTTGACAGTCGTTACAGGTCGTCAGAGACCGAAAGGGGTATCGTATTACCTAGTTACTGGGCTGTGGAAGTCAGATAGGCAGTCGCTTCATGTAAAATACTGGTATTCAGCTGCATCCGGTTAGACTGAAAGCCGACCCCAACATTGTTGGGAAAAGGCTAGGCAGATTGAACTGTCCTGAAGCAGCTGCAAACATTGTCTCTATGAACGTAGTTACTATCGATGTGTTAAGTCACCGACCATATTGCACGCTTCTTGCATTTTTTATTTTCGCTTGCATTCGGAATGGAGTTACTTTCTCGGTACATACACTCATTTTATTTTAACGAATCTGTTTTCTTTAAAAACATAAAATGAAAACCGTTTCTTGTAAACGCTTTCAAATAGGTCATACGTCGCCGACCAACGGGAACTAGTTTCGAAAGATTCCCGGATATTATTTATTTACAGTGATTTGTCAAACACATGCTCGCTATTTATCATTAGGTTTTAACGGAGAAACAAACCCACACGTTCAGTATAAAAATGTAAAATGGCGGCCAAGCATGGGATATACTAAAATTTTTAACCAGACATCGAACTTGTCGTGAAAAAAAATGTCGTGTCGTTGGAAATCGCAGAATAATTGTATATTAACATACTAGCTGATGCCCGCGACTCCGCCCGCGTGGATATCGGTTATTATATACTAAAACCTTACTCGAGAACCACTCTATCATTGGTGAAAACAGTATGAAAATCGGTGCAGTAGTTTTTGAGTTTATCGCGTACAGGACGATAGACAGAGGCGGCGGAGGACTTTGCTTTATAATATCGAAGGTTGAATGGGCAAATATCAAAAAAATTATGCATTTTGGACACAACACAAATCAATGACCCAACCGTCCAACAGATTCTTTACAGCACTTCATTAAAAAGGTCTTTAATTTATATTGAAGACCTCTTCAATAATGTGGTTTCGCAGAACCCACGGCTAGTTAGGTTTAGTTTGGAAAATTAGTGCACGTCAGTCTCGGTCTATTTCGCAAATTAGGCTACTTTTTCTAGGTTCTACGCTTAATTCTCTGATCATGCAGTAGCTTCGACACTTAAGGCCGCACCCTACCTCAAATTACTTAGTATGATCCTCCGTTATGCCGAAAATTCATGTAAAAATAAATATAATGTTAAAGTTGAGGATTGATGCTAGGTCCTATATTTGGCGAACACACGATTACATAAAATTTTCTCAATAGAAAAAAAAACCAAAGTTACCTCTAAACCGAACTGTAAACCGCTGGTATTCAAAAAATACTTCAAATTAGATCATGAAACTTTGCATGATAACTGAATTAACTATAAAGCAGGTCTTATGTTTTTTAAATTACCATTTTCACCGTAAAAAGCAATTACTGAAACTTTTTGAGGCTTGGGTCCGCCAGCACCCAGCTCCGTCTCGCTCTCACTCAGGCCGCGAGTAGTATGGTGTGAGCGGGATAAAATCTGAGGTAGGGTACGGCCTTAAAAAGGGTAAATTCTTACCGCTATCGTCTGCGCGAACCGTGTCTGTATAATATACATTATATTATTTACATTCGATAGGCTGACTTGACCACTATTTCACCTTGATAGATTACCTAGAACCAATACCATCTTCCGGGACAGGTGAACGTTAACTCAAAACTGCAATGGCTATTTCTTCAAAAGTCTCTTCCAGACATGGCCCTGAAGGCTTAAAACAGCCACTTTGGCAGGATCATAATAGGAAAATATTATGAATCATCGTAAAATGTCACAAACTGACAATTCATAATATGATGTGCATCTGCATAATGTGATATGTATAATGAAATATTTGAAATAATTCATATATGAAATAATTCATCTGTTTAACAGTTTTCTATGGAGATTCTTAAAATGGTCCACATATTATGAATTGCGCTTGTGTCAAATTAGAGGTATTGCTAATCACAGCTGGAAATTCAGGAAATTAATCGCTTTGAGAGGAATTGAATGGCTAATGTGGCCGTTTTAGGCCCACTGCATTGTTAGACTCATCTTAATAGACTGCAAAAGAGATCATGGACCTCTGAGTTGGTTTCAGCATTTCTTTTTAGGGATCATTCAGCTAGGAAATGCCAGCGCCATCTAGTTTTAAAATATTGACCAAAAACGATACGTATAAAAGTATATTTCTTTTACTTCCAGAAATAAATATAATTTCATTATATATCCAGGTTATTGATTTTTGACTTGATTGGCCCAACGGTAGTTGTAAAACCTGTATCATTTCTGGCAGGCGTACGAGCGCGCCAACCTCGCCGACGCGCTGCTCCCGCGCACGCTCATGGACGGCGAGCTGATCATCCGCCAGGGCGACACGGCCGACGGGATGTACTTCGTGGAGGACGGCGCCATCAGCATCCGCATCACGCGCGACGACGGCAACGAGCATGAGATCAAGCGTCTGGGTGAGTAGCTGTTAGCACGCACATCTTTAAGGGGGACGCGTCAAGGTAGCCCGCGAAATTCAAATTTTCTTACGTTTTTTGCAATTTTCAGGTCAGTATCAGGTTGTATGTTGATCTAAATATGATACGCGGCCGTAACACGTATGGATTTACAGAATTATATTTATTAGAACCAGCAATACAACTCCTTTTTGCATTTATGGACGCTATTTATATTGCGGGTTCACGGAAACGCCCTTCGTTAGCTAACATTAACATACTGTATGTAACACGTAGTAGATGCAGGACAGCCGGAGTATGTAACACAACATCATATATAAGAGCGTCGAGCAATCAATAACCTATTAGTTAGCCTTAAATCGCTCACACAGGCTGCTCCAAATGTCGGACGAATGATCGATTGTTTCTTAGAACAACACCGTATGTGAAATATTCTACTATAATATTTAGGATGCAAACTACACATGTTGGGTTTAACTTTGTTGTTGTGACACGATTTTTGACATCGATTTATTAGATTACCCCTTTGCTCTACAAGATTGAAAACTACGTTAGTGGCCGTTAGTTTCTCGCTTAAAAAATAAGCCATGTCCTTTCTTCTCCTGGGTTTACGTCATGAGGAGCTCGTGGCTAAATAATACCAGCCGCACAGGTCGATCCATCAGGTTAAGCTATATTGCCAGGGTTAGTCTGTCGATGGGTGACCATCTTTACATACCGAGACTCCTCCTTGCCTCGGAAAGCATGTTACGCCGTTGGTCCCGGCTGTCATTCGTTGATCTTTGACAGTCATTACGGGTCGTCAGAGCCCGAAAGTCTGCCAACCAGTCTTACCAAGGGGCTATGGTATTACCCAGTTACTGGGTTGTGGAGGTCAGATAGGCAGCCGCTCCATGTATAATACTAGTATTCAGCTGCATCCGGTTAGACTGGAAGTCGACCCCAATTTAGTTGAGAAAAAGCTAGGCAGACTTTTTGGGTTTCGTCATGAGGATGAGCGACAAATGATCTACTTTGCTAGTCAAAATATATTACAATAATTCTAAAACCGTTTGCTAAGATAGTAAAAGTATCGAAAACACATCAATAGAATCTTGTCGTTGAGAACAATATCGATAGCCAAATCGAATGGTAACGAATTGATACAATCGATATCGGTGGTAACGAATTGACACTATCGATATTTTTGATAAAAGATTTGACTTTACTAGGCCCTCAACAAAAACATCATGTGTAACTAACGATTATCGTTTGTGTTCTACAGAGGCTGGTGGGTACTTCGGTGAGCTGGCTCTCGTCACCCACAAGCCGCGCGCCGCTTCTGCTTACGCCGTCGGACCCACCAGGGTGGCATGTAAGTATTATTATAATATTCATACTCATACATTTATTTTATTACTAGCTTCCGCCCGCGTGGTATGTCGACAAAAAGTAGCCTATGTCCTTTCTCAGGGTCTAGACTATCTGTGTACCAAATTTCATTTAAATCTGTTCAGTAGTTTTGGCGTGAAAACGAGACAGACAGACCAACAGAGTTCTTTCGCATTTATAATATTAGTAAGGAGCGTAGGACTCGGCAGTTGTGGTTTCGCTTTCGACTACTAAGTCTAGCTCCCCGAATCGGTTTTTACTGTCGGATAATATTCGTGCCCGGTTTTTGGAAATAGGGTCGCCCCATATTACAACATAACTAGCGTTGTGTTAGTTAACCGTGTGGTAGTCTGAAAAGAGAGAAAAATATTAAGCTTTTTTACACTGGCAATAATAAAAACAGTGCAGCCAACCTAACAAAACGAAGTCATTGTACAGGTGTTTATTGCCAGGACGGTAAATGCTAGTATTAGCATCTTATTCCTGCGCCTGCCTCATTTACATGTCGCCGGCTGTCAGCCTCGCTGCAGTATTAATCACCATACATTAACTTCATTTTCCTCTTATTGTCAAGTTCTGTATTGATAGAACAATGCCTAATACATTTTAGACCTGCAGCACGAAGCAACATGATATTCGCAGTTGTAATGTAATGCTGGCACTTCACTTCGCGTATTTGCGCAAATATTCGTGTTATTTCGTTAATACAAATTTACCTTTATTTCAAAATGTATAAGGCATATTTTGTATCACCCATGTAACGCGAATATTTTGACGAATACGCAAAGTGAACTGCCAACATAAGAAAGATTCCATAATCTCTACATGAAATTACCTGGCCTTATCCGTCTGTGTATTCACATGACTGATTTAAAAAAACTGCTTTACGGATTTTTGATGTGGTTTCACTAGAACTTTTCTCCTTGGGGAAGAAAAACCATAATGCACTGATTATACCAATGTCATCTGTCAATAATAATAGGCTCGCTTATAGGATTGTAATTATTATATCTATACAGGGTGACAATTAACTCTCGGTTCCTATAGACAAAAACGTTTCGTTTTGCCTACCAATGGTAGCTTTTTTTATTGCCAAACAGGGCACATAAATACATTCGTAGGCTAAATTTACCTGTGACAGCTAATTCCATAGGGTTTACTATGCAAAGCTATGAGGTCTTTACTTCATAATCGCTAACGATACAAAAGTCTTCATTTTAACCAATAACGTTCCGTAAATTATAGGAATCGGCCATTCGACACCATTCGTCAAGGGTGTGTTTCTAGTTTCTACCCGTCATACTAAAGAACTTTCACAATGAAACTCGTATCCGATTCATGAAAAAAAACAAAACAAATTCCTATACAAATGTAGACAGTTTCGATTCTTGTATGAAAAGTTTATTTGAAGTGAAAACTTCTTTAGGCGCTTTGCGTGAATTTGGTAGGGGTAAACTTAAGCCTCGTGCAGGCTGACGCGATGCGACTCTCGCGTCGCGCCAGTCCGAATGAGGCTTTATGGATTCGCGTCACCGCGCGCCCTAGTGCTGTATCCTAGAACATAGATGGCACTAATACCAGTTCTAAGTTTTCACTTCTCCCGGCAGTCCCCATGACATGACTGGTTAGGTTTTTTTTTACGTATAGGACATATTTTGTTTCTTAAGACAGGTAGAATTACTAAATCGCCACCCTGTATGTAAAATGTGGTACGTTTTAAAATGTGTTTGGAGATTTTTACCAGTGACAATCATGCTTATTAGTGTCCTCGTTTGTTTTATTAAAGTCTACCGTCGACGCTATAATGTTACAATAAAAACATCACCTGGAAACGTGCCAATTTTATCATTACAAAAAGTGCATACATAGAACGTTTGAGATTCTTCCAGTGTGACATAATCACAAAGAATTTTATAGCGGTGTTGCCGTTAAAGTCACAGTTATCTTCGAAGCCGTCATTATTTTCTAATTAAATGCTATCAATTATAAACTTGTTATCACGAAGTACAGATCGATATAGAAACAAGCTCTATTGGTAATGTTTGGGTTCATTTTCATAACCTTCATTTGATTAAGTCTCTTGTACAGTACGACACAACTTAGATGTAGCATCGGCAAAATTCGTAAAACCGATCACCATCCGAACTGAGTGCGCCTTTAACATCTCCAATCTTTATTACCTGCGTTAGGTGAAAATGATCATTACGCAAACGCAATAACTTGTTAAGTCATAACCAAATACATTCATAAAATTTAAATGCAAATTTTCATATTTATGCTACATCTAAATTGTGTCGTACTGTACTTATATATGTTTACAATTCGTAGAAACGATAAGTACTAATTAAGAAACCTATCCAATCAATGTATTAATAAATCATAAATAAATTCTGTTTTACTAATTAAAATTGATCCAAGAGTTGCGTATGAAATGGACGAGAGTCAAAAGTCGCTTCCTGCCTAAGGCATCTTGGAACATAAAAGTTGAAATTACCAGTGGGGAAACTGCGTAACACTCTTACAGTAGCAATGGCATTCATTTTGACAGTTAAACAAAATTCATTGCGTTATTTACGTTGTTGAGCAGACTATTTTTTCGAACATATTTGAATTATGAAGCAATGGATTAACAATATCCTTCAAAATCATTCAGATTGATAGCATATAGCTATTATTTAATGAACGCCAACATCTTACTGCCGAACCTATTTAAACAAAAACAAAAATCCTCATTGAATTCTTTTGATTGTGCGTGGGCCAATCCCAATTGATCCACAACCGTCCCATATTCAGAATCGCAGCAGCGTTGCAATTAGGAATCCAATCATGATGACCAAATAATATACCGGTCAATAGACTGCACTTTCTTATGAGCCGTCATATTTTGGGAATAGCATATTTTCGGAACGAATACTCATTAAATATTTATTTCTGTAAATTGGTACAAAAAATCAATTTTAGTTGATGAGTCAGTGTTTCCAACTATTCTGAGAAGAAAGACCGAAACAAACTCAGAGGTCTCTTTTAAAGTCCAGACAGCCATAATCTTGGTCAGGCCATATGAGGACCATGCAGATCTTATTTGGTCTTTTGAGGATTTGAGTGGACCTGTCCGGTCAGGCACGCATTTGTCAGTAATTGAGTATCTCAACTCTGAACTCAAGGTGCTCAACGAGATTAGCGAGTAAGAATAGAAGCATAATATATGACTTTTATTTTCCAGTCCTTGACGTGGAGACGTTCGAGCGTTTGCTGGGCCCGTGCATGGAGATAATGAAGCGCAACATCGACGACTACGAGGAGCAGCTGGTGAAGCTGTTCGGCGACAAGAGCAACCTCACCGACGTGCGATGAACGGCCGCGCGCAACCACCAGCGCCCACACTTGTTTCCCTTCCACACACCGTAATCTATACTCCTCTAATCATTCTAAGACGAAAGCGTCAAGTTAGCTCGCGAAATTCAAATTTTCGTTTGTTTTTTTGTTTCACTGTCGTGAATCATTATTTTGATCAACATTCAACCTGATACGGATAAAAATTGCAAAAAAAAAACGGAAGAAAATTTGAATTTCGCGGGCTACCTTATCGCGTCCTCCTCAGGCTTTATGTGAGGTTATGCTGACATAAACTATGACATCATTGCGCATGTCTCGCATCCAAATTATAGTGAATTTTTAAATATGTCATGTTAACGTTTTAGTTAATTTTTACCATATTAAAACTACTGCTATTGAATGTGATGATTATTAGGAACAAATCATATTTAATTGGGGATATAAAATAGTTAAATTTAGTATCCATCTTTTTTATGCCAAAACATGACAATGATATCGTTTTAATGTTTAAATAACTTAATTAAGGCTCATACGTATTTATTGAACAGCATAACCTCATACAAATCAAGTCAGTTTTGCTCATAAAGCGTATGCTTACTAAACAGCTTATTGTAACATATTTTGTGCTTAACCAACTAAAATGTTGTAGAGGTACGCATACACAAGATTAATTGGTTTCATTTGAAGTAGTGCCATGTTGTTTATGTAATTTGAACTTAATTGTAGAAGATAAATAAAAGGGATTACGCGTTGAATGGAAGGTGAAACGATGACTACGTAACGAGCGCTCAATAATATTGCATTGATACAAATATACGCTTATTTTAGATAGAGAAATGCCTTAGTAGCTAAGTAAATATAAGGTACACCGAGGAGGTGGCGGCGAGGCGAGCGCGTAGAAAACAAAATGTTGATGAGACATTATGCTCAGTTTATGTGCCATAACTCATACAGTGACGTTAACGAGCCCCCGACTAGACGACGCGCCAACACTGTTCGGTTGTATGAATTAATTAATTAAATAGCTTTGTGGATTTTTTAATTTTTTATCACAGTTCTGTAGCTTTTGCGTGTGAAATATAATTATTATTTAATTAAAGCGTGTCATAACAAATTTTGTTTTCTACGAATGTCGTCACCATACACTAACAAGTCAACAGCTGACGATAACAATAAAAGAATTTATGACTCGAGGGTAAAAGGCATTAGTGTTAAACTTTAACATAAATACGTTAACGTAGTGAGTGGTTACAATGCAATACTATTCGGCACTCGGCCACGTCTTATCTTGGGATATTCTCAATCGCTATCGCCATTTCTACACAGGCTTTTCTGAATGATAACAAAATTATATACCTATTAGGTAAATTATATACTTAGTTGTATTCTTTATTTTTTTTGTGATTAGATTAAATCTATCACTTTCTATTTTTATTTATTTTTTAGCTTGGTTAATGGTTTTTCGTCGATATATGTATATGGAGATAGTCATGCGAAGATCAGTTTATTATAATTATGCCAAATTATAAATAATAGTTGACGTATATGTAATTTTAACAGGACAGCTTATGAATTTAAAGATGTCTTTCGGACATTTTCACTATGAAAAGTCTATAACATTCAGACTGATATAGAACGGGAAATGCTGTCTTGAAGAAATGCATATACTTACATAAATATATATATTATTTATTTAGTTTCGCAGAGTATTTTTATTATGATTGTTTCATAGTAATTTTGTTAAGCAAAAGGAATTGTTTATGTTGTCTTTTAATTAATTTAAATTTTCTTTTCTGTTGTAGAGAGTTCCTATTGTTTTGTTTGCTCTTTAACAATTTTACATTATAATAGATCTGAGGTGTTTATCTTTGTAATACTTTTATAGCAAACACAAAGCTCCAATGAACAAATAGTAGAAGCCCATCGTTGTTGTTTTTATATGTCCCTGTAAGAGATCGGTGTATAAATTGTAATGATTTGGTTCAGTGGACACATGTTAGGTAGAGTAGCGTGGCACCGCGCTACTGACGGCAGACTACGGCGCAGGCGCACTCGGCCGACCCTCAGGTACAACTTTCCAGTATTATTTGAATTTAGAACACCCTACCACCTTTATTTGTGAATCCAGCCAAAGTAGGTGAGTGCGTAAATATCATGTGTAGCGCTAAACATTTAAGTATATATTTACTATGTAGTAGTTAGTTTTCGTCATTTCTTATTGTAATTTAAATATTAGTAGATTAGGAAATTTTAATGGAATATAGTCAAATCCTGAGGGGTGAGGTGTATCGTTTTTGACGCCATGTACAAAAATGTACAAATTGATTTCAGATGCCATAGAAGATTTTATTTTATTGAATGAATATAATATAATATGTTATTTTATTGTGAAATATAAATGTGCCGCTTTCTAATTTCACTGGTTAACTAAGTGCAGACATGACTCTGTGTTAGCACATTATTACATGTCGGCCTTCGCTTCGCTGCTTGTTGTTATTCAATAGCATTCGTTATGTATCTAACTACTGGTTTGAGTTTGACGTAGCTAATACATTCCCTGATCCCTGCTACTCGTTGACATTGTATTTATTTTATTTCTGAGAATATTATTGTCCGCCCATCGATTTTCTATAGATAATTCTCACTCGAAGTGCCTATTTCGTCCAACAACATGAATCAGGAAACAATTTTCTTACTACACTTTCTCACTAACAATTATAATATTATTAATCTCGTGTTTTAACTTACTTAAACTGCCTTTTTCTATGTGAAATTGTGAAACGTGTTGTGAGATATGTGTATTTAGTGCATCGGACATTAAACAGTCATGCAGTAGTTCCGGTTTATGACATGAACCACTCTTTGTAATATAATAACACGACAGAATATTTAGCGTTCACGCGTTTGTCTTGTGAAAAACGTGACAAAATGATAAAACTTGTGAGTTGCAGTAAATATTTTGACTAAACAATGGACATAATTTTTGAATATTTTATTCGATGCTGTCGAATCCACTATTTATCCATGAGCACTGGTATCTTTGGGGATTGTGATGTTCGGTTGGTTTTCCTATGATCGTGTGCATGGTCTGATATTGCTGTGTATAACGTTGTGTTTGTTACATTGTACAGGTGAGGTGCGTCACGTGTCGTCACCACATTATGTCTGTGTGTCCCCGTGTAATGAACCCAGTAGTTAATATTATCGTGCAATAATAACTAATAACTGTCATTTATCTATGTCGTTTACATCAATATCATGTGTTAAATTTTGTCTGTGTGAAATTTATTTATAGAATTTAATAAAAATATAAATAGAATAAGAAATATATATCGCTCTTAATACTGGTGTTTAAGAATATTCAGCATCGGTAAAGTAGGAAATGCTAATCAAATTACACTTGTATATTCAGTTTTTTTTATTGAAAATTATCGACACGCAACATCCTTAATGTTAACATAAAAGCACAAATGTCTAGAATGCGTGATCGTGATCGATGGGAGGTTTTCATTCTGTTGTCTTCCATGGGACGCACAGAGGCTGCTATTCTAACATCCCAACGCATCATTCGGAGCGCTATAATATGCATTCTCTGGCATACTGATGTAAAATTGAAATTCAATACGCTTAACCGTAGCGTATTTTTTTATAAATTATACTAGTCATTGGTGTCTAATGTAGATTTGTAACCTGACAGCACGTTGGAATGGAACATACTCCATGTCTTCACTCACAGTAGGTGTAAGTCGTCATCCCTGTTCCATACAAAGTGAAAGCATATCAGCGCGGCAGTCGCGCCGCTCTTATGATTACTATGCACCACATGTGTACATCCGGTAGCCAGTTGAGAACTAGTACCGCTTTTCCCACATCATGAGCTTACCCTGTACATTTATAAAAATTATGTATCGTAAAATGTTAGAAAACTGAATTATATTTGTTTGTAGATCTAAGTGTTGTTTATTTTATACCACACTCTTTCCCCTTTGTCTTGTATTTTTTATTATTAATCTTTATTTATTCAGACTACAATGGTCTTTAGTGTTAGTAAGAAAATAGCTTAACCTATTTTAGTACTTAATTACTAAAACAGAACGGGTCCGGTTCGCAAGCGCCCACACTAGCTCTTTTAGTATGGAACTTAGTAATTAGAGTGAACAAATTGGTACATACAAGATTAAAAATACTGAATAAAAAAAGTGTCTACAATGCATAATAATTTGGCTAAGACTTTTTGTGTCTGGTTTTGTACTGACGACCGTGACTAGCTTATTATTACCTAAATAGTCACGATAAAGCAAGTCGTATATTTTTCAGAAAGAAATTAAAAAATATATATATATTCACTACGTGGCAAATCGTTAGCGGATAGCTATATAAATATACACAGGACATTTTTATTTTGGATGAATCGCTTACTTTGCAAAGCCAAAGTGAAGTAAAGGGCTTTTTTCTCAGAATACCCTCATTAAATAAAGGGTAGCGCTAAAATGACCCGCCCCACTACCGTATTTAGGATAGAAGCAAATTTAAAATTACGTAGTGTGGCGCGTCATTTCAACTTAGAAGAGCTCTAAAAAGTCTAGATACGTAGTTAGCCGTATCTATTAGTACATAATAATAAAACATTTTTAATCCTACGGCCGCGTCCTAACAGAAAGCGATCGTTGCTTTTTGTTCGTTGAACCGGAACGCGTGATCGCGCCTACGGAGGGCGCCTTCCGGTTTTCGATCCGGGTACAAAGACACATGTGAGTTGGTCATTACCACTATTACTACACAAAGTCGTTCGTCACATAAGTGGGAAGTGCCATCAAGGGGCCATGATAAAGAGGATGTCAATGAAAAAGGACATTGATCAAACCCAATACAAGTGTGAAGTGATTTATTCAAAAAATAACTGTTAATTTTAGATAAAAAGAAGCAGACAGATGGGAACGTAAGAAACTAAACAAAACAAATTATTTGCAGTATTTATAAACGAAATCAACAAGTTCACCCTTTTTCAAGCCTGTCAAAGCAGGTAAGTCAGGAATTTCCTTGTATTTCAATATATCTTTTAGTTGAGGTACTGTGTAATCCTTCACTTTCTGATTATCAAGTCTATTTTTAAGTAATTGTTCATCAATAGTATCAACTACTTTCGCCCTCTTGCTCTCAGGGCCACCTCTTGATGATGCTGGTTTCTTTACAGCGCTTGCTCCAAAGGGACCAAACAGTTCCTGAAATAAGTCATCTTGGATTCCTTGAAATCTCTTTATGTCTGGTTTTGTAGTATCAATGAATGGTTCAACCTCTTCATCTTCCAAAGCAATTGCTTCTATAGCATTATATTGCGCTTGTAGTTTTGGATTTTCAAACATATCAGGCCTATAATCAAACAGTAAGTTATTCAAGATGCCCTTCATAAAAGTTTTATTTTCACTTGAGATTTCCATATCTTCATCTTCTTCAAATACTGGAATGTCTCGAACATTTTCTACAAAAGGTATACAGATGATGTCAAATCCAATTTCCGCATTTAGACCAAGAGGTTTAGAGGTGGGACACAGAGCTACAATAATGGGCCTGGCATTCACCCTAGTACACAACACACAAATTGCTACTTTTTTCATCTCTGTACAAGCCTGATGTAAGGCCTTAAATGGTACAAAAGAGCCTTCTATTATGCTTTCATTTGGAAATAAAAAGAAGCCTGGTTTATAGTACCATTTTTCTTTGTACATGACACTGTCAGGTTTAAAGCCAAGGAGTTTTAACATGGGTGGCCCAAACGGATTACTAAGTATCTTCCTTTCATCAACTGTAAACTCAATTTTTTCATCACCATATGTGACATAATGAAGCTCCTCGGATTTCAGTAATGGTACAGGATTTGACTCTTGTTCAGCATCTTGCTCATCAACATCCATGTGTTCACCATTCTGCACTTTGACTTTCATTGTTTTATTAACCCTGGTAAGAATTGCATTGGTATCTCTATGTAAATCAACAGTTTTCTGTTGTGTTTGCCCAGAACCCTTTAAAAGGTTGTATACCCCTACTCCAATTGCCAAACCCTCACCAATTTCGAAACTTAATCGGGCAACAGCTAAATGGCGATGTGATTGCTGATGCATCAATTGTTCAATTTCCTTGTGATCCCAAACAGGATTTGATAAAGCTACATCTTCTCCTTTATTTGCTTCAATTAAGAACTTTGTATAGAATGCATTTATCTCATAATCACTTTCAGAAATATTTATAAGCTTTATTTCAATATTAGAATCTACTAAGTCAACAACTCTTTTAAGTGCTGGTTTTTCGTCAGATTGTAGTGGTGGTATATCAAAACGAGATAGCATGATGACGGTTCGGGTTGAGAGCTGTTTTTTGCAACTTGCAAATGCTTTATTGCAATACCATAGGACGTCTGATAGTGTCAACTCTTTTGCTTGCTTTAATGAAGAAATATCAATATTTTGCAGTTTCTTATAATCATCTAAACTTGGCAATGACAGTGGGAAAACTTCTTCGACACTTTTTATCCCAAAAACGGACGTGTTCGATCCTTCGGTACCGTATAAACATACTCCAAAGAGTTGAGAACTTGATTTTCGTAAATACTGTCGCATCATTCGACAAGTAGCCGTGTGAGCTACTTGAGCAGAGTTTAGTTTCCCGGGGCCGTAGGTGTTGATGCATATTAAAGTGGCGGGAATGCCTTTCCATGAGGAAAATTCTTCTGTTTCTTCGTCAGAGCTCATTGTGCCGTAAAGGTTCAAAAATTACACAGGTTTTTAACTAAAAAAACTTTATCTTAAGATTTCTATTGTTGGGAAAACTACTGCACAGAGCAATTATTACTCAGAACTACTGTGACCAAGGAACTAACTCACAACAACAAACAAGTAACAACAAGCTTCACCATCAGTTTCAAATCAAAATAAAATGGTGAAATGACACTGACGTCTGACAGTGACAGTCATTGATTGCTTCCAGTTCATAGAGTATGATAAGTATATATTCCAGTTCCACAGTTGAGTTTGGTTCATGAAGATAAATAACTTCATGGTTTGATGGTTTAGTTGTTCTTGCGGCTAGGAAATCAGCCGGTGGCAGAGCCTCTTGAGTATTAATGTTCTGTGTGGCAGAGCGGCCAACGGTCCAAGGTGGACTGTTGGACCTTTCCTTTTAAAGCGCTTACCAAACAAACTCATTATCAAATACACTTTGATCGGATGGAATGCGATGAAGCCCATGGCCTGTGTTTAGCTTGAGTTAGTTGAGCGCACAAAACTAGTTATTGCAATATACTCTACTTTCTAGCACATATCATTGGGCATAAAAATACATAGGCACTAAGTACTGTTTATCCCCTTGATATTTATTTATTTACAACAAAATTCAATAAATTAATATCCTATTCTTTGTTTTTTTTTTACACTAATATCGGTTTAATTACGTTTTAGAAGCTAACACTACAGTTTAGAAAAGTATATATTTTTACCCGACTGCCCCAGGAGGGTAATGTTTTTGGTGTTCTGATCCTGTTAATATTGTTGGTATTGAAAAACCCCCTTTGTGTTTAAAATTCTGAGCAACAGCAGATCCAGGGGGCAAACGCAAGCCTGATGCAGATTGTCTGAATAGACTGGCTTGAATCCATACCTATCAAGACATTGCTTCAATGATGAACGCTGAAGAAATAGGTAGGCTACTATCTTCATTGAAAAATAATCCCAAAAATAGCTTGTTATAGGAGGCACTTATCAGGCTGGCCCATGTGCCGCTCCCAGAAATAAATCCTGGATCTGCCCTTGATTCTGAGATTTTATTTATTTAACAAGCACTAAATTGGATTGTTGTTACCTCTCAAGCAAGGCATTTTCTGTATCTACCTAGGAATAGGAATAGGATCTAGGAATGTAATAACAACAAAATTTCACACTTGTAAAGTATCTTTAATTATTAGCACTTGAAATTAACAGAATATCTTAATCTATATAGGTTCAGGCTCCCTACTGTAAACTTGCATAATTTTTTCCATTATTTCCCAATTTTTTTCCTTCTGCAAGTCTTTGGTAAATACCTGAAACATTTTATTAAGTAGTTATAATTTTATTATTGTGTTACAAAAATCAACATTGTGCACTATTTATAAATAAAACCTCAGCCTCAATTATTCATATTGAACTTGATTATGTTAACACTCAATATTAGTTTTTGCAGTTAACGTAATCACTTACCGAATACCATGCAGCATCATCATCTAATGTTGATGCTAATGGCACTGACACTCCCAGGACATGAAGTGCTAGAGTCAGACATGCTACTGCAACGTGGGGAGCTCTGTAGTCCAATATAGATGGGGAGTGATGAAAATCTTGCAGAAAAGCCATTGCTGTGCGGGCAACGGGGGCAGAGCGCCACTGTGACGTAGGGAACCATTCCTGAAGCGAGCGCAAATAGTGCAGTAAATATCTGTGCGGAGATGGCGCATCCAAGTTGAAGCCAAGCAGCCGCAATACCAACAACTCGGCCTGGGCGACCGCACCCCGCCACGACCAGTACTCATCGCCTAACTCCAAAGGTCCTGCACCACGATTGATAGAATTGTGTGCTACGTTCACTGCATCTCTCAATCTTACTGGTTCATCTCGCGACTTCCCCGCCGCACATAAACAAGCAGTACATATCACGTAACAATCGTAATCATTTTTATCAGCTTCTTTGAAGAATTTATGGTAAAATACAGCAGCCGTAGCGACCGTCGCTGGTTGCAAACCAAGTTTTATCCCACACTCAAATATGAAATTTGTCGCTAAACTGTGGCTCGGAGCACTCCGATAGTCAGGTAGCCTTCTCTCACGTCTACTGCTCTGTAAAGCCATCACGTCAATTACGTCTTTCATAGTCCAGAAAGTTAAAACACAATTAAGGAGTTAAATGTTTGTTTTGATAAATTTCAGGACGCCAAAAGCGAGTAGAGTAGAGGTTAACAATAGACAATAGCTGTATTTCTAATTTTCTACAATGTCCAAAGACAGAAAAACATTATTAACACCCCACCCAATGACAATTAACCAGTGTTATTTTATTAGATCTATGATTTTAGGGATGCGCAAAGGTAGCCCGCGAAATTAAAATTTTCTTACAATTTACTCTTGCAATTTACAAGTCAGTGTCTGGTTGTATGTTGATTAAAATATGATTGTCGTGAATCATATTTTAATCAACATACAACACACATACACACACAACTATAATCATTAGAATCAGCAATACATGTCCATCTATGAACACCCCTTTGCAAAAAAAAACGGGCACCTTAACAGTCATTGGCTTTTCTATGGATATTAATATTTTTACTATGTCATTAGCCTAAATGACTAGTAATTTCTAATTATCAACTAGCTGATGACCGCGACTAGCCCGCGTGGAAGTCGGTTATTATTTACTAAAACGTTACTCGAGAACCACTCTATCCATTGGTGAAAACAGCATGAAAATCGGTGCAGTATTTTTTGAGTTTATCGCGTACAGGACGACACACAGACGCGGCGGAGGACTTTGTTTTATAATATGTAAGGATAAGAATATCGTTTTTTGGCTACACCCGTCTTCCAGCAGTGCTACAATGTTACTAACTCTTATTGATTTTTCTGCCATTACAATCGACACAAAGATATCTGTTTTAAGTCACAATAAGGCTGGATTATGCGACAAACATAAATTATTCTACTAAAAATAACGAGAAGTTAGTTTTAGTTGCCAGGATAACCTTTTAACCGCAAAAAGTTAGTAAAAGTCACAAACTGAAAAAGGGATTATAAGAATATCGTTTTTTGGCTACACCTTTTCCAGCAGCGCTACAATGTTACTAGCTCTTACAAAATTTTGAAATTGGAATTATTATTTTTTTCATACACAGACTCTTTACATAGTTTGGCTATTAAAACCTCTTTACAACTAAATGATTACCAATTATGTAAAAAAATCAAAACCGCCCGTTTTTTTGCAAAGGGGTGTATATAAAACAAAGTCTGGTTTGTTCAAGCACTTATAACTCAAGAACTGCGGGACCGATTTTGATGATCTTTTTATTCTTTGGATTTGTCACCGCCCAGAATAGCAGAATAACTATTAAAACATAAGAAAAATTCACGAAAAAAAAAAAAAGAAGAAAATTAGTTTTCTCATACATTGTGGAGAATGGCTATTTTGATGATATCTTGGTAGGTACCTATACCTACCTACCCACCCTACTTACCTACATATCTACCTACCCTACGGTAGGTAGGTAGATATGTAGGTAGGTAGTAGGTATGCTAGGTATGTAGAGTAGGTAGGGTAGGTATGTAGAGTAGATGCGCCGTAGATAACTACTTAGTGCTACCCGTACGAAGCCGGGGCGGGCAGCTAGTAAGTTCTAACTGCTAAATTTCATGAAATAGTCATTCAATACACTTTTATGAACTTAGAGAGTTGTATTACTGCTTTTAATGTTTGTACTTCTGTAAATCCATATTCGTTACGCGTTGCTGAGCAGATTTTTTTTTTCAAATTTATGGTGCAGTGGATTAGACATTTGTTTCAAACCAATTCCAATTCCTATTAATCGTGTATTCAGCATTCAATTATTCGTAAGTTCGAACCCAGCCCAGCACTTTGTGTAAATTATTTTCTTCACCACAGCCGGTAAAGGAAAACATCGCGTAGACACCGACATGTCTTAGAAGAATTTCCAAGACATGTGGATGTGAAATCCACCAACCAACCCGCACTGAGCCCGCGTGGTAGATTACGGCCCACTCCCTCTCACAGAGAGACCTGTCCCAGCTGTGGGGACCATTATAGGCGGAATAATAATTATGTTTTCAGTATACTTTCCAGTTTAGAAGCTGCGACTATGATAATTTGGCGAGGGCAAGGCGCGCCTTGTCCTTACAGGGGAAGACACGTGAGGAGCATGTGAAGGGATATAAATAAAACAAACATTTATTTGAACATAAAAATTAGAATATAATCATTTTCAGTAATTATTTAAAATTATACACTTAAAGTACATTTATAGTAAATTTAATAAAAAATACCAGTGCAGACGAGATACAAATAAGAGAAAATATTGTTTCTTACATCGTTGGTTAAATACATCGCTTTCAGTAAATGCAATACAAAAAATAAGTCGGAAAAAAATTAAATCAAAGTTGAATGTCACTCGATATAGAAAAATAAAGATAAGATTGAATCACATTCAAAAATTACCCACTAGTGACTAAAAATTTTACTTTCTTAAACGTTTGTTCAATAATCGGGATCGCTCGGCGCCATATTGGCAAAGTGGCAGGGCCTGCGAGCACTCGCGTGCCGCGGCTGTGCGCGACCTGCCTCTGCCACACAAGTGCACAACCTCGCGCCCCGAGCGATCCCTCGCACGCGCTAGAAATAAATGTTTACATGTTCATCAATTCTAAATAAGATATTTTCAACATTGTACTCTGATCAGTACCGATACGACTATATTCGACGCTGGGGCCGCGCCGACGGCGAAACGTGCGCCGCGCCTCCGCCCTTACCGCGAATCCCAGACATAATTTAGTTATCGAAGAACATACAGTAGGTATAAATAGTGAGGTTAGTATTAACTTTGGCAAATATGAATGAAGCATGGTGATATTGTTTTAGATGGACAACATCTCGACAATACTCAGCGTTAATATTAAAAATTATACTGAACGTCGCTCATTTCGCTAATACCAACAGTAATATGTCGATACAGGTAGTCTTCGAATTATCTCATGCCACATCACAATTAGAATAAGACATATGCCTCAAACCCGATCACTAAACGCTACTCCCTTAAAAAAACTTTGCAATAACTTCCCCAGTTGTGGATCTAATAAAGCGCGAGAATATTTGAGCCGCAACAATTCAGTCTTCAAATAAGAAGCTAACGCACATACCACGTGCCGTGCGTCCGGCATGCGGCCGTCCGGCTCTGCGGCCGTCGCACTGCGGCCGTCGCACTGCGGCCGTCGCACTGCGGCCGTCGCACTGCGGCCGTCGCACTGCGGCCGTCGCACTGCGGCCGTCGCACTGCGGCCGTCGCACTGCGGCCGTCGCACTGCGGCCGTCGCACTGCGGCCGTCGCACTGCGGCCGTCGCACTGCGGCCGTCGCTGTGCGGCCGTCGCTTGAGCTGCGAGTCGTGCCGTGCGCTGCGGTCGCGCGTCGCACATACGTCCTCTTTGTGCGCATGTTTTGTGTCCCAGACAAACATGTTACATGTGGCTTGTGCGATTCATTCACTGTCTCAAATCTTATAAACTAAATGTGATTCGAGCGAATAAACAATGCGGCAGTGTACAAAATTTACATCACATTCACTCGAAATATAAGCATACAAGTTTTGTTCTGCGGCGGAGGAACACATTGAAATGCAAAACTGTCGACATGGACTAGATGTCGTGCGACACCAGTCGCCGACTCGCGCCTGCGGCGGCGGCGGGCTGGCTGCCGTGTCTACTGTCTCGGGACGCTCCGAGCTGGTGACGATGGCACAGTCGCCCGCCTCACACACTGCTCACCACGCTACACCAGCATTAATGTACGGACCCATCGTAATTATGTATGGGGCCTTCATACTGAAGACGTCGAATGATAATATCCACATCGTTCACTCATTAAAAAAACTTTTAAATGTAACGTGAAGCTTCCTTAAATGTAGGTTGAATGTAGAACTGCGCTAATATTATTTTTTATTAGTTTTACGTACACATATTGTTACATAACAGTAAAAAACCTACCTAGCAACAAGCGAGCGACGAACGCTCGAGGCGCGGGCCACTACCATACGTTTACGATCCGGAGATCAAAATTTTATTCATCTTACAATCTATTTATCAATTTTAAAGGAAAGTTAATAATGCGAGCATTATTCTATAATTAAGTTGTCACTCATGTTTTGATAACATTTTATTAGATATTGAGATGGTGTGGAACAGTGAATATTAACAATATCTTTGGTCTTCAGCAAGCTCGCACAGAAGCCGCGCGTCTCGCGACGGCGGAGTGGTGAATGGCCCGCGCGGTCACAGTGTAGGCGTACATTTTCATTTAATCACTTTTTACATACTCATAAAATTAAAATGAAAATAAATCACCTAACTATGACAATAGTAAAGGTTACTGTCTAATTGCATTATTAATTAATGTTTATTGATACAATTACTGTCCTAATGCTTAAAAGTAAGATTTTTATTTTTATTATTAATAATAAATTATGTTATATAGTATATATAGTTGATTACGCCAATTCGCGAGTGTATTCAAAGTTTATATACTCACATATCTTACGCGAACGATCGCCCGCGGACTACGAGCGAGGGCCGCGCTGCGCTACCCGTGCCGACCTCACCACGTATCTCTAGCTGTGATACACGTACGTAACTGCTTAGTTATTATATCAAATGACCACATCTCACTTTCTTACCATAACAGACTCCTCCCACTTCACAAAATAATGACGAAGATTAACATGATCATAAACATTGGTTAATTACCTTTAAATATAAAATTAAACATGACAAGTTTACATATACCACGTTTAATACAAGTACTCTAGATAAAATAAATACCTAACATGATTTCAATAATTGAATACAAGAATAGATCTTAAATGGCTACACCTTAAGGATAACTGTAAAATGATATAGAAAAATATGAACACAAAAAAATATTCAGAATTGTATATATGGCGTAACAAATGAATGCTCTTACTGGAATAAATAATTTGTGCGTAATACGATGCTTAACTTAAAATAATAACATTGGATGACGGGACTTAGCTTACAGTATGATAGTAGGTACGTAACATAAACCACGTCGTCTTATTCCATAGAGCGGTTACAGTTGTGCATTCAAAAGTTTATAAAAAATAATTTCTCATTATAAGTGATATAATACTTAATAATGGAATGATGTTTTGTAATCAGTTTAAGTAGGCCTGTGAACATATTCATGCATCTCACTACCGTGTTTTAATTCAATACTAAATATTGGTTCCTTTCTGTGTTTGGTCCGTAAGAGAGTGAGTATATAAGCACATATTGTTACCGGTGCTGCACACGGACAGCGCGACTAGACCGACAACATCCACTTGTGCCAACGAAACACTATACCAAATGCCTAGCACCAAAATTTAGAATTGAACACTAGATCACTAATTCACATTAATCGAAAACGATTCCAGCGCGCACGCCGGACCGGTCGCCAAAACAAGAACCAAATTACGGTTTTATATTACAGGGGAAACGAAACGCTACCTGTTGTCGGATCTAGTCGCACACTGTCGGTGGGAGCAGTTGAAAATCATACACAATGCCCCAAGCCATGTGACACATGATATCTGCACATCGGCGGTATATCCAGTAAGCTTACTTTCCATAAAAATATATAGGTAATTATAATACGCGTAGCTGCGGCGTGAGCGGCCCGCGAAGCTCGCGCCCCGCACCGACGTCATTGATATGCACAGAGTTACAGAGATATCAACACAAGTGTCGCGCTGTACTGCGAGGGAGTGAGCGTCGCGGGAGTGAGGAACGTCTCGAAATACGACCACAAAACTGCACCCGGCGTTGAACATTGAACAGAGCAATGACATGTCATGTGAGTGTCGGCAACAGTGTGTGAGTGTTGCGTGGTGTTTTGTGCTCGTATTCGCAGTGGGGTGGGCTGGCTCGTTCCTCGGCTCTAGTAGAGGCCGCAGCCGCGCAGGTTGTTGGCGATGATGACGTCGGTGACGGCGTCGAACACGAACTGGATGTTGTTGGTGTCGGTGGCGCACGTCATGTGGCAGTAGATCTCCTTGGTGGTCGACTTGTTCTTCGCCTCGAACTGGGCCTGGATGTACGCGGCCGCCTCGCCGTATTCTTGCGCGCCTGTAGAAGAGAACAGTTAGCTCTTATTAAATGATCGGACATGATTTTACAAAAGGCCCTCCCAGACATGGCCCTGCACTGTTAGAGACTTACCTTATTACCTTTTAAACACGACATTTATGTATAGAGTTTGACATAAAACTGACAGTAGACACGCGTTTAACAAGTGTCTAAATTTTTGTGGTATCTTAATAATATAATGTATGGACTTTAAAGGAGGCCATGACTTCGAGTTTGTATCGGCATTTTTCCTATAGGCTCAGTCAGTTAGGAATTGCTGGCGCCACCTATGTAGTTAGTAATATTAACCAAAAATGTACGTGTAAAACTGTATTAAAAGATATACTACAGAAATAAACATCGTTTTATTACACGAGATACATTCCATCGCATAGTATGGCGATTTCAAGACTTTTGAAAGCTTGAACTGCCATAAGTAGTAAGCCTATCTCTACTGAATGTTTTGGCACCTTGGTACAGCAACTTAGCTCTTCACGTCTAGTAACTTACCCGTGTATTCAGGAAAGCATATGGTGAGCGGCGACTTGCGTATCTTCTCCTCGAACAGATCCTTCTTGTTCAGGAACAAAATGATGCTGGTGTCCGTGAACCATTTGTTGTTGCAGATTGAGTCGAACAACTTTAGACTCTCTTGCATACGGTTCTGGAATATTACAGTAAACATATTATTTAGGGAGGTTTCCAAGAGGATTTACGAATGGTTAAATTTATTCTGAATGAAATGTTTAAAATATTAAGAGAATGATGCTTTAAATACCAGTTTATTTGAGTGACACACCCATACTGTATGTATCTCCCTTAAAAAATGTATACAGGGTGTAAGGGACAGCCCTCCGCAAAATGAACAGGGGGCATTCAGCTCCTTATTTTGAATCACATCCACCGGTTTTTTTTTCAGGAAAGTTTTAATTTTTTTTTATCGTTTTTTACGTTACTATTCCTTTATTTCAATGTAAAATTACATTCTCTGTACGCAGCAAAACATTTATGTAAATAAAACAGCTAAAATTAAAAAACAGCAATGAATATTTAAATACTCGAGCGCGCCCCCCCCCCCGACACAGGGAGTGCGGCGTGGTACGGCTACGTGGGTTTTGCCGCGGTAACGATACATTGCGCGTGAGGTAATAATACAAATCAGGCTTATTGGATACCCATAACGTTCCTGAAATAATTTCATGTACCGGTCATCTTAGTATGATATGCTAAATTCATTCTATCAGTCTGAGGAGGGCTGTCCCTTACACCCTGTAAATAGTAGTCTGTTAACTGCTAATGTTCTTCGTGTACGATGATGCCGATCGTTTGAAAGTCTCATCAAATGATAAGCCAGAATAAAAATCCAGACGAGTGTGCCTGTGCGAGCTATAATATTCTAAAAAGGTTCTGGACCTTATTGGTTGTTCATAGCACGCACGCATTTGGAGTGCATTTAAAACGCCTCCACGCGGGGCGACACTTAAATGAACGACGGGCCCACCGTGAGTAGTTATTTCCACATGACTGAATTCTACCACGACATCAGCTATTCTCGTGTACTTCGCTGGAGACAAGAAGCTCCTGTGAGTTCAGAAAAACTTCAAATACCTTAAAAAAAACCAAACACATACCATCACCCCTTCAAGGGGTTGGCAGAGATATGACTGATGGCGACAGATTATCTACTCTAGTTTGTTACAAAAACCCTTGTAAATAAACTACAACACATAATGAAAAGAAATAATAACGAATAACGTTTATTTGGACACAGAAAGACCTAAAGAAAGAATAACGTTTATTTGGACACAGTTCGTGATACACAAATAACAAAATAAAAAGTGAAAATAATGTCATAACAGCAATAGTGTGTGCCTCACGGCTGTAATGCTGCCATTTTTGTAATTATATAAGATGTTAAAAAATTAACTTTACAAACTTTAACGAGTCCTTTAGACCATCAAACTGAATAACTTTTACTGTGGGACCAAGTTTGAAATCGCAGAAAAAGATCTGCTGTTCAATAGTAAAGTTTAATACCTACTGTTCTAAACTGCATGAAACAGCTGTTTTTTCTTCAAAATTAAAAAAAACAACAAGAACTGTCTCATCTTTGTGCGCAGCGTATGTATTGTTGTCCAAAGGTGTATCCAAAAGTTGATATAAAGTTCTTTAAATTAATTATATTTAAATTAAAGTTCCTAACCTGTTTGTTTTAGTCAATTATAATAAAACTAGCTTCGGCCCGCGCGGTATATCGATAAAAAGTAGCCTCTGTCCTTCCCCAGGGTGCAATCTATCTCCTTGCCAAATTTTGTCGAAATCCGTTCAGTGGTTTAGGCGTGAAAAGGTAACATACAGACAGACAGAGTTACTTTCGAATTTATAATATTAGTATGGATAGTTTAAGCATACTAACGAAATTATGGGTAATGTGCCTGAATTAAAGATGAATAAATCAATAATTACCGTTGTCTCATCCTCGTGCAACACCTGATCGTACTCCGACATGGCCACACAGAATATGATCGCGGTAACATCCTCGAAGCAGTGGATCCATTTCTTTCTCTCGGACCGCTGTCCACCCACGTCGAACAATCTGGAAATGTACATGGTTCATGTGAATTTGTGGCGATACACTATGGTTAATTTTGTGATGATTTTTGTAGACTGGTCACAAAGGCACAGATTTCTGCCAAATTGGGCTAGAGCCACGCGTTGGGCACAATAAATATTAAATAATTAAAAGTAAATTGATGTAAGTGGGCAGTATTTTATTGACTCTTCTTCAGAATCTTTAATTATTCGTATTTTTGTCTCTAGTGTTAAACTGCAGTTTTTCTCTAACTTAAAACTAAATTGTATGAGAGTTCATACAATTTCGTCAGAAGCCCGAAAAACTGACAACCAGTCTTACCAAGCGGTATCGTATTACCCATTTACTGGGTTGTGGAGGTCAGATAGGCAGTCGCTCCATGTAAAATCCGGTTAGACTGGAAGCCGACTCCAGCATAGTTGGGAAAAGTCTAAGCAGATTGATTTGGAATTCACAAAATTTAGATTACTACAACTCCACTTTTACTCAACTTTTTATTTTTTATCTGCAGTAGACAAAGTTGTCTACCTCAGTGTATAGTGTATTTACAGGCAAAATATATTCATTTTCCGCTACACTGCCAAAATTCGTTTTGAGTGTGCGTGTAACTTTTTTTTTTGAGCTTTGGATGATGACGTAAAAGTATTTTTGACTACTGGAAACACTCCCAAAATTGTTTAGTTACAAGTTATCTGCCTGTATACCAAATAGCTTGTTGGACCTGACAAGCCCTAATGTCCAAACCGTCTTTACAGGCATAATACTGGCTTTAATATCTTGGCATCTTGCCCAGCGCAGTGATGATGGATGATGGTCGAATGATCCGCCATCAAGTTGAATACTCACTTGAAATTAAGGTTTTTGAAGGAGAAGTGCACTTCAACGATGCCAGTGGTTTTGACTCTAGTCCTTAAAATATCTTGTTCGGTGGGCTGGTAATCTCTCGCACCTAACCGGTCCAAGTCGTCAAGGAAACTGGAATAAAGAGAAGATACTAGTTAGAAAGTGACAAACGTCATAAAACGTAATATCTGAAATCATTATGAATCATTTAATTTACATTAAATTCTTATTCGTCCATTAGTTGTCGACTCAACAAAATGTCGACCGAAGTACAATCTCTATTTTCGTAATACCATTCATTAGAAGATCAATAAATCAAGTCCACGTGACCGAAGCCACGGAAAAGCAAGTTTGTTGTATAATGTAATACATGAATATTAAAAGAACCGGCCAAGTGCGAGTCGGACACGTACAAGAAGTGTTCCGTACCGCCGCCGTACAATATTTATCAAAAAACGCCGAAAAAAATACGATTTACGTTTGTTCCTTTATTTTATTTTTATTATTTGGTTAGAGCGGCAATTTAAATACTTAATCTGTGACAATGTCAACTGTCTAGGTACCTATTACGGTTCATGAGATACAGCCCGCTGACAAGCAGACGGACGTACAGCGGAGGCTTAGTAATAGGGTTCCGTTTGGCACCTTTCGGCTAAGGAACTCTAAAAACTACATAACTATGATTGCTTGCATACGACAATTAGAGTACAACGCCTTGGGTCCCTTTTTTTATTGCATTTTTAGTGAAAAAATATCGATAAACGCTGTATAAACACGAATCGATTATGCTACATATTTCATGTTAATGGAACGTATCAAGTTTATCGTGTAATCGATTAAAGTAAACCTGCAATCAGTGGGTTCGAAATAATTTATTTACAAACAATGAAATCGAATGCGGTAGTTATAGAGGAAGATATATGTCGTTAAAGTTTTTCAAGTATAGAGGGGCTCGTTAGGGGCTTTGCCGGAAAGGTAATTTTGGATTCGGTTTTACCCTTGATTTTATTTCAATAGCGAAATAATTTTCCAGCCGTGGTTATAAAATCAAAAGTTTGTGGTATTTACAAGTACTACTATACTATACATATAATTATACTATGTATACTTAATTTTTGCCCTAATTTTTCGCTGATTATTGCTTGGGTCCAGTCTGATCAGTTTCCTCGGCTGGTGGAAAACTTATTAGAAGCATTTCTAGTTCATTGCACCCGTGATATAAACATACCCTGAGTGTGGGATGTGAGAGTGAGAACTGTGATAAGTGACGTTGCCTTCAATACTATTTAGGAAACTAGTTTTAATGCCATTATCAGAGAAACTGTTGTTCATATAAAAAATACAAATGAAGTCATTTCGAAGAACAACTTAACCATTCCAGTAAATGACAAATAATTTTGCACAAACAATAATTAAAACGCATAAAAGGTATTCATAAATTTTACCTATGCATGTCACATTACCATAATTATTCGCAACTAATATATTAAAATATTGTTCTGTTCATGTGATACGTGGTATCTATCCATCATGCATTCCACTTTAGCATCAACCGCTTGCGGCACTCTTTTGCGAAGACAATCAAATATTTGTATACACATTTGGCAAGTATTCAATTCATTGTTATGTACAATGCAATCCATATAGAATTCGCATTTAATGAAATCAATAAATTTGTAATTCAGTTTCAAACACTTCTTTGTTTGTATTACAGGATAATACGAGTCAATTAATAGTGGTGCCAAGAATGCACAAAAACGGACCGGAAAACGGATGCTGTTCAGTCACTATCCGGAATGAATCAATGTAGCCAACGGTTTTGGAAAAATCAATTATCAGGGTATGACACTCCTATGAACTCCAGTTTATAGAAAGTTTGCTAAATCCCTAATCAGTAAATCTGCAGTCAAACACCATATCAGGTACTTTGATTGGCTGGCCAAATAAAAACAATAAATTGTATATATACGAAAAGAGGAGCCAATTATTAAGATTTGGACGGAAAATTTAATGATTGTCAAACGAAATGTGCATGTTAATTCCAAGTAACAATACGTTTCGCGTTCATAATGAGATAGGAAGCATTAAGTTCAATAAACAGTGCTAAGTTTTATTGATTATTCCGCAAGCTATATCAGCAGACATCCGGCCGGCCACTAGTTGCAGTCGCCACGCTAAACGACGCCGGGCGACGCCGCCGCATACATATTAACGAGCTGCGAACCGTAGACAAACACGCTATACTTCTAAGTTGCCAGCTCATAAGTAATCTTCGTACTGACGGTTCCCCAAAACAAACAATTATAAGTAAACATATTTATAGAACATGTTTTCAAGCTAACCTTGAGAAAAGATCATGATCGTACACCTTTGCCTTGAAGAGAAAGGCATACATAAATAGACGTTTATTTCAAACATGTTTTCGTTAGTCCTAAAGGTCCCAAATGGACAATTAATAGAACTCATATACAATGACGTCATAGTATCCAACCTTCATTTTCCGCAGCAGCTGGCACACGTGCAACAGTATACTACAAAGCGTTGGCTCCTCTCGTAAATCGTCACATAGACCGCTCCATTGAGTAAAATGCTGTAATGGCATCGCTTGTCGGGCGGATTTAATCTTATTTGTACAAGGCGAAGGCTACTCTATTTAATTGTCCAGCTTACGGACGTACTTAGCAGAAGCATCCGCCTATAATGACCGCTACATTGCAGTTCCGAGAAAGTTTACGAGAACGAGACGAGAACATTTTTATGTTGAACAATAAATACAGGGCGTAGAAAGAGTCGTTGTAGAATAAATTGTCCTTGTACAATTCCACCATCTTGGTAAAGCTTAATAGCTCTGAAGGTACTGTGAAATTAAGAAACGAATACTGTATTGTGGTGACTTGTACTAGAAGTGGTCAATGTCACTGTATCACGAGATGCTAAATCATAAGTGAGTCAGTCAGTGACGCCATCCAGCGGTTGACTGTACCGAGAAACGTGACTTTGAACTTCTTCGATCTCGACTAAGATTAATGACAAAACAACGCTAGTGTTCGCCCAGATTGCTTAAGATAACATTCTAATCAAACAATCACGTCTGGTGAATTATTTGATGAAAAATATCGTTCTTGAATCATCACCGACACCAACATACGGTGTGCGGTGGATTAACATCGTGGGGAAACCTTGACTTGTTACGAGTAAGGTAATTTAAGGTGCGTTTCCACTGAAGAGGAGACGAGCGGAGCTGAGCGCAGACGTGCAGGAATCAATTGACCAATCACAATGGTTGAAATCCTCATCGCTTATTTCTTCTCAGTATGAAAAGTAGCTTTTGCATTTCAGTAGGACAAATTATGGGCAGGTATTATTGTTCTTGAACATGTTATAGCTATAAGCTGAGCGCTAAACCAGAATCAACGTCCAGCATTTTATTGGTTGACGTTTTTAGACCAGGAATGCATCGGCCATAATTCTGTAATTAGAAACACTACTGTTAAAACATTTCATTGTAACACAGGACTAACGCCATGAACTTAACAAAATCTGCAATACAACACTAATAAATTTTTATTATTCAGTGTATGAAGGTTTATACAAATTAACATTTCAAATAGGTCAAAGTATCTTAATTGCAAGTGGGCATGTATCGGCGCCGTAGTTACCGTTCGTGTGAAAGGCCAACTTTGACACGATACACCGGTAACTCCCAACCTAAATGAAAAACTACGTTGGTGAAACACGCAACCGTTTGGTATAGTGAAAAACTTTGCTATGTTATCCATTCGACTAGCAATTATGGCGATTGTATTTATTTAAACGACAATTTTCGGCAGAGCATGGGAAAATTTAAGCTAAGGATAAGCCTATGTACCTATTACGTTTTGGATATTGTGATTTCTAAGTTCGAAACTAACGGATTTATAAATAAAATCTAGTATTCAATTAGATATGCAGTACCAAGATCACTGTACAAGACCCAGAATATGGTAGTAGAAGAACAGCCGATTGAGTAAATCTGTATAGCAGAAAAATTAATAGTGGAGCAAGGCAAGAATGGAGGGCAGACTGATATGTCATAGAGATGGCATGTAAGCAATAACAATTTAGCAGAGATATATAATACAATAATCATAGCAGAATGTGTCAGCAATATTGGAACTGCTCAAAGTAGTCTTTCACACTTCAAACATTTAGTTGATTGTATCCAATATAATTTATGCAAACGACAAATGGGTCTATGTCATGATTGGTGTCAGAAACAACTACAACTCAAGGCCAGTGTGTATAGATCGTAGATCTGACACCGTTGGCCCGATGCCAGATTGCCTAGAACAGTCGAACTTAGACAAGCTAGCCACGAACAAGCAAGGATTGATACTGAGCTAAGCTATAATTCCGATTCTAACATCAATGTGTTCGTAGAAGGAAATAAGTTTGTGATTGTCAATTTTGCGTATAAGTTATATTTTAGCCCAGCTTAAAAAACGAAATTCCAAACATCGTATCTTTGATTACGCTAATAACAAAGAAAAGCGAAGACGTTGCGTAAGTTGCATTATTAGATACGCTAAAAGATAAAACATACGTATTGACACATTTGTTAAGTTCTCATCTCATTACACGCTCAGTAAGTTGTCCAAATGTGCTATGGGAGCAAGAAGTAGGGTATTATGTTCCAATGTCAGTGGAATTGTTGGTGCTTTTGGACGGGTGCCAACAGAAAGGACATCTACTATCCTTACTTAACTACCAGAGGGAAACTCTCTCGATATTTCGCCGATACGGAATATCTTTGTGTTTCGTACTGAAGCTGGTCGTAGTCACGTTTCGAGTACTTTCGAGGGAATAGTTATAGCTGCTAAATTCCCTGCAATATGAGGTGTCGCAGTGCGAATTACTGCAGATACAGGACTACAAACGTAGAAAATCAATAAAAAAATGGTTACTCTGACCTCGCGAAACACCTTTACTATTATTAGAAGTCTGCTTTGTGAGCCTTTGACATTTATTTAATAATCATTACAGTAATTAGTCATATTTCAACAAGATCTGTCTAAAGAAATCATATTTGTGGAGCAGTATACTTTATTTTGGTTAATAAATATCCTGTATGACGGAGTGGCAGTTGAAGGAGCCGATAACCCTCTCAAAGATTGTTCTTATATATAATTAAAACATATCATAAACATTACAAACATACGTGTTAAATGTTCTCACCCGAGTGTTTATCATACTGGCGCTTTTTCGAGTCGGTCCTGGGCGTTTCTGACGTCAAACCTCTGTCAACGTTAACTGGGTCAGTAAACAAGGGTGAATTACATTCGGAGCAGCCGAAATCATTTCATTATACCATTGAACGCCGCCGGTGTTATTGAACGTGGATGTATTGATGACAGCGTTTAGTGGTGACGGGACGGTTACAAACTCCTGTTTGTATTTTCCTATGATTTCTCCTTTATTTGATCCTAAAATGCCCTAAATTTCTGTACTTACCTAGTTAATAACTGCCCTGTATGCATCAATCCTGAATTTAGATTTTACATTTATTTCCTATCCGAGCTTTCTTTCCAATATTCTTATTTGGTGTGCAAAACTAACAATCCTGACAGAATTGTCAAAAATTTCGGTCAGCGACGACTTCGCAATAGGCGATATCTCGCAAAGAAGAAAAATCGATAGCTAAAACTGGACAGATGAAATCCTTGTGCTGATTGCAAGCTGGGTAATGCACAAAATCCATGTATGGTGGTGTTGTCGGCTGACGCGGCTTGCGGGCGACGTGCGCGGCCTCCGCCCGGCAACAGGTCCGGCCGCGCGATCAATACGCCGCGCGCCGCCGCACACTGCGCCTTGCCGAGCCCTTTCGATAACTACGCGCTACGCCGCGCCGGCCGAACCGCGGGCGAAGCGACGCGAACCCACGATCACGTCACGCACAGCCGATTTGCACAGGCATACATGTCGACCAACATCGACCGATTTCGCTGCCTCACTATCAATATTCGTTGACCATCAAGAATTACCTATCAATATTTCATTAGTTGGCCCATTTTTCTAGGCCAAAGAAAATTCAACCGATTTATGTTTGGGACTGAAGTCGCAGACCCACATGATGAAAATTTTATGTCACTTCCATACATTCAGAATTTGTTTGTCCAGAGATCCAGGATCCAGCTGAACTACACAAAGAATTCTCATCCTGATACGATAGTAATTGTTGGACGAACCCGACGACTACATCATCTGCCTAGCCTTTTCCCAACCATGTTGGGGTCGGCTTCCAGTCTAACCGGATGCAGCTGAATACCAGTATTTTACATGAAGCGACTGCCTATCTGACCTCCAGAACCCAGTAACTGGGTAATACGATACCCCTTGGTAAGACTGGTTGTCAGACTTTCGGGGTTCTGATGACCCGTAACGACTGTCAAAGATCCACAAATGACAGCCAGGACCAACGGCTTAACGTGCTTTCCGAGGCACGGAGGAGTCTCGGTATGTAAAGATGGTCACCCATCCACGGACCAACCCCGGCAAGCGTAGCTTAACCTGAGGGATCGACCCGTGAGGCTGTTATTACGTAGCCACGAGCTCCTCGAATGAACCCGACGACTACAATCTTTCTAAATCTGGTCCTAGTTTTGATAAACCCAACTCGCTAGTTTGTTTATAACGTCCATAACACGAAACACTTGTCAGCTTCATCGTGGGAACAGAAATATCTATAAAAAGACTGTTGAGCGTAAAAAGAACCAGAAAGGAGCATGAGCAACCCCTACGTAACACTTTTTGTTTAGTTGGGGTTGAACGCATTCGGTTGAAAGTTTACGCAATGGTGTGACTACACCAATAAAAGTCAGCCGGGACACATTACCCCCAAAAGCGGCGGCGATAGGGGTTCATGAGGTGTTACCGAGTTAGATGGAGGGTGAAGGTAGTTCAGGACTTAAGCAGCCGGTGGCGCTGTGAAGTGCTTCCGGAATTAGCGCGGGCGTCATGCGATCGGCACATAAATCTGTCGCCGGTGGCTTTCCGCGCGCCACGCGCCATAGGCCGCAGACGACGTGGGCGGCGCCGCGGCGGTTTCAATCGCGAAGTCACCGATACTATCTCAATTGCTTTACGGCCGCTGACAATCTTTTAAACATATGTGTGACGAGGGGACTATGCATTTATAAATAAAAAGTTATCTTTAAGTATAATGCGATTGCTTACCGCCACCAGAATAATATCTAACGCTATTCTATGTAAGACTAACTTGTTCAGGGGATTGAATCGCCCAATCTAAATGAGAAGGGCCATTAGCAGGTGTAAAGTATAAAAAGGCTGACGTAACATCCCTGCTAAATGTTGAATACCGCATTGGAGCATTTGTCGCCCGGAATTATAGGGGCCTGAGTTGTAATTGACAAAGTAACAGCCACTGGCGATGATGTAGCGATCATTTACCACAGTTTAATACACAATATTTTCCAACAATTGTGAGTTTTGTGGCGCCTGTGCGATTCAATGAATAAAACATTCACAAATTGAAGAAGGTTTCAACGAAATTCACGTCTTCAAAGGTTCTTCTTGTAACTTTAAATTATGTCTAAGGTTGTGTCTTGCTCGAGCCTAGAACTAAGTATGAAATATTGATACAAAATGCCCTCTTCATTGCTTATTACTTATTCTCCGTGATAGCTGAAGCTATCAATTTAGTCGACAACTGTTTCAGACTCAACTTGGTGTAGGTAGGTACTAGGTACTTTGTTTCAACGTTAGACCTTTTAATTTATTTATTCAATAAACACGAATTTTTAACTTAGGTACACCGCTTAATCATATAAGCGGCAAACACTGCATTCAATCGATATTATAACGGACACCAAGTACCAACTTGGCATAAAGAGCAATAATTTAACATCAAACCAAGTAAGAAATTATATGATACGTGTGCCTACTTCCTAGACGAACGATCTTAAGTAGTAATAAATCAAAACGTACAACTTCTTTTGCATTGAGTAACTGGGTATCACTTAGTTCCGCAAGGTATATCGGTAATGCAACGCAGCAGGCTAGATATCATTTTTCGCCAATTGAGCACCAGAGCCAATTACCGGTGAGGTAATAGTGAAATATGGGAATCTTTTACTGCTAATGTGCTGGTGACAATTGCGAACTACTAAGTTATTTTCGACACATTACAACATCATTAATGCAAATTTCTTTTATGATCGCCATCTGTTACGCAAAGATTTGATCAGTAAAAATTGTGTTTGGGACAACGTACACTGATCGAAATGATCATACTTCCACTCCTGATATCCTATTTAATAATTGAATAGCTAAAAGGTCCTGACATATACAACATTGCATCTACTACAACGTACATTCCGTATGTGATTTTCCTCATGATTGATGAGAGACACACAGATACGAGCGTTGAACCGCGCACAAAGGGTTCCTTGTGACTGTTGCAAGAGCATCCGCCGACCGCGATTCTCGCCACACAGTACAAAACAACTATCCTTATCGTGTTACTGACGGACCACTAAATGTTACACCAGTTCCACTCAGCTCTAAGAGAAAACGTGGAACGTATAAGGAATTCAGGGAACCAGATGCTTCTGTAGTTAGTTCGTTTACGGGAGGACACAAAATTTTTTTTTGCGACTTTTCTATCTTCATGAAAACGCCGTTATCAGCAGAATAAGAGCCCACAGTGTGTCTTTGAGGGATGGAATATTTCGACTCAGGTCAGAAGCTGGTCGATAGACCTGAATATGACGTGTTTTTGATGATTAATGGAAATTGCTTTATATTCAATAGAGTATACGTATGTGTCACGTTATTATTGTAGTTTTAATCATTTTTTACGTGGTTACGGCGGTTTCAAGAGTCGCTACTTTTGCTTTAGCATTGTAAAGCACTAATCGTAACGGCTAACTCGTCAGGGATTATAAACTCGATATATAAGTGTGTAAAGTTGTAAACGTACCTGTTTATGGGAACGTGTTTATCATGATGATTCAGTAAACAAATAAATAATAGCCATTTATCATTCTACGTAAGTTGGAATCAACTGAGCAGAACCAACGCCTTATTGTTTGGTGTTAGAGAACTAGTAATCACTCCATGTACTGTTGTTTTGTTTTTGCTTACGTATAGAAAGGAGATTTACCGAATCGATGGTAATTAATCAAACATGATTATTAATTCCTATTAATTTTATCCCAAATTTTATTCAACCGAGATGAGTCATCAAGAAGTGTGTTAGAAGGTTTGACGATCATTATGGAGGATACCCGTTGGATTGATAGATGCGCTGGATCGTTTGTGTTCCCTTCCCTCAACTCTTGTGTTAACATTTATGATGATGATAAGCTAAAAGATTGGCATGATCCTTATAATTCAGTATTAATGAAGGCAGAACAATTTGTATTAAACATGTTCTGGATGGGAGGGATTGCGGAAGAAACACAAATGTACACAGTGAGCAGAGACCGGACGAGTCAATCGGCGCGCGAGTACCGCTCCCTGCTTCCATCGGGGATTGACAAATTGAATTGATGGCAGTGACGTCACACATAATACAGATGAACACTTACCATCAAATTATCGGAATGTACTAATGTATACCTACACACAAACTGCCAACGCTCATAATTGTAACAACAAGGTTGTTATCACACCAGACTTTTTAATTAATCGCGACCCCATTTTGCAAATGAAATACGTGAGTAAAATTAATTTAAACGTTTTGATCGGGCATTCTAATTTTATCTCCTGTATGCGTATTATCTTAACATCATGCGAATTACTTGTATGACTAGTTAGTGGAGGAACCACTTCATTAACCGTACAATTAGCAATGTCATTAAAACGTTATATTATTTCACATGGGCTTATGGTTCTAAACATTAGATAAACAGTTTACGCAACGATTTGTCAAGTCAAATTGAAGTCCCTAGCCGTGACTTGCATGTTCCTTTAGGCAGTTTCTAATATTAACAGTCGAACTCTAAGTGGTGTCATCACACTTGCGACAATAGTGCGCTACATATTAGAAAATACATATTTTCAAACTGTTTTATGTGTAAACAATTAGGATCACCTTAATTACCATGGAATCATGGATGTTGTATTGTTGTAAAATGCAATACAGGGATTAGCAACAGTATTTGAAGGTTCATGTCCAAGATACCACGAGTGTAGACTCTCGAAATTAGAAGGCAATCTATTTGGAGAATGGAATAAAAATAAAAAAATCTTAAAAAAAATATCAACCCCCTAGATGTGAGTGAGAGGTTTGTAACATCAATCGAGGTTGTATTTATATTTGTACGCATGCGTGTGTACTGCGTCAACTCGGCCGGGTGGCGTAGATTACGATATCGGCGACTCTGAAAACGTAACATGGTAGCCCCCACTGCTTCCTCTGAAGTGCTAAACTTAGGGGCTGAAGCAAAAGCCATTGACAATTCGTACGCGATGAGTAACGCGCGGTGCTACACGGTGATGCCGGGCCCCAGGCCCCTGCCTATAGTCGGCAACAGTTGGCGATTCGCTATAGGCAAGAACCCATGGAGAACTCGCGCTTTGGACGTTTCGCTCTGGTTCCTGAGAGCTTTAGCAGGCGCCGGGGGAGCGGCTAAAGTGGCAAGACTGTTTGGACATCCTGATTTGGTGTTTCCGTTCTGTGCAGAGGAAACAGCAAGAATTTACAGGCGGGAAGACTTAATGCCATACAGAGCAAAAGCACCTTGCCTTAGCCATTACAAGCAAGATTTGAGAAAGGATTTCTTTGGGACCGAGCCTGGACTGATTGGAGTGTAAGGGATTAAATACATTTGTGTTAAAAGTTGGTAATTAAGTTATACGTGTTCTAAGTTCTGTACATTTCCTGCAGACATGGTGAGCCGTGGTCTAGATTTAGATCGAAAGTGTCTAAAGCTTTGATAGCGCCGGAGGCAGCAAGGGCCGCGGTGCCTGATTTAGAATATGTGACCGACGATTTTGTGCACAGGTATGTATTTGTGCGTAGGTATCACGTCTTTTGTTCTTTATCTCAAAAAAGCGATTTGTTTAATTTACTGAGCTATTCTCGTAATGTTATTTTGGAAAGAAAACATGATAGTGATAAATCACTGTCATCATAATGAAACTATAGTGCCTACATTACGATGTGTACCATCAATGTAGTTTAAAGAATTTTTTTAGAGAACTATTTATTTATGTATTTGTTAGATTGCGAAGTTTCTATTTAACACTAGAATTAACAAGTATAGTGCCCATTCTGCTTATAATCGGAATTTCAAGTAAGTCTTTAAGAATACATTATCGTAAAGGGCTCGGCGTAAACACATGCGGCAATTTTGTGGTCTAGTACTTCGTTTTGCCTCTAGTGATCTGAGTGTGGAATCTCAGTTTAATGACCACATCCCGTTTTTAACAACGGCGCGCGGCGTCTGCGCATTTGTTTTGAGCGACGGCTCGGGCTACTGACTCATTGTGAACAACAAACCTCATTCAATGAGAAACGTTACGTTTCGTTTGACTGACTTTGACGCGGAATATTTAACGCTTAGATGAATTTAATTGAGAAACATAATTTACATATGGGCTTTAAATGAATTAGGTTTTTATTAGCAGCTAGGCAACGTAAAAATTGGGGTAAAGCAATTTAAATTAAGCACGCGAACTTTAAATATTAGTCGATGGCTACATTTTTTAATATTTTCTTTACAGAATGGAATGCATTCTCGACGATAATCGTGAGCTGCCGAAAGATTTTCTCACGGAACTCTACAAATGGGCCCTTGAGTGTAAGTGCTACTTGACGAGTGGCGCCACCTTCTGTGAACTCTATTGTGCTTTTCCGCATAAACTTGTTCCGAGGGGTAATTTAACGCCTAAAGAAAACACTCCTCTTTGTTCCAGCTGTGGGTGCTTGGGCACTGGGGACAAGATTGGGATGTCTCCGAGATAACGATGCGGAAGCGAAAGAAATCATTAAATGCATCCACGGATTCTTCCATAGTGTTCCTGTATTGGAACTCTCAGCACCATTATGGCGAATATACTCAACACCTGCTTACAAAACATATATCGAAGCTCTAGACGCCTTTAGATCACTCTGCTTGAAAAGATTGACTGATAAAGGTATATGCTCACAAATAGCAAAAGCTTCTGGTGAAAAGGTTGCAACAATATTGGCTTTGGATCTACTACTGGTCGGTGTAGATACTACAGCGGCTGCTGCAGCGAGTACTTTGTATTTATTGGCCAATAATGAAAGAGCACAGAGAAAATTACAAATTGAACTTGACAATAATCTTCCAATAGACAGAGGAATGACCAGTAAGGATTTGGATAAACTGCCTTATCTTAAAGCTTGTATAAAGGAATCATTGAGGTGAGTTTAAACTCAAAAAGAAAATACCCACTTTTATCGAAGAACAGTTCAACCCTTAAGGCTGAACCCTACCTCAAATTTTATCTCGCTCGCACCATACTACTCGCGACCTGAGTGAGAGCGAGACGGGAGTGGGGCACTAGCGGGTCTCAAGCCTCGAAAAGTGTAGGTAATCGTTTTTTACGGTGAAAAAATTGGTCATTAAAAAAAAAACATAAGACCTGCTTTATAGATCCTTCAGTTATTAGGCAAAGTTCCATGACCTAATTTGAAGTATTTTTTTAATACCAGAGGTTAATAATTCCTTTTAGAGGTAACTTTGGTTTTTTTTTTCTGTAGAGAAAATTTGATGTAATCGTCTTTTCGCCAAACATAGGACCTAGCATCAATACTCAACTTTAACATATATTTATTTTAAAATTAATGCTGCAGTATTTTCGGCATAACAGAGGATCATGCTAAGCAATTTGGGGTAGGGTGCGCCCTTAATATTGTTATCTAAAGGCGTATTAACGGGCGGCTATCTGCACGCGAGAGTATCTCACGGTGGCACTTAGCATAATATTGACATTACAAGGCTAATGTTATTGGAGGAGCAGCAAACATTGCTGGATCCCGATACTGTCTACCCTTAGTTAACGCGTGGCAGCATCACCGTACTAAATACTAAACTCCTGTGCATACATGAAGCAAATAAGAACCGTTCAATGGTGATAATTTGTCCTTTGTTGCCTTGTCATCATCAGTTTGCGGTTTCACCAGCCTACGTAACATTCCATGAGTATATTTATTATTACAACAATTTAACTTCCTTTCAGATAATCTTATTCTAGTTTGATTCATTTCTCTTAAATCTGACTTTAAATTATTTCAGTAAACAATTTAACGTTTAAGTAAAGTTTCGTCATGACATTTCGTGAGTAAAGAATTAAAATAAATAATGAGCCAGTTTCAATGTCACTAACATAACAGTAATAAGAGATTTTCCTCATGGCACGAGTACAGTAACCTCCAATGAGTCTATAGGATAAAAACTTAATACAAGTGTATCGTCTTAATGTAACGTGACCAATGATGGTCAGCGTCAGATTACATTTGCACCTGAGTCGCTATTAGGTCCTCAGCCCACAAGGTGAGTGTAACAATACTAGTGTTTATAGCAAGTTATGTAAAGAATATACTTGCAGTACACGTCCGCATGCACCGATAAATGCGAAGAATTCGTAATTGACATATGGGTGACGAGTTTTATAATGTTGTTAATGATATGAACTGGAATTTGTTGAACGTAATCGAACTGCTCGAAAGTAACTTTTTCGGGATGTTTATATAAACCCGCTAAGTGTATCGGTACCATTCACGAAGGCAAAAAGCAAGTGTTCCCATTACAATTACGCTATCTTTGAATAAGAAATTACAAAGGAGGACTTTAACCCTAGTACCCTGAACAGGAAAATTGTAAAAAAAATATATATTTAGTAAGTAAGTTCATTTTGAATTTCATGTCAATATGTATCTTAAATTCTTAATGTTTTATTGCACATTGCTACAGAATCAAACCAGTGATTTTGGGGAACGGAAGATGCATTCAGTCAGATGCCGTGATATCTGGATATGAAGTGCCTAAAGGGGTAAGCATGAAGCCTTAATAATGTAAGTAGCAGACGAAATTGATCCATCAGCTCAGGAAATTTAACTTTACATGAGGAAATACATATCTACGACTAATTTTAGACTAACAGGGAAGGGGGAATACTGAGAACATGACAATTTATATTTACAAAATTCCTTTTTCCCATTTCAGTCACACATAATTTTTCCACATTACATCCTATCTAACGAGGAACGATACTTCCCTTCACCAAAGGAGTACGTTCCCGAGCGATGGCTACGAGACAACGAAGTTCGGGAGTCAACGGAAAAACCCGAAGGATCAATAGTTTTTGGTGAAAATTCGGGATGCCCGTACAATCGGGCAATGGAGGTGTGTCGCAAGCAAAAGGAAGTAGGGATCCACCCGTTCGCATCGCTTCCGTTCGGCTTCGGCCGCCGAATGTGTATCGGGAAGAGATTTGCTGAGGCAGAGTTGCAACTTCTGCTGGCTAAGGTGAGTTTGAATTGACTGTACTTTTGTTTTCTTAAATGAGGCCAGCAAAGGTTTGTCATAAATGACTTAAAGAGTCACGAAAAGGGAAAATTGTGGAGTAATCGAGGTCAAACCGCTCGTAATTTCAAGTAACAAAAAAATTTGCAGGACAACTTTCTCTGAAAATCCTAACATTGTGGTTGGTTGGTTGGTCGTTCAACATAATTATGCTAAGCCTAATAATTTATTCCCAGACATTCCATAAATACGACGTGTCGTGGCACTACGGAGAGCTAACCTACAGCGTAACGCCGACGTACGTGCCAAACGAACCGTTGCAGTTCGCACTCCACAAGAGAAACCGTAACCACACTAGTCTGTAATCTTCTATGTTAAATACGTATTTAATGTTGTAGTAAGTCGTATAATTAGCTGCCAAAGGTTTTTTACAAAGTTGGATGTAGGTCGTTTGTGTTTTGTACGGTTTTGTAATACTTAATGCTAAGTTAGATTTATTTGAATTTTCAAATAAAGCCTTAATTTCTTAATTGGATGAATTATAGTATTATTTTAAAGATCCTATCATTTCTGCAAAGTGGAGAGCCTAATATTAACTTTCTTTTCTAAATATGAACAACTAATTGGTTAATTAGTTGTGAGAAATGAAGTTCACACAACATTTCTTGTATTAATCAAAATCAAAAGTCATTTAGGCTGAGACTCAGCATTTTTTTAACTTTAAAATTACGAAAGTCACCCAAAACGCTCGCTCTTCACCACTTCCAACTGTTTTAGCTGTGAAGAAAAACTAGCAAAATAAACTCCCCAGCAACACTTGTGTCTTTTAAGTTATAAGAACTTGTTTCTAAACAATCTTCTCATAAGCAAAGCATGTACTCACTATTTGGCGGAGTCGTTGAGCTGGTACTCGTTGGAGCGGCCGAAGCACTCCTGAACGCCGGCGTCCGCCCAGAGCCTCTTCATCGCCGCAAGCAACTCCTCGCTGAACGGCTCCGTGTCCTCCATCCGTTGGATCACGTCAAACACCATCTTGCCATCGCTCTGCAACACATAAATACTATAAGTTTTCGAAAATTCTCCTTATAAGTATTGTCCTAGAGATAGGTAGATGTACGTAGACTACAGAAACATTTCGACATTTACATCGGGGGACAAGACAAGCCTATTGCTATTAATTACGCACAAATCCAGGCTCCTTGCAAAGGATTTTGTGAAGGAAAAGCCCATTAAACTCGTAACGCAGAATAGCAAAAAACATATTTGTATCTATCGACACTGTCAAAGATGGGTCGTAGTTCCGCTGTGTGGGTATACTAAACCTATCCCAAAAAGGAAAGAAGGTCAACACCACGCTACAGCAAAGACGTTGGCAGCGTAGCCAACACTTTCACCGTCGCCGACATCTATCATTCTAAAATTCGGTTTTGTCTACACATAAGTGCCAATGTACCACTGCAGTGCGTTGTACGGGGCAAGGGGCAATGCCACCGGGTAAAAACCACTACTGTTGCTTTGCCAGGGAGCATTAAAATGTTCTGCGCTGCCACTTTGCTAACTGGCTTGAATTTGAGGCCCCTAGTTTGTGGCGATACAAAAGAAGGCCATTTTCCCCCATTCTAATACTGCAATTCCTGACTTCACTCAAGACAAGACAGTTGAAGGTAATTACAGTCTATTTTTGACTGAAAACACGGTAATAATGGCCCTTGATCAAAAGTAGAATTTATTAGAGTAAAAAAAATATTCCTTATTATTTTTGTTTGATGGGCTAGTGCTGACAACCGAACTAACTATTGCTTTGTAAAGGTTGGTATCATGGATTTTGTATACTCCTAAATAATGAATGAAGCCAGATACCGAAATAAAACTCAATGGTGGTGACTTTTGTCTAAGACTCAAAGTTTTACTTACTCCATGAAAAATTAAAGAAGCGTTTTAGCTACCGTGTCGTCAGTGTCTAAATAGTGAGCCTAATGGTCCAAGGGGATCATTAGCCGTTGTTCCGATGTTTTATGGAACTTGATGAAGAGGATAATATACTACTTCAATGCAGAATATAGGCGTATGCGTAATCATCGCTAGATAAACATTTAAATATGAGGAAACATTATAATAATTACTCTATAAATATTGAATTGGTGATATCAATATAAATGTATTATTTGGACTAGCTTTTCTGAACATTCCGAACAACGAACGATGAATGCTTGGTAAATTATTACAGCATAGCAAACATGAGAGGTTGTTAACTTCACCCCCAAAATAAACTGTTGCCCAAAGTTTACTCCTCTTGAAATAAGTTATATTTCCTTTTGGGATACTCGGGAGACCAAGAGGAGAGTGAATCTTGAATGAATCATATAGGGGTGACAATTTCAAGTAATTTGTGTAAGCTCTATTGACATAACTAAGTTGAAAATGTGAACAAAAATGCATTAATGGTAGTGATTAAGTATTAACGACTTAATGTTCCATACATAACTCATTAGTGCTGTGTTGACCTATTTGATACAGTAAGACTTCTTATTTGTAGAAAAGGGAGGGAGATTTGTGAGCTTCGAATCACAAACTAACTTATGATCTAATGAACTGATCAAAAATCATCCAATAATTTTTAATTGCATTTGAAAAAAGAAAGAATCACTTGCACAATCATTCAGCATATAGCATTTCTAAATTAATATATAACAAAAATATGAAAATGCTCTGTAGATCATCATTCAATTAGTTATTTCCTACATGCATCTGAACTCTTTACCAACTTGTAACCTTTATGTCATGATCACTTTTACATTTTCTTACCATGCATCAACAACCATTGCCTAACTTTTAAAAGCCATAAACACAGCTATAAAGAACGATGACTCATAATAATTCGTGTTGAAGAGCAATATCGTCTCAATTGGAGTTGAGTGACCCAGCATCTTCGACATACGCTAATCCGATTAGTAATCCATTTAGCAAACTCGTCTCGGAGAACCGTACGCTTTCGTTACGCAACCCGCTAACCGCCAAGTGAAAGAATTCTGACTAATGAGTAATGAGAATCTCCAAAATTCTGATGTGTTTAGTCTTCGTCTAAAAGTTTCATGAGTTTGTTGACGAGTAAACTGCAATGCATCATAAATACTCATGCTTTATGTAGCAGAGACAAGTTCAGTCTGTTCTGGGTATTATAAAAGTTTATACTAGCGGTATTGCGGCATGAAATGCCATGCTATGAAATAAATAACTCGTACATCAGGCTTGTGCTTTTGCTAGTTGCAGAGGTTTCTCTGAAATATGCTCTAATTATGACGGGTGTTGCGGCTCGCGGGGCGCATGCGCGGTGACGGGGAGCTCGCCGCGCCATTCACAACCCCTCCTCGGAATAACCCGGCACCGCCACCCTTGTTGCTTACACATTGCATATTCATTTAAACGTCCATTAGCTCGTTACCTAGGCTGGCATTAAGGGTCGGCTAAAGGTAGTCGTGTTTTTGGTTTTGATAAGTTTATATAGAAAACTTAAAGTAGCAGCCACGAAAAAAAACGTCTGGCTAGCTGAAGAGCTTTACTATAGTCAGTGAAAAATCGGTTTGAGGACAAATCTCGTAGAAGATTGTTAATAAAAAATTGAATATCACTAAAAACGTGCAAAAAGCACTACTGTATTTTGAAAACTGGCATAAATGGGCGTCAATAAGAAATCACCCAATTAATATTATCGGAAATTTTCGGAATTTTCACCGTCAAGTCAATGTTACATTTTTGTGACCGTGTAAATTCCGAAGTTTGTACGCAAAATAGAAGTAATGTTAAGGAAAAAACAATCTGTGGGTTCTCTGTTCTTTGTTGTCTTTATTAAAGTAAAGGTGCCTTCAAGTTATCAAAATACAGCAGTGTTTTTTGCACGTTTTTAGTGATATATATTTTTTTTAATCGTGACGATTATCTCGACTTATATTCATTTCCTTTTGCAATTATTGTAACTTAGATTGAGGCAAAGTATGTTACATTTGTAAAATTCCATGGTTTTTTGTGACTTTCGTCAGTAACAGGCACCAACAGGTAAAACCGATAGTACATACATTTTTAGTTTTGTCTATTAAGACTTTGGTAAGACTGAGGCACATCCAAACGAAGATCACAATCCTGAACCCTTCGTTCTGTAACCATACAACATCGTCTAAACATAGGAAACAACGCTAAGACAACCCTCATGCGATTCACTGTGCGTGTACTTCAGTTTTGTTTCAACATGTTTGCGCCGGATAGGGCTGTCACATCCACTGCTTTCATGTCCCTCACAGTGATAAAGAGATAGGTGCATGAGGTAACATAGACAGTGCCGTGTGCACACTAGCGCCATAGCTTGCGATGCGTACAATATGCAAAACTAATGGGGGGGCCGTAGAGGGCATGTCTCATTAGGGGAATACAGTGAAGGGGATCGATCTCCGTACATAGCGTGAACTATGGAAAATACGCCAACCTGCATGTTAAACATGAAGTACTAACGATTCCTACTGTAATCTAGTTTGTATAATCACTACTTGAGAAGGAAATTACAGATATTTTTTATTGTTCGCAGTCTCATGGACTTTAAAGATTCCATTTACGGCGTAGGTACCTATGTCAAACGGTACGTGCGTCACATCTCGTGACGATTGAATTAATTAAAGTTCTCAGAGCAGCTTCTCGTTCGTTGTGTAACCAATGACGTTGACATGAACGACTCTCCAACAGGTCGGAACGGAACTGAGATACCTTATCTGACTGACATTCCGAACAGGTACTTTTGATGATAACACTGGCCAATGTATCCCTTTCAGATTTTATTACACGTTTGGTGGTTGTTCGTTGGTTGCTAATAGAATCGCGCACTATCGCAAACATGACATTGCCACCTTATCTGGTTTACCATAAATTATTCAGTTTGCAATATCTCGTTAACGTTAGCACAATAACCAGGTTTACGAATTAACTTAGCCTTAGCCTTATCTAAAGTGGTAAATTGATTAATGTTTTGTTGGTAAATTAGACTAACAACACTGCAATGTCATGTATTGTATTTTACAATCCCACACTTAAGAAACCAATTTAATCTCAAAGATAACCTTGGCGAATGTCTCCTTGTATTTACAAGTCAATAAAAATTGGAAATAACTGTTTAATAAAACTGAAAGGTTTACAATAATGGTAATATTTGTTTTGGAGTAATATTCATAGCAAACAAACAATGCAATAAGTTATACTTATTATGCAGAGAGAAGCAGGGCTCGGGCGGCCGTCATGCAGCGAGCCACTTTCATGAATAACGAATACCCAATATTGATCTCCATACAGAGAACATCTCACAGAATCGAACAAGTCCTGGGAAAATGCAGATGCAATTTCCGTTTATTCATGGAAGCTTTTCCCCTGTAAATTAGGTATATATAGCTATAGCTACAATAGTGTAGTAGTTTTATAGAGGATTAATTCGATATTCTCAATTACTTATAATCATTTTAAAATTGCACATAATCCCGCATTAGGCGAACGATGTATTGACATACAATTTAAGCTACAGCGTTTAGCATTAAAAATGGATCTATGGCCGGGTTGGTTACTAAGCAATAAGTATCGTAAATATCACTCCAGTCTCCCAAAATTGCTTCGTAATCAGCGTTAGCGACATACGGGAACCTCAGAGCACTTATTCCCGATGTAGATTTCGATGCAATCGACATTATTTTTACTGACGATCGCCCATTATTTATAGAATACCATCGACACGTAATCGACGCAGTTTATCGTTTACGCAACGAATACTCGCTTTGATTTTAGATTTTTAGTAAACTAACGAGTAAGTACTGTCCGATTGATATCTTCGAATAAATATTTCAATTTTATCAGTATACTCATCACTAGGATCATATTGAGTGTTTTGTGGGAGGTTTATGTCCTAGCGAAACGCACGTCGGAATGTGCTTATGCTGACATCACAACCGAAAGATGTCGAACAAAATGATTATAGTTTAGACCTTCGGACTCGAGATCTTTGGGACCTTATAGAATCTATTATTGCCCCTCGCTGTTCTTCCTAAATCGTAGGAGGTTTGGGGAGCCTTTACCACTTTCACAAGAGACTGCTATTATTGAATACTGTATACTGTATAAAGCCATATCAATAGGAGACTATGATCTTCTCTATTCGATAGTCATTTGAAGATACATAGATTTTTCGTTAAATTTTTTCCATATTTATTCGATATTGTTGATGTCTCAAAATTTCTAGCAGGATTGCCGCCATGAAATTTTTTAGAAAATGAGTATAGCTTACCTCTCGGTCCTTATTGCCGTAGGTGATGCCCAGGTTGGGCATAGCACGCAAGATGGCGACGAGCGACTGAATCGTGTTGCTGTACACCACCGGCCGGTACTGTTTGAAGTCTTCATTTGTAAAGCCACTTTCGTGGATAATTCTGTTGAAAAGAAAGGAATGTTTAATAAATTAGGCCAAAGCATATGTATAAGTTATAATAGTTTGCCATTACTGTGACAAAAAGAATCGGCTGGGTCCAGTTTTTGGGTCTACAGTGTTCAGAAGTAGATGATTATTACATGAAGATCATTGATATATCAAAGATGAAGATGTAAGGAAGAACAATTATCACATATTGTATCTAGGTACATAGGTATATGACACAGAACAAATAATTGGCTAAATTGAGGGAACGAGTTAATAAAAGGCGTAAATGTGTGTTACTCATCGATCGCCTTGTGATTCATAGGTCCAATAGTGCGGTATTTTAACGAGATTGTTAAGTTCCAACCTCGACCAATATGATTTCATGACGTAGCCATAATGATACGGGAATGTACAACAAATTAGCAGTAAATTTGTAATTTATGCAGTTTCCATAATGCACTCATTATGAGGCTAGGTATAGTTATTGCATATTAACTTGTTGTTTAAGATTCATACTTGTGTAAAAACTGCGATGAACTAACTTTATGCTTCCTTTACAATCGGATAGCTGTTAGTAATATGTAGCGTCATATTATTCGTCCTTACATTTGACTAGGACAGGTCGTCATACGGTTATACATAGGTACACACGGCTATACATCAAGCTATACATTTCCAGTTTATGCTGATCTCGCATTGTATAGGATTTCCGTACATTGCGAGGTCAGCTTATACTGGAAATGTACAGCTTGATGTGTAGCCGTGTGTACATGTCAGGTTGTTGTAGCTATAGTCAGAGCTATAGCAGGTGCAGTTTGTAAGAGGAGCACCTTCAGGAAGTAACGTCGTATAATATATTAGGAGTATCGAAACGCTATATTGTGGCAATGTAACTTATATTTGCTCTACGAAAATGACTCATCACAAAATCTTAACTTGATATTTTCGTATTCCTATATTATTTACGTATGACTAACTGATGCCCGCGGCTTCGCCCGCGTGGATCATCATCTTCCTGTCCCTGTCCCATGTTACTTGGGGTCGCCGCAACACGTTTTCTTTTTCCACTCTCCCCTGTCAACCGTCACGCTATCATTCACTCCTTTCTCTTTCATATCATTCCTCACACAATCCATCCATCTTTTATTTGGCCTTCCTCTCCCGCTCCATCCATCACTCAACACTTATATTCATCACTTTTTTAGTCACATCCCGCGTGGATGTCGGTTATTATATACTAAAACCCTCCTCGAGAACCACTCTATCCATTGGTGAAAACAGCATGAAAATCGGTGCAGTCGTTTTTGAGTTTATCGCGAAAAGACAGACAGACAGACGCAGGACTTTGTTTTATAATAATATGTAGTGATTATGATGCATTCGTATTGTCTGTATAAATGATTTTATCGGTCAGACATTCAAATTGCATGTACATAAATAAGTTATGTAGGTGAGGACGGTAGTCTCAACTCAATGACAAACACGAATATAGCCAATTCGGAGAGCTAGATGTACACACGGCTACACATCAAGCTATACATTTCCAGTATAAGCTGACCTCGCATTGTACGGAAATCTTATACAACGCGAGATCAGCATAAACTGGAAATGTATAGCTTGATGTGTAACCGTGTGTACCACTGAATATTAATTTCACGAAACTATTAATTGTTCTTTTAATGTTTTACTCACTAATTCAACAGTCAATTTATTTTGCAGTTTTGTCGACATTTTTGTAGCATTGAGTATGTTTCTTTCATGTCTACTGAAACCTAACTAAAAACAACTTCTCTTTGAATTTTTAATTCTGCTGCCTAATCTGATGCCGAAGGAGACGGATTTAATATAAGTTAAGCTAGATCCTGATTCTGCTGATCTACAGGGTTTATAAATAAAACAAGACGTAGTATTTCCCATAAGATTGTTTTTTTTTTAAGTTATGGAAGTTGCTGATAGTTTGTAAAAGATGTTAAGTAAATATTTTAGCATTTTACGAACAATGGAGGCGGTGCGTGAGGATAATGCACTGTCCAATAAAAACAATCGGGCCATGCAACCGCCGCGCCCGATTCTTCAGAATTCGCCGAATACTAACTTTATTTCTACCAGATTCTGACCTGTACTATTTTTCTATAGTACTAATATAACAAAAGTTAGTATCGATAAACTAACTGTATAAAGTCACTCGAAAAGGCAGAGTAATGGCAGATTTATCTTAAGTTCAAATTTTCCAATAATATATTCTAGCAAATGAAATTTCTTGATGACAAAATCGGCCAATTCGCATTATTTTTGTAAGTTGAGTATCGATAAAATAATTTGATTTCGAGCGTCTGCCGTTCCATAGATCTGTAGCATCCGGGACGCGGATGACGTCACCGACGGCATGGTGCAAACACCCACAAAACATTGATCTCACCAACATTAGCGCAGGTTATTGTAGAGCAATATCGATGAATTTACTTCTTATGACTAGGTCATATTCTATTGACAACCTATCGAGATCTGCTGACATTACGAATAGTAAACAGCCTGATTATATAACGACCAAAATGAATACTATTGTCAACTACTAGATACAGGCTTATTTTTCATAAGATCAATGAAAGTCCCAATTTCAAAATTGTAAGTTATGATTGTTATGAATGAGTAATAATATCAGTAGTTAGTTTGTAGTCATAATACCTGTTTGACACAGATTAGACATTTGTGCAATTTTCACTGACCATCGTCAACTATTTGGCAGGGCTAATAGCTTCGTCGGACTCGTTTGGTGACGTCACACAAATATTTTATTCGCGTTGGTGACAGCTCGCGGCGTGACGTGAAGACAAATATCTTTTAATTTACACGAACAAACGTATCGTAAGATTGCTAAACAACGGAACATATCTACGTAGGTATTTGTTACCTAGGCATTTAGCGACTGAAGTATGTGTATGTTCTCAAAATTATAACTATTCTGCGATAACAAGGTAATGGTGATAGTCGACATTTATTAATGCAAGTTGCAAATTGTTTTAGCATACAGAATTTTATCATTTTAACAAACTGTTGCAAAGCGTTTATTGTTCTAAAACACATTATTCAAAATCTCCGTAGAATATTGGGAAATTCAAATACGCAGATATTACTTCATAATGCGATACAGACTTTCCCTACATTGCAACGAAATTTTCATATAGCCGGTAATCTTTTATCTTCAAAATGTAAAACGCTTGTTGACAAGTCGTAGATAGTAGATATAGGGAGATAGCAGGCAATCGACTGATGTATTATATCTCAAAACAATAATATTGATTAAGATAGATACGAATGAATGTAATTGATAACACTGTACGACAAGGCATATATTGTGGCGCAAAACATTATAGTATGGGATGCGATGCAAAAAAAACACTAAAAATGTGAAAAATAACTTTCAATATCGGAAGTCGGTGTCTTTGCTTTTCAATTTTCGTAACAGTGATTCAAATAAGATATCGTCTACATAGACTAAGTGGGGAAAAATACGTAATTATTGAAGCTAACTCAAAAACTACTCAAGCAAAATAAATAAAGATTCATCAAAATCGATTCATAATTGGCGAAGCAATCGCGTAACATACATACAAAAAAAAACAGACTTGTGAACCTCCTCCTTTTTGAAGAAGTCTGTTAAAAATGAAAGACATGGATAGGAGAAATGCTGTCAATTTTCACTAGAAGCTGTCTGCCATTTTTGTCTCTATCTAGGTCCAAAAGACTGAATGGACATTACCATTTGTACAGACGAACACAATAATACAGGTTGTGCCTTAGTTTAAACTTCTTGGATACAATTTGTAGACTCTAATACGTATCGTCTGGTCATACAATTTTACACCAACCCTACATCGTCCTACCAGATAAGATAAAGTAGGTTGTCGGTTTTCAAATTAGTCAGGTTTAAAACTTGGGAAGGTCCTGCATAATGTAAGTATTTTGCGAATAGATCTGCACAGGGCAAAGATTGTAACTAACTGGACGACTGAAGGATGTTAGCGCCGTCGAGATGGACCGCGGCGAAGGTGGTGTGAAAATATGGATTAAGTTTTCAGGGCAGATGTGGAAGAAAATCGCAAGATATAGGTTTCGACTAGACGCAGAAAGAGGTCTTTGCCCAGGAGTGGGAAACAAAAAAAAGTTTGAATACGAAATGCTTTGTTTCTAGGCAACTGGTTTTTTTTTTTTTTTGTAAGGTTTGATTAGGTTCTATTTAACGTTGATGTTTTTCAGTCTATATACTTGTATAGTTCAGAATGGCCAGCCAGGCAGAGATGCTATTCGCCTGAGAAACGAAGTATTTGATAAAAAGCTAGCCTTCCTTTTCAACGGTTAAAGATGTTAAATAAACGGTTCACTGCTATGGTGACTATTGAAAGAAACATTTCAAAATTTCTTTTAATAACTGGGGCGACTTGCAAAAACATAGAACTATGCCAAACCGCTTTATTGGACTATGTTAATCTATTAGATACGTAATTGTCTGTAAGTTGACTTTAATATCTCTTAAAATCTAGACATTATTACATTAAAATATAAATAAATAAATAAATTATGGTGTCTCCAATTTCTAAATATTTCAGCTGAATATTCCAAAAACAGTTTCTTACATTTTAATAACAAAACAAAGAGGTGGTATACTTACTTCATTTGTTTGACTATAGTACTTTTGCCGGATTCACCAGCACCTGTAAACAAAAATACAAATTAAATACTCTTCGTGCACCACTACTTAACATGTGTTGCTTATGTTTTAATAGTATTTAATCATATTACCTACAATTAATTGGACAAGTGGAGTTAGGCGACCGACATTACATAAAAGCTGCGTTTCTTCAAAGCAGACATTTCGCCAAACTACGTAATAAAACACGCGATGATATAAAAACATTTAATTACCGCCTAAATGTAAACTGTTTTAGTCCACATTATGCACGTCTCGCTGAGTGAAAATAGCATGGAAAAATAAATTAACAACGTTACAGTGAACTGTACGCGGACGTACGAAGGGTCTACCACGCTGATCGATAAAGACTTCAAGTGTTTGCAGCTTTGCGCATATTGAGCATGCTTTGGGTTTTCCACGTAATTCCTAGAACACAATTGCTAACCTACGTCTACGCTACGCAGAAAGCCTACGCCCTACGCATTGAATTTTGTTTAATTGATTGTAATTATAAAATTATCTGTTAACGCTGAACAATGGTGATGACTCGATGACAAAATGTAATCAAGGATAGATTGTTGAAGAATAGTGTAATAATTGTCTCTCAAATATTACATGTATCTACATGTACTCTAATCAAACGAGACCTATAAAACAGTTATGTAAGCGTAATTACTACAGAAAATATTAATTTACCGTTATATCCTTCGTTCCTAGATATTAATTGGCTAATAAAGTGACGAAATTACGTGGGTGTAGTAAAACGAACCCTGTCAAATACAGGTTCTTGGTATCATGACCCCTGGTGGCTCTAATTGGCTCGCCAGCGCGAATGGCCGATCTCTGACCCCCGATATACACATTATCACTACACAAGTGCACTCCTGATTTCTACTTTGCAACTTGTACAACCATTCATACCTTCAATTGTGATGTCTAGTCTTAAATATAATAATACTTTTGTAACATTAAAGGATGTGACGCCTCGTATCATGCAAGACAATGCATTCGTACGTCAAAATAAAAGGTATCATCACATATTTTATATTCACAGTGGAAAAACTTTCACAATCAAGTGGATGGTAATCGCGTGCCAAGAAAGTATTCCCACGAACACCCAATATAATAACTTTTAAAACAGTGAATGTCACGTTGGATTATTTAGTTAATAGTGAATGCTTTAGAATTCGTACAGTTTAGAAGTTATCTCACGCAGCTCAAACGATCAGAGCAGGGAATAAACGGCACATTACTTCACTATCGTGGTTTTAGATCCTAATAGTGTTCTTTACCTGCGAGGAAAGATGACATAAGCCATGATTTTATAGTCTTTAGTTACATTTATATCGGTAACTAACATAGACCACTTTTACGCATGAACCTGGCCAAATGTTTTATCGCGACATAAACCTCGATAAAAAATATAATGTATCGAATCGAAGTTCTGTATCGCAGGGGTGACAGGATGAGTAGACGTCGCCTATGTGCCTTTTTGCGCTATCATCACGATAACATCGTCGCGGGCTCGAATTCAGCTTGGCTGATAAAATACTTGTCTGTAATGTCCGTTCGATCGCCTCTTCCGGTAACCTGACATGACAACTTTGCCTATTCACGAATTACTTATGAATGATTCAAGAACTTGTATGTTGTAGAAGGAACTTCATGTTTCAAGTCTTAGCGCATATCTAATCCAAATGACATAATATTTAAAAGATTAAAGCACGCTTATCTTTTTAATAACACCGATATTGACCGATTACTGCAATAGATATTATTAATTGCCTTACGATTTCACATAACGATCGTATTAGAATATTGTTCCAAGTACATGGCTAACATGGCACAAAATCTACACGATCATTACGCACGATGTAAAATTGTTACGTTTGGAATTATTTTGGTAAAACCGACCAAGTGCGAGTCGGACTCGCGCACGAAACCACGTTTGTTGTATGAGAGCCCCCTTAAATATTTATTTTATTCTGTTTTTTTAGTATTTGTTGTTATAGCGGCAACAGAAATACATCATCTGTGAAAATTGTTTAACTATCACAGTTCATGAGATACAGCCTGGTGACAGACGGACGGACGGACGGACGGACGGACAGACGGACGGACGGACGGACAGACGGACGGACGGACGGACAGACAGACAGACGGACGGACAGCGGAGTCTTAGTATTAGGGTCCCGCTTTACCCTTTGGGTACGGAACCCTAAAAAGGTAGGTGGATAGCCTGGACAGGGCAATAAGTAGCTTTAAACGACGCTACGCACGTAACAATTGGTATTTGGTGTATGCGTAGTGGACGTAATAGTGTTGTTTTAAAGAATTTTTTGGCAAATAATTTCGAATAAATCCCAAGCCTGAACCCTACTTCAAATAACAACTAAATGTTTTTTACTTCGATTCAGTTGGTCACAGCATTAATTTAGAAAAATAACAAATTGGTAGTATTTTTTAAGTCAACACAACATTTGTGTTTATGAGAGAGCAGTCCAAACTGGGTGAAAATAGTGTGTGACAGTGTGACTTAATGAATGACCCACATAAATTGCGACAAAATGAGATCAATAAATAATTTTATCTGTTCAAGTGGATTTCAATAATCATTAATAAAACATGTTTCAAAGACCCCTCCTCTCTTTCACCTTCTAAAGTTCTAACTGAAACTTTGATTACTCAAGTCTAATCTAAGACTAAATAATTACATTATCATGGATTTTTCGAAGAGAGACATGTGAGGAGTGGCTCATTAAATCAAAACGCCATTCATGGTCAGATAAGCACGCACTGGCAGCCACGGCGGCGTGTCGTGACACCTCAATTAATTCTAGCACAAGATACCTAGTTGACACAATTGTCACATATGATTGGTCATGCTCATTATGTGATTGCAAAACATTTTTTTTTTGTTTTGGTTTCATTTTCCTTGAAATATCTAGACCAGAAAAGTTAAAAGGAAAAATCTTATTTTTTCCTGGTTTAGCATCGGACATTGAATGTCAATGGGCATTGAAAACATGGCAGAGAATCTAAACTGTTAATACCCAGTAAGTTTCCAAAAAGGATGTGGTATGGCAGGTAATCAAGTGTAGTATTTTATTTGCATTTTACCTCTTGTAAAGATCAACATAAGCCAATTGAAATAGATAAGTTTTGTGGTTTGGCATGGCATTCTAATAATACAAACAGAATGTAACAATGGCATGAATACCATGGAATGAGTTGTCATACTAGATTATAATAACAAAATGGAAGAAAATGAAACATAACAAAACAATCCAAGAATTTTCACACTGCTGGGACTCAAGCCTTGTTAAGAGGGAGTGGTGTAATTATATAAAATTACTAAATAAAGATAATAATTATAACTGAATTTTGTAAACCTATAATTATGTAGCATGTTGAGATAGTGCAAATCAGGATCAAATATCAAGTGCAAAAATGAAAATTGTGTCATATCACCCAGACATGTAGATGGTGTATAAAATATTCATCTACTAATGAGTATGAATATAACATTTATATAGGAAACATAGAAATTGTTGATACATACCAACTGCCGACTTCATTATAGACATTAGAAAAACACAATGGTGACTCATTCTGGGTGTAAAATGACTAAGTAATTGACTTTGAATGGTATGCATTATTCTGTAGTGTAGGTAAATGCTGGATAGTGCTAATGCCAATTGAAATGATCCACAAGTTGATTAAACGTAATGATGTAAAATCACATGTTTCTCACAGAACAGAGGACTGTACGATCCATTATTTAAGAAGGTAGGACATAGTCATATAAAAGAAATGAATGACACACATTTAAATAATTCACTATGGCCATTGAGAGAAAAGACAGGTGACCACCCAAGACATCACAAATAGCACAGCTTGTGTCAATGCACTCGCATAATTATCAGTATCAAGATGACTTGCTTTTGTAAGACATTAATAATTACATACTTTAATTATAATTTTACTTCAAACTCAACCTCCCTTTTAAATTAGGGATGGCCCTATGGCCCCACATAAGTTATGTGTAAGCTTAGATTCAAACACTTTAAATATTATGTTAAGACTCAATTGGAACTAAATGGTGAAATACAGTTTAATGAATGCAAAATGTCAATAGGTATTTAACATTTCCTGAAAAAGGTGGTAACTGAGATCATCCTAAACATTTCTTGTACTGTTGTGTTACATGGAATGCAAAGGGAAAATTCTTTTTAGTAAATTATTACTTACATTATTACAAAATTGTATAAATAGAGTTTTTTGTTCAGTTTCCTCTAGCAATTGTATTTAAATGTAAATAAGTATTGTGCCATTTAGCGTTGGACATGAATGACATTGTTCTGCTGAAATATTGGCAACCGTTCAACAAACTGCCAACAGGTACTGTTTACAGTGATTAAAATTCTTTAAATACTAGTTGATTGTTTATGGACAACATTACATGTGGTTTTGTAATAATAACTAAAACAACCTGTAGACAATTTATGCGTTTTTAAAGGGAATCACCTCTTGGGTAGTACTGAAAAGCAATAAATATGTTTTATTTTGACTTATGTGTGTAAATGTAGGCTGCATGTTTAGTTTCCATTGTTGAGCTGATTTTCTTTTGTGTTTTATCAGCCTGAAAATGTTATCTCATCAAGGTCATCCATGTAAATAGCAGGAAAACTACCAGCTAGCACAATGGAGCAGTCTCCTTGCTTACTAAATCACAGCCGATAAGAATCTACAGTTATTGTACTGGATGACTGTTACATCTCATGAAATATTGACATCAGGGTGTGTTTTTTTTTTTAAACCTGTTATTTTAAGAAAAGTGCTTAAGATTTATCATTCAGTGAAGCAGAGAGTTATTGCTTCAACATACATTGATGCCTCCATCTGCATTTGAGGTTCTACTGTCACTAATTTATTTATTTAGCAGTAATTACTAAGACAGGAATATTAATTTAAATTTTAGCCAATGAATATGTAGGTACTCTAGAAATGTGTTTATTTAGTAGTGATAAGACAAATACTACTTTTGGCATATCTTATGAAATGTGACATGGTGGGTTCAAATAAATAAATTAATCTCATTAGAAGTAAAACAAATAATGGCAATGTTAAAACACGTCGCGTGGTACCTAAGTTTCGAAATACGATAAGGAAAACCCCTCCTGAATTGAGGTTCACGACATTGGAACAGAAATCAACCATGATTAGCATAGAAATTACTACACAATGAGTTCATACACATGTTTCCTAAATGTGAAACAAATAGGAACTTTCATTTGCGCACGGAACTACCGTACATACCGGCATAATGATTAGTTCCAAGTGAAAGCAATTAACCATTTCTACTCCTCGTTAAAAATCTGCAACAAGCTAATAAGATGCATGAAGAGCGTTCTGACGCTATTCACAGGGGCATCATGAAAGTCGGGATCGTTCAAGGGGACGCCCAAATTTCTGCAATAACCCCGAAACATGGGTGCGGCCACGGATCGCGACCAAATAATAGAACTACACTATACCTAATAAGAGCAACTTGATATCTTTGGAAGCCTGGATTCCATCCTCTTTCAGGTTCCTCTCTATCTGTCGGCTGCGAGCTGCAGCCGCACGCTCCTCGGCCGACTGGGCGCACCCCATGTCGGCAGCTGTCCCTGTTCCTTGGCCGCCGGCCGCCCCGACCCCTGAGCCGGGCGCGCTCTCACCGCTCCCTCTGCATGCGCTCCACACGCGTCCTGCCGCTCCGGCGAGACCGGAGCCACCCTACACAACGTTAGCACCCAACACACAGTAACCTAACAGTACCACTTATCACTGTTCATACGACTTCGAAACACACAATCTTTAGATAAACGACCGCGACTCGATATTTTCCAGAGTTTTTTACTGCACCGAACACTAAAAACACGCAACGACAATGCAAACTTTAATTGATTTTACAAATCCGTTTAAATACGAGATAATGGCGGCCGGATGACAAGCACCAACTCCGCTCCGTGACAGCGACCGCGCCCCGCTCGACTGACGTTCGGGTGCGTTCGGAAATCTTCGTTCGGACTCGCTCACACATGCGTGAAGGCATATTCACACGCGAAAGAGAACACGAGCAATGCGCTAAAATCAAAGACTTGCCAAAGACAATATCTACTTTTTTTTCAGCAAAAAAATGTGATGGCGCGTATTTTAAATAAAGGTTTTTGTAGCTTTCATAATTATCTTTTACGAGTATGTTTCATAAAAAAAAAATTGATCAATAGTGGTAAATGATAGCTTTCAAGCTAATCTGACCGAGTTTTAATAACAGAGATTCAAAAATATCACACATCTAACTCATTATTTTATCGTAATATTTATTCTAAATTATTGTACTTTTTAAATTTTTTACCAAATAAATAATATTTGGTCTGAGATTGCACCTATAACATCGAAATTGTGATCTTAATTAAAATAACAAAAAAGTGTGTTTGTTGAATAAATTGATTGAGTACATTTTCTGTGAACTAAAAAATGTAGTTGAGTGTAACATTTTTTTTTCCTTAATATTATAATAATATTCCTTAATATTAATCATGTGTGAGCTCACTCTTCTCAGTATGGACACTTTTTCTTGTGACTGAGTACTAGAGGGCAAATCTAAAAATTTAAATATTTTATGGGCGGGCTTTGACTTATTGTCAAATATTGGTGAAAATGACAGATTTTCTCGACCTCCGTTATATTAGAACGGAACCGTCAACCGCTTTTCTAGGAAACCTTAGGAAACAGTAGGGGCATCGTATTACCCAACAACTCGGTTAAGGGGATCAGATGGGCAGTCGCTCCATGTAAAATACTGGTATTCAGATGCATTCGGTTACACTAGACGCCGACAGGCCGACACCAATATAGTTGGGAAAAGGCTAGGCAGATGATGATGTTTCAGATGGCGCTAGTCAGTAGTTTTGTTTTCCTCAGCGGGTAATTGAACCGACAACATCACCAACCAAGTCACCATGCCATTTTATGCATTTCAACACGGTCGTGTGAAGAAACACTGTTTTAAACACAGTGTAGGATATTGATTCGTCAATGCACATGCAGTAGATATGAACCATTGTGCAAGGACAGTTAGCGGCTATCATGTTCATCTGCGGCCTGTGGCTAGGCTATGTTGATGACTAGAATTAACTAAGAAATATTAATAAGGTCGTAAGTTCTCAGAACCAGAATCTTGCCAGGACCGGCTTGCTAGAATGAGTATAAGTATTTATGTAAATGCAACAATCAATTAAAAGACACACAATATTTTTGTCATTTAAAAATAGGTAAGTATGAACCACAAAATCTTATAATACCAAATTCGTTTTTTGCCTAATCATTGTTTAGAAATAAGCTGTCCTTGTTTACGATGGTACTTGGTTGTCGAATGTGGATCTCTTGAGTATTAATGTTCTGTGATGTGGATGCAACAATAACAGAATAGTTTCCCTAAACCTTACCTACTCTCGAAAGATAACTATATATAACTATAAGTATCAGAAATAAAATTAGCAATATTAGCCTTAGAGTTACGCCAAATTCAAAAGGGTTTTTCTCGTGAAATAAAAATTGCAACTTTGATAATAGACCTACTTACCTATTCCTTAATTATTATACTAGGGTTTCGTTAAAATATACTGATCTCGTAATACCTTACAATATCTATCAATACTCTAGTAGGAAATCTCTTATGAATTTTGCATTTGGTATGGCGAATAGACGTAAATAATCGAAACTCTGAGCCGAGTAAAGAACCCTGACCCTGACCGACCGTGGGGTTTGGCATATAACCGTGCGTTTGCACTGGCGAAACATTACAACAAAACATGTTTAAATCTCTAGTTGCTGTCAAAAATTGTATGGAACATTGACAGAAAATAGAGATTTCAACATGTTTTATTGTAAATGTTTCGCCAGTGCAAACGCACGGTAAGTTTGACTGGAAAAAAGAAAAACCCCTACAGGTTAGAACCTCAACAGTTGTGGGCTTAGGGTATTTGTTACTATCACTATGTTTTGTAAGCTTGCTACGTGGTTTATGCTCTGGAAAGCACCATGTGTGTTTTTTCGAAAATTGTTTACTTCAAGCTTAACTGGTGACGTTTAGCTATGTTTTTAAACAGTTTGAGGTCGGTTCGTATATGTTTACGCAATCAACTAGTAGCAGCATCATAGAGGTATCTCAGTCCCCGAATAGATCCGGGAGTCACTGATCTTTCTGCCTGAGTTACCAACCACGAATCATCATAGCATACATATCCTTTATTTCATTAATCTCCCGATTCGCCTTTTAGGACATCCACAAGTTCCTCAGCCTCTAACTGAGCGAGAATTACATATCTAAGCCATTACCTATCTGCCACGTATTCTAGGCTTTCAGGTAACATGCATAGTAGGTAGGATATAGCCCGTAGGTATTATAATAAGTAAGTTATCATAGGTGTTGTTTATAGCGCAAACCGGTTGAATAAGTTTGTAAGTATTTATGTATGACCCTTAGTTCTGCAATGCTAGTTCTAGATACAAATTGCGTAGGATTGTATTCCAACTAGGTAGTCTGATAACAAATTCGCCAGGTCAGTTTTACTTAGGTGAAATGTTGTGTTGTAGTTCAAAGATCAGGCATGCCAATACTATAATTGAATGTTATTGATGTGTTCTTATCTTGCTTCTAGTGTTACCACCGGAAGAGTTTGATTTCCAGCTATTATCATTATCACTTAAGTACCTATACATAATATTAAAGAAAAAGATGACTTAGATACCCAAATGGAGACCTCGTAGTGTATTGAATAGTCATATCAGTGAGTTGTTAAGGATTTCTCTAAAGATACTAGGTAAGTATCCAAAAAGCATTACCTATATAGTCAAAGCATTTATCTACATTCCCGAAATGGAGAGTGCCGGTTCATAAGTCTGAGTCAATAGAGCTCGAGCCGGCATGCGCGCGCACCTGGTACCTAGACAGAGATAGAGGAAAGCTCCATTACCAAGGAGCAGCAGCTTGATATCCTTGGCAGCCTGAATGCCATCCTCCTTGAGATTCTTCTCAATCAGTTTGCTGCGCGCAATGGCGGCGCGCTCCTCGGCGGACGAGGCGCAGCCCATGGCGATGGCGCGCACGGCCTGGCTCGCTACGCGCGGCAGCGCCGTGCCCCTCGCATGCTCGCGGCCCGTCGTCGCGCGCACCTGGCGCCGCGCACGCGCGAGCGGGCGCACGCGTGCTCCGGGACAGGGGGGACACGCACCACCACGAGACCGGGTCGGTCCGGCCTGACGCGCGAGCTGACGCGGCGAAGCTCGGGGGGCGAGCGGAGCGCTAGTGACGGGGCGAGGTGGCGTCGCGGCGTGAACCCGCGAACGAATGACGGATCGCGCAGGCCTGGAGTGGCGCGCGCACTGCGCAGGCTCCGCCACCGCGCCGTCCGCTGCCCACCCGACACTTCCTCCCTCACATACCTACTAACACCCTACGTCAAACCTACGCGGCGCCTACACAATGACACAAACGGCCTAAACATTTCAGGCCAAAACATTTAATACAACTTACCGGGGGTTTTTCGCTATAATTATGGGTCATATACCGATACCTAAACGTTGGCACTAGTACCTAGATAGGGTAGGATAGGTCTATAGGTAGGTAGGTAAAATGTCCGGCCTTTTCATTAAAAAATATACTACCTACAAAGGGACGAACCTGCTGTAATTCGGTTATTGTACCTCACCTATAAAGGTACCTACTCTTCTATTGCAAATACAGACAGGGCAATGCGTTAACACTTAACACGTAGAAAATCTCATAATAGGAGTCGGTAGGTAACCTACTTGTTTAGAGTACTCCGGCTATGGTATTTTCCACAAACAGTCTGTGGTCAAGCCATTGTTGGCTGCTAATACCATACTTACTATATCCACAGCATCCCTGGCAGTGTTATTAATTCGTCTCATTAGCCCGACATAACGGCGCGGCGGTATGAGCGTGATTGCTTTTCTCGTTTTAAACAAAGATCGCGTGTAGAAAATCAGTCATCAAATTATATATCTCGATAATTACCTGTGCTGAAAGAGAAGTTAGTGATTTCTGGAAAATATTGCAGCAAACTTAAAGGCTCCCGCACAAAGGCGCGACGCGGCACCGGTAGAAAAAATTCCGTGAAGTTTTCATAGAAATTGTTCCACCAGAGTCGCGTCGCGCCTGTCTGCGGGAGCCAACACACGCATGAAGTAGTTCTGTACAGTAGTTGTGTTAGAGTTAAACAGACACATAATCTAGTTACTTCATGTCTAATAATATGCCCGACACATAGGTATACACAGACACACCTGTAGTAGTTAGGTGCTTATTTAGAATTAATTATTGACGCATTTGTTTTGTGAAAGTTAACTACTTGCGTCGTTATGGAGTGCCTGCTTTCTTTCTAGAACTAAAAGAATGTCAGCAGATCAACATTCAGGATAATTTCGGTTCACTTCAAAGAATAGATGAAAGATTAACTAAAAAAAAACCGTCGCTACAGCCAGTGAAAAAAGCATTCTTGATAAAGCGAAGATTTTTTCGCGCTGGCTACAGCTTCCGATCGGTTACGTGCAAGTTAGATCTAATTTCGTTGTTGGGTGTTGCGGGTTCGATTCCCACACAGAGAAGAACATTTGTACGGCCAAAGACTGTTGTTTCGGCTCTGAGTGGCTGGTTGTGTACATGATTGATTTGTGTTTGTAAACACACTAAAGTTACAACAGAAATTCCTAATATGGGCCAAAGTTATGTATAATTATGTTAATAGTATTCAAATCGGTGACGATGACCTTGTTGACGTAAGAAGGTAGATTGTGTAAAGAAATCCGTTGAACGGACTGTAAAAAAGGCTTATTTAAATGTCTAATCTTATTTCAAACGGAGTATAGGTACATTTGGCCTTGTAGACAACTAGGTACATTTGGCATATGGCCTTGGAGTGTAAATGGGGTGCTTTTCCACAAACGACGGGACACTAAATATCATGTCTTGCGCAAGGAACATATCACGGAACATATACTCATCTACTCTCAACATGGTGACGGACGGATACCATAGACTTATTCACCTGTACACTGGGTGAGTTCACAAGGGCCACGTACTGTGTAGCATGTAAGGTATAGTTAAGTATATTTTAAGTTACTTTGTCGCATTAGATTATTATTATCTGTAATGGCAAAGGAAACATGGTTAAATAATAAATAAATCTACGGCGAGGTCCTGCGAGTGCTACCGCCTGCACGTTACAGGAACTGATGAACGATGACGGCGCATAACGGAATGTACCCAATCTCGAATGCACGGCGACAGACGTGTCTGCGTTAGCTCGCACGTGCTTCTTCCCACGGTCCGTCGTCCGGGCTCGTCGGTGTCCATCCGCAAAATCGCCGATCGTGGGCGTTCGGTATAACACGTGCATAGCCGAATTTTGGCCGTCCATTTGAGAACACATAAAGGTGACAACGGGGAGCTTGGTCCGACTGCGTCGTAGTAGATGCTCTAATATATTCAACCCGTGAGCTCTTGCGTATAAACTGTGCTTTTTGGGTTACCTAGGTGACATTTATCCTTCTGTTGTCTCCCCTAAACAGACTTGACTCTAGTAATAATTGGTCAGTCATGGACTGTCAATGGGAAAATTGATATGATTTTGTGTACTGTTTATTGGCTAGTAGTTGGACATGTTGCCCCAACCCCAATAAATTGGGATAAGTATAAGGGCAAGAGAGAATGTTCGTAGCGGCTAGTAGTGTAAAATTACTATCATAGTTTTAATGATTATTAAGTACTTAATTCTAATAAAACTATTCAATGAACTTAAAGAGACTTTTAATTCTATTGAATGATAATTCAAGTACACAGACTACATTAATATTCACTGAGACAATTTTTATCATATAATTAAATGTAAAGGGAGCCATCAGCAGGCCCCAAGTGATGGATACCAATAAGTAAGGCATCTACTAAAGTCCAGACTCCCAGTCCTCCAAAACTGAACAGTTTTCCTATCCCCTCTTGCCAGTGGCCAAGATAGAACCGGTCAGCACCAAATCCTCCAAGTGTTAGGGCGAGGATGACTGCAGTACCCCAGCGAGTGCCTGCAGTCCATGAACATCCGATCTTTTTGAGGAATCTGCGCTTTCCTAGGCACACCACATCATCAGATACTGTGCAATTTGTCCTGCAAATGTAATTAGAAGTTATTTAACTTTTTATACTTATTTGCCTATATGGAAAATGCTATAATTCACAAAAATACTTTAACTTTAACTGCAATTGTTTATTTAACTCTTTCTGGTTTACTGGTTAGTGTCACTAACCATCTCTTTCAGTTTTTTATATTAAGATCATTTATAGATGGCTGGGATCTTAATAATATTGACACCACTAAACCGGAAAGAGTTAAAATTATGATTTCAAATGTATCCTATTACAGCAGAATTGCTTACAAGTAATATTTCAGCGGGGAAGCCAGCGAATTGCAGTTTGCTTTCTGGTCACAGCGATGTTCCCATTTCTCTGTCTGGTAGCAAAATCTGCACATTGCAGTTCTGTTGAAAGTTTTGGTTCCCTGGAATTTTATAAAGAACGCATTATTGTTGCAAACTAATGAACTCTTCAATTACTTATCTTTCTAATGAAGCAATGTTTACACTAAGTATCACTTACATTACAAACAATTTTTGGTTTGACAAAGCAGGAATAATTATAGAAGCCTCCATATCGACAATCTACGCTTCTGTCACAATTTATACAGGGATACTGCAATGAGGAACACGCAGAAATGTCCTGGTCAACAGAAGGACAATTCTTCAAGTATTCTTCATTTTCACTGAAATTCACGCCTTTGTCACTCGAATCGTCCTTTATTTTGTTTTCTTTGCTTTGTATATCCATATTGTTGTTAGCTACGACACAAAATAGTATTGAAATATCAGATTATTATGTATATCAGATTATTATGTAAATTAATTTGTTGCAGATTAACTTACCCATATCAGTAATGTGAATTGTATTAAATATAACTAATAAAATTAAAACTAAACAGTCTCTTATACTTATTCTTAGTGGCAAAGTTCTCGGCATCGTAAAATTTATACCATTTTACTAATATTTCAATATAATTAGGCTCAGACTCACTATAAAAACAACAAAAATGTACTCTGTGTCTATGCTACTGTCTACTTGTCAATTATTGTCAAACTTGACAGTAACACTGACAGCAGGATAACTTGATTAATTCCCCACAGATTCTCTGTGTATGTAGTTCCCATAGATGCGACAAAGATAGAACTACGAAGATAATGCAAAATCTGTTCTCTGAAACGCAAGACATCAATACACTTCACGCTTACTATGGTAAGGAGAACAGCAGAATAAATAGCAGCTGCACTGTACGTGATTCCGTGTAGTAAAGATAAATAGCATAACTGCTCCAAGAGTACGGTCACTATACTCACCAATCTGCTTGACCAGCGCAGTGCCAAATTAGTTAGGTAGGTACCTATTCGCTTCTGTGGAAATTTCCGGACCAGTATATTTTTCCCCTAGTCCAGGGGTTCTGGTAACTTTACGGGTCTGTAGTTGGTGATTGCTCTTTCTTTATTCCCGTTTGGGGAACCCATAGTCCGTAACAAAACAAGATCAAACAGAATCGGTTGATGGAGCTTCCGGATATAGTTACTTTGTGGGCACCAACACACAAAGTAACTAACCGGAAACTTCTGCGTCACTAATGAGATATATCTTGCTTCACCTTTATTTGTCTTAACCAAACAGTTTACCAGTTTAATTATGCCAATCTGCAGTAATGCGGGGTTGCCTCGAATATTTTGGAGCAATTCAGCTTATCTCTTAAAAACTGTAGAATGTAGCCCAAACATTCCCAGCTTTAACATGACCTGTCTGGCTTGCTTTATATGACTACTAACTGCTTAGTGATAATAATAGCACATATTTTTGCTGTAATAGTACTGCATTTGCATTGTACTGCATTTTTTAGGGGAATCATACTACCAGTTACTGCATTGTGGAAGTGAGATAGGCAGTTGCTCCATGTAAAACACTGGTTTTCAGCTGCATCCGATTAGACTGGAAGCCGACCGCAACATAGCTGGAAAAGGGCTAGGCAGATTGAGTACTGCTTTTGCCAGACTGTCAAAAAAATTAAAGTAATAAAAACTAAAACCCAACTACGACTAAAAAGGTATAAAAAAGACACCACAGACAGACCAATTAAAAATCCGGAGTCACATGTAATCTGTTCGATTTATGTAACATTTATGTAACACGTGTGACTCCGGATTTTTAATTTGTCTGTCTGTGGTGTCTTATTTATACCTTTTTAGTCGTAGTTGGGTTTTAGTTCTTTTTGTTTTTTATTCTTTTGGGGTTATAATATATATATTTCTGAAATGTGCTCATTAAGCCCTTTTTTCATTTATCATTAACTCATTTGATACCCAACATGGTACGATAAAAAAATTTTTTTTTTAGTTCCCGACTTTGTCCTCTAGATGAAGCTATTTTTAATTTAATGTGACGTCACATAGCCTTTATCCAGCGGATGATCAAAACGCTTCCAATGATACCTCATTTGTCAAATTGTGATGAGTGGTTTAGAAGATAGGAGGGAACAGATGAACATACTTACTTACATACATACATACCGGTCAAAATCATAACCCTCCTTTTTTCTTCGACGTGAGTCGGGTAAAAAGGGTTTTTATTTCTATAGTTAATGCAATTCACGAGCGCGCGCCTTGTGGCTCCTATTTCATTATAACCAAGCGCACGTTCGTGAAATGGAACATCTGTAACTAGTGTCAATACAAATAAATCAAGTATCGAAAAATAATTAAACATTTAATCCATTAAAAAAAATATCAAAACAAAACAATGACAGACTTAGAATATTATTATAATAGAATAGATTTTTTTTTAAAGCACCAGGCTTGGCTGGAATGTATCAAAAATTAAAAGTTTGAATGAAAAGCACTTAGAGTATTGAAATCATCTCCAGTAAGGCCATCTAAATCTTCTAGAGTTGGTTTTCTGCTGCTATCATTTTCTCTAGACATCTCTGTAATAGTGGATAAGTCTGGTACAGCGCACGCAATAGGGAACAGTTGTTTGAGATTGGAGCCGCAGCTTCCGCTGCTCAACATTGTTGATCCTGCCCCAACCAGGTTTGTATTAGTTTCATCTTCGCTGAACAGGTACCATTTGGAAGGGCGTGCGGGTGGCGGCGGGGCGTCGTCTGACAGGTCTTCGGTGATCAGACTGTTGGGTGAGGCCTCGTTGCCAAGTGGACTGTGGTAGACTGTGTCACTTGTATTGTAGATGTCTGAATTAACCCCTGCAAACAGAAATGGTTAGTTGAAATGCTTTATCTTCAGTTCCACTATTACGATTATGGTACTTTTTGGTTTCAAGTTGGAAATATAGCCAAAATTGCTGCCTCACATGCTATTATAATTTCGTACAACAGTGATGTCAATATTGTTTATGCCCTTTAGGACCCAGAAACATGCCTCTCTTATAAAAGTTCACATTGAACATACTTGATAGACATAAGTCTATTTTTAATTTTTTACCTATCATCAGATATTATCGTGGACGAAAGCGCATTCTTTGCCAAAAACCAAGCGGTGTTCAATTAAACATAACGTAAGTCTATGGTAAATATAATTATTGGACTTACTATTGTAAGAGCTGACATCTTGAGCATTGTTGCAGAACAAATCGGGCGATGTGCTATGTTCTTCTTGGTTCTCACACCGACTGTTCCATGCGTTGTCCCCAGACTGCATCGAGTCGCCCAGCGTTATCACGGACTTCAGAGAGTTCTCTACAAACTCTATACTATCGCCTACACACTCATTAGCATGTAGACATGTTTCAGAATGATTGTGTATAAGATCCACACTATCATTTGCAGGAAGAAATACTTCTGACTCAGAGTCATTTATACCACTATCAGTGAAAACTGAAATTCTGCTAGCATTCTGCGCAGATTTAGTATGTAGCTTCTCTGTAGCTTTTTTATTTTTAGGTCTTTGTATTTTAACCCTGATGATATCTTTCTTCTTCCTGCCTTTTGGTTTTTCGTTTGCAATAGTAAGGTTAGCCATATTTATTTCTTCTGTTACAACATTGTCATTGCATAGATTTGTTTGAAATAGAGGTGGACAAGACTTCCTCCCACTGTGAGAACAAGACTCAATGTGTTCCTCTTCCACTACAGGTTCCACTGTGGGAGCAACTGATTTATTTGATCCTTTTCTTTTTTGAGGAGTAGAACATCTCTTTTTACTAGCCTTGGATTTCTTTTGAATTTCAACAGTCGTGACATCTATATCCATCATGCTTGCTTCTTTTAGGGCACTTTGAGATTCGGTCGTCTTTTTAGCGCTTTCCAAAAGCAAGTCGTGCAATTTTTTATTCAGAGTATCTGTCGCTGTAACCTGGTCATTTATATTGAAAGTGCCTATATTCTTTAACAACGAATCTGTGACTAAACTTTTGGGCTCAGTCGACATTTCGATTACTGCGTCACAACTTTCAAATACACATTCTTGGTTCATCAGTGGTACTGAGGTATCAACTGATATCATATTATACTTGCTGCACATTGTTGTTGTTCCTTCTTTTATTTCATTACTTTGCATTTCATGTATAGTAGGGTAATCTTCAACAGAGGTGAGCATCTCCTTAGATATAGATAAGTTTTCCACAACTGATAATTCAGGAGACATTGGTAGAGATACATTACTGGAACTACCAACGTCACTGGTCATTTGACACGACGGGCTAGTAAAGTTGTGATTTATTTGAGCCGATATCTCGTTTCTACATATTGACTCCAAATGCCGGACAAAGTAGGTTTCATTATCAATTGGCATTGTTTCATCGATCGGCTCGAGTTGTCTCGATGACACCTTTGCTCGAGGATTCAGAAGTTGGTAAGACTCGGATCTGTAAGCATCTGTGTTCAAACTAGAATTTTCTCGAGTAGCTACCCTTACAGATGCATCTACAGACGAATTACTGGAATCGTTGTATGCATCGTGGTATAAATATGGGTGAGTTTTCCTTCTCGTACTGCGCCGTAATGAATTTCTGGTTTTGATCAGAAAGCTGGATGTGTCAAGTTTCTTTTTCTTTTTAGTTTCTGTATTAACAGGACTTACATCAGTATCTTGATAGCCTTGAGTACTGTCCATGGAATTAAGCGAGACAGTATCTGGCGACGACAATATCTTCGAAGGTTTTTCCGAACTGTTGAGAAGGAAAGCAGGAAGTGCATATTAAAAGCAAACACACACAGCGCAGCAGAAGCTATAGTGCAACACCATGCAGTATGGAATGATGAATGACCATACATAATGGAAGCAGGTTTACAAACAAAATTATTAGATTTAAAAGGCACTCACCGAAATCTTAAGCTTTATGAATCATACCACAGAACACAATTTAATCAAATTAATTAATCATTAATGACTAAGTTATCAGAGAAAATTGAAATAATACACAATTTACCATCGAAAAGTTTATTGATCTGAAGTATTTCCACCTGCTCCCATTCAGTGTTACATAATTCATTTAGTATAAAATACGTCGTCGAGCTTCATTAACTACTGCTTTTGTTATTTACAGAATATTCATAATTTTAAATGATAATTTAATTTTGAATGGTAATCATTCTAGCGGACACTTATAGTAACTACACTTTTATTTGTAAAAGACCATCGTTGAAACTTAGTTCAATATAAAATGTATTGCATGCGATTTGTTAAACAACTCAATATGAGTACATGACTTGTACTTTTAAAATATTATTTCTACACATCATTCACATTCATCATTAGTCATTGACAAAAATTTTTTTTTTTTGCTACCGCAATAATGAAGTTTATTAAAATTAGATTAAAGACGAATATTCTAAGTACTTACATCTTATTATACAGTGTATAATTTATTTAAAATAATATAAAACACAGGTGATCCCAGCGCTTCAATAATGATATATTAAAGGAAATAATAAAACAAGAAGAAAACAGAAGTTAAAATCAAAGAAAGAAAAAAGAAAAATCTTATAAAGATCTTATAATATCTCCTATTATTAAAAATATCTATTGGAAATAAAAAATAAGTGAAAAGTAAAAAAATATTGAAAAATTAAAATTAAAAATATTTATTCTTGTAATCAAGGGGCCTTTGGCCAAACATCGGTTATCTGACAGGTTAATATAACAATATTGCAATCAAATATTATAACATGCGATTCGAAAAATAAATAAAACCATAGTGTTAGAAGCAAGAAATGTAAAATATAAAATAATTTGGTACTTCAGATAGTTAGGAATATTAGTTTAAAATAAATTATGCAGTGTAAAATTCTAATACATACTATGATCGTAGGTCAATGTTAGTGACTACCCAGTACTTGACTTGATGCACTTCCAAAAGTTCCCAACACAATTTTTCGTTTCACCTACATTATAATTATTTTACTGCTAAACTCTTTACCTTTTCTTTTGCTTTGTCTTTTTGTTAGCGGGCGACTTGAGCGATTGCCTGTAGTTTTTTGGCGGTAGCATGTATCTCACTTCTTCGTCTTCATTGTTTACGCTTGAGTTTAATTTTTGTGTTGATCGCCGAGTTTGCATTGTTTTTGATTCGTTTATGTTCACAGTCTCTGTCGAGACAAAATAAATAAATAATTAATATAACATAATATTAATTTTTTGAATAATTTCTTAATACTGAGATTTTCTTAAAACAGCACAATTAACATTTATACAAACAAACAGAAAAAGAATAAGATTCTTTGTCTAAGCGAAATAAGGAGACTCATACGAAATAGTTTTCTCAGATAATATTTCAAAGCAAAAGGGGAGAATCTTGAAAATAAAAAAGCCTTACTAAACAAAAAAAGGTACATCTAGTAAGACTCATTATTCCCCAATCCCTCTCCTCAGATGCGTATCTTTTTCCTTACGGCGGCAGCAGACTCAGGTAAATGCATGGCTTACCATTTAAAATTTTACGTGGCGTCCGCGTCGGTCGTTTGGAAACATTTTCTTGACTACTATTATTATTTTCAGTCTCATTTGCTTTCTGTCTGCGCGTGCGGCTATTTTTCTCGGATTCCTTTGTTTCTGGCCCATTGGATGTTTTCGGCTGCTCTTCTGGACTGTGAGCTGATGATGATGATTTTTGTGGTGGTTTTATTACCCTAGAGGATGAAATTATACTTCTTAATAGTGTGTTTTTTAAGTATACACTCTTATTTGGGCATGCTCAGGTAAAATTTAAGCTAAACATATATACAGGACTTGTGTAAAGTACAATCAATCCTATTATAAGTTTTATGATAATTATTGATTTAATTTTTTTTTAGGCTATTTTTTTAGGCTTATTTGTCTTATAGGCTAGATTGTAATTAATTATTAAGAACCTGGTTCTTCATAATAAACGATTCAAAAGAAAATGCAGGATTTAAAACATAGATGTTTAAAATTGATTCCTAAAAGATGTTATACAAAATAATACTTTTTACTAGGCAAACCAATATAGCTAACGCAGACTTTACCTTTTAGTGATGTTAATTGCTTGTTCCTTTGGCTCAATATCTTCCTCTTTATCTCGCTCTTCTATCTCTTTGAATATTTCTTTTTCTATTTCATTTACTTTTTCGTGTACTTCTGTAAACATTATAATGTCTGCTTGAATTCTCAAATGGTATTTAACATAATGCTGCAGGCAGCAATAATAATTCCAGAGCAGCTATTATGGCAAATCTATCAATAGTCAGTTCCAAAAGTATTTGATGAAAATGTAAACAAATGTGTGTGATCAAATGTGATCAGAAAACATACCTGTGGATGCAAATTTGTTTCTTCAGATACAAATCAGTCCTTTGATTTGATAATTGGAATACATAAACTTGAAATTTTTATTTTGAATCATATAAAAGTTGTTTTTCATTCACAGTTGAAGTTTATATAACCTCAATTTACGTCAATGATTTATCAGTTACAATTTAATAATGTTATTCAAACAATATTTAGTGGAAAAAGTGAGATATCAAGTTAAAACGCCTACGATAACAGTTGAATGTTATTTTTTATTAATGAATGATTGCGTAAGCATTTAGCATGAACAAGATTTGTTTACACTTTCATCAATTACTTTTGGAGCAGTCCATAGTATATCATATTAAGAGGTGGACTAGCAGTATTGGTCGTCCTAATGCTGTGTATTACCAGCCGCCATCTTCTTTTGTCTCAGCCAAATCCATAAATAATATCTCAGCTCTGTTACCTACTGAGTTAATATTTATGATTTTATTAGCAGTTAGCCGCGACTACGTCGTTGTGGAATTTATAAATGACTCCTCTCCCTTTGATCATATTAGGTTTATAACTTACCAGGGTCAGGGATGATAACAGGTGTTGAAGCCCCACTACTCAACTCCTTGGATTGTTCAGGGTGAATGACTGTCATACGAGATTCCGGTATTACGGCCGGTTTAATCTCCTTGTGGAATATATGCACCACTTGCTCTAGGACCGGGTGGATCTGCGGCCAGTGGCCTTCTAGTTGGACTTCCTGAAAAGAGTACTAAGTGTAAGTATTGGCAACAGTACGTCAGTAGTTAAGTAACACTTGAGCAACCCTTGAGCGCCCTTACTTGCGAAATAAAAGCACTCTCTATTTTAAATAAAAAATAAACGCATTTGATTATTTAATTATAATTTGAATTACAAATTATAATTAACTATTTAAATTCGAATTATTTTGACATTTACTTAACAAATAGCTTTTGACTTAATTTACCTCTTTGACAATACTGTAATTACAAATCCTAATTAATTATTTAAATCTGAATTATTTTGACATTAACTTAATTTGGCATCTTGACTTAAACTACTGTAAAAATTGTAATTAATTATTTTTGTATGCGATCATAGCGCACTTTAATACCAAATATGACCAACCACTGTACCTATGTATCACAAATAAAATATTTCTGATTTCTGATGTTTTATATCTGAATTGTAATTACGGCTCATTCCCACCTCGTCCAATTGGACGGGGCAGAACTCTGCGGGAACGGCTTTTTAATGGATCCCGTAAAACAGACTGGAGTATTTCTGTTTTTTACTGGACAGCGACATCCAGTTCGCAGTGACCAAACCACATAGCTGAATTCGACCGGACTGGATATGCCAAACAGGATGCTTATGTGCTACTATTGAAACAAGTCCACCACTAAACGGAGTCCTGTAAAATACTGTGCTACAAACGGGATGCTGGCATCGTAATGATCCCTTACCTCATAGATAAGCCAAAAAGAGAAAAGTATTTGGTGATGGGTTACCTCATTGTTCTTTGTGAATTTTATTTTAATTTTCTCAGGAGGGATTTCTTTTGGTTGTTCTTTTTTTTCATCAGTCACTGGTGTACATATATCTTTGCCTAAAAACATGAAGTAGATATATTTTTTTTAAACTTTTCAATGACGGAATTTCTGTATTATAAAAAAGTCACATTGAATAAAAATTTAATACTTACCAACGCCACTGGAGGGTTCACCAGCCATACTAGACCTTCTTGAGTTCCTAAAAATATGCAGAAACACAACATTAACATATTATACTATTTTTGCGATCAAGTACACGAGATGGCCCTTACTGCGAAAGAACACGTTGATTATCCACTAAAGCTCAAAAATAATGATGTCTGAAATGAACATGAAACAAAATGAATAGTCTATGAGTCTACGGCCCTCAGTCGATTGTGATCGTATTCTTCAACCGCCACAATGTAAGTGAAAGGGTTAAACTTAACAGAATTGAAACCTATTTTAGTATGGTAATTTCATTCCCGTCTTCACCTATAATTATATCTATCTGCCTAGCCTTTTCCCAACTATGTTGGGGTCGGCTTCCAGTCTAACCGGATGCAGCTGAATACCAGTATTTTACATGGAGCGACTGCCTATCTGACCTCCACAACCCGGTAAGTGGGTAATACGATACCCCTTGGTAAGACTGGTTGTCAGACTTTCGGGTTTCTGACGACCCGTAATGGCTGTCAAAGATCCACGAATGACAGCCGGGACCAACGGCTTAACGTGCTTTCCGAGGCACGGAGAAGTCTCGGCATGTAAAGATGGTCACCCATCCACCGACCAACCCTGGCAAGCGTAGCTTAACCTGATGGATCGACTCGGTGCGACTGTTATTACTTAGCCACGAGCTCCTCGTCTTCACCTATAATTAATATTTATAAAATAATTTAAAACAGTTTAAAATAAATTACCTTTTGGAACAGGCAAATAGAATCAATTCTATTTTATTGTACATTTTGACGTTCAAAATTGCCCATGTGTCTAATTGAAATAACTTATTTGACTTTCAATGAATATAGTAAAACATACCTATGTGGGTTAACTTGTGGCACAGGAGAGTGTGTATGTTTCAACTGCTGTGGCTCTTTAGCTTCTTCTAATAACCTGTTAAAAATACAATAATTATGAAAAGTATATAATTAAAACTATGTCCACAAAGTGTATCTACCACTTTATCAACACTCACTTTTTCAATTCTGATGCTTTCTTCTTTTCTTCTTCATATTTATGTTTCCAGAAGGTTTCACCTTCCTCTGAGTCGCCTAAAACATAACAAACTATCAATAACAGTGATATAAAACCATTAAATGACTAAAATGCAAGTACCGGGCGTTATTATGACACATCAATCTTTAAATAAAGAGTTTCACACGGGTACAATATCTTTATTTCATGAAGCGACGAGCGCTTTACTTGTGGTTACCAAGTGTTTGTACACACTGTGAATGTGTGTGTAAGCGCAGATGCTCTCGGTTGTTCGGTACCGTCCGAAACAATGGCGAAGTCGGAGGTGTGTGTGCGTGTGAGTGTTTTGTGCTGACGCTACTTGTCTCCACGCACAGATTCACAGCGTGTTTGTACACTTGGTTACCACAAGTTAGGCGCGCGTTGGTCCGTGAGATAAAAATACTATATGAGTGACGAGAGACAATGCTCTACAAACTCTATCTATGTGCCATATTGACGGCCGGGTACTGTTCACAATACATACTTTCTGGTAAATAAGTGATATAATTCTTGACAATTTTGCCATCCCTTATTATTGGGTATATTTTTTTCCCGTACATGACGAAGAGCCCACCTTCTTCTTCTAGTGCCGATATCTTGACGGCTTGGGGCTTCCTGCAAGTAATCAACATTAATGATGATGATGAGGAGACACTTGTTAAAATGCTATGATAATGCTAAATGTTTTTTTTCCTGTAAAATTTTATACTGCCTATCCAAAGACGGTGCAGATAAAATATTGCCTATCCACAGAGTTCAAATCATCCATATACCAAATTTCATCAAAACTGGTTCAGCCGTTTAGCCGTGAAAACGTAAAGAGAAAACATACAAAAAATCAAAACTTTTCTCTTTATAAAATTAGTTTTAAAGATTTTTTAGCGCTTAAATGACGTTGACAGGCGACGTGATAGGTAAACATTTGTGAAAATGTTTCGTGAAATTGTTTTGAAAAAAAACAAGATGGCGGCGTTAGTTCCTATTTTGGCGACGCGCTAAAAGATTCTTGAACAGCTATACTCACAGATATTTCCTGGTTGCCCTGTTCTTCCGGCTGCGCGGCGGCGACACGAAGTCTTCACTCTCTGATGTCCAGTCACTTGTGTTCGACGCGAGGGCAGCAGTGTGGCTGAAATACCATTTCTTCGCTTATTTGGTTCAAAGTACAGCAACAAAAGAATAGAACTGTTGGATATTGTGGAGACGGTTGAGATCAAGAAAATGTAATAAAAATTATATTCTATTTATTTTCAATATTTTAATTCAATATACTTGAGTATATGGATTTTGCAACAGACACCACATTTTACAAGTGTTTATAGAATGACAAAGGTGTCAATGACAATCAAAAAACTTGGAAGAATCTATGACTTGTGGAGTTTATATTCCAACACCTGCTTCCCAGAGGAAGACGGGTGATGGGCGGCGGAGAGGGGTGAATAAAAGTGAAAACTATTTCGGGTTAACTACAAATAAGGTGAAGAAGACTTATTACTTACTGAGAAGCATTATGGTGTGAAGCATTATTGTGTGATACGGTTCTGCTACGACGACTCAATTGCCGTTTACGCCTTGCACCAACTCCTCCACCTATAAAAGAAAAGAATGGAACAAATTTCTAAAAAAATACCCAGATTTTGTTTTACTCCATACATGAATGTATGTAAATAAATTATAGGGATAGGTAGGGTTGGCTCTTGATAAAGGAGGGTTATACCAAAATTGTGTATGGACTGAGATGATGAAGTAATTATTTTTCGTGTGGTTAGTGACTAACCTGGTGTCAGATTTTTAAAGCGACCCAAGGGCCTCTGATTTGGCTTCACATGCCGTCGAGAAATATCTCTCTGGCATGCCGGTTTCCTCACGATGTTTTCCTTCACGATTTTTAAAGAATGTGATAATTATACAATTCGCACATGAATCCGAAAAGTCAGAGGTGCAAATGAGATGATGAATTGATGACACATAATATAAACTGCATTCCCCCAAATAAATAAAAACCTATTTTTCTGTCATGCAACCCCACATCTTAAAGCTTGACCAGTTTCAGCTTTAGGCATCCTGTAGGGAGTTTTAAATATTCCTTGTAAAATATAATTACATAGATGATAAAAAATGTTTTTAGAAATAAATCGTGCTGATGATGGCAAAAACAAAGCGTGCCTTAAAACCACCCGTAGCCTAATTACATAATACACGGTCAATTACAATCTGAATTGGTTTGAAACAAATGTCTACAATACACATAAGTTCGAAAAAAAAAATCTGCTAAACAATGTAAATAACTCATTGAATGTTGTTGAACTATCAAAATGAAAAGGATTACTCTTAAATCGGTTACGAAAATAAGTTACGCAATTAGATAGCAGGTTATATCAGATTATGCAACATCAATATTGACAATGGTGGAAATGTGGAGGAAAGTTTTAGATAGTTTGATAATCTATTTCATGCTTGTTTGAAATTAAATCTATATCTATAAAATAACTTATTTGTGAAGCTGCATAGCTTGTGCATTTAACTGTACCCAAAGTACAAAGTGTAAATATTTGACGTCACATTGCACATGCCAAATGTTTCTCGTTCCATTACTTTACAAGCATTGACACAAGATGCGTGTCTCCCTACGTAACTTACCACTAGTGAATCCAAACATGTTTGCTATAGCCTTTTCCCTTTCAGCTTTACTTATTAACACTCCAGCACGCTGCTTCTTCTTCGGTGAAGCATGAACTTCTCCAGCATCAGACTCTGAGTTGGACTTCAGCACCACTACATCATGTGAAGGTTTTGACACAGTTGCTGCTTGTTTATCCACTTGAGATTCTTTCTTATTTTGTTCAGTGTCACTAGACTCTGACATGGTATAGTTAGTCTTATTAAATTGTTCATCAAACAAACTGATGTTTTGCAAGCAAGGGTTCTTGATTTCTGGCGACTCTTTAGTGTTACTTCTCTTTTCAGTTTCTATGATATCTACTACACGAGTTTCAAAACTTTTTGAAGGCTTGTTAATGTCAATTGGATTGTCTTCAATCCCTGGTTTTTTAGTGACATCTGGTTTAATAGACTCTTCATTCGTTTTTAGCTTATCTTCTCCATTCATATCCAAGTGAGATTCTGTAACCTTGTTATCTGTTTTTGATGGTGACTTCAACTTGATATCGAGTTTCTTTTTCTTATTGTCTATACTGTTTGAATTATCTTCAGAACAAGAACGTTTTCTAGAAGCTTTATTCGGACTTGGCGTTTTATCAGAGTTATTAGATATTTCAATTACTGGTGCTTCTTTGTTGTTAACTTCAGCAGTTTTAGAATTTTTGTTTGTGAATGCTTCTGGATTATTCGGAAGTGAAGCATCTACAGTGCTATTGGAATTATTTAGTCCACCAGATTGTACTTGCGGTTCTGAGTGGGAATCATGAACAAGTACTACATCAGTAGTTTCAGAATTTTGAGCAACTGGTTTTTCAATAACCTTAACAGTGACCATTTTTGTTGTTTCGGGAGTCTCAGCATCATTATCCTTTTCGGAGCCATTCTCTACATGCATTGAAGAAATTTCATCAAACAAATTGACTACTGGTAATTCTTCTATATCACTCATTACATTTGGGTTGTTTTTCTTAGGAGATATATTTTCTGGTTTGCTACCATCTAATTCTTGAGCCAATACTTCCTCAACCACTTCAGCAGACAGTCCTTTGGCATTTTTAGCAACATCATTAGCTACGCTTTTATTGTTAAGAAGAATTTCTTTGTTAGGTTCAGGAACCTCCTGAGTATCTACTGGTACATTTTCAACTATCTCCATCTGGCCTTCCCTGTCTGAATCTTCAGGTTCAGATGCAAAGTCGTCCAGCACTTCTTGTAGCATAGGTGTCAAAGGTTCAGAATAAGTAATGCAATCCCTGAGAGATTTGGATGCTCCAGTTGGTTTTTCATCAGACTCATTGGATTCCAAATCCTTCTGAATATCTTCTGCAGTTTCATAGCAGTTTTCAAGTATTACGGTGTCAGCAGAAGATCTACTTCTTACAGGTACCTTTGAACATGTTATATTCTCACCTGCAGTGGTCTCCCCTTCATTGTGAGACGGCTCATTATCTTTTGGACCTAGAATAAATTAAACTGTGTAGGACAAATTATATTTATTTACAACAAGAAACTGAAGCAGATTATGTGCTCTAAGATGATTTTTTACACATAACAATTTTTTTATCAATTTCTACATTACAGTGGCATCCATATCTATACATATTATAAATTAAAGTGGCTTTTCATCTTTGTCTGTATGTCCACGTTGTTCTTCTAAACCACACAACAGATTTTATTGAGGTTTTCTCTATTATTTAGAGAATTTATTCCGGAAGGTTTATGTTACATTTAATTTGGAATGAAAAAGCTGAAGATGCATTTCTAATTTATAGAAACACTAGCTTCTGCCTGCGGCTTTGCCCGCGTCGTATGTCGATAAAAAATAGCCTATGTCCTTCCTCGGGATGCCATCTATCTCCTTGCTAAATTTTATCGAAATCCGTTCATTGGTTTTGGCGTGAAAAGGAAACATACAGACAGACAGTTACTTTGAAATTTATAATATTATTAGTATATTAGTATGGATTATAGTTTTAGGCTCAATAGTCTTATGATGTATTGGATAAGCAATAAGAAAGATTTAGATATTTGATTGAAACCTAAACTCATGTGAAAAAAAAAACAAGTAATAGTTTTGGTTTTAACATAATTTCTGTTTCATTGAGTAATAAGTACCTGGAGTTCACACAAATTGCAGTAGCAGAACTACTTTTGTAGAAGACTATTTTGTTAAATTAATCTTAGGTTATTTAATATCATGTTGATGAAAATAAATTCGTTTTCATAGCCATGAGATAACGAATTACTTCAAAATAAACTGTTTACTTCAAATTAAATGTTGTATTGAATCATACCATTTGAGCTGGAGTCATCACTTATAGTGTGGATGTCAAGCTTGTTTTTGTTTCTATCTGCCAAATCACATCTGAAATAATATGAATAAATAAAGATATTATTATTTCATAATATTATTAAAATATATTGCATACTATCTCTCGGAAGTGTTTATGTAACGAATTTCATGAAAAAATATAACATATCTGGTTCATGTGGGAATCAAATCTGTTGTGATAGTTTGATTGAGACTGCTGTTCAATGACTGAAGTATGTGGCTAGACAGGGAGCAGTGCAGGGCTGCAAGCCGCTAATTCGTCAAAGCCCACGGCGCGCCGCGTCCCACCCTCCCCTCATTGGTCAATGTTACCCCCGGCCTCTCCGCACATTCCTAAGGCGTGGAACAGCAGCCCTGGTCTGACTATACACACTATGCACAGAAGCCAAACTCAGCCACTGTGCCATACCAACAATAAAATGAAGGTATTCGTTTTTTATTTCACTCTTGTATGAACAACAAACATGAGCATAGCCTCATTGCTTTAGTAGTCTAGCTGTTGGAGACGCAACCTGAGCATCGGACATGGATTCAACCCCAAGGGTGGGCAGTGTTTTTAGACATTTCCATGATTAGGGTAAAATACAGGCATACATGTTGTATTATGTCTACAAATTATCATGGCTAAATGACTTAAATCATTACCTATGAATTAACTTTGTGTTGTTGCGCAGCCTCGGAGAGGCCTAAGTCCAGCTATAGACTATAGACTGTGATAAACTGATTAATTGAATTAACCTTACCTAGATCTGAAGCTGCTTATTTGTTCATTAGTTAGATGGAAGTAGGGATTATGTATGTCTGGTAGAATCCGTTTCAAGAATGTTTCCTTTAAACTCTGCCATGTCCTCATAGTAAGCTGCAAAACAACATTTTATTAAATTAACATACTACAAACTGAGTAGTTTGTTTTCTACTCATTACAATAAAGATAAGAAATGAGTACTTGAATGATTTCATACAAGATTCATAAAAACTTTTGTTACCTTTGTGTTGGCAAAATCCACCCACATCTTTCGAGCCTTGGTTTCACCATATAATTTGTTTTCTACTAAATAGTCCACTATCATCTTGAACTCTTGAATGCTATACGGTTTTCTAGAAATATAATAAAAAAAGAAATTCAGTTTTATTGTAGGTAGGTGCCTACAGTTAAAACATACCTAAATTCAATGAAAGTGCATGATTCGCACGATACAACTTTGGATACCAATGAAGCGCTTATTATAATAATGATTTACAGTCTTACCCCGACATTTTGATCCGTATTTTCTATTGTAAATCGGTTTATAATGCTGATGGTCAACGTAGGTATACAAAATATTATGCAGACGGGTGCAGTTTCCAGTTAGCTCAAAGTCATCGTTAAGGTATTTCACAAATTTATTTTAATTAAAGTGTTTCTGGGAATGCACGACGAAGTCTTGATTCTTAACTCCCTTTTAAATAACCTGAGTTTTCGGTTAATTTGATCAATCGGCCGATAAACACACTTCCAAACGTAAGCTAACCACAGAAGCTAACCACGGCTGGTAATCTTAGAACAAAAAATCCTGGTATTAATAGACTTATTTGTCTATGGGTGAAACTTGTCGTAGTGACAGCTGCCCCTCGTCCCTTTCCCCTTTGCCGCCCGTGCAATCGACGCCATATTTGTTTGGTGTAAGTCTATGACGTAGCGTTCGTAGTCTGTGGTTTTGTGCATCCCGTGCAGTGTTGCCAACCCGTACGATAATTATGGGGGCGTACGATAATTTGGCCAATGGTACGATGTACGATAATGAATGTCTAATGTACGATAATTTTGAGATACGCTGAAAAAAAAAGATCCAATTACCAACAGCGCCCTCTTATAATGTTATCAAGCGTCAAAAGATCCTAGTAGCACTGTAACAGCACAATAGCAATCTTCTTATCAGTAATCATTAGTGCATCAGTTTTATATGTAAACCTTAAGTCCCTAATCACATATCCTAATTCTCTAATATCTTCTCTAATTGGCTGCTCAGAAATGTTATTGTAATAAGGTGAACCTTTAGAAAAACGGTTTTAATCAACAAAATAAACAAAAAATTAGATTTTTGTGTTATAAAATAAACATCACTCTTTATCCCAGAAAGTGCACATTTGGCGCACCATGTGTCTTAGTATTAAATATAGCTCTTAGTATTAGCATTATGATATTAGAGACCGCTACTTGAAGCATCGCCGGAATCAGGAGGGAGAGAGCTCGATACACTCATTTTCATAGTAAAATATCACATTTTCTCAAATAACTTCCGAAATATGGGAGTTATGAAGAAATTTATCAGCACAAGTTATGAAGGCATTAGGTAATCGAATAAGATGGCATCATTCGTTTGGCATAATTTAACTCTTTTTTTTCGGAGATGGCTACGTCCAACCTCGCCCATACATTCGTTCCACTGTGCGACGTGAAATGCACAAATGGTTTCTAGATTAGAATAATTTAATCTAATTTAGATTATAATAGAAAACATAAAAATATCAACAAATAAATTATGACAAAACATTTTAAAGGTTTGTGCTGCTAGCGCCATAAGTTGTGAATCTTGGCATATACTTCCCCTTTGACTCTAGTAAAAAATTATTGATTTTTGATAGCAATTTGAATTAGTTTTACGAGATATTTTTTTTTTTTAATTTGGATTTTTCTTTTGTACGATAATTTTGCCCAAAAAACGATAATTTTGACGTGGGAAGTCGATAATTTGAACTTTTGGAGTTGGCAACACTGATCCCGTGTGACACCCTGGCCCGGCGCCATTATAGCTTTAAAAGATTAATTTTCGTAACTTATCCTCTCAATTTTAACCTGTAATAGAGCAAATTACAACGTGCAGTATGTTCCGTAGTTGCTGTATTGTGAATTGTGGTAGTAAACGAAAAAACGTTAAATTATTTCGATTTCCCGTGTGAGATAAGACTCAAGTGAAGAATTGCGAAACCTGAGGACAGAGGACTCGTCTTCTTGTTGGCGCCTATCCCACGCGGTTTTCCGATAGCGAAATCAGCAGTGGCACTCCTAGTCCTCGGTTTCAAACTATGGACACTGCCCACATCACTGGTAAGTACCTTATTATTATACTTAATAAAATATAAATTTTCTGATACATTCCTCACATAGGTACTCAAACAACAACTGCAATAACTGGATCATGCACTTTAAAAAAATTGTTAGGTACTATTTGGATTTCAAAACTTGAATTTTCCCTGTGGAATTTCACATTGAAGTCATACATTTTAAAGAAAATAAAAACTATCCTATGTCCATCTATTGTTGTGGATAGCATGGAACAGTTAGTGCGCAGACACTTGCATTTCGATTTTTTTAACCAACTTCATTGTTAACAATATTTTGGGTACCTTATATATTTGTACAAAAGTGAAGTAATTGAGTAATTTAACATTGCAATAAATAAAAAAAATGTAAAAAAAAATGTTGCAGAGGTACTACGATACATACACGGGCATGTAACGTTACAATCTGCAAAGCACACTCATATTTTGTTGACTTATCTATTATACATTTTTATTTACAGATGCAGTTATTCCTTCTACTCCGAGGCTTAGTGTCCGAAGAAGGCGGGTTATCTTAAACAAAACAAAAAGTCTCTTTCGCCGAAATGTGCCAGCAAATGGATAACTGGAAGAGAATATAGAAACTCAAATAACATGAGAAAATTGACCTACCCTTCTGAAAACGCCGTAAGAACTTTTGGCTATATAATTCAGGAAACAAACAAATTCTTGGAAATCAACCAACAAACGGGTATTATAAAAGAAATAAAAAATAAAACAAGATCCAAGTATTGTTTGATTTCCTAGATTGTGTGATGATGTGACACAGGGATGCTGTTGAGGAATACTTTCTAGAATTAATTCTTCAATTAGCAGTATTTAATTGGTGCAATGTGATAAATAAGATTATAAAGGGCACAGATGTATTTAGGTTGGAAAACAAATGTTTGCCACCAATGCAAAAGAAAGCATTTATAAAATATTAAACAATAAAAATATTTATAAATAATATTGAAGGTTTTTTATTTTCATCACATGACTAATATTCCTTTTTACACATACACTTCAGGTGTGCTATAGTTACACCTGTTTACACACAATCACAACCACAGGTTGAATTACAGTAGAACCTCTTTTTTAGAAGTTGGTTAAAGGCTTAAAAGGCTAGTTTCTAAATTATTCTGGGCTCGGAAAAGTTTGCCAAAAAGACCCGGTCTCATAATACCGCGAGCGACAGAAGGGGTCGAATTAAAAAAATAAAATAAACGTCACAATGACACGTTGCAAATCGTAAAGCGATTTTTCTTCTATGGGAGATTACCGTCTGAAGACTAACTAGTCTGTGAAGCTAACCAACGATTGTATGCGATATTGCCAGCAATCCAGCATAGACTAATAATTGCCAGGAGATAACTTTCAAATCCTAAAGTAACTAACCAGATATTTTATTGCCGCACCTAAAAATACTAAAAAGATTTCTAGAGTCCCAAGCACAGATTACTAATATGTAGCCCAAGTTCCCAACCCAACGAAAGCTGTCCAAGAAAAAACAATGGAAAAAACAATTGGAACAATGACGAAAAGATCCCGTAAACCATTCGAAGATCTGGGAAGTAAACAAAAAAAAGAGAAGATCTGATGAACACACAGGCGAAGATTCCAGTGAATTGGCATATGCAGCTGCAGCACGTTTAAAAGAAGAAGGGCATGGAGATATCGCCTCTGTCATCGAATACATGATGAAAAATCCTGAAGCAACCGCTAAATTAAATGAAACGCTTAAGAAACCAGCGAAAACAATCATATTTACGCCAGAAAAGGCGCTTGGATTGCTTCTTTCGCTAAAACTCTAGTGGCAATATACACACATCAACACGGTCTAGGGATATTTAAAAAAAAGCGAATTACTATCAATGTGTTAATTATTTATATGACATGTATATATTTAAAAGATACGTTATTTAATATTCTACCATTTTTTAATAATGGTTAAGGTACTTCGATTAAAATTTCAGGATTTTATGGAACAAAAATGAAGCATAGACGGAAACCGTATATGAATTAACTTTTAATTTATGAGTAAAAACTGAAAAAAATAGAAAAATCATTTAATTTGTGTTTATAAACTTGAACACATCGGCAACGATTCGGCATGCTCAGAACAAGGTTGTCAATGTCTTGCTGCGGAATATTGTCCCATGTCCTTCTGAGGTGCGCAAAAAGTTGATCTTCTGTAGCCAGATTTTCAGGAACTTCCTTCAGAGCTCTTCTTTGCAGCATATCCCACGCATGCTCAATGGGATTTAGATCTGGCGATTGAGCAGGCTAGTCTAAGGCCCTAACATTGTGTGTATGTAACCAAGCTGCTACCGTTCTCGCCGTGTGTGCCCGGGCATTGTCGTGCATGAGCAGGAAATCTTGCCCCATTTGTGTTCTGTGGGGCAAGATTACGGGCCCCAGCACCTGTTGGACGTATCGTTCTGCCGTCATATTGCCCCGCACCCAAACGAGATCCGTCCGTCCTCCAAGACGAATTCCTGCCCAAACCATAATTGTTCCTCCTTGGTATGGGTGAACTTCCTGAGGGTTCTGAAGACGGCTCCATCGTCCAGGAACTCGCCAAACACGCGTCCTTCGTGAATCTGGATGGAAGCCGAACCTGGATTCATCCGTGAACAGCACATTGGACCATTGCTCACGGCCCCAGTCCACGTGGTTCCGAACCCATTCTAATCGTCGTCCACGATTGCCTCTCCGTAAAGGTGGGACTCGGAGTGGTCTACGAGAGCGTAGATTGCTTTCATGCAGTCGCCTTCTTACAGTTTGGTCACTCACAAGCACTTGGTGTTCCACTCGCAGCCTTTGGACCAATTGAGTCGCCGTTGCATTTGGTTGAGCTCACGCAGTAATTTGCAAAAATCGGTCTTGTCTGGGGGTAGTGATGCGACTTGTCCCCCGGTGCCTCTCCGCTACTTCACCTGTGGCACGATAGCGTGTCCACAATCTTGAAATTACATTTTGGTGGGTTCCTATGGCCTCAGCAACATTACGCTGAACAGACCCAGCTTCCAGCATTCCCACAGCTCGTAACATCTCCGCCCTCGTCAAATGTTGGCGTTGCATGGCTACAATACCTCAATTTTAACTTTATCTTTCGTTTAAAAATGAAAAAAATCTGTAACTAAACGTAATTCGTATTGTTTTCTAAATTTCGCACAAATGAAAATTCCCTCTCCTACACATCAAGACAGTTTTATGCCACCGAAACAAAAGAATTTTCAAAAATTTGAATTTGGAATTAGTCTGAGATAATTTACAAACAAATCGGTGTATAAAAGATTCCAATGCGGCCAGTACTTTTCGAGTTATTTAATTGAGTATGAAATATCCCTAGACCGTGTTGATGTGTGTATTACGTTGCGAGAGGCTGCCATTCGGGAAGGTGCTAAGGATATTTATCCATCTTACTATAAAGTGCAACAAACTAAGCTTGATTGCTACCCTCCGAAGCAATCAGTGACAGTTACTGATTCATCGGCTAGGATTACACTTCAAGCTTTACTCGATATCACAGTTACAAGAATCCTTCAAAGCCTTTCTAAGGAAGAGCATAACAAGCAGTTGAAGCTGATATCCAAGTGGGGATTTGATGGTGCTTCTAACCAAAGCCGATACAAGCAGAAAATGGAGGGTGAGGAAGATGACTCGAGCATTTTCATGACCTCCTTGGTGCCACTAAAACTGACAGATGGAGACAACATCTTATGGACGAACCCAAAACCATGCTCAGTTTTGTATTGTCGTCCAGTTCAGTTTACTTTTGTAAAGGAGAGTGAAGCAGTTGTCCTTGAGCTGAAAAAACAAATGGATGAAGAAATTGAGGCCCTTATCCCCACAGAGTGCAATAATAGGGTGACTCATGAACTAATGATGACGATGATCGACGCTAAAGTTTGCACTTACCTTTCTGAAGCTAGATCAAATGCATCGTGCTATCTGTGCTTAGCAAAGCCTACAGAAATGAACCGCTTAGATGCTGTAACATCAAAAATTGTGTTCTGACCTGTAGGAATTTGGCTTGTCATCCCTAAACGCCCGTATAAATTGTATGGAATGTCTGTTACACATTGGATACAGGCTCGACTTCAAACGGTGGGCAGCGAGAAGTGATGAGCACAAAGAAATGCTACAGACAAGGAAGAAAATAATTCAAAATAAATTCAAAAATGAGCTGAATCTGTTGATTGATATAGTAAAACAAGGCTCGGGAACCACCAATGACGGGAATACTGCAAGAAAATTCTTTGAGTTTCCTAATAAAACCGCAGCTATAACCGGTTTGGATGAAGACCTCATCAAAAGATTTGCTGTATTTTTACAAGCAATTACATCTGGAGAGCAGGTCGATATAATAAAATTTAGAGATTATGCTCGCAAAACAGCAGAAAAGTACGTATTATTATACGACTGGTACTACATGTCGTCAACCGTTCATAAATTATTAATCCATGGGGCTGACATAATCGAGAAAAATAATATTGTGCCGATTGGGACTCTCTCGGAAGAAGCCTCAGAGTCTCGAAACAAAGATTTTAGGAGGTTTCGAGAACATCATTCGCGGAAAACAAGCAGGCAGGATTCCAATCAAGACATTTTAAATATGCTTGTTGTTTCTTCGGATCCTTTGCTAAGTGCACAAAGGCCTAAGTTAGACGCCAAGAAAAAGCAGAGCTTTTTTGCTGAAACTCTCGACTTAATTCAATTTCAGGAAACTGAGTTCGAGTTTTTGGATATATCCAATCTGGATGCTGACTCAGAATTGGAGTCTGACAACGAGAGTGATAAGGAAAATTTGTAAAAAAATTACATATGTACATATTTGTAAATTTATATTTGAGTGTGTTTGGGTTTTTTTTTTGTAATATTTAATGATATTTTATCTTTTTTTAAATTTATTTTACTTTATTTTACAAATGCTTACTATTAATTCCTTAAATTAAATTATTTTGTATATAATATAACTTTATATGTTACTTAAATAAGAGTTTGATAATCTTTTTTTATTTAAATTAATAAAAATGTGTCAAAAAACAGCAATTTTTTAATTAAATTTTTCTTGTTTTGTGTGTTCTTAATATTTGGGTTAGTAACATATCGAACTTTTTAACTTGGACAATAAAAGGGATCGTTTTACATGTAAAAATAAATAAAAATATTTTGACGATTTTTAAAAAAAAAACGGCATTAAATTTTTCGTCAAATCGGCAACTAAAAAATCATAAATAATTAGCACTATGACCACCTCCAAGGATATTACGGTTAAACATGCCGTTTAGGAGATAATTTGATTTTTCATACTAGCTTCATACAAATTTTTCGTTAAAAAAATATATTTCCTTCGTTTTTGGGCAGAATTAACTCGGGTGTCATTTTTGTACATAGTAATGACTAATAGAAGAGATATCCGGCAAAAATTGATTTTTTCATTTTCAGATTTATTTTTCAGATTTTTTGCACTTGCAAATTGAAATCCCTAAGTCTATGAAAGCCGATTTCCAGCCCACCGTGCGCCGTTGGTGACACACGTGAAGCCTCGGTCAACGACATCGACATTGCGACACAATATTGGTCAAACTGTGTCGCGATCACAGACTACTTAGAGATACTACGTATGTCGCGATGTTGTCGACCGAGGAAGCTTTCTGTTATTTAGGATTATGAAATGAAATGCGTTTTTTCCAATAGATTATTTTAAGTTTGAAACTTCATACTTAATTCTGTCTATCATTGCTTCTAATTTGAGTTCTAATTTGCTAAAGACAAGATTATTTCGCAAACATTCACTAAATTAGTTAAAATGTGATTTCCGGAGCTATTCGCATGTACTGTTAAGAATTTTCTGAACCAAACTAAACAAACATTACACAAATGTTGAAACAAATTGGCGGCTGGCAGCTCGCGGCGATGACTGACCTACGAGCCAAGGCGGGCTACGAGCAAAAACCTGTAAAAGGGGTGATAGACATGCGAGCAAATACGCGTACTTATGGCTCGGCGAGCTTACTCGCCCGTGTGTCATGCTAAAGAAGTTGTATTGCTGATTCTAATGATTATAATACTGTAAATACATATTTTTTACGTCTGCAAATCATATTTAGACCAACATACAATCTGATACTGACCTGCAAATTGCAAAAAACGTAAGAAAATTTGAATTTCGCGGGCTACCTTATCGCGTCCCCCTTAAACCAAGGTCCTTGGAAGCTGAAACGAAATTTATTTATTTATTTATTTGCATAGAATAGAATAGAATAGAATACTCTTTATTATGTACACCTTAAAAATACAGTTACAAATGTAGAAAATTTAACATAGGGTGACACAATGGGCGGTCTTATCGCTAAAAGCGATCTTTTACAGACAACCTTTGGAACATTGTATTTAATGTTCCATACAATTTTTGACAGGAACTAGAGATTTCAACATGTTTTGTCTTGAATGTTTCGCCAGTGTACACGCACGGTTATATTGCATAGGTAACTAAATAACAGATATCAATATCACAATATTCATTATTATTACTAATATTTTATCTCTTTCTAGATAATATTCAATCTCTTTCTTGGTCGTAAACCCCCATAAACCATCAAGGTCACCTCTGTCGGGATGCAGTTGGCAACCGTGTAGCAGGCGTTTCAGTTCAGTCACTGGCAATAAAAAAGATAGCCAATAGCCCTGTGGACCGGGGTCTTGGTGGGACGTACAGCAAGATGGATCGTGAATAAGACGCTCTACCACAGATTATAATTATATATACTATCACAGAATACATATGATCTTTCAGTCCCTGCCCTAATTTCGTCGTCACTTTGACATTTTGTGTCAAGTGTCAATAATTGACATTGATAGCGCGCCAAATTGCTACAATACGAAAGGAAAAGTGAACTTATTTTCTTCTATTTTATTATGGAAAATAGCGGTTACCTGTCTTTATCAGATATACTAGTAACAAATGAGAAAATTCCATGCAAATTTTTACATGATCTACCAAAAATGGGTTAGTGACAAACAAAAAAAAAAACCAAACAGCATTTGTTTGTGAATTATCAATCGATCATAATGTTCCGTTTGCTTTCTGTTTCAGGCTTCTTAGATCCCTCCGCTGCAGAAGATAATTTAAAAGCAGGAACAAATGTGGAAATACCTTTGTGGTTAGCCGAATCTTTATACTCCAGAAGACCGCCGTTAGTTTCTGTGGACTTACCCAAAATTTATAAAGATTCCTATAGAGAAATCCTTAATGCAGATGCGTGTACAGTAGATATGCACAAGTTAAGCCAATATTTTTATGAATTTGGATGTTACATAGCAAAACATGATATAAAAGGCGAAGTGTCGTCTACTCTCATAAATGTAAGTATTAAACTTGATGCCATCCTGTTAGAGATGGGTTGCAAGGATTTTTATAATGTATTAACAGTAACAGCCGCGGTAATAGTCTTCAGGATCTGTTATTTTAATTAACAAGTATGTTTTATTGTTAGGAACAATTGTTTGTTATTTTTTAATATCTGTTTTTCTATCTGTTACGATAAATACGCCTCACTCCTACATCTTTTGAGCTCATTGCTAACTAATATTATAAAAGCGAAACTAAATTTGTTAATTACACTAAAATGGCTGAACGGATTTGGATGAAATGTGGCACATGGGTAGACCATGACCTAGGTTAGGACATAGGATACTTTTTATCCCGTAGTACGGTTCTGTGGGATAATTTCCGACATCCATGCTGGTGAAACTGCGGGCAAATGCTACTACTAAATATGGGCTTCCTCCTGAAATAACTACCTACTTTAAATAACACTAATGGATATGTCTGAATGACCATTCTTGGTATACTTAGGTTCTGCAAACCTCATATAAAACCCAAGAATTACTAGAAACTAGTTAAAGGCATTTGATTGGTTGAAAATAGAATGGTTTCCACATCTAAACAAAAGCAACTATGGAAATTGTCCTTTGGCTTTCCACAAGGGACTTGTTAAACATGTTCAATCAAGCATAGTAAAGTAACATAATTAAAAACTGCACAAATCGGCTTGAACTCCAATTTTTTTATTAATCGTTCAATAGAATGGGCTATTTTCTATATTAGGGATTTGGTTTCTGCACTTAGTCCTTAAAGTGGACCATTGTGCATGTAGAATGGGCTAATAGTCTTATTTATTTTTTCAGACATTTAGACAAAGATTCAGAATGCTGTTATCAGCCAGTGTGTCTACGGACTCAGTGGGTGCTATACAACCTCTATCAGTGAGTGAACGTCTCCAGGCTGCTGAGGCTGCAAACACAGAGCAAGCTCTCTCTACCTGGCTACAGAGAGGAGAAAGTGTACTTACCACTGCTAATATGGTTGCTAACCACCGTAAAAGGAAAAGGGCTGAAATGGAAATGCTTTAGTAATAATATTATTGTTTAGGAATCATTTTTAATAAACTGGTTTGAGTTTAACAATTATTTCATTTGTGCTAAGGTCATCAAGTAAAACAACAAAAACAATAAAAACAATATTATTTTAGCAATACCTAATACCTATAGAGTTACTTCTTTGATATCATTATGCATTCGCAGTGTACAGACGTGCTCGATAGAAATATTTAATAATTACCTACTTTAAAAAATAGTGACCTCCTTTAGTGCATTACTAACGTGATGCAACTGAAATTTTGCTAACTGTGTAGTTTCAGCGAATAATGGACACCAAATAGTGAAATCGTACAAATAAAAATGGATAACAGCCCCTTTAATCCAAGGGGGCCAATGCACCCCTCCACCTCGCCGTCGAAGACGACGACGCAAAACCCAGCCCTTGAGTCGGAGACGGTTGAAGTTATTTCAACGCCTGAGATTCAGAAATGGATGTCAGCTATCGAACAGAACTTAAATGAAGTTTGCGCTATTGCTTCGGAAGGCAAACTCAACTCGGAGCAGAAAATGAAAATTTCTACCCTATGCCGTAAAGTAGGATCTGGCACCTCGCAAATGGCAGTCCTATACCAGTCTCTCAAGCAAAAGGCCATTCAGGCATATAACGCGGTTGAAGCCCTTCAAGAAAAACGCGACCTGATGGAACAGATTTCGGAACTCAAGCAGACGATTAAGGATTCTGGTTCTGCGAGAAATGGTTCGTTTGCCGATATGGTGAAGAAATGATTTTGTTAGACCCAATAATCTAAGCTCTATTGCCATTTATCCCAATGACAAATTAAAAACAAGTGTCCAAACAAAAGAACTCGTGCAAACAATCATACGGCCTGAGCAAATGAAGCTCCACGTTCGAGGCGTCTGGAATACAAAAAATGGAGGCGTAATTATCAGTACCGAGACGAAAGATGACACTGATAAACTGAAGCAAGCAGTCCACCTCTCCCTATCTGGACTTACCACCGCCGAGCCCAACAAGCGCAAACCTAGGATCGTGGTTGTAGGAGTGCCGACTTCCTTGGCTGAAAATGAGGTGTTCCGATGCATTTTCAAACAAAACGTAGCCGACAAGTTACCAGAGATGTCCTTAGAATCGTTCTTGACCTTGATAAAATTAAGCCACAAATCGGGGAAGAGAGATGCTACGACCTGTAACTACGTTCTTGAAGTTTCAGCAGATATACGGAAAGCCCTAATCCCTCAATCAAGGCTTTTTATAAATTGGACATCCTGTCCAGTTAGGGACTTTACATTAGTAACAAGGTGTTACAAATGCCAACAATATGGCCATGCAGCAAAAACTTGCCGAGAGATCGTCTCTACGTGTAGTCACTGCGGTTTAGCAGGCCATTCGTTGTTTGAATGCGCGAAGAAAGCCGACATTCCGAAGTGTGCAACTTGCTCACGCTTTAAAAAGCCTAGTGATCACAAAACAGGAAACGCTGAATGCCCTGCTAGGAAAATAGCAGAATCTAGATACATAAACTCCATCGATTATGAGGGCACCTAGTGTGTCATACTCAAGGCCTGACTTCCGTAACTGTTGTTGCTGACTCAACATATATCCCTGGCCACTGCGCTGTCCTACTTACCTTGCCATTTGTCGCCGTCTAAGCACTTTAGCCGACCGCTTCAAAAATCTAATGTAGACTTGAAGGTGATTTATGCAATATTTGTTTTAACCCAGTTAATGATACTGCAGACGCAATCGTAATCGTGTAACTAAGTGCAAACAACTATTTACCTTAATTATTAGTGTTTAAGTAAATTATAACATAATAAATTAAATAGCTATCTCACTATTCTTAAAATTTATGTTAAATATTGTTAAGAAATCAGTTGTCCTAATAGTAATCATAAGAACGAATGCCGCCTGTGATACAGGTTTATCCTAGTACAGGCATCATACTTTGTAATACCTACATTATTTCTAAGCTTTACACTGTATTTTACCAATTTTTATTTTTTGAATAAATTTATTTATTATATTTATTATTATTATTTGATAAGTTATTCCAATCCTTTTTTCCCAGCCTAATGAGCAGTACTCTGCAGGAGAGAAAATAAGTTCTAACACTACTAACATATCATAAAAAGTACCGTGTGACTGAAACTGGCATAGCCACTATCAGGCATTTTAATTTTGATAACACAAAAAATTTGTCGCTAATTAGTCGAAGTGTGTCGCCAAATATTAGGATTTGTCGGTCACTAGTTTGAAAGTTATTTTGGTACAAGCTGGGGAGCACCTCCCCAGCTTGTGAGATACTCCCCAGATCGGCCACCTACCGACAAATTTCGACTAATTAGCGCAATTAAAAAAAAAACAAAATTGAAATCCCTGTTAGTGCACATGCCAGTTTCAGTCACTCAAAAAATTAAAGTAATAAAAACTAAAACCCAACTACGACTAAAAAGGTATAAACAAGACACCACAGACAGACAAATTAAAAATCCGAAGTCACACGTGTTAGGGCATAAATCGAACAGATTACGTGTGACTCCGGATTTTTAATTTGTCTGTCTGTGGTGTCGTGTTGATTGAGTTATTTGTCGTAGTTGGGTTTTAGTTTTTATTAATTTTTTTTTTTGGGTTTGTAATTTATATATTTTTGAAATGTGCTCATTATGCCCTTTCATTTGATACCCAACATGGTAGGATTAAACAATGAGGGCGCCGTTTTTAATATAATGTGACGTCACATAGCCTATAACCAGCGGACGATCAAGACGCTTCCAACGATACCTCATTTGTCAAATTGCGATTAGTGGTTTAGAAGATAGGAGGGAACAGATGAACATACATACATACCGGTCAAAATCATAACCCTCCTTTTTTCTTCGCCGTAGTCGGGTAAAAACAAATTCCAATATTGGGTGGATAAAGGAAGAATATTATTGAAATAATAGTAAAAGTAAAAGTGAGTTATTACTTTTATTTCGGCACACAAAAGGTAAATTTTTTTGACTACTGATTTGTAAATAAACTCATTTCGTGGTGTCACTAAACTATTGATCTATCGCTTTAACAGTCGATAGTCCCAACAAAGTGTAGATATAGGGTCAAATTAAATTAGCTAGCAAAACTCTGCAGTCATGATGGGTATCGACATAGGTATAGGCACTAGGTTTTCCTGGAATTTGATTGACTTGGGAACTCACTATCCACGGGCCATTTTATTTCGCGCACTGGCCTTACAACTCTGTATGGAGCCGAGCATTAAGAAACCAACAGAGCGCATCAAAAACACACGCTGTTGGATTTTCAACTCTCTGCGCTAAGCAATTCGTTGAAAATCCAGTGCGCGAAATAAAATAGCCCGTGTGTATGTATGGGTACGAGAGCTAACCGATATTGTAGGTTCAGCTGATGTTCGTTGCCGACTGTGAGGGCCTAGGTTCGATTCCCAGGTGGGCCATTATTGAGTTTTTGCGTCAGAAATGTATTAGTTGCAGGCGGATTTGTTGCAGGTCGATGGAAATAGCCTTGCCCCCTATTACATGGGACTTGAAACATAACAGCAATTTGTGGATGTGCTGTACCTCTGCCGATGTACCCATTCCAATGTGTGAGTCATTCTCAAACATCTCAAACTCTATGGCCTACCGTTTCGAAGAATACACGTGTGTTGTTATTATGTCATAGCCTTCATATCTACCCACTAATTAAATTAGAAACTAACATACCACTGTTAAGAGAGTATTAGAGCCACAGACTACTTAGAGATACTACGATTAGAGCAAACAAAGAGTAAGCAGGAAGGACCTGATTACCCGATAGAAATTCGATCATGATTCTAATAATAATCCGATTGGAACAGAGGATCAACATTTGAATGTCGGTCTATTTATACAGTTGAGAAAGTTCGAGCGTCCATCAATGACTGGTATCGATTTTTGTTTCATAGGGGTGCACCCTGTAATCAAAAGTTTTACTACTACGGTATACTAAAACTACTAAAAGTTCTGTGAGTTTTGTTTGATAAAATCATCCTCATTTTTTTTTCTTATAGGTAGGTAGGTACTGTAACGCTTGGGAGCGTTATCTAGGTGTGAGGGTGTGTGTGAGGTGGCAAATCCAAAGACGGCGAGGGTTCCAAGGGGGTTTATTATAATATTTAATTTATAAGAGACGCGTACACTGTTCGGTAGCTAAGCTAGACTCATCAACTAAAAAAAAATGCATTCCTAACATATTTAAATCTGAATTGTTGGAACGTTCGAAACACAGGGCTGCCCTCTAGCCAGCCTGTACCACGCGAGGTTGCGCCTCGCATCCAAACTCCTTACATGAGCTACGCCCACCCTTGAATAAAAGGATTGGCGTAGTCTGAAAAACAAGACTTTTATTCATAACGTTCAAACAATCAGGCCCTTCCTACCTATGCCTATCAGAAAAATTACCTAACGCCAGGAAAAAACACACGGGTGAGGTCTTTCTTTTGCAGAAGAAGGCTTAACTCAGGACGAACGATAAACACCCCGACGTGTGCCAATTAAATTGAAAGTTAACATGTGCCATAATGCACCCATAATAGCAAACGTCGTCATGTTTAAACCTCGTCATACCAAAACTGGCGAAAAAGATATGACGAAGCCTCAAGAAGGAAACACGATGTGATAATTCACATCTACCCGGAAGGGGTTTATAAAAACATGAAAACAACATCAAAAACTTTTAAACCATCAGACGCAAATGAGCCCAAGGGAATGAAAGGTTCAGATGAATGCCTTCAACAAATTAAATTAAATTCATGCTCGCACTCCAGAGAGACAAAAATATAAAAACCACACTATACCCCATTAACATATTAAAAACCAAATTGTGGGTCCTCAACCAAAAGTTGTACCATGAGTATTTATCAAATACCCCCCGCGAAGGAGCTACGCCTATAAACGGAGTTGGTAACAACACGACAGCTACTCGGACAGAGTGCCATCCCCCCCTTTCTATGAGAGACCCTGGTTGGTTTACCCCTTAAATTCTCTGGAGCACATTCATGCTACAATAGCCTAACGAAGATTTTTGAAGACGAAGGCATTTGTTCATTCCGTCAAGCCTCGCGGCGAAGCGGCGTGCAGGCGACGCCCCATTCGCACCCGGCCGGCGCGGCGGCCGCGTCCGATGTTCGTTCTCCGCAATATGAAATAAACACAAATAAATATCCATTAATATTACACTATATTCATCACTAATCTCTGCGATGTTTACATCAATGTGACATTGACATGACAATTAATATAAGTGACGTTTTAAAAAAAGACAATTAATTATATCCTACTAAGAAAAGGTTTTAATAAAAAAACATGTACAAAATCCCTGACTTGCCTATTATTTAATTTCGAAAAACTTGTATTTTAAAAATGAAAACTTCTTTATAAAAATCCTATTATATTTGAACCTTCTTTTAAATTTAAACATTTTCGGTTCAAAGTTCTTAAATTTAGACTTTTTATTATGTGAAGCCTTTTCCTTGAATGGTGCTTTTATAAAATTGTTTATAGCACGCTTTTGATATACTGTGAAATTAACACCATAGAATATAAAAGATAAAAACAAAAATAGAAAATTTACTTCTAAGGGGGACCTAGTTAATTTATTTCTATTACAAGAATCAATAACGGGCAAATCAACACCTATAGTCTTGACCGTTTGAAGATTTCTGACATATTTGTCTATAATAGCTTCTACGTCAATCCTAACGTCATTCTCCAGGTGTACGACCACACATGACTCCGTGACAACCTTAGCTAAAATATTGTCACCTTCAACTAAAACTTTTTCACCTTCGTCCTGGTCTAAAACAGCTTTCGTTTCAAAAAGTTCGACTGCAGACAAAGATGACTGCTCAACCTCCTTTATCTCTGTTGTTAACGAGAACTGGTCATTCTCCTTTGAATCGGTGAAATTTTTACAAACATCATTTTCACCAATTTGATCTACGATGATGTTATTATTATTAGTTTCATCGCCGTGATCATCATTTTCCTCTGTCAAGGACATATTCTGAACATCTGAAACATTGCTGAAAAAAGTAATAAATGGACTGGACTGACCCGATTCATCCAATTTTTCCTCGTGTTCATCCGCTAACACATCAATCGGCTCGTCCACATCGTGCGCCAGGCTGCGCTCGTCATCCTCATCGTCACTGCACTCCCGGCAGCTTTGCTCAACAACAACATCAACATCTAGTGGGACCTCCTGTCTTCCGCTAGAAAATAAATTAGCATGAACATCTACATCCGCCACATTTTGCTGTCCGCCTTCATCAGACAATACTTGTGCAATCTCCTCTACTTGCACTCTATGAAAATCTCTGTGGCACTTGCACGGGAACTCGGCCCATAGCGCGTCACACATCGACTCGAAGCTCATACCCTCGTGGTATGTATAATTATGGAAAGATTTCGTAGGACCCACAAAATATGCACTAATAATCAGCGCCCAATCGCTCTCTCGCCATTCGTAGTAGATGGCCAAGGTTTTAAATTCATTTATAAAATGTTCTAGGCATTTGCCATCTATGCCAGAGAAGTACTCCATCTCGCACTTTAAAAAAAATTAGTCAAACACTACTTAGCTTTATTTCGTCGTCGCGTCGCCGTGGCGTCTTCTTCACTATTCTTGCGCACCTTTCAGCCGTTTGATCACCCTCACAATTTTTTTAATTTTATGAACTTTTACTTTTTTATATTGAAATCTCGCAGGTTACCCGGCACCTCTCGCAGGCTACCCGGCGCCTGCACCACTGTAACGCTTGGGAGCGTTATCTAGGTGTGAGGGTGTGTGTGAGGTGGCAAATCCAAAGACGGCGAGGGTTCCAAGGGGGTTTATTATAATATTTAATTTATAAGAGACGCGTACACTGTTCGGTAGCTAAGCTAGACTCATCAACTAAAAAAAAATGCATTCCTAACATATTTAAATCTGAATTGTTGGAACGTTCGAAACACAGGGCTGCCCTCTAGCCAGCCTGTACCACGCGAGGTTGCGCCTCGCATCCAAACTCCTTACAGTACTGTCTGTGTAAGTAGGTAACAGTCAATATTAGTGGGCGAACTCTAGCAACTAGAGTTAGAGGCATATCGTAGATAACATCACGCGTCTACATAACGGGGTAAGTAAGACTAGGCATCAGAACGCCTCGTTTTACGTTCCATGCTACTTTACTCCTAGATTTATAAAATTACAAATCAGTACTTCTGTTGTAAGAGGCAACCATACGAAATATTTAGTAAGTAGGTACCTATAGGAAGTATATATAATTGGCTATAAAAGCATTTGGCACAGTGTGATGCGACTCAGTCGTTCCGATTGTATACTTGTGTTCGAACGTCGCACATCCTCATAAGATGGAGTTCCCTAGAATGTGTCCAGCTCGGTGGCTATCAGACCAAAACTTCGGCATGTGCCGAATGCCACCACACGACTTTCTATATCCATTCTTTGATATGCATTCGAATTATTTTCGCTCTTGGAAGTGTTGTAATAACAGTCAAACTATTTCTAATGAATTTGGATCCACAATAGAAAACGAGAAAGGTAACTATAAAATAACATTGGATGTGAAAAATTTTCGTCCGAACGACATCAGCGTGAAAGTGACGGATACTGAAATAATAGTAGAAGGCAAACATGAAGAGAGACAGGACTCCCATGGATTTATTTCGAGACAGTTTAAAAGGCGCTATACCTTGCCAAGCCATTGTCCCGCAGAGAACGTCACCTCAACAATGTCTTCAGATGGTATCCTGATTATTATTGCGGAGAAGAGATCATCTAACGAAACGGAAAAAATTGTGCCAATCAAGATGTGCGGCTCGAGTCCCAGGAAGACTCTGATCGAAAGGAAAATGATTTCAGAAATCATACAAAATTCTGTTAAGGAAAATAATATGGATGCTGAAGACATGACGTGTAGCAAAGATAGGGCTCAAATAATGCTCAAAGAAGAGCATAGTCGTCTGCTAAAACCAGAATTACTCAAGGAGGCAGTGTCGTGCACTAACGGGGAGAAGATGTCGTCCAAACAAGTTGTTGATGCGATGGGTCTGTCCGAAAAACAAGACGCGATGAATATCGGTGCCACGTCGAACAAGATCGAGGAATCCATTGGGAAATCAAGTCTAGGCTTGGCTGAACTGACTGAAAAATTGGGGCAAAGAAGTTTAGCTTCTACTTCAGACATGTGTGGAATGAAAGGCATGTCTAATATGTCAAAGACACTAATTGAGGAAAGTTCGTCGTCGTTTAAGTCGTCATCATCCATGTCTTCTACTATAAAGACCGGTGGGAAGAGCGGCGAATACGTGAGTGACATCATAACCGCGGAATTGAAGGAAGCTGCTGAAAATATATAAACATGTTAGCTGTTTTTTTTAATAATGTTTATTACTTAACTATAAAAGATTTTGTTTACTTTTAATACAAATTCGAATCTTAATTCATATTAAGTATAAGTCATTGATTTGTAAACTTATCAACAAGAGCATTATTAACTATTAAATATCTATAAACTCATAAACTCTTTAAATAAAACCTCACTTTGGTGAAGCATATTAATATCAATACAATAATTAAGCATTATGAGATCATTGAAGACTAATATCAAGTGTAGATCAACAATATGAATCAGGCTTGAACAACTTCAAGATAATTATTGTTATCTTTAAGTAATGGAGGTCATTCCGAGTCATGTATGTACAACTGCAACAAATTATGTCAATAAATAGTTGTTTCTTCCTCAAATAAATGTTTAATAATCTCTAAAGCTAGTTGCACACTAGACAAAAACAACTGGATAAGATAAACATAACAAAATAACAATATTTAACACAAATGCAAACATCACACCAACTACAGTTATAAATTCACTGGGTCCACTATACGTATAAGAAGTCATAACCTTATAATCTATTTAAGTCTCTTCGTCACAACACTCTTGCACCTCATCATTGTTTTTATCACTAACCAGTAGTTCTGAGGTGCAGCGGTAAGGACGTATTGATTGTTAACATCTGTCATTCTTGACTGATGGGTTGAGGTCGTGGAAGTAAGCGTGAGCCATGGCATCATCAGCAGGCATCCTCAGTGCTGGGTTGCAGGTGAGGAGGCGGGCAAGGAGGTCCCGCCCCCGTGCGGGCAGACGGGGCACCACCTGCGCCAATCCTAAGCTAGGCTGATACACTGGCAGTGGCTTGTAGTCGGGTAGCTGGGTCACTCCAGGCCAAGTGTCTTCATTTGGAGTACCTGGAAAATGTAATACCATAAACAGATTAATACTTTGTATTTAAAATATTGAAATACTTACATCTTGTTATGAAGGAAGACTGACAATTTAATTTAATATAATAAGATTATTATATAGAATGTTATTATGAACTTCATCAATCAACCCGCAAATTGCAAAAATCTTTGAAAATTTGAATTTCGCGGGCTACCCTGACTCTTTCACCTTACAATAATGATGTAAAGTAACCAGTACCAGCAAAAGTTCAAAAAAAAATCTTTAGCGCAGGTTGTTTTCAATATAAATATTTGTGTCTCAACTATGGGCTGTCTGATGATAGAGTGAAATAAAGCTCAATAACCTACTTACCAAGAAGTTTGAAAATCCTTTTCAATTGATCATCAACATCAGATCCAGGGAAGAGTGGTCTACCAGAATTAGCTAACTCTGCAAATATGCACCCTGCTGACCACATATCAATGCTGGTTGTGTAGAGCTTGGCGCCAAACAGGACATCCGGAGGCCGGTACCAGAGCGTCACTACCTCCGCCGAGTAACACTTCACAGGTATACCAAAAGCTCTAGCCAAACCAAAGTCAGCTAATTTCAATTCCCCATTTTTATTAATCAACAAATTCTGAGGCTTCAGATCACGGTGCAGAACATTATGGCTGTGACAGAAAGCGAGTCCTCGGAGCAGCTGATACATAAAAGATTTAACGACATCCAAATCTATCTCTCCATTTAAACTGTCGAAATACTTCTTCAAATCTTGATCGCAATGTTCAAACACAAGAGTCAATTTCTTTTCACTGTGCAAGACGTCGTACAGGCGAACTATATTCTTGTGCTTTAATTCTTTTAGAAGGCATATTTCACGTAAAGCAGAGGATGGTACTCCTTCATCATCGTCATCTAACCTCACCCGCTTTAGGGCCACTATTTCATGGGTCTCTTTGTTTTTAGCTTTGAACACTGTGCCATACGTCCCCTCCCCAATTTTCTCTAATTTTTCGTACTTCTGCATAATTTATAAATATAAAGTAAAACAGTAGGTAGTCTAAAATCGATTGTTTATTCCGTTTCGCGAAATCCTCCCTCCAGCTCCCCAGGTTTGCCCAGGTTACAATTACAACAATTTGACAGTTGACACACAGTTTGACTTGACATTACAATCAGTTTGACACCTGGTGAAGCTTGCTACAAGGATTTCATGAAAACGCAATGTCATTTTGTGTGTTGAATGTAAATGAAATGTATTTTTGCTGTGAATTTTTATAAATAACATTAATCTTATCTTGTTACAAGATAATAACCAAGCTCGATCTTTTCAAAAACGCAGAAAAAAACGCCTGTTTATATTATATCCATAGCTATCTTTAAAACGCGTTAATGTATACACGTTCAGAACATTATTACAAAAACTTATTGGCCACAATATCTTTGTTATTTTTTTTTTAATTATTAAAATTAGTTTCCTACTAATAAGCGAAGTACTATTTTACAGTAAGCTAAATTATTAACGTGGGGCCTAAATCTTCCCAGAATAATTAAATGAATGTTTATAAAAATATAAATTTGGTTTTGAAAGTTTTTTTACTCATATATTCGGAACGATCTTCTGTGTTTGCAAAATAACATTCATTCAATGATTAATCAAATCAATTTCATTGTTTCATTCACAAAAAACTCAAGTCAAATCCAAAAAGTTGAATTGTCATAATTATTTTTCATTATTATTTTTTTGGAAACTGATCTTTATATTTTAGTTATTTGAATTATTGAACTGCTAAGGTAAGACTGCTGTAGTTATTTGATTAAATTTTGTTTTTTTGTTAGATGTGCTAAACTGTGTATAGTGTTTGGAAAGTAAACATTATTACGTATTAGTTGACGATGAACACATTATCACGAGCGCGTGTTTATAGATGAGCGAGGGCGAAGGAACATTGGTGGACAAGTCGGAGAGTAGCTCGTTCGAAGACCTCGCAGCTGCGGCGGCACACGAGATTGAGGAGGCAAAGCTGGCTGAAGCAGCTGCTTCCAAAGAAAAGTCAGATGAAACAAAAACTGATGAGTGGCAAGATTTGCTAGGGTCAGGCGCACTACTTAAAAAGGTCAGCAGAGACTTTGATTATCTCATTGGATCTACAATAGTTTTATGGACAAATATTTTCTATTGGTTTCTTATTTGATTTAGATTGTAATAGCCTTCATTTAGCCATAATAAACATTCTCATACTTCATGTGAGTGATTTTATGGACACCCAAAAACTAGAGAAAACTTCATGATTTTTGGTCATTCTTATTCTGTGTTGTAATTTTGTGCACTCAGTGAAACTTGAAGCTCATCCTGTTTTAGACTAAGTTTAGATTTCTTTTATGTAAATATGAAACTACATTTTCCAACCAATCATCATTTTTTTTTGGTTTGTTAGTGATTGATGTTTATCAGCATTCAGATATTATTTGCTTCTGATTCTCATGATTTGTTGTTGTTATAAAAACCAATTAAATTACTTATAATTTTTTTTCCAGATAACTAAAGTAGGTGAAGATTCAAATGGTTTGCGACCCCACAGAAGTGATATTTGCCGAATTAGTTATGAGGTCAAAATTAAAGAAACTGACAATGTTGTTGAAAAGAGGGACCATGTCAAGATTTACTTGGGTGACAATGAAGTAAGTTTTTTTTTTAAATCCTATAAAAAGTGAGAATTTGGGGTGTTGTGTGGTTTCAAAAACTTATTGTGTATTCAAAGCAATAAACTAATAAGTACTGATCATCATAGTGGGCCAGGTCTAAGAAATACCTGTTTTTTCATGGGAAAAGAGAACCAAAACAGTGGAAAATGCAAGGGAGGTGGAGGACTTTGCCCAGCAGTAGCACAATATAGTATTAATAAAATGTGCTTACATTTAAGTGAACAAAAAGCTTTTCTAGGTGAGGCAGTGGTCAAACCAAATGTTAGCCTAAAAACAATAATTGCAAGTCACTTTAAAAGTATCAATTTTATCCTATCATGATGAGATGCAATTTTGTATAATGCTTAAACAAAATATTGCAAATTTTTGCTCAAATGCAGTAAGAGGTTTTATTCAAGTATACTAATATTATCAAATAATCAGGTATTGACTTTGTATTTTCCATCACAATAGATGTAGCTATCTAATCATACATCTGTCTATCAGTGATAAAGTGATAACATTTATTCCAAAAGTTTATTTGAGTTGGCAATCAAAAGAAGTGTGAAGCAGTTAGATAATCTTATCAGTCTTATATACAAAGATTAAAGATGTTCTGTTTATTTATTAAAGCATGTGATTGTTATTCTATTTTAAAATATGGTTTTGTGTCGGATTAGGTATTATATTAGGTATACATACAGGATGTATGGCCTCAGTAATTTCTTATAGATATGGTTTTATTAATCCTAAATCTAAAGGCTAAATTGTTGCAGAATATAGTGGACAAAGGCTATTGTTGATATAAAAGTGGAACTCTGCCAAATGCAACAAAGAAAATTCTTATAACAATACAAAAATAAATGAGGAACCATGACATAATCATGTGTGAAATGTTATTTAGATTGATTTTTGATGGTGGCAATATAAGCCCCTGCCTGCTAAGCGTCTAGGCGGCACGCGCGTTGACCAAAACACATTGTTGTTAATTAGAAAGTCCTTGACGAATTAATGCCATAGTCAAATTAATTTTCTAATTTCTGCAACCAATTAGAAAATATTTTATTTTTTAGATTCTACAAGGCCTGGACTTAGCAGTTACAATGATGTACAAAGGCGAAGAATGTCTTCTACAATTGGCCCCACGATTTGGTTTTGGTGAAAATGGCCTGAAACCTGGTGAGAGTTTGGGCCTGATTGGAGTGATTGATGCCCCCAAGTATGAGGGCCCCGTAATAGATGGAGAAACTTGGCTTGATGCCCGTATCGAGCTTCATGACTGGGAAGAAGAACCAGAACACGAAACCTTGCCTATTGCTGAAAGAATGGAAACTGGGTAAGATAAAATAATAAAAAATACCTCATTTTTTTACAAATTACAGGATTATAAATTAGTTGCTACCTGAACAAAACATTGATCTAACTGATATTAAAGCGCGGATGTTATTATGGTATGGCAGTGGTATTTATGAAACCAAACAAAAGTGAACTCTGAGTTCCTTTAGGTACAGCTCAACTTCGGTATGGTCCGAAACCGAAATCCGTAACCATATGAGACAGACCCAATGTTTATCTTTAAAAAATCATTTGAGAATGTCTTGAACCTGTACTTTGTAAAACATATAATTCGCCGGTTATTGTGCCACTTTTTCACAGTGTAACAGGTTTCTTAGGCTATTGACCTTTACATATTATCTTGGCACGTAAGTTGATTAAATTTATAATATCCGAAATAAGAATGAAGATAAAAAATATTTTGTGTATTTATGTAAATTAATGTTGATTCGGGTTAATTTTTTAAATTAGAAGTTATAAAGCGAAACTTATGTTCTTGCAACACATTATGCTAATCATATGGGAACTTCGTCATATTATTGTCCAACTGTTTTACACTTGGTGCAAAAACAATACAATAGTATAAATTTAGAAAGATGTAAATGCTACTGTCCTGTTCTCCCTCCTTTTATTGTCAAATCAAGCGAATGTATTATTCTGACGATTGTTTCAAAGCAGTCTCGCCCTTGAATATATTTACATAAAACTCAGTTTGATGTAGATATGAGAACCTTGACATATTAAAAAACGTTGACCAATGCTTGCTTTATTGTGATTACTTAAATTGGGGTCAGTGTTTGAGCATATCGCACAGTTTTCTTTATCATGCGTATGGATAGACTATCCATTATTTTTCACATTTTAGTTGTGGTACCTATCCTACACAAATACCACTACTTGCTATGAATAACAGTAACAGGAACTTATTATAACATTATCCATAACCAAGTAGGAAAAATACGTATTATGGAAGCTAACTCAAAAACGACCTTATCAAAGTTAATACAAAATTTATGGAACCACCACGTAAGCTTCCTCCACCAAATAAAAATTCAAATTCGGTCCACAATTGACGAAAATATCGATAATATGACATATCGATAATATTGACGAAAATGACGATAAAAAAAACCTCCATTTTGGAAGTCGGTTAAAAAGTAAAAAGATTTATATATTGCATTTCCGAAATAATGATTAAGATTTGCATTCGTTTTGCGCGCCGAATTAACATTCATGGTATTGAATAGATCCCATAGGCGCTTTAGTTGGCCGAAACCACTCTTTATTTTTTTATATTTTCTGTTCTAAGTAGGTGTAATATCAATGCGTTTTGTTATGACCACTTATGGCCATCGTGGCCATGAAAGTGGCAATTTTATTCTTCATAACCTTTTACATAAAATAGAAGCCTCTAAATTGGGTGTCTCTCTTATTAAATGGCAAAAGCTGCGTAGCGGGTACACGTAGTTTAACAAATACATGCATCATATTTGTCATCATTATAAAATAATTATACCTACGCCAATGTGTGTATGTAACAAGGAAGTAACAGACAGGGAAATAGACTATTCAGTTATCTTGGGGATATTGGCCAACACTTTAATTATTTTCAAAACATTGGTTTATTTATGTATTTGGAGAATGTAATAAAAGATACCTACTAAATATATCTCTCTCCTGAGTCCCTTCAAAAGGCTCCCACAGACAGACGCGACGCGACACCGGTAGAACAATTTCGGTGAAGTTTTCATAAAAAAAATTCTACCAGAGTCGCGTCCCGCCTGTTTTCGGGAGCCTTAAAGGAACAACAACAGATCAACTACCTATATTCAATGTTCTAGGTCTGGCCTGGCCACGAATGCCCCTCAGATCTTAATTATACCACTGCCAAACTTGAAGGTTAAATCAAGCACCCAATGATTCGCACTTCTCGTCTTCTGAAATTAAATAACAAAAAAAAGGGAGCCCCCTTAAATATTTATTTTATTCTTTTTTTAGTATTTGTTGTTATAGCGGCAATAGAAATACATCATCACTTCATCATCATTGTCTAGCTCACGGTTCATGATATACAGCCTAGTGACAGACGGACGGACAGCGGAGTCTTAGTAATAGGGTCCCGTTTTACCCTTTGGGTACGGAACCCTAAAAATGTTAGCTCCGAAAATCTTAATTTCACCTTGTATTCTAACATTTTGAGTCTACCCTCCATACTGATAAGGTTCACTTTTGCAGTGTACGTCGTCGTGCTCGCGGCAACTGGTGGTATGGCCGTGGGGAGCCAACTTTAGCCGTACAGCTTTATAGACGTGCTCTCGACATTTTGGACGAGAGCGATGGCGGGATAACCGCGCCGACACCTACTGGTGAACTTGAGTCCGCGTCGGCTGATCTACAGGCGCTGTTGGATGAACGCCTACGGGTACATAACAATATGGCCGCTGCACAGTTGAAGGCGGGAGCGTATGAGGCTGCACTGCAGGTATATTAGAAATCAGTGTTTGTTGTTCATCTGTGCCACAAATTGCTTCAATTTAAGACTTACGATTTTTACCGACAAATCGACGTTATATTTTTACGACATCGTTTTGACAATATTTTTTAATTTTTTTACTATACAGCGTTTAACAAAAACCCTGTCCGATCCGTGAGGGTGTTAAGAATCATACTGCGTCTGTTTGTTTTTTTTTTTTCCAATGGGGAGTATTACCGGGTTATTACATGGGGCGCGGGCGGCCGTCGTTTAGTGGGTGTCTCCAAGTCATAACTTATGGCCTCTGTCGAAAATTTGCTAATTTATAACTCAGACCAACAAAAAAATGAAGACGGAGCGCTCCGAACATCAAAAATGAAGCCACAAAACGATGCTCCTTCAAGTAAACACACAGGCTCACGCACACACATACACTAAAACTATGCTCATCGAGTCATCGCTCCTAGTACGTCACGAGTAGTCGTCTAGTTAACATCAATAAAAAAAAATTATGCCTTCCTGTGTAGTGAAAACTTGTAAAAACAATAGCAAATCACATAAAAAGTCTCACGGAATCACTTTTCACTTGTACGTAGGTACTTTAAATAACACCGTTTTTTAATTTAAATAACTTCGAATTATAGGTTACTTGGAACAAAAAACCTCATCGAATGAATGAATGAAAGCAGTGACATAAGTTTGCAAAGAAATAAATGATTTGATTTGATAAGGTGGGAGGGTTGCCATAATGTGATTTCAAATCTTCCCATTCGACTAAACCAATTTAGATTCTGATTTCTTATTTCGAGTACTTAATTATATTCTTGTTTTATGTATTTATATTTTAGATTTCCAAGTAATACTAAATCTAAAAGTAAATGGATAGTAGCTACAAGAAATAGCGATGTAAAATTTTTTGTTTCGGAATAGAAGTCCTTCTTAACAAATGAGGTATAATACCATACTCAACAATATCTTACTCGTACAATATTACCCTACCCATACAATAATATTCCCCAAATTATAGGGAAAAACTTTAACAAATGGCAGCCCTTTTTACACACACATAGATAAAAAGGTGGCTTCACTTTTGATGTTCGGATCGGAGTGCTCCGTCTTTCTTTTGTTGTTGGTCTGAGATTTATAATAACATTGGGGTAATTTTTGTACGTGAATTTCAAATTGCAGTAACTTTTTCTTTCAATATTTTTTTTTTTTTATTCTGGTAAGTAATTTTGTTGCTGTATCTATGTGCCCCTTTCGGGTCGGACAGGGTTTTTTTTACATATTGTTTAGGATTTACTATATCGACTCAATAAAAGCATTGCCGAAACAAGCTCAGAGGAGGCAGAGGTATTTGTGTCTTGAGTCCAAATGCAGATCTCCAGAGTATCTATCATATGTGGTTCCAAAGCCACATTACCGGAACTCCAATAAAATCTTGTTTTCTTGATTACAGGCAGTAACACGAGTGCTAACCTGCCAACCGCAGAACGCAAAGGCTTTATACCGTAAATCTCGCATCCTATCCTTGATGGGTCGCAACTCTGAGGCCTTAGAGGCCGCCCGGGCCGCTGCGGCCGCGGCCCCTGATGACTCGGGGGCTCGTAAAGAGCTTCAACGTTGTGAACAGAGGGCTACCAGGGAAAGGTCGGTGGAGCGGAGGCTAGCTAAGCGCATGCTCGGTACCACCCCGCCGAAGAGTGGCTCGCCTGATAAGAAACCCAGTAGAGCCAAGGTGAGATTCTTTTTAACCCCCGACGGAAAAAGAGCGGTGTTATAAGTTTAACGTGTGTATCTGGGTCAGTCTGCGCCATCGTAGCTGCCAAACGGCTGAACCGATTTAGATTTTTTTGGTTTTGTATGAAAGGTGACATGATCGTGTGTTCTTAGCTATAAAAAAAAATCGTTTATTAGATCCTTTGTTTTTGTCGGGGGTTTTTTAAATTTAATTTGTTACCATTACAACACGAATGCCGGTTTTCACTAACACGCATTTAATAATAAAGCCGTTTATTTCCAAATTTTGGGTACTTGCATCGTTAATTTGTTAGCAGAAACTATTTGGGTAGTCATAATATTATGTCCCGCAGCTCGGTGCGCCTTTTAACATAGGCCTCCTCCAACTGTCTCCATTGTGCTCTGTCCTCACTGCACTAAAACAAGGCGACACCTAAATGAATGCCTAAATAAAAACGCGTTGTTAGATTTATAAATTTTGGCGCAAGCATTGAAAATCCAACAGCACATATTGATAATGGAATTTGGCTATGGTATTGCTTCGTAAGTCGTCAATAAGTCTTTTCATATATTATGTATAACGATTTCTTTTCTTAGAGCTTTAAAGGCGCCTCTTTCAGTACCAGACCAACCTTGATGAATTTGGGCTGATAATAATTGTGGTCATTAATTCGTTTGCCTATAATTTAATGGCCAAGGCAATGATTCTTCATTTTGTTTGTTCATTGAATGCTCAGTACTGTTTTCTAAGTAATGAACTAATAACCTCATTATTTTCATGTATGAGGGTAAATTACTAATATTCGTATACGTATAGATGCTGGTGTGGGGTTCCATACTGCTAAGCATCCTGGTGGGTGTGGCCAGCGTGCTGGTCTACCGATACAAGATACAGGCGCATTGACGTCTGGAATCAAGCTTTAGACCACAAGTAAGTTGAGGGTAAACATGCTCTGCGATTACGAACTCTGTTTATATTAGACAAGGTTCAATTTCCACTACAACTGAAATTGCATTACGACTATTTCAAATACTGAGGTATCTTTTTCGATGTTCAGGTAATGGAGAGTCCAATGGTGTTATTGGAGGGGAATGGTGCACACTATACTTAAGGCCACGTCATATCTTCGCTGATAAAGAATAATAAAGCCTTCGTCTATCGATCTTTAACCTATGTATTGATAACAAGAGAATATGTATAGTTATTGTTACTGCTGTAAATAATTACTTTAAAAAAGTTCTCTTTAGAATTGCCAAAGTGCAATCTCATTATTTTTTTATATTTATACAAGTTACGAATTATTTTCTCTATGATAAATACAGCAGACTTTAATTATGTGGTCGTCGGACAGTATTTGAATAATAAATTCGGAGAGGTGATGATATTACACGGTAACAGCTGAATTAATGTGCATATCTAGAAAAGTCGTTTTACGCGCGTAATATTGTACGCAACAAATATAATAATGTAAGTATGTACTTACGCGCGTAAAACGTTATCTGGACGTGCTCAATAAGATATATCAATAGTATAAAGAAAACTTTCCATATTTTCATTGTATTTTTGAACATAATTATCCTAAATAAATCTGGGATTCCAATAATAATAATTGTTATTAGACAATACTAAATGTACCTACTGTATTGTAAAAAATGGGGATAGGTGTAGTTTATTATATATTTGCAGTTATTTTTAATCATTGGCTTATTTCGACCGTTCGCCACGATGTGCATTTACGTTTAAATTTATGTATATATTATTATGTATGTGTAAATTCTATGTTTATAGTTAGTGCCAAAATGTATCATAAATGTAGGTATATATTATTAGTCTCTGAGTTCACATTCTGCAGAAGATATTTATAGGAAAAAACAAAAGTCTAACTTATTACATATTTTTCGACTCTATATTTGCAAAGGAAGAAGATGGAAGCATTCGGGTAAATATTTGAAGCATTCCAACTTGTTTTTATTTAAACAATATTTTTTTATGAAACGTTTGGGAGGCGCTTTCCTCCAGTTGTAAGGGTGCTTTTCACTCGCATTTATGTATCCATCGCTGTTTCACTACCATCTGATCAAACCCAGGTAGCTATACATTAGATAAATTATATAGTTTTCTCGTTTATCTTCTGGATATCGCTTTTAGTTGGTGAAACTGCAGATCAACAATTCAATGTAAGTGATTATTTTCACAAAGTAAAATATACGTATACTTCCGAGGTATTTTGTTTTCGCCAGTTGAATTAAAATGCACACAACGTAATGTAAAATTAGATTTATTTAGGACATTGGTTTGGTTAGGGGTCGCTGCGACGCCTATAGAATATCATTATAAATAAATAAAAAATGGTGGTTCCAATAAACACTTACACTAATAAAAATAAAAAAATTGTTCAGATAATTTGTTTTATTATTTTTGCTCCTGTAACAATAATAAATAAATTACCATGCCGTAATCGCAATGAAAATTCTTTGTAACGTACAAAAATATTAATTTTGTTCAAGGAATGTCAAAAAACATTTTTTTTACAGATAACTTTTTCTAAATTTATTTTTTATTCCTATGTTAATGTACTATTTGTAAGTACAAAATATATAATAGTATGCGCTTGTACTACCACAAAGCCTCTTACAACCCATCGTGTAACTATAAGGGCTCGATCACACGTACCATAATCACATCGCATCGCAGCGACAAAATGTGGGCAAGCAGTGGATAGTGTCGCTGCAGCTTCCGATGTGGTTGCGTTGTCGCTAGTATTTGCGATGTGGTTACGTTCATTTTCATAAAAAAATTAAAGTAATAAAAACTAAAACCCAACTACGACAAATAACTCAATCAACTTAAAAGGTATAAACAAGACACCACAGACAGACAAATTAAAAATCCGGAGTCACACGTGTTATGAATGAATGAATGAAATGCACCGACCCCAGCGTGGCTTAACCAGACTCGATAAATCGAATGAACCCCAGGATTTGCACTAGCCCCTGGAGCCTCATGGTTCATGGGGTTACAGAAGCCATTGCATATCAAAGAGTAGACCGGGGGGCGCGGGTAATGGTAGGGAATAGACCGTGCCCGTCGGGATATGGAAGGATTTGCGAGCCTACCGGATATGCATCCTTGAGTAAGCAATGGACTAGTGGAGAGACGGGTAATATTTATCTAAGGATGGGCATCTTTTTACGACGTCGCCGCCAGTTGGCTCTGTTCCATTTTCACCGTTGAATCCATTGGCGAAGATATGTTTCGTTCTCGGCTCTTTTCTATCTCCCTGCTGTGCTGTGTTACACTTTGCTGTTTTCCGAGTCTTTGTCCAAGGACTCGCTGCTGACTGTTTCAGGTTTCTTGTATATCTCGCTGGCTGCTTTCGTGATCTTGTATCGGTCTTCAGCCATGTCCATCCAGAAGTTGATTTCCTTGTTGAAGCACGCCATGTCCTGTCTTAGGTTGTCGTTCCATGCGTAAATCGGTCAGCCTACTCTCTTGGATTTGGCCTAGTACTGCATTGCTGCATATAAAAGGTGTGGTTTGCCGCGTCTGTGAACATGTGCGAGATAGCACGTCCTGTGTTTCTTGATGTGTTTCGTAACAGTTTTTACTCCTAAGATTTCGTGCATTTACTTTTGTCTTGGTTTATTCCTAGCGTGGTTAATCAAGTCTCTCATGATGACTCTCTCTGTCAGGATGGTTCAAGTCCAGCTTCACCGGTGAATCTTTTGGCGAGGTTAAACTGCTTTCTCGATTCTTTTCTTCTTAGTTCTGATGCGTTTTCAGCAGCACTGTTCAGATCGCGATCGGCCCGATCCTCGTTGTTTTTGTCCAGCTCCGTCGCCGTACAAGTTTAATCTGTAGCTCGCCGCTGTTCACCTCGGGTTGATGCGATTGCAAATAATATAGTTCGGAGTTAAAATCGCACTATTCGGCTCAAGTAATTAATAGGTCCCGACAAAAATCCCGACCCGCGTCACCCGAATTCTTCTTTTCTGTTCATAGTTACATCGCCGACACCCATAACCAACTACTTTTAAAACAAAATCCCGCGCACAAGATGACCACCTCTGTTACCGCCCAGGTTCTACAATAGCGTCCATGCGCCTTTGCTGGTTTTCCGCTATAGTACTATGGCGGGCGCGCACCGCAAGGTCTATTCCCGCCTGCAGCGTTCGGCCACTATGTAACGCTCACCCATGCTCATCAACCAATAACATTGCAGCATCAGCTTTTTGTTGCGACCCCTTTCTTGTAAATGAAAATAGCGCCCAGGATAGAGTAAATTTAAAAAGCGTTAAAACTTGATAGCCATCCGTCATATTTGTTTAAAATTAGCTCGAGTAATAAGCCCTTTTCAAGGATCGTACCTGCAGACAGCAGTTTGAGTGAATGAAAATCAAAGTAGGTATGTCATATTCTACACAATCTACAGTTTACACTTTCACTGTCAGCTTTGTTGAGATGCCCCGTTGTGGCATTCTATAATATACCCAAATAGTGAGTATCTTAAAAGTTAAAATACCAATTGCTATGCGGCCTAAGGGTCGGCGCGGGCGCCCACATCTGGCAAAGATATAGGGGCTGCGGAATTTTGTTTCCAAAGCCGTTAGGTATGCGTGCCCAAGACAATAAGAGCATCACTGACCACTCACAAAAAAAAAAAAGGTCACTTGAACTCAATAACGATTTTGGAACACAATCACCTACGCAATATATCTTAAAGTTGGCTACATTATTTAGCCAATTAAACACCTGTAATGACTTAAAATGACGGAATTATGGCGTGTATCTTGCAGAGAGGAGCAAGTCACTGTAATATGGAAAGATCTCACCAGATTAGCCTGCAGGTACACTTGGCGACCACCACCACCACCAAAAGAAAACACCACCATCACTTTAAACATTCACTATCATTAAAAATAATCCATGAAACTACACATAACACAACACGTACCACCCGATAAAATACCGATTTTGCAGAGTTCGATTTCGCTGGCAAACGAGGCTTGCCACATGCCACTATCATAAAAAAATAACAAAGAGCGTCCCCGGCACGACCGTCTTCGTTGACGGCCAAAGACCCAATCCCGGAGTCACACGTGTTAGGGCATAAATTGAACAGATTACGTGTGCCTCCGAATTTTTAATTTGTCTGTCTGTGGTGTCTTGTTTATACCTTTTAAGTTGATTGAGTTATTTGTCGTAGTTGGGTTTTAGTTTTTATTCCAAAATTTTTTTTTGGGTTTATAATATATATATTTTTGAAATGTGCTAATTAAGCCCTTTCATTTGATACTCAACATGACATGATTAAAAAATATTTAGTTCGTGACTATGTCCTCCAGAGGGCGCCATTTTAATGTGACGTCACATAGCCTATAAACCAGTGGACGATCAAGACGCTTCCAATGATATCTCATTTGTCAAATTATGATGAGTCGTTTATAAGATATGAGGGAACAGTTCAACATACATACATACCGGTCAAAATCATAACCCTCCTTTTTGCTTCGCCGGAGTCGGGTAAAAATTAGTGCCCGTCTACATGTTGTCGTAGTGGTGTGGTTGTGGTAGGTGTGATCGGGTTCTAACTAAATACGAAATAAAGTTAATAAATTCACTAAATATTGGACGTTCCTATAATACGCGGTAATCACATAACATTAATTAATGGCAATATTTAACATTATTTCTGCGTATAGTCTCACAATTCACTTTAGGGTTTCGACAACCTAGCATACCTTTGGTAACTATTTGATAACTATATCACAGTCTTGACTTGTAAGTGAACACCCGGGCCAGCCAGTTGGTGACATGTGCTAATACCTCTAGTTGTGCGATGGTGGCTAAAGCCTGGACGCTAAACACTGTGGCTACGAAGTCGTACAATAGCTTAGGTGAGAACACACTCCACACAAACAAGTGATCTCGGAAGATTGTCGCTATCACACAATACACTACTACGGAATATATTCGGTGTAACGCAAGGATGTTCGTCGATCGCCATATTGTTTGTAAGTACCTGGAAACAATTAAAAATGTGATTACACTGCCGTTTTATCTGCCCTAAATAAAGTCCCTAGAGGCACAGGACTCAGAACGGATCCCTTCAGCACTCCAGCTCAGATATGGCGAAAATAAAAGGTTTTTTTTTTTCCCTCCCATTGGCTGGAGAAGCCGCAAGGTAAAGACGATTGGAAAAGTATGGGGGAGATCTTTGCCCAGCAGTGGGACAAAACAGGCAATTTTTTTTTCTGTGTTATTTTGCGATCGGTTCTTTCAACCATAATCCGATGGTACGTTTTGCAGACATTATTAGGTGATTCTCCATTATGAATCATCCTATATGTATGTATCCCTTGGTGGTTCAGAATCTCTGTCCGATTTGAAGTATCGGAATCTCTGTCCGATGTCATCTCTTGAGGCAAGAGTTGGTATGAGTCTTTTATTCCTCTTTGTATTTTTCACAGAAACGATTTACTTACTGTTTGATAGTAGGTTCCCCTAATGGCCGATGCTTTTAATTTACGGACCGTTATTGGTTAAAATTAAAACTCTTGTATTTTTACCAATAATGAAGCAAGAACCTCATAGCTTTGTATAGTAGACTCACCCATATGGAACTAGCTATCACAGGTAAAATTGGCTTACGAATCTAATTATATGCCCAGTTTGGTAACAAGAAACTATTGGTAAGAAAAACGATTCGTTTTTGTTAATAGGAACTGAGGGCTTAGTGTGAGTTTCTTTTAACCATCTCGACTTTACGCATCGACCGCGTTCGGCGTTCCGATTGGCCCTTCACCAGTGAAGGTCAGTGAAGGGCCAATCAGAGCGCCGAACGCGGTCGATGCGTAAAGTCGAGATGGTTAAAAGAAACTCGCACTAGGGCCTCTGACCATAAGTAGTCATGGATTTCAGAGTTTTTAGGTGCAACTTGATTCACTAAAACAGGTAAACATTAAAAAATAAATACAACATTCAATACTCACTGCTGCCACGTGTCTGCGTGTGTAGCCACAGTACAGAAGAGCGCGGCGCCGGCGATGGCCGGGCCGGCGTACGCGTGCAGGCCCATGCGCAGCGCCACGCGCACGGGGCAGTACGAGCTCAGCCCCACGTAGCCCGAGCCCAGGTCTACTGACGACAGGCTGTTGGAGTTGCCCTGGAAGGAACATTAGGATGATTTTATCAAGAACCATTCTAAACTCACCACTGATCGCAATAGGTCTGTTTTACCAAGTAGTTCAAATCTTTACCAAAGTTGGTCTAGTGGCTGCAATCTTGAAAGCGCGACTGGTGAGCGTGAGGTCCCGGGTTCGGTTTCCAGGTTAGGTAGTTTTAAAGGGTCATTTCTTTAGAACATTTCCAAGAGGGTGGGCAATCATCAAATGACTTCTCCCGCTCTGGGTGGAGCGGAAGGGCGTGTCAGACTTTTACTGACTGAAACCCACCCGTGTTCCTTCAATTGCCTGTTGCCAAGGTCCCGGTATCCCTTTCGGGCTTACCGCTGGAGTCCAGTCTGGTTTTGTGTCGGTTGATGCAAATAGGTTCGCCCCTTATTACATGGGTTAAATATTTAACTGGCGAAATGTGGGTGTTACTAAAGGTACACCTTTACCCAACCCTCCAGGGAATACAGGCGTATAGTAACTTTACCATAACAGGAATAAAGTCCAAATCATCACAAAGAACTCACAGGACCTTATCACACTAGCGGTTTGCGAGCGGCTGCGGGGCGGGGCGGGCGCGCAGCGAATGCGTCGCGAACACGCCGCGGCTGCACAGCGAAGACGTCGCGAACGCGTGGCAAATTCGCGACGTTTTATTCGCGTGTTTATAGCAAGTTAACGACGCACAATACATTCAGTATACACACACACGCTGCTATTCGCGGCGATCTCGTTGCGCGTCCGCAACGAATTTGCTGCGCATGCGCCGCGTGTACGTTGCGCGCCCGCTCCGCTTTGAGTACGCTCGCAATCCGCTAGTATGATAAGGCCCATAGATAGATAAGAAGACTCACCTGATAAAAGAAGAACAGGATACCAATCCACATATGCACTAGCGTTCTACTAATAATATCAGCCACTTCAGTCTTTCTACCTGACTTAGAATCTAACAGTTTATGGTCCATACACTCGGAAGTCAACACACACGTTATATAAATACTGGGCACCATTATAACATTGTGCGGTCTCATTAGTAACGCTACAATCAACATGAGGTCGTTTAACATGAGGTGGGACATTGACCGAACTAGATTTAACTTCACTTCTTCCAGATTCCAGGGTTCTTCAACCAAATTTTGATAGAAATAATCCTCAGTTTTCGCCTTAGGCTTATTATACACGAACTTAGTAGCACTAAAATCTATGGGTTTCAAGCCACAGGTCTTCAAAGATCCGATGTATGAATACATTTCAAGTCCGAACTGGACTATAAGTATAGCCCAGAACATGTTGACTATTTGTACTGGGTCCCACGTCTTGATGTCTGCGAATGGTGTTTCTAAAGCTTTGGACGTGATTCGGTAGCATAGTATGCATCCTACTGCAGCGATTGTCAGCCCTGATTGGATGTAAACGACGTTGTTGAGGTAGCGAAGGTTCCATAGACATATAACTAATGTTGCTAATGTGCCTGGAAAAGTAAAGAACAAAATATTTATATAACCATTAATGTCTGTATATTTTTTGATGTGTAACATCTTTCCTCTCGTTTTCTTGCAATCTGTGGGAGTGATTTCGAGAAAAGGGACGGAAGTGTGTAACAGGAAGCCGGGGAAGCGCGCGCTATTTGATTTAAGCAATGAACGCGCGCGGTGATACGATTGGCCGTCAGATGGTACCAACCCATTTTCTGAGAGATTGTAAACAAGATGATGATGATGGTAATGGTGATGATGAATATTGTTTATATCATACTAGCTGCGCCCCGCGGTTTCACCCGCGTAAGTCTCGATCCCGTGGGAATATCGGGATAAATAGTATTCTATGTGTTAATCCAGGTTATAAACTACCTCTTTGCCAAATTTCATCCAAATCCAATCAGCCGTTTTTGCGTGATTGAGTAACAAACATCCAAACACACAAACTTTCACATTTATAATATTAGTAGAATAGTAGAATTAGTAGGATAGTAGGATTATTAGGATAGTAGGATATACGTCAGCCAAGATGTCAGGTGTTGCACATGATATGCGACTACTGTAAGACTCGATCGTTTTTTTTAATTCTGACTTTTATTTATGTCAGCTTACCTATAACTAGATGAGCTTGAAGGTAGAAGGCATTTTCTGGTGCATTCAACCAGTCTGCTGTATCTGGGAGGAATAGCCACCTGTCCCCAGTTTGGTTCATTGTTCTTAGATACCTGGAAAAATATAAAAATAATATGAAGATACGGTAGACAACATTGTGGCAGACCGATGCGCACGATGCGAAGATGCTAAGATAGAACTTGAATTTTACCGAAAGGACTAGCACGTAAAAACAGCGAGCAGAAGTGTGAGAAGAGCAATATAGAGCTTAATAAAAACCGGCCAAGTGCGAGTCGGACTCGCGCACAAAGGGTTCCGTACCATCCTTACTAATATTATAAATGCGAAAGTAACTCTGTCTGTCTGTCGCGCTTTCACGCCATAACTACTGAACCGATTTAAATGAAATTTGGTACACAGATAGTCTAGAGCCTGAGAAAGGACATAGGCTACTTTTTATCGACATACAACGCGGGCGAAGCCGCGGGCGGAAGCTAGTTATCTATAAAAACAGAAGAAAAAAAAAACACTTTTGTTGTATGGGAGCCCTCTAAAATATTTATTTTATTGTTTTTTAGTATTTGTTGTTATAGCGGCAACAGAAATACATCTGTGAAAATTTCAACTGTCTAACTATCACGATTCATGAGATACAGCCTGGTGACAGACGGACGGACGGACAGCGGAGTCTTAGTAATAGGGTCCCGTATTACACTTTGTGTAAGGAACCCTAAAAAAAATTACAATGTCCCAAAGTGTAATATGGAAACCTAAAAGACAGTAGTAAAAGGTATAAATTCCAATTGGTCGTTCCATATGGAGAAGAACGGCAATTTTTGATGTTACAGTGTTAATTAGTTTCAGGTAAAAAAAATAACACTTACCTATGCAAAGCAATAAGCAGCACCCATTTCGGCAGTATCCCCACGCCGACCGCACTCATCCTCTGCGCTAACTCCGGTTTCTCTCGCACTTCAGTGGCGCCACTCCATCTCTTACTCAAATACATAAGCAACACAACCACAGTCCTCACTAACACGAAGAACATCAACGTATTCCAGAAGAAATACCACGTCATATGCTCTTCTTCAATAAAACTCGTCCCGAAGAACGACCAACAGTGGAAAATGGTCGCTCCGATTAACAGATAATCAGTTACATTTAATTCTGCCAACGTAGATAAATCTTTTATCTTTTCTATGCCAGTTTTTAATAAGAAGTAAGTTGCTGTAACTGTGCAGGCAACTGCTGCAAAAGCGATGGCCCAGAGTGAGTTGAAATGGCACAGTTGGCTTTTGGTTTCTGATATAAAACAGGCGGTGGTAAGGACTGCGCTGCATATAGTTAGAATGACGATGAAAGCGATGACTGATCCGACGTGGGAACGGTGGTGTGAGTGGCCGCTGACGATGTCTTTGTGACGAGTGTCCGGCTGTAAAGAGTATAGAGTGACGAGTAGAAGAGCCGTGGCGATCTGTAACAAAAGATAATGAACTCGTTATTATTAGCAGTATAAGTTGATTTGCTATAATTGCCATTGACAGTAGATTTCGTCACCTGTGTGTGTATGTTGTTTTATACGATTTTTTACGGAAGTTACATCGACTTATGTCTGCTTGTTGCATGAAGTAACTTTCTTGAATTTTGCGCTAAGTTTATGCCTTTGTGCAGCGCATTTTTTTTAACCCAAGCCGGAAGAAGAAGAATGCTGTAACTTTAAACTTTAAAGTTATATCATTCTTCTTTTTCCGGCAACGTTTTAAAGTTTAAACCATTTGTTTGTCCGGCCGTGGCCACCATGCGCCGAAATGCAATCATCGTGTGTAAAGTGGGAGTTTGTCCCGCGAATACGACATGCGCCGTGTTATCGTGTCGATGGCACGTCTTTTTTCATGCAACAATGTGGTAAAAACTTACTGAATACAGCAGAAGCACAGCCATCCCAATAGCGAACATGTCGAACTCAGTCTTGGTCTCGGTGAGGTACACGGACATCTTCTCGAGCGACTCCTCGTAGAACTCCTTCGCTATCTTAGCGGCGCTGTGCTGGCCGGTCGCGAGGTAGTGCGCGAATTGTTTCTCTGCGCGTTGGAACTGCTTATAGAATTCTGGAGAGGAGAAGGACCATTGTTTAGCGGTACACCTTTAAAAAAATTATCGAAACTTTCGGACGGATGGACGGAGACGAAATATAATTTTCGTCTGCGGTTTCTGTTTTTTGCCATTTGGCTCTGGAACCCTAAAAATCAATAAAAGTAATTTAAAAAAGATGCTATTTGAGAATTAAGGCGAGACGCTTTAGTCCCAGACAACAGATAATTTAATTTTGTACCGTAACTAAAGCGGTCTTAGTCTCAGTAGTGTAGTAAGCGCCGCGGCGTTTGTGGCTATCGCGTGTGGCCCGTGTGCGGCAATTCCATATAAAATGTATGAAAACTACAGGAAATATGCCGGTGGCGGCGTTTTGTGGTTGTGGCCGGTGGCCCATGTGCGGAGACCCTTACACAATAATAACTCAATTATAGAAGTAATGTGTCATTTATTAAGACCCAGTTATGTCAAAATGCAATCTAATGACGTATTATGAGTTGTAATCTTCCATACATACCAGTATCCTTAGGAAGCGCCTGTTTCGCATTATGTTGCGCCATCACATGCAGCAGATACAGATGCTGCCTTGTGTCCTGAGGCAGTAAGGCAGGTAACAGTCGGCCTCCGCTGTCGCCCGGGGGCGGAGCGCCCAGTAACCATGACACAGAGGGCGCCACGTCCACTTGGGCCACTGTGGGGCCAGGGCCAGGCCTGCAGAGAAAGTTAAATACTTACTATTGCAAATAATGATCAATTCTCATAACACTATTACTTAAGGTGGGGATACACGTATGTGAAAAGGAACATGAATGTAACATACGTTAAAAAAAATACGTAAAAATAAATTCTGCCGTCCCATACATTAGGGTCGAGTAGGTATTGAAGTTTTGTATGGAACAGTTGATAATTTCGCGATTACGATGTTGGTCCCCTAGAGAAAGTTGTTCAGTTCTCCTAAAGACCACACCTTGCTGGTACACCCTTTATTTGGGAACCATATCCTTAGTTTTGAAGCTTTTTGTAAATTTTTATTATGATGAGAAAGTAAAAATGATTTTTCTCTTTTATTCTCTTGATCAAAACTCCTGAAATATCAAAGTTTAGGGGTATGAGGAACAGGGTGTAATGTTCACTCATCCAACATAGAAAAGGGAGGATCCTCCGACCATACGGGTGTTCTGTCTGGTGGGCAATTGCCCAACGATTGATGTTGGATTCTTGTATATATGTCCATCGCGCGATAAACTCTAATTGCGCGATGCAGGATTTATGTGAAGTCAGGATTTTTGTGTGACGTCAGGTCTTTAATGCGTAGTTCGCATGTGGCGATGTAGATACCGCCACAAAAGCATACAAACAGACAGGTCTACATACGGGTGAGGACACTGGAAATCAGTACTCCTGGCCAGTACCAGCGGCACCAACACTTCACTGGGCGTGGCACCGCCGTGCCCGCCCGCGTCCAGCATGCCGTGGTCCCCGCATACTAGGAGGACTCCGTTGCGGTCCTGGAACCAATCGGTCACTCAGTTGATTTGAAGTTTTGTTCGCAAGACGATTTATCGGTGCAATTGGCAAGATTCATCTTCTACTAAAAATCTTAAATTCACTGACAGACAACGCATAGCTTATGTCGCTGGGTGCACATGAAAAGCACAAGAGTTTCTTTTATAACGAAAGTGAGCTAAGGAAGGATATTTGAAAGTTCATCCCCTAAAGGGGAGGGCAAGGGGATATGAGATGAATTGAAAGTTTGTATAGAAATACAAACTTTCAATTCATCTCATATTCGTTATTTTTGTAATTAATTAAAATACTTACCCATTTCTGCATAGCACTAAATATCTTCTTAACGACTTCGTCCATCTCCAGCAGTTTCGGTTTGATTTTGGGACTGCGCGCGCCCTCCAAATGGCCGATATGATCTAATCCTAGATAGTGCAACACTAGGAAGTCGAATGTGGGCTTTTTCTTGTCATCCGGCGTCAATACTTTGTCTAGATGTCTCGTTACGTTATTGTCTACCTACAAGGAGAATATCATGTAGAATCATCAAGCAAGAAAATCGAGATTTCATTTGAAATATTCATGATATTTAATGCACATGTTCTAATCTTTATCAAGTTATTACCGCACCAGGGAAGGCGGGAGGTTCGATAGTTTAACAACATTATCTCATAATATTTCTTTTGTTATGTCAATAAACACAGAACTATATAATAACTAAACCATATGAATATTGCAGATCCTCTAATTAGGCACTTGAGAAATGAATAATAATATTTGCATCTTCTCAAATGCCATGCAAGATACATTGTTATGTATCTCGCTTAGTAGATAAGTTGGTCGGCCTATGTAAAACCATTGCTTGCTGTACTGGACTAAAATCCAGTTTCCGTCCGCAGAATGAAGTAGAGAGTACCTCTGTATAATCCGTGACGAAGAACGAGGTGGTGCCATCGAACTCGGCCCATAGTCCTGGGAACAGTCTCAGCCACGTGTCGTCTCCATACATCACGGTACGGCGCCCTCTAGCGTTGGCAACACGCAACACGCTATCCCCACGCACGGCTGGCGCTCCAAAGTTAAGGGCTACGTCAGCGAATGTTGATACACTGCCTGTCATCATGGCCTGATGGAATGAAATATTCAAGTTATTGCTTCTGACTGACAGTTGTCTTCAAATAAACTTGGTCGGTTAGTACCTACACCAGGTGCCGTATTATGAAGTATTAATGCCATCATTTTTCCAGTGTGAGAGAGAGACGGAGCTAGACAAGGCCGATAGCACCATCCCGTTTTCGTAGTGGAATAATGATGGCATTAATACTTCATAATACTACCCCAGGGCCGGATTTAAGGTGGGGCAACAGGGGCCATGCCCCGGGCCTCCACAAAATAGGGGCCTACACAATTTAAATTTTTTTGGAACCCTTAATCATTTTCTTTTCATGTCCTGGTCTTAAAAACGATACGTTGAATTACTTTGATACCGAAAACCGAACTAAATCATTTTTTTCTTCGTTTGTTCCCGACCTTTAAATCCGGCCCTGACCTACACATAATAGCCAAAGCAGTATGCAGACACCACATACAGACATTTTGGCAAGACAATATTGCTATAAATATTGGTGTATTACTTTCGCTTTTAGTGCAAAAGTGCCATCACAAGCAAGCCGAGCCAAGTGCTAATATATTGATATTATGACGTCTAAAAATACTACATTTAGAGATAACGATCTCCAACTAATATTGTGCTTAGTCCATTAATTTCTACTAGGTTTTAAAGTTTAGATTAGATAAGTTTGTATTACGCACATTTTAGATTAGATTAAAAATACTGGCACCTATATCATTACTTTACATTGTATATGTGTATAAAAAACATAATAAAAAACAATAGCGAACCAACAGCATATCTAACACGGAAATGTAAGCACAAAATGATAGTTCTATTCTAAGTAAAGCCCGTATAATGTAGGTAGCCAGGCAAAATGTAAGCAGAGCGACAAAATGTCGTCGCATTATCTCGCGTCGAAACGAGATACGACTATCTCTGGCACTTTTCGGCGTGACATAATGTGACGACAAATTTTATACTATAATTCGCCTGTAATGCAGAGCAAGCGAGCCACAAGGAAAGGAAAGTGCAAAAGATATCAGTTAATGCATGCTCTTCCTAGGGTGATGTGCATGGCTGCAGCGATATTAACGATGTGCAATGACTCGGAAATACAGGAACCGATGCCGATGTAATGTTGGTAATTAATTGAGTAATACCAATTAATTTAATCAGCGAATCACCCTAATCATCAATATTAGTAGCTTTAATTTGTGATTTTATGACTTTGTAGGTAATTTAATTACTTCAATCTGTCTAGCCTTTTCCCAACTATGTTGGGGTCGGCTTCCAGTCTAACCGGATGCAGCTTAATACCAGTATTTAATTACTTACTCATTTAATTTCCGTAATTTTTTCTTTCTTTCCTTCTTTAACAACACTAGTCTTAATTACAGATGGCTTATTGCTATGTATGCATGTTGCATCTCGAGGCGAATAATGACCTGACGCAGTGTTTAAAAAAAAATCTTAGATTTACTAATCCCTTCATTAGAATTCAGTAACTTCGGCTTTTAGTTGCTAACAATCTATTCGAAAACCATAAGATTCTCAATCAAAAACTAAGTACGATTGATTATACACCAGCTATTTATTGCACATTGATCATACTAACTAATTATAAATGCGAAAGTGTGTTTGTTACGCTTTCACGCTAAAACGGCTGAACGGATTTGGTTGAAATTTGGCACATGGGTAGACCATGACCTGGAGAAGGACATAGGATTCCTTTTATCCCGATATTTCCACGGTATGGAGACTTATGAGGGTGAAACCGTGGGGTGCAGCTAGTGTAACAATAACTTTGTTCTGGCTTTGCTTAAATTTTGAAGTACATAAATCTTTCATCAAAGAATTAATTAAAAACACTGGCAGGTGATGTAACTATCGTTAAATTAACGAAGAAAATGTAATAGCATCGCACATATTTTCATGCTACACGCTAGGAAAATCAAAACACGCCAAGTACGCTGTACCGAACAGTGTAGCAAAATATCTGTTGCGAAACTCTTTCATACATTTTGCACGTCTGTTGCGCAAGGACATGATAAGTGGTAATTTTCAACAGAAGTTTTATCTTTCATATAAATCCTCTTTTATATAAATAATAGTTATTAAAGTTAGAAGTCTGTTAGAGAAAAGAAAATTTAAAAAAATCTGTTGAAAATGAAATGATTATTTATGTGAGAAATTAAATTAAGTACTTATAATAAGTGAGAAAAGCACAAATTAATCAAACATGAAAACAAAAAATATCAAACACAAGACCAAAGAAAAAACACGTTTTTTGTTATGAAATTTTTTGGACAAAATAAACAAACGTTAATTTAACAAAATAATAATTTCAGCAGTTTTTTGTTTTTTCTTTGTCTCTTTGATCATGCACATAAAGCTGAATAAATACAACTAGTTTTAATATGTAAAGGTGACACTTGCAAATATATCCCGCCAGAAGTTTATTGTGCGCCTCCACTGTGCCTTTTCCATCTTACGCTGAGGTGACTGTACACAACAGAATAATTTTACGCATGTAATCATGTACTTGTGTAATTTTATAAAAAACTAATTCAGGACTAAGAACCTGAAAGATTACTAAAAATTACTTGAGAAATTTTTCTTTGGTTTTGTGCGTGGAAACAAAACAAATATTACTAATGACGTATTTTTTTTATGTAAAGGATTCCTTTATTTTTATGTGTAAGAGTTACACAAAACAAATGTTTATGTTTGTTTATATTAGATTATTTTTCATAAGCCTATCTTACCTTGATCCTAGGCATGGTAACAGTAGGAGGTTCAGCCACAGACACATAGATGCAAGCGGATTTGTTCTTTAGCAGCTGACCGGTGTATGGCATGTACTCATCTGTTACGAAGTCATAACGAAGACCATCTATAACCATGAGGACCACACTGTTCTCACCAGAACTGTACACTTGCTGGCCATCAATACTGCAAGTTTGAAGAAAAAAATACACAATAAGATTATGATAAATAAATAGGTACTTACAAATTTTTTTAATTCATTGCTGTGTTTTGTGTGAATTTTAATATTACACAATTTAACTGGTTGTTGAAAAACAATAACATTTGTTTATTTATTAGCATTAGTGTGTGAGAATTATAAAAAACAATGTAAGTAGACAATCAAACTAACCTGACACCATCTATGAAGTTAGGCAGATCATCCATATGGGACATCTTCCCTGAATGGTATTTCAGTGGGAAAAACCCATACAGGAACAGCATCAGGGCTCCAAGGCCCGTCACAAGGAGGCAGAGGCCAGTCCATCGGTACTGTATCCAAGGCAGCATGACGATCGACCTTTGCCGCGTTCTAATCACTTGAATCATCCACTAACACTAAAATTCTGAATTACCGGCACTCGACAAATGTTACGGTACGTACACACGCTTTCGCTACTGCAATATTTCATATCAAATGTTCTTGTCTTCCCGTTATAGGAAACCGCATTGTGCAATGAGGTGAGGTTTATTTCATTCAATACACAACGACGAGTATCTGCACTCCTAGTTCTAGTATCTGAAGCTGACACAAATATACGATGTTTGTGTCACAATACGATAAGATCGGCAGTTTTATATATTGCGAAAGCACTTCACATCGTTTTGGCAACCTAAATGTAGTTTTAGGAAAAATTATACTTGGGAAGAGTTATTTTTTAAAGAGCACGGGGCAAAAGTTCTTTTCTTCGGAAAATAAACATAAATTCGCATAGGAAACTGCATTAATTAAATCCACCGGTGGTGTAGTAAAGTGTAGTGTTGTGCCGGTGCCGCCGAGCCGCCGACACAGACACACCGTGGCCATATTTGTTTTCGATTATGAAGAGACTTTATACAAATCGTTTTGACTTAGAATCTCAAATTGCTAAAAGATAAAACTGCAACTGAATGATTTTTAGTAAATATTAAGAGAAAACACACATAACTATTCTCATTTTATAAGCGATTTTTTCTCATTTTCTATCTTTAACACGAAATGTATTTTATTTTTTATAAAATCCTTGTTTCGGTTATTACAATGAAACGAATGCAGAATAATCGATTGATAATAATAAAAACTGATCAAGACATCACTGGACTGGGTCTGGGCTGACGTTTTGCTGACAGTGACATGAGCACTGAGCACTGAACTGTTGACGTTGACACTGACTTTTTTAATTACCTGAATATTAATTTATGGTTAGATTGTAGTCTTTTTAGTTTTCCAGCCTAGACGGTTACGTTATTTAGCTCGCAGGTAATTAAAAAATTGTTTTTCTATCGTGAGTTAACACCGCTTTGGAATAGATAGGTCGAGTCAGGTTTGTTTGATGCTTTAGTTAGGCCTCAGGCTAAAGCCAGAAAGTAACTCCCTACCGGTGGTGACTGATGGATGAGTGTTGCAGTTTCCTGGATCCCAATACCGTCCGACTGATATCGACAGGACATTGTGAATGTGATGTCGAGTGCTGCAACGTCCAACGATAGTCTGGCTTGTCGAATTTTTCAATCAGTCGTGAAAAACACTACCTGTATCTTTCTCTAAGTACTCCGTCGCTGACTTTACGGTTAACTGCTCGAGATTAGTAACACATGAACTAGATACCAACGGAAACTATAATGGCTGCTACGACCTAAAGGCGCTGATTTCAATATTAAAATGTAATCATGGACGTGTGGTTATATGTGCCTAATTGACGATAAAATGATATTTGTGTTACCGTCCTGCATGATACGCACATATGAAGCAGCTCTTAAAACGACCCTCTGACGTAGAACTTGCGTTCACCAGACCACACATCCGACAAATGAATGTATATCGGCTACATTTAGCTTTTCTATGAGGAACCTATGTTCAACAGTCTAAGTTTCTCGTAAGCAAACAACGTTGCAGTCTTGTTATCTCTCTTTCAACTCTCTTTTGAGCAGATATATCTAATAACAAATTAGAATATTAAATGTCTTTCGCTTAGCCGGTACGACAAGTAGGTATCAAAGCATTTTAGTAAACCTTTTGAAGAATACAATTCTTGGGCATCACTCTAGAACTCAAAAGATCGTGAGTATTTGGGAGACATGATAAACAGTGTATTTATATCACAATGTTATGCTGAAAGCGTTGGCCGAAGTATTCTTCCCGTCTATTTATATTTTAAGTATACAATCATCCATTGGTATTGGGATAAAATTGTCACGAACTAAAAATAGGGATTTTATTTTGATCATTCGTGACGTCGATGTGGCACGAGATGACAATGTTTTTACTATGATACCTACTATGTTACTCGTATTAGTCATCTGGAATGATGTCGAAGGCTGTCTCATCCTCTCTCATTTTACAAGAAAGTGGATTTCTTCTCGAATGACACCCACCGATTTTTTATGGGAAAATAACGTCGCAAATACATATAGGTATCACACTCATTATCATTATGGTAACCATGATTTTTTGTATTTTTACCCGACTACGGCGAAGAAAAAAGGAGGGTTATGATTTTTTGACCGGTATGTATGTAAGTATGTAAGTATGTATGTTTGTATGTATGTATGTATGTAAGTATGTATGTATGTATGTAAGTATGTTCATCTGTTCCCTTCTATCTTCTTAACCACTCATCACAATTTGACAAATGAGGTATTGTTGGAAGCGTCTTGATCGTCCGCTGGTTATAGGCTATGACACGTCACATTAAATTAAAAATGACGCACTCTAGAGGACATAAAGTCAGGATTAAAAAAAAAAAATTGTTTAATCGTACCATGTTGGGTATCAAATGAAAGGGCTTAATGAGCACATTTCAAAAATATATATATTATAACCCGAAAAGAATTAAAAAAAAATTAAGTAATAAAAACTAAAACCCAATTACGACTAAAAAGGTATAAACAAGACACCACAGACAGACAAATAAAAAATCCGGAGTCACACGTAACCTGTTCGATTTATGCCCAAACACGTGTGACTCCGGATTTTTAATTTGTCTGTCTGTGGTGTCTTGTACAAGATACCTATTTTGTGAACATAAAATACGCATCATGCATGTCTAATGGTTTCTCTTTCTAGGTACCTCAAAGAGTGCCCTGTAAGGAATATTGTTGTCATGAAGTCCCTGAAATAATGGATAATGACCGGAGTAGGAGTAAGAAAACTGTGTTATGTTGTTATAATAACGCGTAGGATAGTTTCAGGCTGAAAGTAACTGACAAAATGTAACAAATTGCGATTCAACCGCTAATTGGTTAAAAAGTTTGCGTACTTTCTAAGATAAGGTACCTACCGTACCTAAGTACCTACGCACAGTACGCACCAAAAGAGTTATTTTAAGATGAAGAATATCAGTCAGATATTCCGTTCTACACGATTTTGAAACCCAGGACCCCTCAACATGAATTGTGGTTACCGCCACAGGGTAACGAGGTATCTCCACCAGAAAGTAGCATGGCCCATAAACGGCAATTTCCCACCCAAATAGTCCGTCATACGGTAATGAATGATACCGTACCAATCGCTTCAAGTTCAAGGTTTATCCTCGTGAATCAGCCCGTGTGGGCCGCTGAAAATTCTATTTAAATCACATTATATGGCGTTCGTCTCTAGTCTCGAGTCCAGAGCGGCGCGCGCCTGCAACGAACTAACAACCACAAAGGTGAATTGTTTTTTTTTTAAATAGTGATAACGTAGGAGTGTTTTTCTTTTGTGCTTTTTAAGGTAACGTAGCATATTTTTGTTGTTGACAATGGATTTGCTTGATATAAGGGACATAATTATCGGGCAGTTTTTCTCCGGTCCAATAGTAATAAAGGTACCGGTAAAATCGAAAATATTTCTATATTCTTGCTGAAAATGAAAATATCAAAGGCGTTTGAAATAATCGCTATGTTTGAACAGGTGCTATTTACATGCACATGTATGCGCAATTCAATACAGATTTATTTAAATAACAACCTTTAATTAAATACGCAGTTCATAAATCTAAAACATTTTAGTAAATGAAACAACACCATTTTTATTGCGTCTAGTACTGGGGCCGTATTATGAAGTATTAATGACACCATTTTTCCAGTGTGAGAGAAAGACGGAGCTATACAAGGCCTATAGAACCATCCCGTTTTCACAGTGGAATAATGATGGCATTAATACTTCAATACTACCCCTGTACCTAATAAGATCAGATTCAGAACCAAATGCTATAAACTTTAAGAGAATAAAATAATTATAAATGTATAACGAAATTAAAAAAAATTAAAATCCAAGTCTCAAACTTTCCTGTAAAAATATCATACATACGCACCTCTACACCTAAACCCATCTGCAACATCTCATCCCGAAGATATTTTCCTTGCCTCTCAATGTTTACATCAAAACTCGATCTAATTTTATCCTATTACAAAACGCATAATGTCGCATAAATTTCATCATAGTGTGAATATGTTCAGTTCAGCGGGTTGCATCAGTTCTAAAACCGTTCCGAACCGTGCCCAGGTGACTCACACACGGTGGAATCGTTCCAGAATTTCGTCGATTATTATGTGCACGTATTATTGCTTGTGAATGTAAACAAACCCGGTAAACTTCAACAAGCTTTTCGTTGGTGCAGTAAAATCATTGTTAATCTTATAAATGAATTTGGTTAAACAGCTTCACTGATCAACACATTCAGTGTTTTTGTTGAAAAACTTACCGAGTGCCTCCATGGTTTTCTTTCCATTTTTCTAATTCAGGAAAATAGTATACTAGCTTCCGCCCGCGGTTTCGCCCTCGTGGTATGTCGATAAAAAGTAGCCTATGTCCTTTCTCAGGCTCTAGACTATCTGTGTACCAAATTTCATTTAAATCGGTTCAGTCGTTTTGGCGTGAAAGCGGGACAGAAAGACAGACAGACAGACAGACCGACAGACAGACCGACAGACAGGGTTACTTTCGCATTTATAATATTAGTAAGGATAAGGATTTATTGGTAGACAGATTTAGAAATAAATTTTTTTTCAAGGGTTTTTTTTTAATGACCTATCATGCCTGTTAGCTCTTCGATTTTCCGACAGAAGTGCATTTATTTCAATAATGGAACCTCATGCACTCTGTTGCCAGTCGGACGTACTGACCTTTGGGCTATTGCCCCTTAATATTCTTTGTCTTAAACAGAAGATTGATTTAAAAATAAAATACCTACCTTTTATTTTTTTCTAAAACGCATTCAAATAACATTCGGTCGGTCGTTCATTACAAGCGCATATGAGATGTAACGGCTGAAAATATCCGCTGTTTATATCTACGCGATGAATAGACAATGTTGTTGATTTATTTCAGTCCAAAGATAAGTTTTACGAGCGCTCGCGAGAGTATCGACAATTCTATGGTTTCCATGGCCGATTTGATTGTTGTTTATGACTTGGCACCGTGTAATGTAATAGGACAGTCATGAGGATGTTTTGTATGAATTTTAGTTGCTCAGCTTGGAGAAGAAGTTGGTTTCATGGAATTTTCCGAAAGTTACTGGATTTACACTTGAGAGATAAATTTTAGTCGGACCTATGTCTGGACTTTAAAAGAGACTGCGACCTCTGAGTTTGTTTCGGCCTTTCTTCTCAGAGTAGTCAGATAGGAAACGCCGACGTCATCTAGCTTATTTTTAATATTTTATAATATGACGTGTAAAAGTGATTCCAATATCCTATTTACAGAATAAACAATTTCATTTAATTTCATTTAATTTCATGAAATCATCATGAAATGAGATTGAAAGAAATTAGTGTTCAGTGCTTCAGGCGCTTGGCTGCCCACAGCATAAAAAGATAATTAACTAAAAAAGTAACTTAACTAAATTCTTTTATCTTCTTTTTCCAGATGTCGATAGTACCTCTGATGTTCCGTGACTGGTGGGACGAGTGGGACAGGCCCTCCCGGCTGCTGGACCAGCACTTCGGTATGGGCTTGAAGAGGGACGAGCTCCTCTCATCCCTCTCTACACTGCCGACCTCCTCGCTGTTCAGGAACTCGTACTTCAGACCATGGAGGACGAGCTTGACGAGGCAGGAGTCTGCGTCTACTATTAACCTGACAAAGGACAAGTTTGAGGTAGGATTCCATTTATAAATGTCGCTGCTAGTGCTGCATTTATAGGCTCCCCGCAGAAAAGCGCGACGCGACACGACTCTAGTAGAACAATTTCTATAAAACTTCATGGTAGTTGTTCTATCAGAAACCCGTCGCACAGCCGCGTCGCGCCTGTCTGCGGGCGGGAGCTTATTTCTGTTGACCACAGATTATCACAGACGGATTTTTTTGCGATTAAATTTGGCACAGTCAATAAAGCGAGTTAGGACTATTTAACGTGGCTTGTTATTATATTAGTTATGGAACCTGTCTGGGTAGCGGTTAAATTATTTCATCAGCCTCACCTCCACTTTTATTTAGTTGATTAAAGAGTTATCTCATGTCATATTTTTTTATAAAGACTTATTCAATTGTTTTCTCCATTCCAGGTCATCCTAGATGTCCAGCAATTCACACCTGAAGAGATCACAGTTAAGGCTGCGAACAACAGCGTTGTAGTCGAGGGTAGGCACGAAGAGAAGCAGGACGAGCACGGGTTCATCTCTCGTCAGTTCACACGCCGGTACATTCTCCCAGGAAACTACGACGTCCAGGACCTCGTCAGCACACTGTCTTCAGACGGCGTCCTCACTATCACAGCACCTAAAAGACCCCCAGCAAATGCAGGCGAAAGAATAGTCCCTATCACCAAGACAGGCCCTGCTAAGCAACCTGAATCCGTCTACACAGAACAACCCCGAGAACAAACAGTACCTATCGTCACTTCCCCCTAATTTTAATATCATCCCCCTTCATTAAACGAGACATCGATGTTTATAAGTAATCGATGTTCAACGATCGAATCATAAATAGCATTTATTATAAGCGCCGTTGTTGGCCAATAACGACTAGCTATTCGAAATGAACGAATTAGGTTTTTTATATTAATTAATTTGTATAAAAGAGGAATGCAATATCATTGTTTATAATAAAAAATTGAATAAACGATTCCTATCATCACTGTTTATTTTTATTGAAACCGAGTATTGAACAGGACTTTCGAAGTAGGTAAAAACGTAAAAAAAAAACGTTCTTTGATTTTGTAACCGAAGATGTTATTATTTATGAAAAGCGTTTGTGTCTGACACAAAACGTTGTAAGGACTCTAAATTTTTAAATGATAAGTTGGTATGTGGTAGGTAGGGGTGACAACAAATCAATAGATTTTTACAAAACTGAGAAAGCAAAGCTTCATTGGACGATGCACCAAATAATAGAACGCCCAGTCATCTGACGACTTAAGAAATATCCTAGTTTAGTTAGTATCAATTGAATTGTTTATTCTGTTTAACTTCTCTAAATGGGAACAAACGAATAAGTAATTTAACGATTTTGTAATCGGTGCCCCATAATGTAACTAAGTATTGCTTGTCTACCTTTCAGCAGGTGCGGCAGGCGAGTATTCACTCTCACGGTTACAAGTGACAGAACGCATTACTAAGAAACACTTAACCGTGGGACTCGGAGCAAACCGCGAGCGTACATTAATGCTTAGCAAACGGGCTAGCCACAAAGAAGAAAGAACACCAACAACACCTACCATAGTGAACTACAAATAATGAACAATAATTCCTCCACTAGTTAATGTAAAACACAAACTGCGGTGTGTCAAGTATGAGCTGTCAGAGTTTAATGACAAATTTTCTTTAAGTCAACGTGGCGAATGGTCCTGGGGCAATAAGGGCTGTGTTTGACTAATTTAATTTTCCCGCGAAGTGTTGAGGCTAATAATATTGTTAATTTATCATTGGGGCGAGGGTTGGGGCTCCGGAGGAATTTTTGTTATAGGTACAACATAATGCAAGTTTATAATGTTTGTTGATGGCCCAAAGAACTATCAAACAAAAAATCGTGAAAATTCCTCTTATGCCTGATATCTGAAAACAACAAGATGTTGATATGTATTAGTTAATATTTGTTAGTTAGTAGGTATAGTTCGAGTTCAACCATGTTCCTGATATTTTATACTCTGATCAATATTCTAACGCCATCTACGCAACGATTGAGGAAACAAACAGCGCCATCTTTGAATACTGAAGTGAACTTTTGTTTATAGATCTTTGCATAGATTATTATTACCAAACAGTTTAGTAGAACAGACTTAGAAACGTATACTCCACAAGATGTTTGAACATGTATTTAAATATTTGCTTACAATTTCATTATCTGTAGTGAACAAACATTAAGTACATAATATAGATAATAATTATGTATTTCAAAGCTTACAGATTCAATGAAAAAGCAAATTATGCTTATGCGGTTCAATATTTTCACTTTTGGGAGCGCTTGAGTAGTTAGACCGTGTCTTCTCCTGGAAGAGTAGGAGACGATTGGGGATGGATGAAAGGTACAGAAATCAGTATCTATTCATTTCAACTCTCAGCATGAGAGATTGCATATTGTAATAAGCTACCAGGATTATTCTGTGTAGACTGTAGATAGGTCTATGCATTTGTATGACTGGCCTAGTTCTATCCAGAGGGCCTGGACAAGTGACAATCGCTTTAAAAGCGTTTCGTATTTCTACAACTACTTTCAACAGGATTGACATAAGCTTTTCGATAGCTAATGTCAGTCCTATAGATTTTTGCCTTTTCGATCATCGTTATCGCTGATAGAATGTCACTTTGTCTAGGGCCTCTGATAGGTAAGTAATCAGTTTGGTTGTGTATTCTTTGCCTTGTACCTTCTGAAAGGAATATTAAGTACCTACCTGCCTGCTGTGTAACGCAAAATTATTGACCCACCAAAATGAATTTGCATGAAAATGAGCGAATCCTTAAGTTGGTACAAAGTGACACATTAAGTGTAAGTTACGACATGATGTTTTCACCTTCGAATTAACACTTTAAATTAAATTCTGCACAATGATTCTTTAAAACCATTACCTACTTACAACTTTTACTATGGCGGAGACCACAGACTAGAATTTGTGTGCAATTACACTTCGTCGCTACATCCTCGAGAATTACATACTAGGCTAGGTGACTGTTTTTGAGAAACCAAATAGGTAACAATATACCTTGCGGTTTATTTTCCTTAAAATAGGAATATTTCAGCTAAATATTAATAACAAAACTTATTTTTGGTTTAGTTTTGATTGTTAAAACGAGGCATTCTATCATAGCACTTTGAGACACTTTTTTTTTTTGTTTTTTTTTTTACACTTACAAATACTTACTTCATTATAAATGAGTAGCTTCTGCCCGCGACTCCGTTCGCGTGGAAGTCGTAAGACACCACATTATACTAAAATAACTGCTTCCACAGCATTGAAAAATAATTAAAACAATCAGAAAACAAAAAATTCTGTTGGGGATTGAACCTACGAACCGTGGCTGATCCATTGCTTACAATTTCACTAAAATAGCCGTTCACCGCGTGGTACACCTGCGTACGAAAAACCATTGTAGTTAATTAGAATGTCCTTGAAGAATTAACCATGTTATGATTGACTGCTTAGCTCCGTCTAGGTTCTATAGCCTGATGATATTAATTTCAGAGGTTAAATCTATACATATCTGCAATATTATCACATTTTTTCTCGTCTAATCACAATCTCGCGGTAAACTGTTGAATTATACGAACATAATGCAGTATTGTTACTCCGCCATTATAAATAGCGTGGTAAAATATAGCCTAAGCGTTGATCAGACTTTTCAGAATATTTGTGCATTTGAACAGGATCTTCCGATTCCGTAGTTTTTGCGTCCAGATGAACAGACAAAAATTCTCAAAAAAATGTTTATGGCATCTGAATCGTTCCTACATCTCGTAGCAATTACTTTTTTCAAAAATATTCTATGGACATTTTCGACTTCGCTACGATTTTACTTATGTGTTTAGATAGGTAGATGTCTTTTTGGTGGGTGATCAGCATGTGATTGAGATGTCATTTTTTATTTGTTGTTAAAAATTCAAGTGCCAGTTAACTTTATTTAATGCTTCTTAAATAGAGCCTCTTTATAGGACCTTCAAAGATGTTTACTTCACATCCAAATCACATAGTGCCCCAATAATCGCATAGAACAAACTTTTTGGTACACATTTATAGAAGCATCGTTAGTCCATATTTCCGTACGCAAAATACGCGCTTTGACGTGGAGTTGCGGATACCAGCCCGTATTACCTATTACCTAGTCCATATTTATATTGTGCTATTAGCTCGTCTTGTTTCTTACTTCGTTCGTATCAATTCCATTATTTAAGAAGTATCAAGAAGAAGAAGAAAACGTTCATTTATTTTTACAACAGTAGACAGACATTTGCAAAATTAATATGGACCTAAACTACAATAAGTATGATAGAACCGTGTTAAATAAAACAGATTTTGCAGGGCATTGTGGTAATGTAGCCAGGGTAATAGATCTCATAGTCATGGATCACTTGGGCTAAACGGCGGGGGAGTCCAGTCCGCCTGGCGAAGTGGGAGGGGGAGTTCATCAATCAGCCTGGAGCGATTACAGGGACGGTGGTGCAAGGTAAGAGCGAATAAATTAAGTAAGAGATATTGTTTAAGGATAGTATGATGATCACAGTTTAAGTAAGAGATATTGTTTAAGGATAGTATGATGATCACAGTGGGTAATAAACTAAGTAAGAGATATTGTTTAAGGATAGTATGATGATCACAGTGGGTAATAAACTAAGTAAGAGATATTGTTTAAGGATAGTATGATGATCTGATCACAGTGGGTAATAAACAAGGTATGTAGAAGCCAGAGTAGTGAAGCTTTGTTACAGTTTGATCGCATAAGTTTTCTTTATAGGATTTTTTTTCCAGTGCGTTTATGCGGTCTTCAAACGTATGCGCAGAGTAGGTAGGATATGTTTCTATCCATATGCGGGTAAATACATTCATTTTTAATAAAAAAGCCGTCAGTAGTGTGTCCTTGTTAGAACTATTTGGTTAATCTATGGATATTACATATTAAAATCGCTTTCCGTGTCTGTCTGACCGCATTGATTTTCTAAACTGCAACGAATTTTGATGGAGTTTTTACCATCATTTAGAGAATTTATTCCGAAAGGGTTATGTGTATAATACAATGATATTAAAATTACATAAACATATAATCAATAAATCTCGACGTTTTGTCAAGGCGTAAAAACTGTGCTGAGCAATAGCTAGTAAATTATAATAGAAACAAAACTACGTCGTGCCTACGCAGTGCTAGACTATGCCTACGCAGTACTACGCCATATCTACGAAGTTCCTACGTTGTACTACGCCATTTCATCGAAGTTCCTACGCTGTGCTAGGACATGTCTACACAGTTCCTACACAGTGCTACGCCGCGCCTACGCCGTGCCTACGCTTACACTGGAGAAACGCCCAGTGTGAAAATACTTATAAGTTATGTGTAATCGTGTCGACGACGTGGATAGGTGCTAGCACAGCTATCCTTAATATTGAAGAACAAACGGTAGTTACTCCACTTCTTTGATCGTCAATTATGAAATTAATTAATGATTTCTTATTTTACTGAAATTAGATTCTTATAAATGAGGTTCAGAACGGAATAATTACTTAATTATGGCAACATAAAAAAATAATGCAGGTAACTATTCGAAGTGCCATTTTTATTACTGAAGAACTTTTTTGAATTCATCCAGTGCGTTTCTCCCATAACTTGCTCCATACAAAACCGCTTGCAGTGTTCGACAAGCGATTGATCTGCCGGCCGTATTAATTGTTGCTGTCTGTACTATACCTACGTTACTACACAGTATGTAAGTACGTACCACAGGAGGTACTCTTGTTTGTATTGTCTGCTCCCGACTACATGGTGAAAACGAAAGCTCATTCTAATTGGGTTTGGAAATATCGATTAATTTCTTTCGATTTGGTGATGTTCGTTTGATTGTTGGGTTCGAATTTATATTACAACAGAATAATAGTTATGGTTTTTTTATCAATAATCGTCAGTCCTGACATTAACACCTGTTTTTTTGACAAGGACAATCAAATCTTTCTATCGATAAATCTAATGCCTAATCAAACGTTGGCTGTTGTGATTGGTTGGCAACAATAACAAGTATCACTTAAGACGAGAGTCGCCAACAGATTTTATTGAATATGAATTGAGAAACCGAGATACCTATACTTACCCCATTTGAAATAAGATTAAACATTTAAATAAGCCTTTTTTACAGTCCGTTCAACCGATTTTGACTCCTATTGCGTTGGTGGCATGACAAATGGCAGCTGCAGTAGACAGTTGGTATTGTGTAACCTTTTTTGCTTTTAATGCCATCCTTATGCCTACGGTATAGAAGTCAAAATCGGTTGAACGGACCGTAAAAAGGTTTGTTTAAATGTCTAATCTTATTTCAAATGGAGTATAGGTATATATTAATCTTAATAATAATTTTAGAACAAGTACAATTTATATGCTGAAAATAAGGGTCAGCACAGACCGCAACGTGAAGCGACGCGATGCTGCACGCACTTTTTAACAATTATCGAACTTATTTTCTTCACGAAAAGGTATAATTTCAGTGCAAGGGTTGACATGTGTCAAAGACCTTAATGTGTAGTAAATAAATCGATATTGTATCGGATCATTAAAAAGTGCGCGTCGCTTCGCGTTTCAGTGTGAACTGAACCTTAGGTTTTACCGGATGAAAAAAATTAAAGTTACAAAACTAAAACCCAACTACGACAAAAAAGTCAACTAAAAAGGTATAAACAAGACATCACAGACAGATAAATTAAAAATCCGGAGTCACACGTTTTAGGGCATTAATGAAACCGATTATGTGTGACTCCAGGTAGGTATTAGTTTTACAACTTTTATTTTTAATTAAATTTTTTTGGGAATGTAATACATATATTTTTGAAAAGTAAACGGGCCGAGTAAAAAAACTATTTGTTTTTGCTCTTTACTTTTTGTCCTCTAGAGGGTCTATATTCAATTTAATGTGACGTCACAAACCTTTAACTAGCAGACGATCAAGACGCTTTCAACGATACCTCAATTGTCAACTTGTGATCAGTAGTTTAGAAGATATGAGGGAACAGATGAATAGCCTCTTTCAGGTACTACTCGCTTTATATCTACTTCCAGTATTCTTAGAAGATCTGAGATCCACACGTTTAATGCCAGACTACGAGTTAACTATAGTAATTTTATTATCTCCTTTATTTCGTTTTTAATACATACTAGCTGATGCTCGCGACTTCGCTCGCGTGGATGTCGGTTATTATAAACTAAAAGCTTACTCGAAAACCACTCTATCCATTGGTGAAAACAGCATGAAAATCGGTGCAGTAGTTTTTGAGTTTATCGCGTACAGGACGACAGACAGATAGACGCGGCGGAGGACTTTGTTTTATAATATGTAAGGATTATTTACATTTTGAAGTATTTTTATTAAAAAAGCCCATCGGCATTAGGTTTCCAGCTGCTGGTGGTCAGGGCTCTAGAGAGAGGAACCTGCTCACTATGAGTGCCGTGTCCAGGAGTACTTACTGCTTTTTTAATCAAGCCCTTGATCCAGCCGCGCAATGAGTGTCTCCTGAGGTGTTGGTCTAGGGTTTTTAGTATTTTATTATTGTTACGATCCTCTGGGTCTCTTGTAAAGTGGTTAATGATCAGAAGGTCAACTCCCGTAATTAAAAATATTCAAAATCTAGTCGCAATCTCGTCACAGCGACAATCAATGTAAAAAACCTTGTAAAAAATATTATGATTAGAGGTTTTTTGATAGATTGATAAAAAATATGCGAATTACCAATTTTGTACGCAGTTAATTTTCACCAATTTAGACTATCTCAACTAAGTTGTAACCTAGGATTTGCAGGTAAAAAAATTACATTAAACCTACATAGTTTTACTTTTAATGTAGAAATGAAAAAAAAATAGGTTTTTAATTGACTGGATTATTACATTTTAATATTAAGGTTGTCTTTATATACAACTAGCTTCTGCACGCGGCTTCACCCAAGTGGTATGTCGATAAAAAGTCTATGTCCTTTCTCAGGCTCTAGAATATCTGTGTACCAAATTTCATTTAAATCGGTTGGGTAGTTTTGGCGTGAAAGCCCGACAGACAGACAGACAGAGTTACTTTCGCATTTATAATATTAGTAAGGATGAAGGTTACTTACATTAAAAGTATCAAAGAGTAAAGCTTGGCAACATTATTTTATAATGCTTATTCTTAGACTAAGTTCTTCTTTATTTATATTGGGTTATGATTTGGGTCCTTCTGGATATCTAAAAAAATCTGCTGCTC